>PVIA01000006.1:235448-835448 GCA_004024845.1 Tonatia bakeri
ACAGGAACCTAAACAACAAAACAGTGAAACAAGCAAAATATAGTCAAAGACACTGTAATAGAGGACAGGCAGAAAGTGACCAGAGGAGAGAGAAGAGGGAGTTTCAGGGGAAAAGGGGAAGGGTTTACAGGAACAAAGTTAAAAGACACATGGATAAAAACTAGGGGGAGGGTGGTAATGGGAGGGAAGTTGGGAGGGATGGGTGGGTGGGCTGGATTGGGAGTAAAGGGGAGAAAACTGTACTTGAACAATGATTAAAATAAATTTTTTTAAAAAGATGACTTATTACCTTAATAATGAAGACGTTATTGCAACAAAAGGAAGTTCCCTTTGGGGACACATGTTTCTTTCCTAAGAGAAGGGGTGGCCTATATATGTGTGAGGCTGGGGGCTGGGTGAGGAAACAGAGTGGGGGATTTTCAGCTTATTTTGTTCTCACAGTAGATATAAGTCTGTCAGTTCCTCAAATGTTCAAGCTAACTTTGTAGTCTCGTACAAAGCTGTTTTTCATCTCATGCATGTTGAAGACCAGGACCATTGCTGATTTCTCTGTTTTCACTGATGGCAAAGAAACAGAAGAACCATCCATCTAATGGAGTTTTGAGGATTCGCCTAGATCTCCAAGGGATCTTGGTGAGGTGTAATAATGGAACATAGCTTTTGAAGTCCTGCAGAACTGGGTTCAAAATTTGATTTATCTAATAACTTTGTATGATTTGAGTAAAATCTAACCTCTGTCTCTTTAAAATTAGGTAAATCACATGTTGCAGGAGAATTATACTGCACAGTATTTTTGTAAGGCATTGCATGAAATAGTAGATGTAAAGTACCTAGAACAGTGCTTGTCATATAATAAGTACTACATCTATATTATTTCACTTTTTGCCAGCTCCGTGTGTCTGCAAAGGCAAGTGCTAGACTTCTGTAGGGATATGGTGAGACTTCATTCAGAGGAATTTAAAAGTCTCCTAACATTTTCTGTTTTCATTGTTGCCTTTGCTTTTATTGTCTCCTTTCACTAGTGATAACAGTCAAGCGATGCTGGGGAGGAGCCATGCTTTTGCTCTGTTCACATAGTCTACCACTTTATCCCAGTCTTTAGGCTGGTGGGGAAGGAAGTGCATTTGACTCCCCAGCCAGCACTAGGAACTCTCTTGAAGACACTCATTTGAGTAGACACATCTTCCAGATTGCATTAAGGGAGGAAGCTCTGTTCTGCATTTACCTCAAGTGGATTCTGTTATAACATCATTTGCAGAATGTTCTCTGTCCAAATTGGCACAAAGTACCTTTCCAGGAAATCTGAATTTTCTTTTCTTTTCCTTATGGGTAGGGCTATCTATTCCAAATCCCATAGACTTAGTATACACCTGATGACTTGCAAGCCTGGAGAAACACCTGCATGTTGTCCTTGCATATTATCGGTTGGCAGCTGGGAGAACCTCTCTGCACAGCTGCTCCTTCTGTCACAGCCAACCCAGTTGGCCCCAGGACACCATTGCCCTGTCCTCTGCCAAGTACAGGACTGGGCTGTGTTTCTTAGTTGCCTGCCCTAGACAGGATTGCTTGTCTGCAAACCAGAGAAAAATGGTGAAGTGACCTCCCTCCAACTTAAACAAAGAAGAGGTTTTATAGAGACAATAAGGAAAGTCAGTATTCTCCCATTCCTGCTTTGGAAATAGTTACTAGTCCTTGTAGTTACTCTAAGAGGGATATATTACTGATATTGTTGGGCTTTTCACTGCTTTTTTGGAATGGAGGTGTGGGATGATTTCCAGTTTTAAGAGTTAGCAATCCACCTTTGTAACTAACCAAAAAGAGATTCCAGCTAGTTTTGGTCTGCTCATGGTCTTGCCATTGGCCTTCCAGAAGGTCATAAAATGTGTATTTTATGTCTGTTCGAAAAGTTAGGCTTTCTGGCTGAATTATTCCTGGTGTATTAGTTCCCATATGGCTACTACAACAAATTACCACAGACTTGGTAAAGGAACAGAAATTCATCCTTTCACAGTTTTGGAAGCCTGAAGTCTGGAGTCTGAATTCAAGGTGTCAGCAGAGTTACACTCCATCCAGAGGCCCTGGAAGGAGCTCCTTTCTTGTCTCTTCAAACTTGTGGTGGCTTCTGGCATCTCTCAATTTATGGCTATGTCATTGCAATCTCTGTTTCCATCTTCACACGGCCTTCGCGTGTGTGTGAGGGGTGGTGGCGGCGGCATATGTCTCCCCATGCCTCTTTTTTATTTTTTAATTTAAAATTATTTAAAATTTTTTCCATTATTTTTGGTATACTATAATTATTTCATGTGTACTACATAGTGATCCCTATGCCTCTTTTATAAGGACAGGTGTGATAGCCCTAATGCCCACCTGGACAATCCAATGCAACGTCTTTGACTTAATCACATCTGCAAAATCCCTATTTCCAAATATAGCATTATCACTTACAGGCCACATGGATCAGAAACTGAAATCTTTGGGCCTTATCATTTAGTCCACCACTCTTGGTAAGTAGCATTGTTAAATGATTATAAATACAATGCACAATTTTGAAGATGGCACGTAGAAAAAAAGGAATAAATACATTTAAAATGTGTCCTAAGGTAAATAGCAAAAATATGTAAAGCCAGAGGAATAATATATTTGTGAATGAGGTTGTGAGTGAAGGCAAGGGAGGCAGAGAGAAGAGATGGGAGAAGCCCAGAAATTAGCTTCTGAAAGCATTCAAATCAATCCCATTGCTAAGGAAACCACTTCACAATTTCCTGTGTCTATCTCAGCTCTGAACAGCTGCTTTTCTTCTATTTGCCTTCGCTGAAAGACTTTAATTGTGAGGTGAAGAAGAGCCAAAGTGGCAAAGTTAGAGTGGAGAGAAAAATTATGGTGATGCGAAATAACATAAAAACAAATTATTTAGGGTAATTGGTAAAGCTGATACCTTTAAAATGGAGGTTGTGGCTCATCCCTTTCCCTCTAAAGGTACTCCGATGATGGTGGTAATCTATTTCAAGTGATCACTTAAAACTGGGGCTTTTATTTCTCTGAATGAAAAAAAATTAATGAAGCAACATTATAATTTGTTTTTCTCCACCAGAACAATCAAATGGGCATTTTGTATCTTAACCTTCTCTTCCTTCTGTCCTGCTTTTTAGTAAGAGAAGTAAAAAATGAGTAGATCGAATTCTCCAAAGAGTGCCTCAGTGAACGAACGGGGTGGGGAGTGCGGGAGGCGGAGTCATTGAAGTCGTCTGCAGCTCGCGTTTTGCCAATTCCATGGAAACGTAGTTTCATCTTGCACTGTGTCACACAGAATTTTATTAAAAGAACCTTTCCCTCCATTCTATGTGCTTGTTTTCCTTGTTGCTTGTGTGGCAGGAGAATTACCTGAGCCCAGAAAGTTTTCCCCTCCCCTACCGCCTCCAACATCATTGGTGAAGTTTTAACTTCTCTTTTCCATCCTACTTTTCTGCCAAAAAGTAATTTTGTTTCTCTTATAACAATTTTTAAAAGAAATCTTGGGGTGGTTATAGAAATTAATGATTGCAAGCTATTTAATGCTCTCCTTGTGCATATATAACACTAGACAAAAGACAAAACTAGAATTACTCAGTCTTTCAACTGAGTGAAAGAAAACTCAAGATAATCCAGAGGCAACAACCACTTAATAATACTCTCAACAGCAGCCTGAAACCCCATCTAGATCAGCAATGTCCACTATAACCTCCTCAGTAACAGAAATGTGCACTCACAGTCCTGCCCAGTATGAGAACTACTAGGCATGCCGCTGGGACTGAAGAACTCAATTTAAAATTTTATGTCACTTTAACTAATTGAAATTTAAATAGTTACACAAAGCTAGTGGCTACTGTATACTGGACAGAGTGGTTCTAGTGGTCCTCACTGGTATTATTTTATTCATTCCTATTCCATAGTATTTCTAGCTATCTTGCCACTTTTCACCTATTGAGGGTAAGATAGGCAGAAGTATCCTCTTGGATTCTAAAGATATTTGAAGACTCAAGAAAAAACTCTAAATGCATTTGGAAAGAGCTGTGGGTTGGTGCTGTGAACATACCTGACTTTCAATGCTATGTAATAGATAACTGGTGGTACAGTAGTTGTTATAACAAAAGATATGAGGTTACCATTAACATAAATGAAGACCTCCTTACTTGTATACAACAAATAGTTCCGGATTGTTACACTTGGCCTTTCAATTTTTTCAGTTTGCCCTGGTCTCTGTTACCTGTACAGCCCATCAACCACCAGGAAAAGGACAGAGATTTTGTAGAAGACAGCTAGGTGCTGGAACATTTGGGAAATCACATACTCTAGAAAAATGGGGCTCTATCCTGTCATTTCAAGAGCTTCCGAAACCTCAGCCTCACTGCAATGTCTGCCCAGATCTGCTGGAAACCCAGGCAGTGACTGTGCTGACTTCACCTGTGCTTCTCCTCATCCCCGTCCCTCTCTAGATCTTCATGAACCAGTCTCTTCGGTGCCGCTGCAAACTGGGATACACGCGTCATTGTTCTTCTGGCATCATGTTTATTTTCATCTTCCTTACAAATGGAACAAAATGGTCTTAGATTGTAAACTTCTAAGGCAAAGATTATGCTTACCTAACAGTTTAAATTCAGTGTCAACTTTGGTGACAAAAAGTTGAAACACTAAAAAAGTGTTTACTTTTCCTGTTGTGGCTGGATGAGAGTGGAGCTCTGAATGGCAGCAGCAGGAGTCTTTCTTCCTTTAAAATTGACATGCATCACATTATCATGTCCAATGTGGCTTGGGAAAAGTGAAAATATTTTGCAGATTCAGAGTAAGGAAAATGAAGAAGGGACTCTGGTGCTTACCAATGAATGCGGCCACTTCTGCAAAGTGCTGAACCCAGGAAGGGGCAGGGCAGTGCTCTGCAGGGAGAGAAAGGGTGGCTCCTGCCTTGTTTTCCTTTCACACCATCTCCCTGCTAAGCAATCCTAAGAAATCTAGCATTCCCAATCTGCACTCACTGACTTACCACGGTATATTCCTGCTTGGTTCATTTTTATGGTACATTATAAAACCATGTGTTGCTTATTTTCAATTGTGAAAATGAGCCAGGGGTGACAAATAAAAACAGAACTCAAGTGCTTTTAGAGTAACTCATAATAACTTTTATACATTTAGTGAATCATTCTAGGCATCCCCCAGCCCGCCCCGCAATCCCCCATCCTCTCTGTTTTGAAATGTTCCGTATTCCCCATCAACAGTTCTGAGACTTGGAGGCGTCTGCCTCAGCTATCAGTGCACCTGAACTTTGGAAATTAGCTTTTGGTTCTCATTTGGGGATTAATAAAAGAAGTGGAAATGAATGTTAATTGCTCCTTAATTTAAGAATTCTAAGGTAAATAATAAGTATTTCTCATAAGAAAAATACCACCAATTAATTTTAAGACCAGAAGCGGCTGTCATCTTATTCTTTGATCTGCTTAGTCCAGGTAATTAAGAGTAATTGACTTTTAAGGATTTATTTATTTATTTTTAGAGGGGAAGGGAGGGAGAATGGGAGAGAAACGTCAATGTGTGGTTGCCACTCATACGCTCCCATTGGGGACCTGGCAGCAACCCAGGCACGTGCCCTAACTGGGAATCGAACCCATGACCCTCTGGTTCACAGGCCAGCACTCAATCCACTCAGTCATACCAGCCAGGGCTAATTGACACTTAAATTTCAGCATTTGTGTAAGAAAAAAAAAGACACTGACAATAACTTGAATTTTATTTAAAAAAAGAAAGAACAGTAACCAAGTAATTTAACACAAATCGTATAATAAAACAATGTACATTATTGTAGGGAAAAGCCACAAAATCCAAATAAACTCAGCTTTCAATTTTGCTATTTATATATATAAATATAAATCATATATATATATTTTGTAGGGCTGCAGTAATAGACTGCCATAGACTGGGTAGCTGAGACTATGGAAATGTATTTTCACTGGCATTCTGGAGGCTAGAAGTCTGGAAGCAAGGTGAGAGTGGTGGGCTTTTCTGGGGTCTCTGTGGTTTACCAATTGCCTTCTTCTCCCTGTGTCTTCACATGGGCCTCTCTGTCGGGGCCCCAATCTCCTCTTCTCATAGACACATCATCAGTCATATTGGATCAGGGCCCAAACTAATGACTGAATGAATGTTAACTTAATTATCTCTTTAAAGACCCTCTTCCCAAATACAATCACATCCTGAGGTCCTGGGGGACTAGGACTCCAGCATATTAATTTGAGGGGCAACAATTCAGTTCATAAGGCATATTTCCTTAAAAACCAGTCAGCTTGAATTGTTTTTACTTTCTTAAGAATTTATTTTTTAAAATAATGGGCAATATAAGCAAATGAGGAAGAAATTTAAAAGGCACAAAATATGAAGGACACAAGGACAAAAACAAGGGGGGTGGAAATGGTGAGGAGATCAGGAGGGTTTGGGGGGTGGGCTGGGATGGAAGTAAAAGGCACAAAACTGTGCTTGAACAGCAATTAAAATTTAAAAAATCAAAATAAATAAATAAATAAAAGGCACAAAATATTTAGTCTCTGTCATTCACAATCATTATTCAACCCCACAAGTAGTCACTGTTATTGTTTGTTTTTCCAGATATTTTGTGTATTTATATGTCTCTGTGTATGTGTTGCACATATGCGTGTCTATGTATGTGTGTGTATATATAAGTATATGTGTATACATGCATATACAATTATAACAAGTAGAATGCAGAATAGTATGCAAAGTATGCTTCCACTCGTGTCTGAAAATATAACACACATATATGTATGGATACATACATGTATTATTTTACCATGGTTGTATCATTTTAAAACTATTTAAATCTTCGACTCACTTGAGATTTATTTCTGGGTTGAGATGCATCCCTGGGCAGATGGCCCTATAACAATGAAGGGAGGCAGGGTGGCCGAGTCCCACCACTTGAGCACATAACCATGGTAACACCTACCTGTGTGCATCCCAGCTGTGTCCCCATGGGGCTGGGACAGACAGGGGCGTCCACACCTGCTTCCTGGGGGTTCTCCGCTCACACTCCCAGATGCTTGTAGCCAGTGCCGCTCACCTCCTCCTGACACCACTGATAAATAAGATCAGGAATTTTGTCATTGTAGCTTTTTTTTTTTAGATATTTTACTATGTGCTATAGAGTTGGTCTTCATTACTCTTTTTTTAAAAAAGATTTTCCTTCTAATTTTTGCTCATTTTCTTCTATAGTTCCAAGAATATGTTTCAAGTTTCAAGAATGTTGTTACTTTTGAAATCCTTTCTGTTTTATAGATTACTGTATACGTTCATTCTTTCTGCAGATGAGGCAGCTTACAGAGTTGGGACTGACTGTTGTTAGGGGCAAAATAAAAATGAGAAGCTTGTAGCTAGCTGTGCCTTGGCTGGGTAGTGAAGTAACGAGGTCAGTATCTGGACACATTTGTGCTTCTGTAGATAACAGTGCAAAGATATGGGTGTCTGGGGACCACATGTGGACGCTGTGAAAGGGAGATAGCATGAGCTTATCTTAAAAGGAATCTAACTGGCCACTGCTGCTTGGAGAGGAGACGTGGCCATAAGGAAGGGTTGGTGCTCATGAGTCCTCAGCTGCCAGAAAGAGGTGAGTACCGCCCACATTGAGATGCTGTGCTGGGAGGTTTTCCGTTTCCTCATTCCGAGGCCGTTTTCATTTCCTCAATCTCAGCTCTTGTGTGCTTCGCTGTTTGCGTTGGGAAAACTGGGGTTTGGGAGCAAAGTGGTACAGTCTGAGAGCGTTCGCAAAATTGTTTTTAGGAGTTGTTGGCCTCTCAGGTCGCTCTTACTGAGTATATGCTGGCACGTTCGTACGAAATGCCCTGGTGGAATCATTTGTCTGATGTTCCCTGCTTCCAGGCAAGAGATAGACACCGCCTTTTACCATTTTTTTACGGCCATGCTGAGATGCAACTAAAAGTGGGCGAATGTCTTTCCATCCACTAGTGCTTTCATAATCTAGGCGTTGTCAGCTTTATTTTGTAAACTGCGAAATACTGACGTGATGCTTAAAGTCTTTGTTTTTTTTTTAAAGTTTATTTTTATTGTATTTTTTCCGTTACCATTTATCCTCCTTACACACTCTTCCAGCTCCACCCACCTTCCTCCCCCACCATCACCACACCATTGTCCATGAGGCCTTTCTGCTTTTTGCTCAATCCCACCACCCGCTAACCCCCACTCCCCCGAGCTGTCAGCCTGCTATCTTACTTGACTGATTTATCAGTTAGTAAGGATATGTTAAACTATGTGGATCTGTTGAATAAGTTTAACATGAATGACCAAATTTGCCACAAAAGATACAGAAAGTAAAAAGAAACTGATTATTATAAAAATTATTTTTATAAAGGAGCAATGATTTGCAATGTGTCTGAAATTATTCTGCACTTAGAAAAATTAATAAATGTTTCCAAGTCTTTCTATACAATTAGAAAACATTGATACCAAAACCTAACATAAATATAACATGTAGAAAACTGTAGCCCAGTTTATATAAATATTAGTGTAAAAGCCCTAAATTTTTAAACATAATGCATCAAATTACTGAAAGAATATCTATAGAATGAATATGTTCATTATAAAACTAAATGCAACATCAATAACTCAATGAATAAGTTTTGTATTAATCAAAATAGGGAAACCTCAGATATATAAAGTAGATATAAAATTATTAACATGATTGTTTATATTATATTTTAAGTTGCGTATTTACCTATCATTTATCCAAACTTATATTTGTTTTATAGTTTCCTGAGTGGACTAAACTCAAAAGGATAAACCTGTTTTGCCTTCAAACGATGTTCTATCGCATCTTCCTTCCTCACCCTTTGATATCTCAGGCAGATCCATCCACTTTCTGGTATTAAGGATTTTATCAAGTTTCAATTTAAAAGTTCAGTTTCATATTCAGTGTACAACATCCCCTTTTCAGCTCAGGCCTCACAATCATTAGGGGACCTGCACCAGAGAAGGGTTGGGAGAAAGTTGATTTTTTCTCTTACTCCTTCTTTTTCTTATTGACTTTATTTGGGTTACATTGGTTAATAAAAGTATATAGGTTTAAGGTGTGCAATTCTATAATACGTCATCTATATGTTGTATTGCATGTCCACCACCCCAAGTCATGTCCCCTTCCATCACTATTTATCTCCCCTTTACCCTCTCCTGCCTTCCCCCATTCACATTTCCCCCTGGTAATGAGCATACCGTTGTCTGGGAGGTTGGTTGCTTGTTTCTTTTCTATTTTTTTTATGCTTCTGAGTTTCCCCTTCTGACGCGCAATCACCAACCAGCAGTGACCATGGAATGCTGTGGATGGCTCGTCAACACATAAGAAATGAACATACACAGAAACAGGCAATTTTCTGTGGAGAAGTAGGGCTCTCTGGGGGAGGGCGCGCATTCTCCTGTCCCAGAAGGCCTTTATTGGGTTCTTTTGTACAAGAATTCAGGTAAAGCTCATTACTCATTACAGGGAAGTAAGGATCAAATAACAAGGAACTCTGAGGCCTACTTTGAGTCAGGGTCAAAGAGCTGTAAAACTTTGAGGAACAAACTTACTTCCTCCTTGGACCCTTCTCATTCAACCAAGAGCATTCTAAATGTAGCAGGTTTCACAGGATTTTACATATTCTTTCCTAGGCCTGATCACCTGGGGAACCCACCCTTTCTAGTATAGGGCTGCATCACCCTGTCATTGTTTCAGGCTTAGGTGGAGCAAGGGGAACTAAGACAACCAAGAGAAAAGGAGATTTTCTCTTGGATGGAATGAGCACTCAGGCTTTGTCAAAGCCGAGGGGTGAGGGTCCATCACCCTCTTTTGCCGTAGCCTCCAAAGTCCTTCCTTGGGGGCCTCCCACGTGATCGTGCCTATCTTAGGTTGTTCCCCCCTTGGGGAATCTTACCCATCATTGGCTAACCGACCAAACATTGGGGTCCAGGCAGGGTGAAGTAAAAGGAGCAGAAGCGGTGCTCCTGCCAGGGAGATAAGCTTTTTGTCTCCTTGCTGGCTTATGGTTCCAAGGTCGTTCCCTCAGCCTTAGCCAAGGCGGGGGTTACAGCTTCTGATACCAGGCAGGGCAGTTCCCAACACCCTTCTTTGCTGATTAACATCTCTTTCCAAAATCTAGGCTGTGAAAGTTGAGCTTTGATAAAAAAAACATTTACCAAGCTGATTTTGGTGCATTGGCATGGGACTCAACTTTCTAGCAGCTCAGCAAGCATCAAAGCCAGGAGGGAGGTGCCAGTCTTCTTCCTGCAGGAAACCTTAACCTCCATGAGTGGATCTCTCCAAGTATCACAGCTTTGGAGCTCATGGGGAGGAGTGGGCAACATTCCTCCTCTTGTGATCATACAGAGGCCAACAATGTGCTAGGGTCCATTCTCTGAACAGACCCCAGTCTTTGCTGATATGCACTGGACAGGATGGAAATCAACTGCCATCTATGGGCAATCCCTGGAGGGAGACATCTGGCAGCAACTTGTCTGCTGCTCTCTTTAGAATGCAGAGTTCTTATCTATCTGCTTTGAGGTTTTAGCCAAAATTCTAAGAGCAAGAAAAGTTTCATTCTACATTTGGTTTTATGTGTATCCTGGGTTTTCTAGAATTTAAACAGCTTTATTTTTCTCCTTTTCAAACCTGATCTGTGAGTTCTTTTTTAGCCCACAAATAAAATCTTGAGGTCTCATGGTTTTCCAGTCATTATAAGATGAGTTTTGCTTAGTTTAGTAATTAGATAATTCTTATACTATCACAGTCATAATATTATCCCATTTAAGGGTTCCTTCACCCACAGCATGAGGATGTTAGAGCTCCTAATTCATGCCATGCAAAATGCTGGAGTGTCAGCCTTCCCTGTTGCTGACCTCCCTCCCAACTCTGGTAAAGCAGGCTGACCCAATGAGGAGGCCAGTGGGTAGCACAGAAGGTCATGACCCTTGAGAGACCCCTCAGCCAGTCAGCCTGTTAACATAGAGGACCCCAAGCACTCAGATGATGAGGGACAGACTGCCAGAGCCTTGAGCCTGGGAGCAAGTCACAAAAGGCCATAGACAATCGTAGAGGGGTCTGCAAGGACTGAAATTCAGCTGCAACTCATTAACAAAAAATTGCTTTTAACTGCCATGCATTTGGAAGTTAAAACATAGAACCAATTAAGGCTGAAAAATAATTTAGAAACTATTTTGAACTAAGTGATAAAATACATATTATATAACAAAGCTTATGGATACAGCTAAAAGAGTACTTATGCAAAAACTTCTAGTCTTCAATATTTATTTTAGAAAATTCTGAAGGACAGAGTGAATGCAAAAGACACAATCATGATAAAGTTATAATTAACAGAACTAAAGATGTCAAAAGAATCTTTTAAAGAAAAATAATTTACTACCAGTCAAGATGGCATCATAGGTAAACACAGCTCGCCTCCTTGCACAACCATATCAAAGTTACAACTAAAATTGAAAACAATCATTACTCAAAATGATCTGAAATAGAGTTGAATGGAAGTCTGACAACTACGGGGTTTAAGAAACCACATCCATCCAGACTGTTAAGAGGGGTGAACACATGGAATGGACTGGTCCCACATCCATGTGTGGTGGATAAAAATTTGGAATAAATACCTTGAGAGTGAGGAGTCCCAGCCCACACCAGGAGCCCCTGCCCAGGGTTCCAGTGCCAGGAAGATAAGTCCCCATAACTTTTAGCTGCAAAAACCATCAGGGATTGAGTCAGTGAAAGAAACTTCTGGAGTCCCAAGCAGTTCCCCTTAAAGAACCCACAGATACACTTACTCAGACTCACTCCCTCTGGGCTCCAGCACCAGAATAGCATCTTGAAAGGCATAGGGAGGAACTGAAGTGTTTGGCATCAAGGCGGGAGCTGGGGGAAAGCTTTGTTTCACACAAAAAGGCAGGCAGAAGCCATTGCCCCTTTTCTGAACCCTCCTTCTACAGAACCACAGAGCCAGCAGGTGAATGCCATGTTTGAGACTTCATCAACCTGGCTAACATTGCTTGCTCTGCTCTGGAGATCCTTGAGACTCCACCCCACCCAACCTATGCCCACCCAACCTCTTAACAGTGACTTTTCCGTATGAATGGCTGATCTTGGCTCATGCTTCACAACTTCCTAAATCTTAACAAATAAGCTACAGCCAGCCTCAGTGAGCCCCTAGGCCCCATACCTTTGCTAAGTGGCCCCAGGACTGGTACTAGCAGCAGCCATCCTAGATTCACAGCTTGGTTTCACCTGGTAATCTCCAAGCCCAGCACAAGTAGGAGCCATCTGAGATTCTTCATAACTCAGTCAGGGTGGCCCTGGGCAGAAATCAAGTAGAGGCTGACTGAGGCCTGCATCACGTGGGAAACCCCAGAGCATGCACACCCAGTGGACAGCTACAGACCACATTGGAGCACTACCACCCTGCCTGTGTGTAGCTGGTCCTCCACAGAGGGTGGAATTTGGTAGTCAGTGATCACAGCCAGTACTTGCAGCTGACTGGCCTGGGTAAATCCCTCCCATTGACCTGCCAACAGCAATCAAGGCTCAAGTTTAAGAGGAAGGTGTACTCAGCCCACACAAAGGGCACTGAGTACCCAGCCTGGGTGATAGGGAAGGCTGTGCCACTAGACCCTACAGGACATCTACCACATTAGGTCACACTATCAAGATAGGGAGTCATAGCAGCTCTATCCAATACATAGAAACAAACAGGGAGGCTGCCAAAATGAGGAGACAAAGAAACATGCCCCAAATGAAAAAGCAGATAAAAATTCCAGAAAAAGAACAACAAAATGGAGATAAACTATCAATCAGATGCAGAGTTCAAAACACTGGTTGCAAGGATGCTCCAAGAACCTAGTGAGGACCTCAACAGCATAAAAAAGTTCTAGTCAGAAACAAAGTGTGCGCTAATTAAAATAAAGAACAATTTCCAGGGAAACAGCGGTAGAGTGAATGAGGCCAAGAATCAAATCAATGATTTGGGACATAAAGAAGCAAAAATCAACCAATCAGAACAACAAGGAAAAAAAAAGAATTCCCCCCCACCCCCCAAAAAATAAAGAGGATAGTGTAAGTAGGCTCTGGGACAGCATTTGCATCATAGGGGTGCCAGAAGAAGAGAAAGAGCAAGAAATTGGAAATCCGTTTGAAAAAATAATAAAAGAAAGCTTCCCTAATTTGGTGAAGGAAAAGCATGTAAGTCTAGGAAGCTCAAAGAGTCCCAAATAAGATGGATGCAAACAGGCCCACACCAAAACACATCATAATTAAAATGCCAAAGGTTAAGAATAAAGAGGGAATCTTAACAGCAGCAAGAGAAAAGCAGTTAGTTATCTACAGGGGAGCTCCTATAAGACTGTTAGCTGATTTCTGAAACTTTGTGGGCTCAAAGGGATTGGCAAGAAATCATAGTTTTTTCTTCTGTGCCTGAGATACTGTTTTTAGCATGTTGAGGCAGAAACTACTAATATTTTTTAACCTCAAAATCTTTTCTTGCTTTCCTAACATGACTCCAATAACAAAGTGAAAATGCACCAGCAAATGATACTTTTTTTTTTTTTTTTTTGCTTTTTCTTTCAGGTAGTTATAGCCTCTTAACTAAGCTTCAGGTGAATGAGAGCAGAGTGAAGGGGTGTGTCATGGAGACGGTTTGGCCACCTTTCCGCTTTGTGCTGCAGCCTCACACACCTGGAACCTGAGGCGAACGTTCCTGAAGTATCCACGGGACAACCAGCACCAGCACTGCATTGCCCCATTTTACATTTTCTTACATGGAAGAGAAATAACTTGTATCTTTTGAAAGCTGATATGATATTCTTTAAAAATTTTTGCTATGTGTAGTCACACCTAACCCTCATACAAGGCCCAGGCAGAGAGTTTGTTGTGGTTTCCCCGGTGGAACAAGCCAGATACTGTTGTGAGGGTTACTGGATTTTATGTTTCTCTTTTCTAATTTTTACTGAAATTTATTGGGGTGAAATTAGTTAATGAAATTATACAGGTTTCAGGTGTACAATTCTGTAATATATCATCCACACATGGTATTGTGTGTCCACCACCCAAAGTCAAGGTGGGAATTGCAGACTGGGGCAGCAGCTGTGGAAGGCAGTCTGGCGTTACCTCAAAAATTAAAAATGGAGCTGCCTTATGGCATTTACATTTGATTTGAACATCTCCTCTGTAGTTGCTGTCCCTGTCACAGTTCCCTTTTTCTAGGGCAGACCTTCACAGAAACAGCCACCTCTGTGGCTTTGAATCCAGAAAGAACCTTTTATCTGATTGTGAGATTTTTACATCTATTTACAGTCTCTGTGATAGATCTTAACTTGGTGTCAAAGTCCTTCTTTCTATGCACTGCCAATTATTTCTCAAGGCCGTTTCAATTTTCTGGTGGTGAGGCGCTTGTCTTAGGGGGTCCAGACAGGTGGCCCCAGTCAAGGTCATGTCCACAGGCTGTAGTGTGCGGAGCTCAGCTGCACCTCTGTATCAGCCTCAGCTGGTCTGGCGCACAGAGGTAAGAAATTTGATGTCCACTTAAGATTCCAATTTCTGGTCAGTGTTTACTAGCAAGTTTAAAACATTTTCTCAATTTAGTTAACCGGCACATTGCACAAATCTGGTTTTGTGCTGGGAACATCCAGTACCAAACCACGCTTTTCCCCCAAATTGAAATTCCACTCTGTGTGGTCTCCGTTGAGATCCCTTTCCCTTTCTGGCGATGGTCCAAAAACCACCCCTGCTCATGCTGGGTCCAGATTTTCCCACTATTTCTGTCTTCAGAACCTAGGGAGACTTAGTGAAAATGCACGTGACTTGGATCTTGGATCGACGGTGATGATTTAAATATAAAATCCAGGTGGGGACAACATCTTGGCTTTGAAAATCCATCTTGACTCCCATTGCGCCGTCAGATGTAACACTTCAAGTTAAAACATCAGCCTGCGTGACTCAACCCCAGAACTGAAAGAAGAATGTCCTGGAAAGCAAGAGCAGTTCCGAAATAATTCGTCAGGGGAACACTCCGTCCTCATCAGTGTTAGAACCCCCTTTGTCTCATTTCCCGTTTACCTGACCAGAGCTGCCCTGAAGCCAGTGGCACCCACTCCCGCGTCCTTCTGCCTCTGTCACCTTTGGGCGTCTCACAGGTTTCTCAATACCCTTTTGCCTTCCTCCTGTTCTCCCTCCCAAAAACCAGGACACCTGGTCGAGTAAGACAGGCTTCTCCGTAGAACAGAGAGGTATGAATAAAAGACCAAAATGGGACAAAGCAGAGAATTCTTTTAGAGTGTAGGGAAAGAGAAGGCTGGGAATATTTATCCATTAATCATTTTCATCCCCACACAGAGCCAATTAAATGTTCAGCTTCCTCATGTTAGGTGGAGGGTATATTTGTCTGATCAATCTTGAAGTCTGTGCATTTGAAGGCACTAGCTGATTCCTCGGTCACCTCACCATCTGTGATTGTTTTTTTGTCTAAACTATAGACACGGTGTCTATCTACCAGAGTCAGTGAAGCCTTTTCTCCTGCAAAGAAGCTAGAGTCAAGGCCATAGCCATACAGCTATAGGTGTGAATTACTGTAGTCTGCCTTTCGTACCTGTTTGATCAAGAGATTCTAAAACCTTAGTTTCTGCTGATGCAATGCAGGTGTTGACAGAAGTGGTTAGAACAAAGTACTTTACATTAGAAATAAAATCCATGGATAAAAAGGCATAAGACATGACAATTTCTGGAGGAGGTGAATTCTTTTTTCTTTTTTTTCTTACATACATTTTTGGAATGAAAATAAAGTCAGACTGTTTCTGATGTCAGAAATAAATTCCAATGATCATAATCAGAAGATCAAATATGAGAAGTTGCTACATCCCTTTCTTGTCATGCAGTTTCTTTTTTTTTAGATTTTATTTATTTATTTTTAGAGAGAGGGGAGGGAGGGGGAAAGAGGGAGAGAAACATCAATGTGTGGTTGCCTCTTCAGCGGCCCCCTACTGGGGACCTGGCCCATAACCCAGACATGTGCCCTGACTGGGAATCAAACCAGTGACCCTTTGATTTGCAGGCCTGAGCTCCATTCACTGAGCCACACCAGCCAGGGCTTGTCCTGCAGTTTCATACTCAGTAGGATTGCAGAGTGCTGGAAGATCCGTCAGAATCGGTGCACATCGAGTGGGTCTCCTGCCTGAGGGGTGAGGGAGGGCTCTGAAAGCAATCAGATGTACAGCAAAAGGAACCACAGTGAGTTCATGGAACTTCTGTTTGTTTTACAAGTAAACCTATACTCAGCAGTTTCCCATTTACTAAACAACAAGTCAATAGACTGGGAAAAAGGCAGCAGCAAAACCAACTGAAAGGGTCTGACAGAGAGATTCTATAAAATGAAATAATTATAGAAGAGAAAGGGTATTCTTTGGAAAAAAATTTAATAGCAAAATTTTAGTGCCTTTCCCCCTTTATCAACTAAATTTAGGAAAACATGAATTATATGAAGAAATACAGGACAAGATGCTGAACTGACAGATGCAAAAGGAGCTGAGAGGCATACATAAATTTGCAAAGAGAAAAGGTGAAAAAATATTGCTATTTCACCTAACAGACTCACAATGTTTACATAGGTACCCTGTTATGGACAGAATTGCATCTTCTGAAAATCTGTATGTTGATCCCTAACTGCCAATGTGACTACACTGGGCCGTTAGGGATGTAATTAAGGTTAAAAGAGGTTGTGAAGGCGGGGCCCTGAGTCCCTGGGACTGGAGCCCCCCCCCAACCCCAGGAGAGGAGGAGGGACCAGGAGTGTGCATGCACAGGGGAGGGGCCATGTGAGGACAGTGAGCAGGCAGCCGCCTGAAAGTTAGGAGAAAATGTAAAAATATTTTGAAGATACATTTACTGATAAAAAATAGTTCCTCATGGCAAAAAGCATTTAATTACATTAGACCAATACTTACACTTAGTATCATAATATTGTACAATTTCAGGATTTAAAAAAGTCCTTAAAACCCATGGTTCCCAAACTGTGTTGGGATGCCTTGGGCACCACCATAAACTCACAGGGGCACAACAGAATATTTTAGATTTTGAGGGAAACACAAGGATACCGGGCATCTTTCAGAGGCTGTGTGAATTAGTAGCTTAAGACAGTTCATAATTTTAATTCTAGATTGTACTACATTCAAAGAAATGTCATGTCTTTGTGACACTGGATTTTTTGGTGTGGGCGCTTTGATAAAAAAGATATACCAGGTGAAAATCAATGTGGAACAAGAAATGAGGCCGTGGGTGTTTAGTCTGATTTCAAGGTTTCAGGAGGTGTGCTGTCATATATGTAATCATGATTATTAAATAATAAATAATTTAATTTATCAATAAATAATAATAATTAAGTAATAAATTATTTAAAAGTACCAGGAGCCAAGTAAATTTGGGAACTTCTAACCAAGCAAGAAGGCATTTGAGTAGTAAAAAAAAGAGAGAGAAAAAATATTTGTTATAGAAATCATACATATTAGCTTGCTTCAGACTTCTTACAAATAAATAACTCCAGATGTTTAAAGAAGTTTATGTTAAAATATAGCCATATTAATTTCCTTCATCTTCAAATTTTTTGAAGATTTGCTCATAGTATACTTTTTTTAGTTCTGAAATGTCTGCTATTGTTGTTTAGTTGAAATGAATTACTAAAAGGTTAGCAGAAGATGTGCTTCAAGTTGACATGAGATAAATCAAAATTGCTAAGCAGTGAGGGGATCATGATATAAATGTCCTGAAAACCACTATGGGAAGTTTGTATATAGGGTTCAAATTCACTTACAGAACAAATAAATTATTTAAAAAATAAAAATACAAGACACATTAAAAAATCAAAACCTATATTATAAAACAACTTTTTCAGATCATAAATGAAATTAATACAAAAAGTTGATTAATAGTTGATTTATTAAATGTCTATTAAAATCTACTTTTTTGTGCTTTGCTGAGAAATACCTTGTGCCGAGTGCTTCTAAGGTATTGAATAAATTTCCCAATGTGTCAAGATTTCCTGAGACATTTATTTAAAAAATGAATTTTTAGAAGCTATATAAAATTGATTATCTGTGCCATTAATGTATGCTCATAAATCGAAAGAAAAATAATCCAAACGAATGTGATTTCATCTGACTTCTGAGATTACAAAGCTACATATGTAGCAGAAAAATATGTGAACTGACTTTCATTATTTAGTATTGATTTTAGTGATGGAGAGATTTATGAGGTAAAGATATTAACCCAAGTAAACATTGATGTTCTTCCAACAACTTAAAATTTTTTTTTTAATAATCCACTCTTTATTAGAAAAAAAAAACTATCTCACATGCTTTGTCTCCTCTCTTTATTTTTGTCTTTTTGGGTTAATACAATGAAAGACATTTCTTTACTGTATTTATAGTCAACTCCAAAAATAAATAAATAAATAAATAAATAAATAATAAATTCTTTTGATCGATGTGCAGAGTCCCTGTGTGCTGTTCCAAGCAGGGAAGTTAGACATCTGTTCATCACTGTGGAAGCATCATTCTGACTGTTACATGGAGAAAAGGGAATAAATCTGAAAGCGAGTGACCAGTTAGGACGATCCTGCAGTTCTCGGAGAGATGTGATGGGTTCAAAGAGTATCAGTCACATAACATTTTTTGTTGTGTACATATATTCACCATAATTCCCTTGTCAACACTGAACAGAAATCATATTCAGGGGAATACATGTAAGTTATATTCTAGCTTGGATGAGGGGCCAAGAATGATAGAAATTTTGAAGACATCACAGAAAATCAGAAATACTCCAAATATAGATTGTTTCCATCCACACATTTTTTCTTGTTGGCTATGAATATTTTAAACTATCATTTTTATTTCCCCTCAAATATTCTCCCTTAAGCTGTGATGTTGCCTTTGCTGAAGTGAGTTATAGTATTTCTAATATAAATACAGAGATTAGCAGGCAAAAATGAAATTTAAAAAATGCTAAGATTATAAAGAAGCTATTCTGTTTTCCTAAATTTACATCTCTTACTTTAAGTGGAAAAGTAACATTTAGAGTTTTTCCACATTTCTTTGTTAGAACATTTGAAATGCTCACTGAATGATGATAAAATGATATAATTTCATTCATTTTTATGTTGCCACATCTTTATTGAGAAGCATATACTCACTTTGTCCTTAGATAAATTAAATATTATCCCTAAATAAACTGAACTGAGCAAACAAAAGCTCCATGTACGTGGTATAATAATTAAAATGGTATAGTAGGTTCGACTTGGGCACACTGTGGGCAGACACATCCTTGAGCCAAAACAGAATCTGTGGCCCACGTGAGAGCCCTTCCTTTTTCTTGGATTAATGAAAGATGGCCTCTTCCAAGGCACTGATCTTGACTCTTATATGCATAAAACTGGGTCAGGGTGAGTACCAAAGTCAGTCCTGTATACAAGAGTTCACCAAGTTCTACTTACAATCTGTGCATATCTTTATTAAAAAAACAATAGTAATTGACTTGCTATCCTGTGTACTTCTGACATGTACTTCTGACATGGGATAGCAGGCAATATAAGGTATTCCTCTGGATAGTGGATGTTCCTACACTTTTTTGTTAGAAGGAAGAAGGCACATGAGATGACTGAGCTTTTGAAACTCCTTCTAGTTCATGGTTCCACTATTTGTTTTATTCCCCCTTCATACTTTATTTTAAGTTTTTGTTAACTTTTTACTTGAATATATTGGAGTGACACCGGTTAATAAAATTATGTAAGTTTCAGGTGTACAATTCTATAATAGATCATCTGTGTATTATATGGTACGTTCAACACACCAAGTCAAGTCTCCTTTCCTCACCATTTATATCCCTTCACCCTCTTCCACCTCCTCCCACCCCCTTTCCCTCTGGTAATCATCATACTGTTGTCTGTGTCTAGGAAGTTTTTTCTTCCTTTAATCCTTTCACCTTTTTCATCCAGCCCCCAAAGCCCCTTCCCTTCTGACAGTTATCAGTCTTTTTTCTGTATGTGTGCATTAGTTTCTATTTTGTTTGTTTATTTCGTTCATTAGATTTCACATATAAGTGAAAACATATGGTATGTGTCTTTCTCTGTTCATCTGTGCTGTCACAAAGTGTTAGATTTCCTTCTTTGTGACTGAGTAGTATTCCCTTGTATAAATGTACCACCGCTGTTTTATCCACTCATCCACTGATGGGCACTTGGATTGCTTCCAAATTTTGGCTACTGTAAATAATGCTGCTATGAATGAAGCTACTTTAAAGTGTTGGCTTTATCTAGACTTACTTAAAACATGTGTTTTAAGGATTTTATAAATAGAAACTTGTACTATTTAGGCATAAATATTGTACTATTTGCCTTTAGTCTTATAGAACTCCCCCACCAGCTTGTTTTTTTTTTTTGAGCTTCCTAAGTAATCATCATCTATGTTTCAAACAAAAGTACCATAAACTAAAATAATGTACAGACTTGTTTTAAATTCAATAATGTAAATGTCAGACTGTGATGAAACTGAAAACTAAAATATTAAGAAAAAAATTTAAAAACTAACAGCCTGAATCAAGTATTTTTTTGTAAGGAGTTAGAAGTGAAATAATTCTAGCAAATATTAATTATTTTTTTCAAGTTTGGGTATAATGCAGTCTTGCTCATAACAGAGGAATGTTAGTATCCCCTCAAAATCTTTTTCCGATATCCCCTGATTTAAGAACAAGAGGGGTTTACTTTGGTAGACAAATCACTCCCAAGCCCAATTATCTCTCGAACCAGGGACAGGTATGGGTTCTGCTCCAGTGTTTGTGCTCCTGTGTCCCATCCTGCTCCTGTGGGTGACAGGTGGCTGTGTGCTGCCCAGTGCCAGGTCCAGCTTATGATCTTGCTTTATTTTCTTAGGCTCAGGGAGAGAATGCCTTGCACAGTGGTGGACCAGAGCCTTGGATGTTGAAGCTCCTGAACTGCAGGTGTGAATGCAGATTCTGACAGATGTCTTTGACAAATAAATATTTTGGGGAATACATCTATCAAACCCCACTCTAAAATATGGTTTAGTGAAGCTCAGTTTCATGACAGATGTCTTGCTAATTACAGACTTTGTGGATTTATATGAATTTTGCTGCATTACAAATGAACCATTAAATCAGACCCACCTTTAACAGAGCCCTTGAGGTATATTTGGAGTTATTTCTGAGAGATTTTATTTATTTATGTGATGGAGAACTGTATAAAACTTGTTATGAATATAACAAGGGTATCGCTAAAAATTTGTGTATGTGTAGAACTTCTACAAAGGACTGTGAACTGACTGAATATGTTTAAAAGAAACATATGTATTTCTTGTATTTCAATGTATTTTGAAACCTGTCCTGTCAGGATCAGAGATGAAATACATTTTTATTATACTGTTGGTTTTTAAGTTAAGCTTCCTGATTCATAGTACATTTGCAACAAATTTTAAAAAATCCTTAATCAAGCTACCCCAGCATGGATCCCAAGACTCTCACACTTTGTCATTGAAAAGAGGTTCCTTCATGTCAGGGTTGCTGGCAACCCCAGGCTCAGCCACACCCGAGGCTGGGAACAACCTCTTATCCGTGGCCATGTAGCCTCTAACTGTCCTTGCTGTCTCTACTCCTGATGATCGCTTTCTTCATGGAGAGCGTATTATCAGTATTTGAGTTGCAAATCCCAAACTTATTTTTGGCTAAGTTCAAATGAGAGGGGGTTTATTGGAGGGAAACCACCCAGAGGCTGGACAACCAGGCTTGTTCAGAAAGAGGCAGGGGAGTGGGGAGCAGGGAGGGCAGCGCCCGGCAGAAGCCACCTGGCTACAGTGCCATCACCATACTGATGTTGCGCTTGTAATGAGTGACCTCGAATTTTGTCCCCTTGCCCTTAGGTCACTTACTCAAGGTTCAATGTCCAGGGAAAAGCACCAATTTGGTTAACTTTGATTACAAGCCAGAGTTGAGTGGGACAGGAAGAGAGAACTTCAGAAGGAGAAAGCAGCCTCTCCCAACACTGCTTACAGGGAGACGAGGTAAAGAATATGATAAAATGTGGGCTGTGATGTGGGGTGACCTGGAATGACAGTGTTGATTGGAGCGGGCCACTGGGGTCTCTCAGGGGTCCTGTGCTCGGACATTAGTGTGCACCATCCCCGCTGACCAAGGTGGTTATGATACAATGCTGACCCTAAGAAGGGGTGAGGTGCATTCACTGTTGCTTATTTTCCTAGGAGATTCTAATGCCCACTTACCCTCAAGGAGGAGCAACCTGCTGTAAGACAAAAAGTAAAACCATGCTTGTCTTACATTTTTTTCAGAAACCAAAATATTTGTTTCATGAGAAAATAATGCATCCAATATAAATTGAGCTGGCTACTTGAAGATGGCAATTTATCTCACTAGACTATTTTGGTCTTTCCTTTAACCAAAATCCAACTAAAAAATAATTTAAAACTAAGATGTATAATGATTTACCCCTAAATTGTAAAAGTCTTTTAGAAAGTCTCTTTATTTCTCACCGAGCATTTAATATATAGACAAAGCTTTTCAAACTTTCACGTGCCTAAGAATTACTGAAGGAACTTGTCAAAGGTACACTCTAGTGTAGTAGGTCGGGGAGGTTCGGGTGATGGCTCTAGTCCACACACCTTGAGTAGAAGGATGGCGGCAAATGGCTCAGACGGCTGACCGAGTCATGGTAACTGAAAGCGCAGAGACACGGTGAAGAGCCTTGTGAACTAGTAGGGGAGTTTTTAACTCTACCTTGAAATCTCTAAGAATCTGTTCTAGCATGATCAGATTTTTAGTTTAGAAAAATTACCTTGGAAGTTGTTTGGAGTACTATGGTTGGGTGGGAGGGAGGGGGTTTGGACTCAAGCCAGGGAAACTAAGTAGGAGACAAGAAGTGATCAAGTCGTCTGGGCGGAGCCAGACCAGAGGCTGCTGGTCCAGTGGACACAGAAAGTTCCATGAAGGACACGAATTTGACAGAAATGCACCGAGTTATGCTGCCAGGGCGGCCAGACTTCCCACCTGTGGCCTTCTGTAACTGGTGCCATGTAAAGTGATCCCGCTGCAGGCAAAGGTGATTATACCTTTGAGCAGAAATAACCCAGCATGCTTTGCTTCTCTTAACCTAGGTCATAACTGCTGACTGTTTTTGGAGAGTGGTGCTGCATGGCGTGAGGAGTACCTGCAGACCTATATTTGATCTTGAGACCAGCTAACTAGAAGCTTCCTGAAGTCTGAAGTTTTGTTACCATCAATTTCCTTCTAAACTGAGATAAAGTATAGGGTAATACTATAACATGGAAAAGAGCAATATATTTTGTCTTTTTTATATAAGTGTTTACCTCCTAAAACATGGTCTGGTCCATAAAATTGACATAAAAACACCACACATTTTTAGTATGCCCAAGTAAGATATCTCAATCCTTAGTAAATACAGGGGTGACTAATATTATTCTGTGATGAATGAAGACTACTTTGAAGTAAAATGTAATTCTAAGTAAGTAAAAATCTAATGTTATATTCAGTAAATAAAATAAATTTTCTTTAAACACAAAGAAAGAGAATTACAAAAATTTAATTACTGTATATTAGATTCTCTCTGCCAGCACAAATTAGAGATTTGTGTTTAGAGTATTTGCTTGGATGGCCTTGGGTTAGCACACATCGGGAGGTTTGTAGGAGGGATTTTTGAATACACTTAAGAGACCAAAGTAAACAATACATTGAATCAGATGATAAAAATGAATCACGCAGTCTTCCTGACAGCTCCTTCAGTGTGTAGAACGGCATCTAACCCCCGAGTAGGAGTGCCAGTGTACTGCTCCTACCTGAATAGAGAGCACTTTAAAAATAACTCGGGATGCTTCCCTGGTCTTGGTGATCTCACTTGCCTCCTCCTTCGCTATTGCAGCCGTAGTGAAGACTGTGTGTGTATATGTGTGTGTGTGTGAATGATACTGGGATAGGAGGGGAATTATGGAGTGAAGGAAGTTACTGTCATTCAGGAAGAGAATGTAGAAGTTTTCAAGGAAAATGGATATGTGGAGGGAATCCATACACCTGGTGTTAAGGGACTGGACTTAGGGGTGGCGAAGAGAGATCGCTTCACAGTGTGCGATTGGGCGGCCCCAGTGGTCGCGGAGCCGTGCCACTGTGTTCAGGCGCAGCGGGAGTCGAGACCGTGTTCCTCTAGCTCACGCTTTCTAAGCTCCCATGTGGCTGAACAGGATTTGGAAATCCCCAGGGGAGTGAGGAAAGAAGCTAAGACTGGAACTGCGGGCGTCTATGGAAAGGACAGTGTGGTCTCAGATGAGAGACAAAGGTGTGTTGCAGCGTAGACAGGACCCAAACAGAGGCCCAAATCACGGTGTCTGAGTCAGGAAGGCGCCAATGGGCCCTGGGCAGAGCAGTAGGTTCGTCAGCATTGGCTTCAGGAGTGGATGCCAGCAGGTGCCAGGGACGGGAAAGGAAAAGGATACTGTGTTACAAGGGTCAGTGCGGACCCAGAGCGCAGGATGGTCCCTGCATATGAATCCAAGGGCACCCTCCCTTCTGCCGTGACTACATCAGAAGCATTTCACATACCCAGATGCCATCTTGAATTGAAACTTAATTTAAGCCTTAATTACTTTAAGAAAATGATTTCATCTTAAAAGTAACTATGTCTTACATTATTTTTAATAAGAACTTGGTAATAAAGTCGTTGAGTTTTACTTGACTAACAGCTAAACGAATGTGACACTTTATGTTCCGATTCCAGAAGCTTGATTTGTTAACCTTTGAATTAAAAATACATTCAATTTAAATTCAAAATGCTCATTAGAGAAAGCTAAGAAGTGATCTTTCCTAGCATAATGGTGGCTATATTATAATTATTATACTTAATTTACATAGCAAAGATAAATTATTCTAGCTGTGAAATAAGGTATAATGCCTAAGGTTATTAAAATGTTTTATTTCTCAAATTTAATAACTGGATTTTAGACAATGCTGCTGCTTCTAATTAGTTTCTGCGGCATGCAGGCTTGCCTCGTTTTTACATCAGGCAGGGTTTTAAATGTTTGAAAATGTATTTTAGGAGAAACTAGTTTGCTTGTAATTTCTGTCTTTTTCCATGTGTAGGACTTTAAACTTTATATGACGAGTGTCCTCACTATAAGTGAGAAGGGTGGATAGATACCTCTTTGGAGGGTTTTATCTATGCCTTATCATGCCGAATAAACTTTTTTGTTGTTAAATGGACCCTCACTGCACTGAGATGTTTACTTTGCTCTTTTATGTAAGTTCTGCATGTTTATATCTGGTGTTAACCTGATTTTGGGTATTTCTCCTAATACTTCTTTTCATAGCATAAAAATGTTTATTCAGGCACTTTGTAATTTTGTGAAAAGGCAAGTCAAGCTAATTCAATGTTTTTTTTTAATCGGTATGTTTTTCCAAAGCTGATCTTCAGAGTCTTTTTGTCATCTGTGATACTGGAGTTACTCTACAGAAAACAATTTTTTAAAAACTAACCAAAGCACTGTGCTTCAGCTCTTTATTGTTCATGTTTAATATTTTCTTTCAAAATCTGAAATGTAAAAGAACTTTCAAGTAAATTGGAAGGGTTGTCTATATTTGCTCACAAGTATGTTTTTAGAGAGAGCGTGCCACATACTGTTTTTGTTCAAAAAATTTCCCTTGGGGAAATAAGAACATCCACATGAAATAAAATGATGCAGAATTTTAAAGGCTGTGATTGCGATTTTATTTTCTTTCAACAACTAATACATATGCATTGAACGGAGGTGTATTTTTTCATCAGAATAGAAAATCCCTTGCAGAATGAGAAAGATGAGTGCGTGTGTGGCAAGTTGAACGCGGTGTGAATAAAGGCAGCTGCGTTTCTGGGCACCAACACCAGACGGCGCTACAACACTGCAGTAAGTGGTCAGCCTGTCGGAGGAGGCGAGTGTGTTCACAGGCTGCTCTGCACACCATGCTACACTGAGGGGTTGATGGGGAGGGAGGGGTCACTGTACTCACAGTGGGTTTTAGGTGATGTTTAAATACAGAGCATTTTCTGTTTTCTTCCTGTACGTGAGACAGGACCCCTCACAAGTGAGCTCCAGAATGCATTTCATTCCTCTTTATCTCTTGTTCTTGCTGGCAAAAATTGGTCCTCAGGCACCCATGCTAAAAAATAATAATAATAACCGGTTGTATCTGTTTCAAGTAATCCCTGGTCATGAACTCTGGGAGAATGATAGGAGGAAAGATCCTCAGACAGAAACTCAGGGACAATTTACAAAGGAATAGGAGTGTGCCCACCTCAGGTGCAGCAAGAGGAAGAGACTCAATTTTTAAAGCACCCCCAAAATATAAGAACAATTATTTTTATTTCCCCTGATGCTGTCTTTTCCCTGTGAAAGTGACAAAGTGGGGGATTTTGAGACTGCATATGAGAATAAATACTAAAGTTGTAAAGAAAAGCAGACATTCTTATAATATGCTGCTTTTTCAGTTAGAATGGAAAGAATGAGGCATCAGTGCTGTGGAATGTGTGAAAACATGATGGAAAGCAGTTACAAAGTTAGGCATAATTCCATAATTGCTTTTTAAATTTCTTTTATGGGTTTCTTTATTATTAAGGAAACAAACACTTTGCAGAATGTCTTAGATTATGTGACAATCTGTATATATAGTATCATAAGGAGAATTAAAATTTTCTTTCACTTTTAATACTAAATGCTGCTCTCTCATTGGAGACACATCACTCGAGCCCAGTGAGCACTCATCAGGGAGGGCGATGGGCTGTGTGCAGGACAGAGCGGGACTCCACCCTCCGAGGTAATCCACAGTTCAGTGATCACGTGATTTTATGATAATGAAAATTATCTGATAATGATAATGGAAATGTCATCAGGAATTTTGATTCCTTTAACTGTCTTAAGATGTGAACACCGAGAATTAAGCGTTTCTTAATGACCATATTGTATTAGACATTCTCAGAAAAAGTCTGTTAAAAAACAAAGTAAATGATAAACTTCAAAATGTACTACTATATTTTGGGTTTATAATATGAAGTATGAGAAAATGCCAAAACACATTTGACATCAAACTAATTGACAGCTGTCAGGGGGAATGGGTTGGAGGCTGGGTGAGAAGGTGAAGGGATTAAGCCAAGAAGAAAAAGAAAGACTCGAGGATGCGGAGAAACAGTACGGTGCTTGCCAGAGGAATGGGGGCGTTGGAGGAGGTAGAAGAAGGTAAAACGGATAGATGGAGATGAAAGGAGACTTGGCCTGGGACAGTAAACACAACGATACAATATACAAGTGATGTATAATCATATACTTGAAACCTATCTAATTTCATAAAACAATGTCACCCTGATAAATTTACTAAAAAACTAAATCAATAAATTTAGTGAATTGATTTATTTTTAAGCAACATAATAGTTGAAAATCTCAACTCTACTTAGAAACTATTTATAACATGATAATTTTGAATTACCTCCAAAAAGCTTCTAGTGCCTATTACTTCTCAATTTATTGCATATGAATTTATTCACATTTATCACCAAAGATATGAAAAATATAACACTTAAATGTTAAAGTCTTACTGTATTTCTACAAATAACAACAGAAAAAAATAAATTAATGTATCTAATGAAGAATAGGGAATATTGAAAAGGAAAGAATAGGAAATAGGCAATACATGATTCTGCAAATTTTCTAGAGGTCATTGATGATGGCACTGTAATTAATTTTACTGAGATTCCTATTTGATAGTGCATAGAGATATTCACATTTATTTCTCAGTTCTTTTTCTGAAAATAAAAACTTTGTATAACAACAGTTTCCAATTTTCAGGTGATAATATCCAACAAAACTAAGTTTTATTATATCACTTATAAAGAGATTAAAGCATTTTTAATTTTTTAGTCTGTTTTGTTGGGGGAGCAATTTTTAATAATAAAGCTTTAAAATAACCAAGGTTTTTAAAATGGCTTCAAACTCATCAATTTTTATTATTTTTGTAAATACAAGTAGAAATGTGAAAGTAATGAGCTTTAATAACCAAATTAAGTTAGCACAATTGTAATTTTTCTTTGAATCAACTTATTCTTTTATATTACAGGAGGTTTTAATAGTTTTATGTATATTTTACTAGCTTATATAGTAAATATAGTTATATATAGGTTTATTTAGAAGTTTTATATATAGTCTTCATTGTTTCATGAGTATATAAATAATGAAGAACATTTTTTATTTTCATATGTCAAGAGAGAACTTTGAAGCCATTAAAAGGTACCAAAATAAGCATTCATTATATTTTATTTCTCCTTATTATTTTTCCAAATAATGGTTTTATGACTTAAAATATCTGGATATTTCATTTCTCTATTAGAACACAGATGGACGTGAAATCCATACATATTTATTCTTAAATTTTGATACTAAGACAAGTAAGACATTCACAAGTATCTTAGGTTGTTTGGTTGTTAAAACGTCTAGAAGGTAGTGAGTTATGAGAAAAGCATAACAGACAATAAAATTCATGCATGTGGTATACAGCAGACATGGAAACTGAAATGGCAACTCTTAAATAAAAGGCTAAAGCAAGTTAATCCTAAAGGATTAAGTATTTATTTTGTGACTCTTAATTTGAATGTGTGATCTGAGAACAGTTTATGGATTGTAAGGAAGGATGTTACTAGAGAAGGACTCTTGGGAAAAGATAAATAACATAACACAATGGAGATTTGACAAACAATCTACAATTTGTCATGGAATCTAATGGGACTGGTCTCCCAGGTGGGCTAGAATTGTTCAGTGTGAGATCCCTTTCTGTTAACTCTGCTAACAAATCTGAAGCGAAACCCATACTGATGAAACACTTCCAAAACAATAAATCTAAACATATCACCATCTTTCAAATACTAATCAGATACGAGTGATACAATAGCTCTCCTTTGAACCCAATTTTAGTTAACTATTGTTTGTGAGGCATGCCCTTGAGAGAAAGCTTGAGCACAAAATCAAACATATCAGAAACCATAAACATAAAACACAAATTGAAATATCTTACGATTTTCAACACTGCCAGTGTTTTACATCATTATTTGTAGTTTTGGTCTTTGACAAGCTGCAGCAGCAGAATCCCCAGAGCAAGGTGAAAATAAAGCTTTACAGTTCTGATAGAACACTCATATTTTCAGCAGCAGCGGCGTCCTTAAACTGGGGCTGGGAAGAAATTTCATTAAAGCTGATGACAGTGTGGGGGCGTGATGGAGTCCACATCAGGTCCCCTCAGACCGTCTTGCTTCCTGTCCGATGTTTTCCCGAGCGTCCTAAAATCACAAAGTTAGCAAACGTGTTATGATTATAAAGTAACAAGTCAGGTTTCCGTAATCCCCCCCATCAACTTCAGTAATATGCTTGCATTAAATCATATTTTGCAATTTTTACTCATCAACAGCAAAATGGACTTTTATGAAACTCTTCATCAAATTTCAGTCATTTACAAACTTTGACACATTCTATTATAATTAAAATCAATTTAATTTAACCCATTCTCTAACTGCATTTCATTGATTTCCATGATGTATTTAAAAAACCATTTATTCTTATCTGTTGAATTATTCATTACTGCCTTAACCATGAGTTTTGGCTTCTTATGATCAACAAAGACAAAAAGAGTGTATGCTTTAGGATCTGAAGTAGGAAAAGGTAGAGAACCTCTTTATTATGAGGTTTATTTTGCAAAAAGAGAATTTTGCATTTTCCTGTGTTTGCCTTTGTTGCCTTACACTCTAATTCGTACATACTTCTTCCCTCCTTTTTATACTAAAGTTGACTCGGACGGTTCCTCCTTATGAAACCCTCTAAGACTTCCTGTCTCACTCAGAGTATTGTACTATCCAAAGTTGTCACCGCTGCCTACAAGACACGCCATCTCTGAACATGCTCTGACATCTACTCCCCTTTCTCACTCGCCACACTCCACCAACACTGGTCACCTTGCCACGCTCCTGAGCCCATGACACTCCAGCCTCAGCTCTCTTGGCCCAGCAGCTCTCCCTGCCTGACGCAGTTCCTGGCAGTTCCTGCCTGACGCAGTTTTTCCCCAGACATCTAGGCAGCTGGCTCCCTTATGATAATTAGGTCTGTGTTCTAGTTACTCTTCTAAGTTCTGGGGGAAGTGTTTCTTGGAAACCCCAGAGAACCCTCTGTCCCACATCACCCTCATTTGCTTTTTTTTTTTGGTATAAAACTTGTTGCCTCCTGGCTTAAGATTATATTTTACATGTTTATGTTTTATCAATTATCTCCCCCAATAGAGTATGAACTCCAGATACTTTTCCATATATTGTTTAAGGCTATACCCCCCAGTACTTAGAATAATCCCAAACACACAGTGGATGCTGAAAACATATTTATTAGTAATAAAAGGAACTTACTTCATTCGAAGTTGATTTCGATATTGTACTTCCATTGCCTTTCCATATAAACTTCAGAATTTGGCCTGTATGTACAAAAATTTTGCCTGGGATTTTGACAGGAATTGTGTCCAATCTTTACATCAAGCTGGAGAGAACTGGCATCATGACTATGCTGAGTCAGTCCGTGACTTGCAATCCGTGAAGATGGTATGTGTTTCCTCTTAGGTCTTGGGTGTCTGTCATCAGCATTGCACAGCCATTAAGGTAGGCGTTCCCGGCCCCTGCTGGGCCTTCTCTGACACCACTGGGCAGGAATGTTGAGGTTTCTCTTTGTAACTTCTTAAGGAGGCTTCTAAGTTGCTCTTGGCTGTGTGAGTGGGGGAGGCACAGATTTTTCTGGATTGCTTGGCTACAGAGAGTGATTATCGTCTACAAACTTTCTCTTTCCAAGGTTCCTCCTTCCCTGTCCATTAACTAGAAAAAGGAGGCATTTTTTCCTTTGGTGCTTTTTTCTTTGTATTTGTTGGCATTTAAGGTTGATGGCCCCTTCGGCTCCCACTTTGAGGTGTAAGTGGCTAACAACAAAAACCACACAAAATTCACAATGGTGCCATTTATTGAATCCTGAGATCTCTGGCCTGTTTTCTCTCCACCTGTCAGAGATGCTCCTTGTTTTAAATACAAAGTCCAGGATTTTTCAGTGTCTTTAGCAGGAGGAATAGAAAGAAGTATGTCTACTCCATGCTCACAGAAGTGCAAGTATGTCTCCTGCACACTTTTGCTTTATTGTTAAGTGCTTTGTTAGGGGATTATGGGGCCTCCCATTGCTGACAGGTAAAATACATGTCTCACTTCAATGAAGCAAACACACCAACCAAAACAATACCATAACCTAATGCTTCTTGAAATTACCTCTATTTTCATTTGTCTTGAACATGTTACTTCCAAGTGCACAGGTCTTTTCAGAACCTCTAGTTCACAGTCAGAAAGGAGTTTGCCCACTTGGGTTGATAGGCTGTGATGTCTCTCAAATCACTGACTTGGCTACAATTCTAGCCTGAATTCTCCGGTCAGGATATGGAGTACTACTGCAACTGTGGCTAACTGAAGCAGGGATGTTACACTGGCATCCAGGGGTAGAGACCAGGGATTTTGCTAAACATCCTATGTGCATAGGACACACACTCCTAATAAGTAATTTTGCAGTCCAAAATGTCAACAGTGATGAGTTCAAGGAACCTGATGCAATATGTTCCCTTTTCAGTTATGTATTACTTATTATTCAGCAAGTGAGATGTACGAATTGCCCTCTGAGAGAGCTACCTTGGGAGATAGAGTCACTTTCAATTCGTAATAGAGCATCAACAGAAACACTGCAGTCTGCTAAGAGAGTTAGAATTCAAAATATGGTTACATGGGAGAAAGCAATAGCCTAACCACGTGGGTTGCATGAATAACTAATGTGCAGAGCAAGTGAAGCAGGGGAACAATGGGATTCCCGCACATTGCTAGTGGGAATGCTAATCACTACAAACACTGGAAAACTGCCTGACAGTACCTAATAAACTCATTGATGCCCATATGCTATTACCTAGAATTCAAGGCTTAGGCATAAGGCCTAGAAACTTTTGTCTTCTGATACCAGGAGATGCATAAATAGTGTACACATTTATGCATTTTTTGATAAGAGCAAATAACTGGGAACAGTAAAATTTCCCTTAATAACAGAATGTGTACTAAGTTATGGTTCTTCATATATATGAAAGCTATAGAACAATAAGAATAAATGATTCACAGCTGCATGTGTTGCCACAGAAAATCTCACAAGCCTCATAGTGAAAGAAATAAGCCTGCTATTAAAATATGTATACACAGTACCATACTATTTATAAGAAGGTAAAAAACTAAAACATATTATCGTGCGCTAGTAAGCATAGACTTAGTGAAGCTAAAAAGAAAAAGGCTAAAACAGCATCATCGCAAAGTCAGGGTAGTGGTTTCCTGAAAGAAAAGCAGTGAAGAGGGAAGCACGGGACTCCTGGGGTCTGTGCAATGATCACCGCTCAGTCTGTGTGTTTACAGGGCTATCTGCTCAGTTCTTTTTTATGATCCATTATCCTTAAGTCATACACATGCATTTGGTGCACTCTATGCATGTACTATATCCAGCTACTTAAAGCTATTAAATAAATAGTGAAAGCAAAATATGTTGCTAAAAATATTTAATAGTTATTCTGCATTAAACATATTTTTAAAAGATACTGAGAAAAATAGTTTCCCAATACCCATAAGTAGTGCCCCAAGCAGAAAGGAGTCTAAATCAGTTGGACAAGAGGTGACAAAAAGGATGAGGAGCACCTTATTTTATCTAGGGTAGAATCAACCCTACCTGCCCCTCAACCACATGACCCAGCAGATCACCTAAAGCTCTTCTGAATTCTATTTAAAAGTAGAATTCTGATCATTAACTTATATTGTAAGTTAATGGTAAATGTGCGTATTGTGCTTATCAGAAAGACAACTTTATGAAAAACATTTGCATTCTGGTTTATAGATTAGTCACACCGATCCCTAGGACACAGTTAGCTGTCTGTGGCTTGCTGGTCCAGTGAGGCTCAAGACCCCCAGTTACCATCTTCTGCATCGCATCTTTTAAGCTTCTGTTGTAATCTCTACTCTTACAGTGTTTGCAGAATATTACCACTTCACATTTGCGGAGATATTTTTAATACTCTCCAAGTATTCTCATACATTAATCATGAAGGAACTTTATGATCACCTGGTGAAATAAGTAGGAGTTGTTATTATCCACCTTTTTTGCTGAAGAAAAATTCATGACACTATTTTGTAAACAAGCTGTGTACATAACTATAGAGAGAGACTTTAAACAAAGAAAGTGGAATGACATGTGTGAGCTCAGCACAATTTGTTCTTGCTGGTGCACAGTGTAGACTGAGTAAGGAGTTAACTCATGGGCAGCCTCTCATCTCCTCCACTAGGCTGCCCAATCGAGGTTGCCTATAGGTTGGCACATACAGACTTGCTAGATGCAGGGTTGCCATAATCCTTCAATTTGTAAAAAATAAAATACAATATATGTGAAACACAACAAAGTGAAGTATAATAAAGGAAGGTATGCCTGTACACATATTTTGTTAATAGAAATAAGTAGGTGCATAATACCCACAGTGTAACTATATCCAAAAACATTTTTAACTCCTTTACTGTAGATAAAAACATGTAAAACTAGCAAAAACCTTTTTGGATTTTTGCCATCTACTTAGTTATGGATGCAAATAGCTCTCATAGTAAAAATCAATCAGGGCAGTTGAAGGAGTGGTAAGACCTTGAGCATTAGTTTATAGTTGGAACCATACTATGAATTATCCTCCATGACAGTTTTAATTATGCTCTAGAGTCTAAATAAGTAAATGTTTTACATGATTGATTAATGTCCATATAGAGCATATAAACAGCCTAATGATAAGTTGTAAGGCCATTATGCACCTTGAAGATCAGCAATAATATTTTATGACCAAATGGAATAACCGACCCACTTAAAATGAACCATTCACTCTTCAAAGCAGCAGGCAGCCAGCCAAGACACAGAATGTAAAACTTGTTTCAGGCATTAAAATCAATGAAGTTCATTTTAAAAAAATACACTTTTGCTGAGTTTGAAAAGAGAAGTGAATTCAAAGTAATCAAATTACCAAACTCTTTATTGATTTAACTATGAGTTAAAAAATGGTATATTAAGTAAGACAATACAAAGTTCAAAGAATTGTGACAGTGTTTTATATCCTTTGTTGTTTTTAAATTACTGTTTTACCCAACTCAATATAACAGACGTCTCAATGGATTACTTTGGAAAACTAAAGAAATATTCCCAGCTAAGTGGCAGTTGGTACTTATCCAAGACAAAAAATATGACTGACCATCAACACATGCTTAATTTTAGATCACAAAGCTGGTCATTTCTATCTCTGGATCAAATTTGCTTATTATATGGATGTTACTATCTCTGAATTATTAGTGTGTTAAATCAACACTATTTTAATTATATGTGTTTCTTAATATAGTGATTAGCCTGTTTAAATAGGAAGGTTAGGGGCTCATTCTCACTAAGAAAAATGTGAGAAATTAATTAGAAGCATGAGAGATAGATAGAACACCTTAAAATGTTACATTATAAAATGACACTGGAGTCAATGGCCTGAATATTAACTGATTTATTCTAGAAAGTAGTCACTACGTGGTCTTTTCTGAGGAATATTTTACATTAAGTCTATAATAATGAGCTAGTGGGGAAAAGGCAAAAGAAAGGGCAGGTTTTGCAAATCCAGGACTCGTGGCAGCGGGTAGCAGAGTGAAAGCCAGAGTGTTAACCTTCCATGTACAGAGGGAAATCTCATATTAAAGTCAGAAGATAAGTTTTCCGGAGATAGGAAATGAATTAGTCTGTAGAACATAATTTTGTTTTCTTTAATTGATTTATTATAGCTCATTATCATATAAAAGTAAGCTAATTTATAATCTGTTAAATGTCTTTATAATTTACATTTATCAGAGTGTTTGAAGTAGTCAATAATGTCAACTCCAATGACATATAATCTGGATATAGATCTTGGGTACAACGCAATTAAGTAAATTTATCCCAAATTGTCCAAATTGGAAAAAAAAAACGAAAGACTGATGTTTGAAACTTTAATATTATTCTAGAGCATTTTCTAATGCTCTTTTGTTCAGCTGGTTTGAACAAAAGTAGCTTGCACTTCTCTTAAATAATCCCTCCTCAGAGGATCTTGGAAAATGAAACTTACATGACAGAATGTTGGAATAATAACATGCAATGGGTGAGATGTTGGGGTTTGGCTATCATTAGGGGTAGAGAGTAAGGTACAGAAATGTCTACATTGCAATGATTTTATGGCCTGGTAGAGAATGCTTCTCAGGGTGTTGTGGTTTATTGCTCTGTAGAAAGGTAGTCAGTTTTACACATAATTTAGTATCTCATCCAAGCATTCCTTTCCTGTTTGACTATGTACTAGAAATATCTTTTTTTACCCAGATCCTTCATCTTTCTGTTTTTTAATTAATAAGCTAAATAAAACTTTGACATATGTGAGAAGCTTTTTAAAAACAAATGTCAGCAGCCTTGATAAATGTTGATAATAATGGTTTGCCACGATTTGTGACATACAGAGTAAGCAAACAGAGGCAAACAGCCACTGCATATAACACTGTCTTTCATCCTCGAGCTGTCACATAGAGGTGTCACTGAGGTGGATTAAAAAACAGAAATATGTTCTCTCTGTTCTGAAGGCTCAAAGTTTGTTATCAAGTAGGACTATGTGGTCTCAGAAGGCTCTGAGGAGGATTCTTCCTTGCGTTTTGACTGCTCATGGTGTCGCTACCATCCTCGGTGCTTCTGGCTTCAGTTTGTCTTGGTTGTCACGTGGGGGGACTTCTCAGTGTCTGTGGCTTTGAGTTCCAACTTCTCATTTTGTAAGACCACTGGATGCTCTATTCGGGCCCACTCCAATCCAGTATGCATTTATTTTAACTTGATTACATTCACCAAAACTCTATTTCCAAAGAAGGTCACTTTCACAGGTTCTGGAAGCTTAGGGCTTCACAATTTAATATCTTTTTGGAACACACAATTTAACCTACCGCACCCAACTACCCATCTGAGCTCACACATTGTGTTCCTTTCCATTATTCTGGATGAAATTACTTTGCTCCTAACTAAAGCTGTGCATTCTACATGTGCACTAGATCCCATCATCACCGGCTTATTCAACGGCATCTGTACAGAAAGTTTTTCTCCCTCTTAGTCTTATATTATGAGGTTTTCTCTCTTAACTGGATCATCACCATTGGCATATGAACACTTGAAATTTATCTAATGTAACAGCAAAGAAACAAATCAAACCACTCCCTTATTTCACCCCACATCTCCCTCTCCCTGGTATTCCATTTCTTTGCTCTCTTTACATCGAAGTTGTAAATATAAATTAGTTTTCTATATTTCCTGCATCTAATTATTTTTATTCTCTCACCTATTGCTTCACTGAAATTGCTCTTGCCAGGGTCAACAATGACCTTTATATTACAAAATTTGATGGGTAATTCTTGGTTTTCACCTTACTTTGATACTGTTGATCACGGCTACCCTTTTGAAAACCTTTCTTCTCTGTCTTCCGAAACCACAGCTGCCTCTTTTTCTTCTGTTCTCATTAATTACTTCTTTTGCCTCTTCATCCTCTGCATTTAGTGTGCTCTTGGGCTCAGTTTTCATCCTCAGTTCTTTTCTAATGACATGAATTCCCAAGGGGATATCCAGTCTCATAGCTTTAGCTACTTTAAATATTAACACAATTAATATTTGTGCAGTCAGTTCCCAAGTTTACATTTCTATCCTGACTCACTTGGTAGCCACAAACCACTTGACAACTTTGATGTCAATATTTGATATATTAATGTTTTATCCTCTGTTTCTTCTTATTGAAAATAAACCATATGAACACCATTTGTTTTATTGTCTTCATAATTATCTGATGGAAAAAGCGTAGGCTTATAAGACATGAGTCGATTGACTGAATAAGTGGATGTTTATTTTCATATGCTACTCAAGAGCAGCAGGCTGCAAACACAATCACGGAATACAAAGGAAGCAACCAGAGTGTGATGCCTACAGTTTGGTGGAGAGAGAAAGCTGCTTTGTAGGGGGAAGCCTTTTTGTGAGTTGTTCCCTCTCTGCCAGAAAAAGTAGGGCCTTCCCTATTTCTTCACTGGGCTCACAGACAGTCTGCCTGTCTGTATTACTTGGACAGATTCCAAAATATTTGAAAGGTTATATATTTGAAATAGTTAAATATTTGAAATAGTTTAGGAATAATATAACTTCTAATTGTATGACCACCTTTTTAAAAAAGTAGTGGTCGAAACAAGCATATTTTTCTGTGATAGTTTCTTTGGTAGTACTGAAACCTCTAATGATTAAGAATAGATGTTTCACTAAGTTAACTGCTTTTCATTTTTTTGCTCACAAAAGTGCATTATCTTGCAAATTGAATTCTGGATTCATTACTGTCTGTAGTTTCAAAATTATCTGCCAATTGGTATATTTATGCACATCGTAGTGAAGAGCTCCTTTTGCAAATTAAAATAAAATAATATAACATCCATTTCCCAGAAGTAAGGAGAATAAAAATTTCTACCATGGTTGAGACCCATTCAGGCAGGATAAGCTACGAAACATCCCGAAATGCACTGTCCTTTCTGTTCATTTTAGATTCACTAAAGATCAAAAGTTATTACTACACTTTTTCTAATGCCTGTATTCAACTAGAAGGGTGATTGAGGGTGATTATAGGGTCTCATCCCAGAATCTAGCAAGATTCTGAGTGGCTAATGGGCCTCAAGTGGTTGTTAGTAAGATTGGTACATTTATAATCAGAGCAAAGAGATCATTCCACTGACACCATAATTAACTAGTTCATTTCCACTTTTTTCATAAAATGAACTCACTTTTTTTGGTGGTGATGTTCAAAGAGACTGATATCATGTATTTTAAAACGTCTGTCACTGTATTGGGAATAGAGTCTATTCAAGAAGTAGGTGATTCATGAGATAGATAAAAAATAATTGGAAAAGAAATTGATTTTGTACACAGTCTTAATGGGAGGAACCAAACCTTCAGAAATATGGATATCTAAAAATTGTCTTTAAGGAAACATGCTGAAAAGTGAGTGTGGAATAAAAATCTTAAGGCGTCATCTTATTATTAAGTAAAGACTTAATAATAAGCAGAAAAACAATAACATAATTGAAAATGTTTTAAATATATCTAAAAGGAAGAGAATTTAGAAGACAGTGGCAAATCTCAGAGTGAATTTCATGTTTTAGTATTTCTTTGATGAATTTTGTAGTCAAACATTTTGGTGTTTCAAAATAAAGAGTCACATTGTGTTTTTAAACTCCATCTATTGTAATTGCAGGCACAACACAAACTTCCATCTCCCTGAAGTCTGAAGAATGCAGTGATATCCCCATGAAAGTCATGGTGAGACAGCCTTTCTATGTTTTGAATCCCTTTCATGGTGCTTCCGTGGACTTTATGCATAGTTCTCCTCCTGAGTTTCAGAGACAAGCACTGCCAGCCAGTATATTTGGTACAGATGGTGACACAGTGTTCTTGGAACTGATATGTGGTAACCCATAGAGGCAATAACTGGAGCAAAACGGAGTCGAAAACACATCATAAGGAGGGTGGGGGCCAACTTTTCATATATGTATGTTTAAAGTTCATGTTATTTGCCACTCAGTGCTGAAACGGTCTCCCAGGTTTTAGTTTCTGTTTGTTCCCATACCTTTGGGATCTCTTTGTTGGAAAGAACTTAATGAAATCTGCACATCTGGAGGCTTGAGCACCTGGAACTCCTTGTGCAGTCTTCTGTCTTCCCCCTTAAACCGATCACTGCTTTGAGGTTGTCTCCTCTCTGACAGTGTAAACCACTGACGGGCAAGGCCAAGAGCATTTCCGTGACCTCAGCACATTGCTGTCTCTGAGGTGTCATAAGCACTCAGCTGTTTGAAAAACACTGGCTCCAAGTTTGTTGAACTATGCTTTATTCCATATAATTTATAAAACTATTAAATATTGTTACGAATGTTTATTTCCTGCCTTTATAGTCATTCCTTTATGTCTAAAAGTATCTTTTCTTTCATATGTAGAGTTAACTTAGCTAGCAAATAAAGCAGGAGAATAATGGATATTACATCCTTATCATGAAAATCAAAATAAATTAATAGCCTGGTACTTTGTCAAAGTCTTCAAGTTCCCTGGCAAAAGTGCATTTGTCAATGTCTTCCTCTAAGAAAATACACTTTATTTTTTTCTCCAATGATTGCTTGGCTTAGAATTTACTGCCTGTGACATTTTAGTTCTAAAGTCTTACTGCATTTAGAGAACTCAATTGTTGGGATTCCTTTAGATAAGGCAGACTAATTTTTCTATTTCATAATTTCATTGTTGTTTGCCCTTTAGAACTTGTTCATGTACAGCCTACAATCTTTATAATTATTTGAATTTTTCAAATACAACAACCTTATACCATTTTATCAATGACTATTTAAAATTTGACATAATTCAAAGAAAAATTTATAGTTGGAATTTTTTTAGTATCTTCTTCATCGGTAAAATCCAAGGCACATAATCAGATTATCATTGTTTTTTCTCATTTTCTTTTGTGCCGCATTCAAGACTCTCATTAATGGCCTAATTGTGTTCCAGTCTCTTTAGCATATTCAGTTTCTTCTACAATTTCTTCTTGACTTCTGATCCACTTGCATAGTCCCTTCATGAATATTCTTTAAAAATAGAATTAAGTAAATAATTACTTTTCCATTCAGAGATGGCTTTGACTTGACCACTTTGCTATACTGGGTTTTGATTGAGTTTATGAGCTTTTTGATGGATGTCTATGTATAGGTTTTACATTTACAATGTCCTTATTTTCAAACCAACTTCATTTTTAAAACAATATTTATTTAAACACATGTGACCTAGTATCTTCTTCTGATTTATTTATATAGTCTTTTATTCTAATTTAGTAATAAAAGAATTTTTAAAAAATACTCTTTGTTCCCTGCTAGGGAAATTAGACCTAATTGTGTCATAATTATTATATATGTTTTGATTATGCTGCTGAAAACAAAATTTTCAGGAAAATAATATCAACATCTCTGGCTATTTAAACTATCAATCAATTAATTAACAGAATGAATGGTAAAATGTAGTAAAATGTTAACATTTCAGAAATTAAGGCAAAATGTATAAAAGAGTTCTTTAGATGTTGCCAATGGAAATGGGATCTTTCTATGGAGTTATAAGAAAAGCATTTATGGGGACCCACAGAGGGGAAAATGAGTTGCAATGGTAAGATTTAATGGGATAGAAATAAAAGACATCCCCCAGGTTCCCAGTATCTTATCTCTGTCCCAGTGGTTCAGCATCATCTTGCTGTGGAGGAAGTACAGCCTTGTCTTCACCAAGCTCAGAAAAATAGCCAGGGTCCAGAACTTCTGAGCCATTGGTTCAGTCCATGCCAAAACTCAGTCCAGTTCAGTCTCTGTCCACACCTGGCTAGCTTAGCCTCTGTTCCCAGCAGCATGATGGCTGGTATTGCACTGTTGTATCTGGGTCTGAGCTTGAACCCAGTGGCTGCTAGGCCCACGTGGCTGCTACTAAGAATGTGCAGGTTATGGAGTGGAGCATTCTTTGCTAAGCTTTAATTACGTTAACTTAAGCTTTCAAACTGACCAATCTCCTTCTCAACCTTTCCTGGTCTTGTGCTGAGCCCTCCCCCTAACCAATCCAATCTTTTCCCCAGACAAGCCGCCTTCCCTTTGGGGTCACCACCTTAGCTCCTACTGTGCATACCTCACAGTAGAAGGACCTCTCCCTTTTCCATCTTGTTTGCTACTGGGCATGTGCCCTGCAGCAAAATTTCTCCTGCTGTGTTTATTCCTCCCTCAGTAATCTGAACTAATAACCAATAATGGTCTTTCCTGCTTGCTTATTGTCTGATTCAGCTCCCTAGTTTATCATGCTTAATGTCTGATTTCCTTTGTTCCCTTCCTTTATGAATACTAACTAGCTACCTAGGCCTACAAGACCACTTTTGCAACTTTTTTGTAAGTCTGATTTTCTTTCAAAATGGAAGGCACTGTACCTGGTTAGAGCTAGCTAAAAAGGGTGAGAAGAGGAGCAATGAGATGGGCAGTATGCGGTGTGTCCCTTGAGTGGCTGGATAGGTGGTGAATCACCAGCAAATCTTGGGGCCAATAGAAGTTGTTGAGTAGTTGTTATGTCTAGAGATAAGAAACAAGGTATGTGTCACAAGTGTGAAATTAGTTCACTTTAGTAATAGTTCTTTTTAGCTGAAGAAAAAAAAAATAAGGGCAGCATCTTAAATACTAACCTAATGGGTTTTCAGTATCACCTTAGAATTTAATTAAAATTGTTTTAGAACTTGCTTTTTCACTAGAGTTAGCTGAAACTTGTTTCACCTAAGTTAAGAAAATAAATAGCACAGAGACAATTCTAAAGAAGAAAACAATGGTATATATGGTGAGATGATACAGACACTGGCCCGCAGTGTCTGAGTCATTATGGATGAAATGAAACATTCACATGGACTACCCAGTAAGGTGGAGGAAAAGGGACAGCATGGCTTTTCTCTCAAGGGGTGCAAAAGCCTTGGCCCTTGCCGTGACTGGCCTTTATTGGGTTTCTGGCCCATTACATGATGGTCCTCATTTACTATGCACAGGTTCACTTTAGGTGGTTACCTTTTACAGAAAACAAAGGAGCCAATGCTGCTAATCACTTCACAGAAGAGGGATATTTGCAAATGAAAAGGCCAAAGTGGTTGAACTGGTTACACTCATCCCTGGAAGGTTTAGCATGGATTTTAGGAAGTTACTTTGCAGTAAATGTCCTCCTTTCAGGGTGAGGGAGTTTTTAACCAAGAGCAAGACTCAAAACAGCCTAGGCACATTGCAGGCCTGATTCCCCACGGGAGAACCTATCCGTGGGCATGCGTCCTGTGCATCTCCGAGTGGGAGCTGGGCCCACACCAGGCAGAATGGTCTCCTACAGTGAGAGAAGGTCTACTAAGTAGTTACTTAGTGTGGAATTAGAAATCCAAACTCTGAGTCCTAATATAGGTTGAAACAGCAGAGGTCTTAAAAATGAATGGACGTTTAACCAGCACATCTCTCTCAAATTATTGATGCCTATTTAGGCTAAATAAACTACATCTGAGAGGCAATTAATCACAATTCAGGTTTTAAGTCCTTTATTTGAAATACATTTCAGTTAGTCATTTCAATCTAGTTGGCTCCACCAAATAAAACTGCAAATCCTTAGAAGTAGTCATGAGTGGTTTTTACTGGTTGTGGCAGATTGAGGGAAATACTTGAATTTTGATTCAGTCTGGGAACCTCTGGAGTTTTCACCATCAGATGTACTCCAATGATATCAAAACCAATGCAGTTTTGATATTTACTACTTTATAATAAAGTGCCTGGGTATTCACTCTTTTCAAATTGTTTTTTCTTTTATTCCTATTATTTGCTGTCCGTGTGCATGTAGGTAAGAAAGATACTTTCTTTTCTCATCGAAGGCTGTGTTCTCATGCTTCACTAAACACAGACATGAAAGTCCATCCCTCCCTACCCTCCCCTGACCTCCCCAAAGCTTTTGTAATAAGTCATAAAATTATTATTTAGTAGTCCTACTTTTATCATATTCATAAAATATCACTGTAAGTTAGATACTTATTTTATCCCACTGTCGCCGATAGACAACTCTCTAACAAATGCATTGTAAAGCTCACACTATCTCATCCCTCTCTTTGCACCCAGCATTCCACACACAGGAATTCCTTCGGGAATATTCAGACCTGTGCTGGGAATCCAGGAAGGCGCTAAGAAGCACAAGCTTTACTTCTTATTTCTTCAGTCTTGGGGGAAATTAGCCAGATGGTTTGTGAAGCTATTTTTCTTACTGTGTCATTTCCTACCATAAAATACCTTGTGGAATTAGTGAGCATAACTTCAAAAAAAAAGTAAAGAAAAGAAAAAATTGAGTGAAGGGGCGGATTGGCAGAGGCAGGCCGTACACACAGAGCTGGGATAGGTTTCCCTCTTCCTGGCCGGCTGCCTCTTTCAGCCCCACAAAGAAAGCATTTCGTTATTGAGTCCCTGCCTACGGTGCCTGGAGCAGCACTTTTGAGTGATAATTGCTCAGAAATAGTCCTCAGCTACCCAGGTTTATTTCCTTTTTCGTCCCTTACCCCTCTAATATGTGATTTTAGCCACGGAGTCTCTTTAATAACCTCATGGTTTATTTTTAAAATGAAAACCAAAACAAAACTGGACAGTGGAACCCCTCGGAGATACCACTGATTCATGGAACTAGAAGCCTTGGTGCTGATATATAAACTTCCCTTACATGTCTGCTTCTAAAATTGTGTCTTTTTTTTTTTTATCACGGTATGTTCAGTTTAGATTCCTCTACTTAGTATGTGGTAACAAAATAATTTTCCACACCACACCTACACCACCCTTTACTCTTGGGAAAGCCTTCGCTTATGTTATTTTTTGGGTACTTCCATTGTTTTGCTATGAAAATGATGAAGCTTAGAGGATAGTGAACTTCTCACTGAAAGGAAAAAAATGATCCTACAGGTTTAGGGGCTGGGGTTTGAAAAGCAGAAAGGGTGAGCACCAATACTGAGGGGCAGAAAAGTTTTTATTGCACTCTTTTCCCAATTTCTCTTTATCTTAACACTTAAAAAAAATGTTGAATCTGCATCCACTCACCTGCTCTACTTAACTAATCCTTTATCCCTTACTAAATTCTTGAAATACTGTCTGTATTACTTTCCAAGGGTTGCCATAACATACACCCCACCCTGAGTGGCTTACCACAACAGGAATTGCTTCTCACAGTTTCAGAGGCCAGAAGTTAGAAATCAAGGTGTTTTCAGAGCCATGCTCTAACCCTAAGGCTGAGAGGAAGAAGTTCCCCTCCTTGCTCCCCCCTGCTTCTGGTGATTCCAGGTTATTCAGAGGCTGCATAAGGCCACCTCTGCCTCCACATGGCCTTTTCCTTTAAGTCTGTGCCTTACATAAGGATGCTGCCATTGGATTTAGAGCCCTCTCTATTCCTGAAGATCTCATCTCAAGACCTTCAACTGAATTCTATCTGCAGAGTCAGCAATGACCTCTTTGTCACAAAAAAAACCCGGGGATTATTCAGTCCTCATTTGCCTGACTTCATCAGCATTTGCCATGGCTCACCTCTGCTATGGGACACTACATTTCCGATTCTCCTCTCTCTGCCCCATAACCATCTTTATTCAGCTTCCTTCTCCCTTTTCCTCCCTTAGGTGCTGCAGTTCACAAGATTCTATGTAAAGCTGTGCACTCCTTACCACACCAGGCATAGCAAAGGATATCCAAGCAACTGACATAAACGTATGAAATAAACCAGAAAAAATCAGGTAATTAATGTAGTTTGTAACCAGGAAGTGAGTACATGATCTGCTTAGAGACATACATATTTAATAAATACAAAACTAAAAACAAATAAACAAAAAAGAAGAAAAACCCAGTAAACTACGGGCAAAGAAAATAACTTTGCTCTACTAGATTTGCCGCTGTGTGCCTTCTAGTATTTTCCTTCTTTCTAGGTTATCTCAGCCATTTTCATGGCTTCCATTACCATCTATATGCATGCTTATTACTCTCAAATCTATAGCTCAATTTCTCTTTTCTGATTGAGACTCTTACCCAGCTGCTTAGTGGACACTATCATTTCAAGTTCCACAGAATCCATTCCCTTTTCCAACTTCCTGCCCGGCTGGTCCCTCCAGTTCTCTCCAGTCCTTTCAGGGTGCAATCTGACAGGTACGGTGTCACCACTCCCGGAGTCCAAGTCACCGTGTCCTCTCACCCTTTCCCTGATGATGTGCCAATCGCACTCCTTGAATTTAATCATTGTCTTCTTTAATCTATTACTGATGGGCTTCCTTTTATTTCTTGTATCATGGCGTGCTTTTTCACTCTGGTTCCTTCTCTCTGGTTCCTTCTGCCTGGAGCACTCTTGATCTGGTGTTTCTTGGCTGATTCACTTCAGGTCTTACTTCCAATTTTATTTCTTCTAAGAAATCTTGCTGACATGCCCCAGTGCCTTTCTGTGACAGATGTCCCTGCCATGTGCTCTTTTGGCATCCCTGTCATGCTCGCATTCCATCTTGTTTTAATTCCATATTTGTTTGTCTGTCATAATTGGCTCTCCTAAGTCCATTGAGAAGCTCAAACACAACCCAACTCCTAATATAATGCATAACACTTAAGGGCTACTCTCTTCATATTTGCTGAATAAATAAACAGCAAATTATTTTTATTTCCATTCTTTCTGACTATTAATATTCTGCTTGTTTTACATGGTCCCTTCATCATTAAAAGAGGAAATTAATGTTATAAACTAGCAATTGTCATGATAAGGTTTTATGAAGTGGGAAGTAAATTTGGCTTGGATATATGAGAGAGAGTTTTTGGAGTAGATTTAATACAGACTTATACGGGGATACTAATACAGGGAAATACCTCTGAGGCCTGCCATGAAGATCACATGAAGTAAACAATATGAAGACATTTAAAAAATTTAAACATCTTACTCAACTAATAATAGTTATTATCACTAAATTATTCATTGCATACTGGAAAGAAACCAAACTATTAAAATTAAAAAAAATCCCTGCAAAAGAGCCCCTTTTTTTCTATCAGCAAAAATTAGGTATTTCTTATGAGGTCGTAAATATGAAAGCTGGGGAATAAGGAGGAAATGTCAGGAACACAGTTCCTGCCTCCAGTGCTTTACATCTGGAGTGACAGAATGGCCCTCTAAAAAGAAAAACAAAGAATCACAATTTTTACTTTATGTACTAAGCTTACTTTTTAAAAAAATATTTATTTTTAGAGAGAGGGAGAGGAAAAGAGGGAGAGAAACATCAATGTGTGGTTGCCCCTCACATGCCCACTACTGGGGACCTGCCCCTCAACCCAGGCCTGTGCCCTGACCAGGAATTGAACCGGTGACCTTTTGCTTCTCTCTCTGGTGCTTAATCTACTGAGCCACACCAACCAGCCTAAGCTTACTTTTTAAAGTTAAATATGTTAATATAGAATCACAAACAATAAAATCTAACAATTTTAAACGTACACTTTCAATTCATTTGCAAAAGTATTCTCAATTTTAACTGCCAACATAATGAAGATATAGACCATTTCCATCTGCTTAAAATAGTTCCCTTTTGTTCTCTGGCAAAGTCTCATCCCAAGTCCCAGACCACAACATTGATCTCCTATCTGTTAACAAAAAACTAACAGTATGCTCTAAAATTTCATATAAATGGAATCATATAGTTTGATTTTTTTCATTTCTGGCTCATTTCTATTAGCACACTGTTCTTAGATTCATCTGTATTATTGTATATATATGTAGTTTGTAACTTTAACTGTTGATTAATATTTCAATGCATGAATTAATACAGTTTTTATGAATTCATCCTTGGATGAATGTTTAGGATATTTCAAGTTTGGGGCTGTTATAAATAAAGCTGCTATAAAAATTGTGTGTTTTTATATGAGTCTTTGGGATGATATATGTTTTCATTTTGGGGGGTAAGTACCTAGGACTAAGATTGATGGACTATATAGTGTATATTGAATTTACTACTGAAAGAAACTTTAAGTTCCTGTATAATTTTTCATAGCAGTCTATAATTTATGAGAATTCTATTTGTTCTACATCCTCTTAAACACTGAATATTGTCCATATTTTTAATTTTAGTTATGTTCTGTGTGTTTAATGGTAACTCATTATGATTTTAACTTTTTATTTTTTGACATCTTTTGTCATGTATCTTTTAATGTATTTATTGGTCATTCTTATATCATTTTAGTGACATACATTTTTCAGTCTTTTGCCCAGTCTTTTCATTACAGTATTTGACTTCTCCCTCCTCACCTTCTCTTCTTTTTTCTTCTTCTTTCTCTTTTCCACCTCCTCCTGCTCTCCCTCCCCTTTCTTCTCATCCTTCTCCTCATTTTCCTCCGCCCCACCCCTCCTTGTCCTCTTCCCCCTCTTCTCCTGCTCCTCCCCCTTCTTCCTCTTCTTCTGGTTGTAAGAGGTTTTAATATATTCTAGATTCCTTTCTTTAGTAGATATACACATTGCAAACATTTTCTGCCAATGTGTCTAGTCTTTGTATTTTATTGGAAATGTGCTCAGAAGAGAAATTTATTTTGTTGAAAATGGATCTATCAATTTCTCCTTAAGAAACCTCTGGTGCTTCAAGGCTGTGAAGATTTTTCTACTACATTTTTTAGCAGTTATAGTTTTAGTTTTTACTGTTTGATCTAGTAGACATCTAGTATACAATTCGGACTTATTTTTTGCATGTGGTTTGAAATAGGTTCGAGGTTTATTTCTTGTCCATAGGACATCTATTTATTCCATCTTACCTTTTTCCTATTCTATTCATTATTCCTGGAAGCTTTCTTCTGCTCTGCTTATCCGTCTGATTATTCTTACCCCAAGACCTTACTTTCTTGATTTTTTAGGCTTCATAGTAAATTCTAAAACGTGGTATATACATTTTCTTTTTAAAACTTGGTGGTTTTATTTATCTATTATTTCCATCAGCATTTATTCCCTCTATATTTTCTTCCTCCTCCACCCACCCCCAAAATTCTTCTCATTTTCCAAAATTGTTTGGATTAATCAGTTTGTTTGCCTTTCTATACAAATTAGAGTATCAATTTTTCAATTTCTTTGAAAACACATGCTACAAGTTTGCATTAATTGATCAGTTAAGGGAGAATTGACATTTTAAAACTATTGTCTTCCAGTCTATGAACTTATACATATTTCTATTTATTTCTACCTTTAACATCTCTCAGTAATGTTTTGCAGCTTTAAGTTTCTAGTGTATAGGACATATATAGGATATATATATAATTTACTATATATAAATAATATGTATAATATATAATTTAACTATATATAGTAATTAACTATATATAACTTAACTATATATAATTTATAGTTAATTATATATATAGTTATATGTATAAAATATAACTATATATAAAATTTAACTATGTATATTTAAAATTATCCCAAAGTATGTCATATATTGATGCTATTGTAATTAGTTAGAAACACAATTGATTTTCAATGTTGATTTGTATCATACAGAGTTTCAGAAGATCTTTATTAGTTCTAGCAGATTGTGAGTAGACATGGGAATTTTCCAAATCAGAATTAGTGTGATGTCTCTAGTGCTTCTGTGAACATATGAGATGTTTTAACTCTTTTTTTCAAAATAACAAAAAATAATTGCATTCGTTAGCTCTGTACAGTGGAAAGGCCTAAAACTTGTAATCAACCAAGTAGATGTACAACCCCATAGGTTGCTTCGGTTGGCCACCATTTATGAGCCTGTGGCGTATTATTACACTAGGACCTTAAGAAAGCTATCAGAGACCTGTTGGTAAATGTTAGAGAATCTTGGAGTAAAACTTGAAAACGCTTCTATTAGTCAAACATGGAATGATTTGAACATCAAGAGGAAGAGTACATGAATCACAGAAACACATAACATATATTTAAATCAGTGATTTTATAATGATTCTTAAAAATAAATAAATGGTTATAATTAGAGGATTTTAGGGAACAAACTCATTATTGTGGATATTGGTAAACCAAGAGAAAAGACCTAATTTTTTAAGACAAATTTACAATTGAGTAATTAATAGTAGTTGAGGGGAAGTTTTTCTTTAAGGGACTATGGCAGATAGTAAATGAAGAAGAAATGATGGCATTAGAATTACACCCTAATAAACTAAAGTAACATTAATGACTGATAGCAAAAGAAGGGACAGCATGTTATCTTCCAAATCCCATGGAAGTACACAATGCTATACACATATCATTGTCAAAAAAATCAACATTATTATTGAGACCCATCATTGTGATAACCTTATGCACTTTAAGTAATTAAGAAAAACACTTTTCCAAAAATTTCTTGTAGTTTTCCACTTATATTTAAAGGTGACTGTTACATAAATGGAGTCAAACTCAAGATAATCTGTACTAAATGGTGCTCTTTGCTGGGGTATTTCTCCTAGGGAAGAATTGGGTATGATTTATATACCCAAGGAATTACTGGTGAAAGCAAATACGGGTTTTTGAGAGACTGGGAAGAGAGTGAAGAGGAAGACAATGATTGTCCAATGAGAATTGTTAGTGAGTGCATCACTACTAATAACATAAAAACAAGAGAAGGGAATTTGAAAAGGCAGGAAGTATTCAGGAAACGATGGACATGTGAACTTGCTGAGACAGAATTGGGAATGTGAAATATTGACTGATGTTAACTTGAAGCTTATGCTCAGAGAAAGCTACTGTTGTATCCAAGAAGCAAGGTTTTGGAGCTCAGTCTTTAACGAGAAATTTCATTGTTTTCCCATGGATCGAGACCATTTAAATAAATGATCTGGTAACTTCTATTTTTTTTTAGAATTTATTATTTTCCAAGCTTACATAAAGATACACTTATTAAAAATTGAGACAGAGAACAATATGCACAGGTGTTGAAGTTTTCTTAAAATAATTTTATTAAGATTATTCATTTTATAAATTCATACTTGTTATCAAACCAAATGAAACATCTTCCATGGCATAACAATATTTCTGATGCCATTTAATCTTCATGTCTGCTATCACAAAATACACATTTCACTTGATTCACTTGGCATTTTTATGATACAAATGTTTTATTGTTTAGAAATCTTTCTTGACAATTTAATGAAAAATACTTACTATCTAATGTTCTTTTAATGTCTTTCTTCACCTTTTTGTGCCCAATGTTCCTCGTCAGAGTATACTTTCAAATCTGTTTTAAAGCCTGCTTTTATTTAAACTCACATGCAAATAAATTTTTTGGCCAAAAGTCAGTTTTATCCAGAGGATGTCTCATTTGTCTGAAGGTATCTTTCTACTGCTTTATTTTCAATTGGCAGAGGCAAAATAACAAAATACAAACAACAGCTATAGTGCTGAGGATTGACTATACTAGTGTCTAAAATCTTGTCAGTACTTAAGCAATATGATATGAACAACCAAATTCAAAATGTCATTTTGCATTTGAAGAGTTATTCTTTTCACACTTCAAACATGCACATAACATTTAACTGGGGTTTTAGATGTTTAGTTTTAGCTGTATATTTTTCTTGAGGGACCATAAGCTTTTCTTGGCAATAATTTAATTACATGCCCCTCTTTTGAAAAATAATTTGAGTCTTTTTGTGCATATGTGAGTCTGAACATTACTTGAAATAAGTGATTGGCTTTAACTTACCAATACCTTGAGACAACATTTGGAGAAAATAGAACTCACATTACATTGAATGGATTTGGCTTTGTACACAGGGAGTAGAGAAGAGAGCCAAGGATGTTAGTCTTAATACCTAGACAGGTTACAAGCCCATTTCCTATAGAAGAGCTACTTTTTAACTAAAATTTCACATTATATAGATATTTATATGGAAGTATGAACAGGAGACCCTTCCAAAGAAAACTTCTAGGAGTTCAAAGGCAGTTCTGAAGGGAGAGGTTACCAGTGTTCTGTCCAACCTCCAGAAATAGCACCCATTGAGCCCAAGACCAGGGCATGCAACACCTAAAGAAATGATCACCATGTTGGGAGATACAGAGAGTTAGTAAGATTCTTGGATTTCGAGCCAGAAGTAAAAATTGACAAAGCAGAGCATCAAAAAGATTTATGTTTTGTTCTACACAAAAGGACCAACAACATAAACATCCTGTGGAAACTTGTTAGAAGTTTAGATTTTCAGGCGTCATCCTAGAGAAAGATGCTGGATCAGCATCTTTGGGATTGGAGCCCAGAAATATGTTTTAACAGACACTCCCGGTGATAACAACACACTGTAAAATTAGGAAACTAAAGTTACAGAGAAAGCAAACTGAACTAGACATGAGTCCCATTCTGCTGGTTTTCAGCCAGATTACTTTGGCCAAGTCACTCAGCCTGACTGTGTGTCTGCTAGCTTATTGGAAATTATGAGTAATGATGTATTGATTGTCTCGAGATCCATGCAAATGATCAGCAAAGTGGAATTCAACACGCAACTCTAAAATCATGAAGGTTAAACACTAACTTATGGAACAATTGAATGGGTTCAGTAAAGCAGGGGCTGAGTGAATAGTGCACAAAGCAAGGAATAATTATCAGGAATAATGAGGTTGGAAGCTCTTATTTTTTCAAAAAAGATCCTAGGTCACTTTTTTCTCCCAGGGACTAAGAGAAATATACATGTGCAAATACTTGGCATGATAAGAAGTAGCTGAAAAATGAGTCCTAGAGAACCTTTTCCATCTGTCTATAGCCTGGCTTTACCCCTTCCAATTATTTCCCCATCCCCAGATAAAGTATGAGGATATTAAACGGGAAAAGAATTTTGCTTGCTTTGCTTATTTACATGTTGTGGGAAGTAGACAGAGAATGCTTCATTAAAGATCTCCATGGGCAGGGACAGCAATGGGCATTTAAAAAACGACTTGCAAGGAATTAAGTCTCAGAATATCTGACAGGGAGTGCAAACCAGTGATAGAGGTTCTGAACCTCACTCCGTCTCTGAGATTCTCGGTCAGGGGTGTGGTGTGACAGTGAGATACTGTGCAGCATTATGTGGTACCCTGCTCTGGGTCCTGCCGTTACTTTTCTCACGCTCAGTTTGTCTACCCTCACCTTGAGTTGATGACTACGAATCTCAAATAGCCAAAGAAGACGGTGAAGAAGTCTACCATTTTGTGTCCTCTGATTTCTCATCAAAATTTCCTTCATTTGCCCACTGCCCATTAACTGATGAAGTGGCTTCAAATGTCATTTTGAAAATAGGGTTATCAGAGTTGAGATTCCTCACTTTCCCACTACAAGATGTATCCACTCACCTGCATCTCAAGTTACACTTTCTGGCTCTGCTCCTGTAGAAATGACTGAGGGGAAATGTTCATGCTTCCAGGAGGGTCTTTTTTTTTTTTTAAATATGTCATTCCCTTTCATCTCCTCAAAAATTCCATCTGGCTTTTACCTCCTCTCTGTTCTTCATCCTTTCCCTTGAACTGCTGGATGATTTTTATTACCATGGCAACACGTTCTAGAATTTTCCATGTTGGTCTCACATCTCCGGTACCCTACTTCTAGTCTCCCTTCTGGAGGCATGTTTCCCAAAAGATATGTCTGTACTCTATCTTTCAATTCCTCTTTACTCTGTTAAAACTTGTTAAAACATTCTTTTAATTTCATAAGAAATAGGAGCCAAATGTAAGAAATCAGAATATAGACAAGGAATAGGAACGAATTAAAGACTATCAATAATTCCAACACCCAGAGAAAATCAAGCTTAATATCTGGTGTAAGCTCTCTCTTTCTAAACAATATAATTTATAATTCTATCAAGTAATATATGTTCTTTTTTTTTTAAAGAGTAAAGACACTGGAGGAGGAAAACATTTTCTTCCCACTTTACTCACTCCTGATTCCAGCCGTCTGGAGAGAACACTTTAACTGCTTCAGGGCAGAAACTGACATTACCCTAAAGGATTTGCTTCAAAGTTCTGCCCCATTCTGGCCATGTGACCTTGTTCAACTTACTTAGCTCACTGTACTTTAGTAACCTCTTCTCCATTATAGGTATAGCAATATTACCTACCAAAAAGGTCACTAGGAAGATAAAATTATTGGAACAGTGTTAAACACATTGCACTTAATACATAAGTATTACTGTAATTGTTTTTGTTATTGTTAATTACATCATTCTAAGTGCAATGTTTCTATTACTATGTCGTAATTTTTAATATTAAGACAACAATTATAGACTACTTTGTACATACACACACATATATATCACATCTTCCTTATCCATTGTTGCACACTTAGGTTGTTTTCATAATCCTAAAACCATATTTCATATTTCATATATTGATCTTTTATTGTTTACATTTCTTTGCTGTCATTTTAGTGTAGCTTTGGGAGCACAGTGAGGTAAATGCATGTGTTCTACCCACCATGTTGAACTGCAGAGTTCCATTGCAAACTCTCCCATCAGATTCTAGCTTCAGAGCCACCTCTCATTGACTCTGCTTAGGATTAAGTGACTAACCTCCTCCACGCTGTCAAATCCAAAGGCAACTTCTGTCTCCCTCAGTTGACCTCTCCACAGCATCCTGCACTGCTTTCTCCTTTTTAAAGCACATCTCTCTTTAGCTTCTGCAACGCCACCCCCTCTGCATTGGTCTTTCTCCTCTGCTAGACACACATGTTTGGGGATATCTCAGGTCTTCATCATGGGCCTGCTTGTCTCCTCTGTCTACATTCTCTCTCCTTAGACAATCATTTTCTCTGATACAGTCGACCCAGTACATAATGCTAATGCCTCAAAAGTTATTTTTATATGATCTTTCAAATACACATCAAATAGCATAATCAATGTCTCCAGGGACCTAGAAGTTATCTTAAAACTCACACAGCCAAAACACGTATCTTGATTCCTTACATTGCCGCACATGCTTATAAAATTTTTAAATTAAAAAACAATCGTGCTCTTGTCATACTTATTCAGTTGATAAAGCTAAGACTTAAGAGCCACTTTGACTCCTTTCAGTTGTTTGTTTTAGGAATAAATTTAACATTCAACCTGTCAATTTTAGCTCCAAAGCACATCCTGAATGCATTTATTTCTCCACTTCCACTGCTACTAGGCCAGAGTAAGCCTGGCTAGACTAGGTTATCCATCTTCTCTTGCCTGGTCTCCATTCGGATCCTTTATAACCAGGGGCATCTTTTTCAGATAGACAAACAATGAGAGAAGAAATAGTGATTCTGTCTCATCTTTCCATAGCCACAACCCCCTAAAAATAAGACAAAGCCTGTTCTGATCAACCAAGGCGAATCCCCACTCATCACGTTACTTTCTGGAATGTAACACTGTAGAGCAGTGCCATCTGAAATTACCCATGTGTTTGCTTTGTTGCTGGCCTGTTTCCCCATCTCCCAAGGCTCCAGGGTAAGGAGTTCTTTGCCTGGAGTATCCAAAGGACACAGAACATGTAAATGATGCTTGCAAATATTGTTTGACAATGAGTGAGGGGTCAATTAGTAAAAAACATATGACAGAACTTTTGTTGTTTGGGAGTGTTTATACTTTTACATAAAATTCTTAATGATGAAATTCTTTTTAAGTGTATTTTGTTGATTATGCTATTATAGTTTTCCAATTTTTTTCTCCTCTTTATGCCCCCTCTACCCCACACCCCCCAACCCTCCAGCATTCCCACCCCTTTAGTTCATGCCCATGGGTTGTACATATAAGTTCTTGGACTTCTCTGTTTGCTATACTATTCTTAACCTCTCCCCATCTATTTTATACCTACCAATTATGCTTCTTATTCCCTGTATCTTACCCTGCACTTTTCCCCTCCACCTCCCCAATGAAAACCCCCCATGTGATGTCCATTTCTCTGATTCTGCTCCTGTTCTAGTCGTCTACTTATTATTATTTTTTTAGGTTCAGTTGATTAAATTCTTATAAAACCCAAATAAATATTCCAAAGTTGAATTTTTGAGTTCCAAGTATTTGTGGACACATATATTTGTTCTGGTACTACAAGGTCATGCGTGCAAATAGATGACTGTTCCGTGTGCCTCAGAGCAACCTCACAGTTAGATGTCGATGTGAGCAGTTCAATGGTTTACGTGAAAGCACGTTCCATTAGAACATTTAGTTTTTTCACTTAGAAATGCAAACTGTCCACTAAGTGTATGGTTTCTTTTCACAACATAGGGACTATGAGTTAATTCAGTAAGAGTGATATTGGGAAAACAAATCTCATCTATTCAGAGATTCTATGTAAAATGAAAATCCCTGGGAAGCATTCTGTAATGTAACCCTTTGATAAGAAAACACCAAAGTAACTATATTTTAAGACTCTGTAAAAAATAACAATAAAAATCTGCTTGTAAAATGTCGACTTTTGTTTATTGCTTGTTCTATTCTTCTACTTTCCAAATAGAAGTGTTTCCTTCAAAAGTAGAATATTAATTGGCAAAGCTAGTAACTCAAATCCATATTGGCTATAATAGCAATAGGTAGTATAAATAGAAAAAAAATATATGTTTCAGATGTGACATTTTTAAGGCCAATTTTAATGCATTCTAACATTCCAGAAAGAGTAATTCTATAGTTGTTAATGGTCTAGTTTGCTTAGCACCGCAGCATCCAGAGATTCTTATCAATTAAGAATAAATCCTATTCAAGGATGAAAAATGTGCTTTTACATCTTAGCTATCTAAATATACACATTTAAAGGAAAAAATTTAAGTGCATATAAATTTTCAAAATAAATCTTTAAAATGCCCCAACTTTCAACATTACATTTTTAAAGTAGTGCCAATAGTGACATTCATATATCTAAAGATCACATTAACTAATGAACTATTCACCTTTACATCTTTGCTTTTAAAAATTCGGAATTTCATGTCACACATAATCCAGGCAAATTTTCATTCTGCATAATAATGTTTTAACAGAAATTTCTGAAGCTACTGAGCAGCCTGAATTCTGGTGAACACAACACTGAGTGCTGCTCATGAGCCCTGTAGGCACCATCCCCTGCTTCTGATTGGGTGCCTCTCGCCATATGGTAGTTTTTATGCAAATGCTTGCATGAACAGATTACCATCTACAAGTACACACAAAACCAGACTATCAAATGCTCCATTGTTACTATAACATTTTTCTATCGATGTTTTCTATAACATTTGAAAATTACTTTGTATGTGGTTATGAAAGAAGATGTTTTTGTAATGCAGATGGATATTTCTAATACTCACAGTACATGTTATTTTTGTTCCCTAGGTATTTTTTCCAAAATACAATTAGATTGATGATTCAATCAAAAAATTCAGTGCTCATGGGTATTTAGGTGAATTCTCTCAGGATCCAACTTTATTTGGTTTATTTCTAGCAATATTTTCTCTTTATAAGCTATCTCTGCACTTGAGAAATAAAAAACAGTATGAAATCAACTTTTTTGGACCAAGAGTATACCAAAAGGGAAAAGTTGACTAACCTAGCTAATGAGGAATTCGCAAAATTGGAAACCTATGCTCCTTAGTGTGGTTGAAAAGGAATACATTCATAAAATAACTACTCCAATCAGTCTTTTTAAAAATATTTACTTCTAATGTTTTGTCTCTTTGTTGTTTAGTAGTTTTCATAATTATATTTGATTTTAAAAGATGGTAAATAAATTTTAAATTCTAGTTGATTTAAGTAATTCCTTTGGGATTGTATTTTCCAGTTTGTCTTTTTCATTATGTAAACCCCAAGTTTATAAGATTCCGTAACATTTTATTCCTTTATAATCCAAAATTATTTATTTATCCAAGTTCTCTGTGCATAAGAAGCAAATTACCGACTCTATTATTCCTCTTAATTTAAACTAACATATTTTATGGTAGCAAATGCTTGGTCACACGAGGCCTGGCCTTCTGTTAACATTTTATTATAGGTGATAATAAAAGTAATTCTTATCCCACTGTATGTTGTGGGCTCTCAGTGTCTGATTTACTGATGAAAACAGGGTCATGAATGGTCCTTAATGTAATCAGACCAGAGAACTAATTACGCATTCCCATTCATAAGGTTCCGTCTTCCGAAACAACTTCTGAGTCCAGAACAGTTATCAATCATTCTTCTGTCAGAGAAGAAGAACTCCACGAACATAATAGGATAAGGGATTCATTATGGGAATGAAATCTTACCAAATTATTTAAAAAGATAGAAAATATTTTGTTTCTTATTTTAGACCTTTCAGAGGACTTGGAGATTTGGAGGAAAGCTACTAACTAGTAGTTCCTGTGTAGTCAGCCCTGTCCAGGCTCCGGGCTTGGAGCCTAAAGGATGGTCTGATGGTCTAAAAGCAAAATGAAAGCAATACGTAGAGTTCCAAATAACCAACAGTTGTTCATCATTCTGACTACAGCTTGTACATTTTTCCACTCTGCACATATGTAAACTTCTTGATATGCCAACATCCATGCATTCTGGTGGAAAGGAAGATGCACTGTGTAAATATATATTTTACAATTCTAATGCAAGAATGAAATTATATGAATATTTATTTAAAAGGGAATGAGTAACCACAGATCTTTAGGTTCATTTTGTTTTGCACTGATATTTATTTCATTTTTCCTTGCTGAGCTTAATTTAAAAAACCTTGTCTAGAGAAGCTCAATGCAATTTAATCAGCAGGAAATTGCATTTATTATGGTGAAAGTATTAAAAAAACAAAGAAAAGCACTGCTGGGAGAATTTATTTTGGTAATTCCACCCACAGGGCTAAGGTTAACAATTCAATTTACACTCAACAGGAATGAACCAGTGAATACATGAGGCAGAGTGGGTTAGTTAGCAAGACATTTCTGTGATACAAATAATGTATGCAAAATGATCAAATTTGTTTGAAACTGGGGCTGGAAAATCTCATGAGAAAATAGAGCATTGGGAGAAAACCATCTGAGTGCATTTTGCAGTTAGGAAAAGACACACAGAAAGTGTTGGGTACAGTTCTAAGATGCAAGGAAAATGCCATGAGAACAAAGAGCATTTAACTCTTTTGTTTATAGTAGATTGAGAAGAGTTTTTCGAAGGCGTAACATTAATTGGAACTTGAAGAATTAGTAGGCCTTTTCTTGCTGCTACTTAAAGAGTGGATGGCAAGATTGTAGACATGAAGATCAGCAAGTTCAACCTTATGGAGGTCATCGAAGGTCAGAAGTGGATTGGGAAGAGGGTAAAGTAAAATTTAGAACCATTGTCTGTTATGCAATCCATGGTGATGGCCTGTGGGGCGCGGGGTGATGGTGTTGTGGAGGGGAGAGGAAATGAAAGGGTGATACAACAATGATTGTTTAGGGCTGTCTTGAAATGAACTTTTATCAGATAAACTAAGAGAATTGGATAAAGGAGAATCAACAAATACATCCAAAGTAATGAAATAATTAAAACGTGTAATATTTTAGAAAACTATAGCAATAAAGCAGCTACTAGTGTGGGGGAAAATTGCTGCAGAATGTACAGCTCTATCTGATAATTTGGAAGAATGAAAAATTGTGAGGAAATATTGGAAAGATGGTAGATAGATATTTAGAGACATGAAGAGAAGAAAGGGCCAAGTAAAATGAGAATATTATGGCTTCCAAGGCTATAAGAAAAGTAGGGATTGTTCAAGTCTATTAGACTCTAGATCTATCCAGTAGTTTATAGGAATTACAGCAGATCCAAATCAATACATTTGGCAAGAGTCCAATAATTGGTAAGAAGTATAGCAGAGCCATGAATAAAACAGGTTTGAGGTTCAGACAACTGTAGTTTAGTGTCAGGGCCCATCACTTACCAGTTTGAGCTTGGGCAAAATGTTCCACCTCCAGAACTCTCATCTTCCTCGCTTATTCATGGGGGCATTAACTACTACCTTACTAGGTGATGGTGAGAGTTAAATGAAATAATATAAATAAAACTCTCATAGGCACGGCACACAGCAAGTGCTTCCAAATGACAGCCTTTATTCTTTTTAGATGCTTTTAATATTTGAGCAACAAACAAGGCAATGCATTTATTATCCTTACAAAACAAGTAATTGAACATTTCATGTGTTTTCAGTTACTTGCAGGAGTTAACTCTCTCTTCCAAATCACGCTACAAACAATGAAAGGAAGAAATGTTTGTTACTGCTGATGGTGTTCAGTATTCCTTGACTGTTTTTCTTATATGAAGTGTATTGCTGAAGACATGACAGGGTGCTGATCAAGGCTGAGTCACTCAGATATTCATTTTTGTTCCTGTTCTAAAACAGGAGAAATAGAGACAGGCAAAATAATATTCCTAATTAAGTCAATTATGCTTAGTTGGTTAATCACAAGGTGCATAAATTTATCTCGGCAATGCGTGTGCATAGAAGCTGCACACTGGAAACCACACATTTCCCATTCAAAATTAAGAAAACTTGGGGCAAAATATATTTGAGGTTTTTGCCTAGACACATTTTGCTCTGATTTGATTTTAATAGAACAAGTCTGGCAGGAATAAGGCCAGGGTGCTCTGTCCATGGAACAGTTTCTCAACAAGAGTAGGATCAACCGGATATATTTCACTATCTTCACAAGTTAGAAGGAGCTGTTGGGGCCTGATGGAAATGCTAGAGCAGTGAGGCCAGCACATTGACAGGGTGACCCACGAACGTCACAGTGCAGACACAGCAAGAACCGCACTCCGCCAGGAGTCTCGGCATCTTTATGCCAGGTTTTCATTTTGATTGGCACATTTAATTATTGACAGACACAGCATGCTTTCTCCAAATCCTGATATTCCTTCTGTTTGTATTTTAATGTTTTCCATTGTATGGGGGCAGTGCCAGCTGTAACACTGAGTAACGTACCAGTGTTACAGGGAGATGTTTGCAGCAGTTTTTAAGAGAGGGAAAGCAGAGTGGAATTATATGAATAAAACTCTCACAGTGGGTGGTGTGAAGGAAGTACCTCCAAATGATGGCTACTATTATTTTCATATGTCTTTAAATACTTACACGTGGCCCGAAACACATTTGTTATTCTCACAAAACAAGTAGTTTAACATTTTCTCGCTACACACAAAGAATTCAGATAAAATCAACTTCAAAGAAGCAGGAAAAGGAGAAAATTGCAGGGAATTAAATCAACTTTTACCTTTTCCTTAGGTATGTTTGTTAAAGAATACGGGCTTTTGTTTGCTTTACTTGTTTTCTGTGTTTGTTTCTTTAGCTAAAAACATACTATGGGATTCTGTTTTTGGTAAGCCTGCCTCATTGAGGTTTAGTCTTCCATGAGATGAGATTAATCTAGACAGAAAAAGCTGGTGAATACATATAACATTTTCCTACCGAATAAAAACATTTTCGTATGAGACACTTTGTGAATAAATGCACTGTTCATGGAGAACCTGCAGTGTGTTCACTTGGACCTTCGGCAATCCGTTCTTTGCCAGTTGAGCTACCCGCTGCTGAGATATAAGTTAAGCCCAGAGAAATACAAATTGGGGTCAGAAGACACATTTTGATCCTTTTTTTAAAAGAAAAACAGTCCTTTAGACCCTTCCAACATGAACCGAGGCGTGCAGATTTGCTCCAAGACAAATGTGTTGTCTCAGTCGTGGCCCAATTTCAGTATCATTAACTTCCTTCAGGCTCTTGTGTTGGTTTTTCACGAAAGGAATAATTTATTCTGTGTGACTAATTTGTTTCCAATTAAACTCATTAAATCACCAACATTTTAAAGAGAGTTTAATAGGTGCTTGAACTGTCAGTTCTTAAAGTTCACTATTAGTTGACTTTATGTTAACAGACTCTACTAAAAAAGTATGTGGCTGCAGATTCAGTTTAAATTTTACCGGTGACAAACACTCAGAGGGACTCACCCAACTCAGTCCTCCCTTGTGCTCCCCGAGCACATAGTTTAACATGTTAAGCCTCACATTTGCCAAAAGTAAATTGATGAAAATAATAGTATTCCTAAAATAGTAATTTTTAGTATTAAATAAAATCAAATCATTAATGTAAAGTGTTTTCTTTGCTCAGAGCCAAAATATATACTACATGTTAGTTCTTTGATGATGATGAAAAAGTATCTTTTTTATTACTTAAGTAATTTTTATTACAGAAAGAAAATATATACTCTCTACGTTAAAGATTAACACAATGCAAACATGTGTAGAGTAAAATTCAAAAGCCATTCTCTTACATTTATATGAACATATATTGTATAAATGTCATTTTTTGCATACATGTGTATTTTTAGAAACACTGGTTTATATGAAAAAGTATCTTTACCTTAATTATTTAAAAATACTTTCAGGTAATTCTCTGAGATAACTTTTACAATCTGTGGAATTAGGAAAGAAAAGGAAAGAAACAAACAGTATAGACACACAATGAGGTGGGACGTTCTCTTCCAGAAGCGTCATGGTCTTAACTGCTGCCCAGGCCAAGGGGTAAGAGGAACGCTGGGTGGAGATGGAGTTCCATCAGGAGCCTGATCATACCGAGTGTGAGCTTCTTCTTCATATTCTTTACACACTAAACATGAAAGTTAAACAACAATGGTAGAAATGCATCACAATCCAGAGTCTAGTGAGACAGTAAAAAGAATATTGGTACCACTGGCTGATACCTAAAAGCTTCCATCTGAAAATCATTCTTTTTGCTTTAGTGTGGATTGATTTTTCCATTTTGGTTTGTTGCCAATTTTTCTTTCTCCTGTATTTCACAGTAGAATTAAACCTTCAAGCTCCAGTGAAGGTGCTGAAATTTCATTATTTTTATGCCTCATCAAATTATTCACCTTGCCAGGCATTCAACACCCACTCTTCTGGAATTTCAGTTCAAATATACTTTAAAGAATGTGTTGTCCTTGCTGCAGAGGAAAGAATGCTAGCAGGGAAACAGGTGAAAAATCCACTAGAAGAACATTTCTTTTGTAATGCCTTTTAGGGTGTGATAGATTTGACTGGGAAGCACCGATGGAATACACCAGCATGTGAATCCATTTTGTAGAAGGAGTCATGGCCATTTCCCCGAAGATTCTATATGCACATCTGCTGAATGAGGGCAGCGTGAATTGAGGGCAGCACGTGAAATTTACTTGCAAGTATGTCAAATATTTACATTGGTTTCAAGGTGGTTCACTTTTTTTGAGGCTAGGGAATGTCTTCTGTTTTATTGTACATGTATTTGGCCTCTCACCCTGAAGGAAATTGGGAGGTTTGCCTGGAGGGTGCCGGGTGGAAGTGAAGCATGCAGTCCCTGCTCTCACATTTCCCCCTCCATTTCTTTCCGCCCCGGGGCAGTCCCCATTCCTGACCACCACCCCTACACACCCAAAAGGCATTTCAGAAAACAGTCTAAACATTACTAATCAGGGAGTTTTTATAGGCATTTGGAAAGTTTGAAATCATTAGTGTGATGTCACATAATACTTTCATAGTTTATAATACCTAATCTCTATATTGCCAGAGTCTTTTAAGATTTTGTAAAATTATAATATGGTAAATGTAATAAAACAACCCTGTGACACAATATTACAATAATTGTATTTTCCCAAAAATTCATTAAATTATAACATATCCCAGACAACTTCTCTTATCCAGGCAACTAAGGGTAGTTTGAGGCTGTCAAGGGCACATAGTGTAATGTCAAGTTGATGGTTTCTGTGTTCCAAGAGACCTGGGACCAATGCATTTTTCTGCATTTAGCCAATGTGTTAAATTATCCTATGCAGTGTTCAGCTGGCAACTCTGTAAAATGCCGATAATGACATTTCTCATATAGGATTAACCAGAACAGGAGTATCAACCACCTTTCATTTGAGAAAATGGTGAAATCCACAGGTTTTATCTGTGGTTTCTAGACCAACGACAACTACATCATCACTATGGATGTGAGCCTATGATCATTAACCCCAGGTCACACTGACTCCACAGGAGCCCCAGCGAGTTGCATTAACATTCGGATTCTTATTTATTATTGGAGCAAGGGGGGCTGAATAACTGGGGAACTTGAACACATGTGCAGATCTCTGCCTTATACAAATATTCCACTAAAATAATAGCACATGAATAAAAAGAAAATAAGCAACAAGTGAAATAGCAGAGGAGAGGAGACCATAGCAAATGAGAAGCATCAATAAACTTTTAGCGGCTGGGGAGCAGATGTGTTTGTTACCAGGAAGAGACTTCATAGAGTCTAGGAAGTGAAAAATCCAGGGTCAGCAGGAGGCAATGGAATTTAGCAACAAGATAAATTATAGGGTAGAACTTTTAAAGGCTAAGGAAATAGAAGCTTTGGGAATTCAGGATCTGGGGGCAAGAGATGGGACAAAACTAAGACATTTGCTATGCATCTCGTTAAGAAGACCTCAGGCTTCTTAGGAATTTTTCTTCACCTCTCTCCTGCAATGGCAGGAGACTTATTTTCTGCACAATCAGAATTATGGAGAATGAGGACACAGCGAAGGATGGAGACTAACCTATCTTACTATAAACAGAATTTAGATCAAAGTTTGTATACTTTAGACCCCTTTTGCTGTTTCTCTTCCTAAAAATATTGAAATATTCCTCTCTGGAAAAATTAAATGGCCCATGGAAAACTATTTACAGAGATTGCTTTGGGGCAGAAGTCCAGTGAAACATGTGGGTCCTTGCTCTGTCTCTGTTAGTTCGGCCCACCAGTCGGCAAGCTTTTTCCTCAGTGCAGAGATGAGAACGGGCTGTTTGGTCCCTAAACATAAAAGAAAGGAACTCCGAGGAGAGAGCTCTATGATTACTCATGGTTGTTTTCAAACCAGTCTCCTTCCCTTCTCCATAAAATCCTTTATCTTTGATTATCATCTCATAAAAATATATCATGAGCATTGTTGCTATCGTCAAAGAGGCCCTTGTCTTATTCTTCTTTCCTTTCTTGATGATTTACATTTCTATTCAATGTCACTCTGACATTACTCATGACTTTCTTCCTGTGGATTTCAAGAAGCCACACCCTGGAGTTTTACTTTCTAGGACTTCTGTCCCCCAATCATCCTTCTCTAACTCTAGTTGTCGTGGCCTAGAACTCTGCATTGCCGACCACTGCAATCGCTTCAGAATTTCAGTTACATGTTCCTCTTACCTACCACTGCCCCTCTAATTCCATCTGCTTCACCTGACGCTTCAGTCATCCTTCAACTCAACCGGGACCACTAATTCGTTAATACTTCCTCATTTTCATTCTTCAGTATTCTCTCTCTCCTCTTTACTCACTTTCTATTAAATGGTCAATCATTATAATCATTCCCTTGCTCATAAGCTTTCTTGCCTGATAAATCCCAATCAGAGCTGTATCAAACTTTTTGCCTAGGTCTTGCTTACAAATGTAGCTGGAGAGAAAGTCACAACTATTGTTCTCATTTTAAATCAGGATCCAAAGCTTCAGCTTATCCTTAACACAGGTCAGTAATCATAACATATAAGCCTAGTATATTTCATCCATTCTCCTACTCTCCAAGAAACCATTTCACAACTTCTCTGCCCTCTGAACTTCTGAAACCTCCTTCCTCACTCCATTCTCAGATGATCACTTTGCCTCCTACTTACCTTAGAAAATTAAAGTAATCAATAGAGAATTTCAGCCAATCACCAACTCTACATTCTTCCACATCCTATGTGCAGTGGTTTTACACTCTGTTGCTAACCCGTTCAACACACTTAAAAAGCACCTCCTAATAAACGTGGGCATAAGGATAAAAACGTGAACATGCATGGTTGATGCTTTCATAGAGTTCAGCCTCATTGTTGGGCCCAGCAGTCTCCTGAGAAGGTAGCATTCAATTACTCCTGCCCCTGTTATTTACCCAATACTTAGAACTAGCAAACTTCCTTTTTAACATTTATCCACCTGAGAACAGAGGAGAATTAAATAGAGCAAAATTATTCAAATTAGAAAGTATCAAGCTCATCTTATAATCATAAAGAAAAAAAAAAGCATGACACTGTTAATTACCACCAATGATTAAGATTGCTCCTTGAGAGAACAGTGCCTACATTTCAGGGCTGCCTGGGCCCATGGTGATGGCATAGTGCCATCTGCTGGATGCCTATTCCGGCTCAAGACGTGATCTGTTTGAAAAAAAAAAACTCCAAGAGTTGTGTAATTGTATTGACAATGCTTCTTACTAATCATCTTTGATGTCCAAACTACTCAGGGATTCAACCTTGTCCAAAGCAGCAAAAAGATTCAATCTGAGCAAAGAAACCCAATATCTAGAAATAAATGATATGAACAGGATTTGGAGAGCTGTGAGGGACTTTAGAGGTCATCTGGACCAAACTGTTTACTGTGTGGCCATCTTACAGATGACAAACTGGCGTCCAGACACCACCTGTGATGTCCAAGGTAGTATGATGAGCACTGGGTGGAGCTGGATCAAGGACTCTTTACTGGTTATCGTTCCTCTATGTCTATGTTTTATCCCTTATTTTCCAAAGTCAGATGGCTGATTATCAGGGATTACATTATATTAATTATATTTATGTTACATAACGAACTTTTTCTGGACAGAGATGAGAGATGTTGTAATCCAATTGTCTTTTTTATTTTACTGATGTTAATTACCTAAGGACACAGCCACATATCCTGACTCAGAGTCCAGTCTTCTTCCCTCTACTCAAAGGCTGGATTTAAAGATCATTTCAAACATAAAGATCACTGGTTAACAATAAAACTAAACAAAGAAAATATGGACCAATAATTAAATTACATTCCTTGAATTTTTCACTACCCATAGCAGCATTATTTTTAGTTTTTAAATAACAAATTATTGTTGTTCTGAAAGGCTGGGTTATCTTATTGATATTTTAGGTTTATTTTATTCTCTAAAATAGAGAATTTCAGCCGATCACCAACTCTACATTCTTCCACATCCTATGTGCAGTGGTTTTACAGAATATTTTAGGTTTAGTTCCTGGAAGAATTACCTCTCGCTATTGCCAAAACTATGTTATAGTCACATTAAGTGACAACAAATGCATCTGTATTTTGTTATTTAAGAACTAAGTTAATGAGATGGTCATATGTGGAAATTTGGAAACATGCAATCAGATGTTTATCTGGTTTACTACAGCTTACTTGTAAGTAGGCTGGTGGAAACACATTCAGATGCTATTTGAAGCTATATATCTCATGAGGCAATAAACATTAGAAAAGGAAAATGGAAGAAGTAATAACCCATATTTTAAAGTGATATATTGCCTTGGCTGGTGCGGCTCAGTGGATTGACTGCGGGCCTGGGAATCAAAGTGTCACCAGTTGGATTCCCAGTCTAGGACTCATGCCTGGTTTGCAGGCCAGGTCCCCAGTAGGGGGCATGCAAGAGGCAACCACACATTGATGTTTCCCTCTCTTCCTCCCTTCCCCTCTCTGAAAGTAAATATGTAAAATCTTTAAAGTAATATGTTTCTCCCAGTCAATAACTTATAAAACATGTATTCTATTTTGTACCATTCTAATTTAATTTAAAAGCCAACAATATAAATTAATTTATTTCCCATTTTTTTAAATTCCTGTCACATGCTGGGCACCTGCCAACAATGCTAGGTGTTGCCATTACCTGTATAAATGTCCAAGAGACTCACTGTGTAGGAATCCAGCAGTGTGTTGACCGTAGGACATCTTTCGAAATAGGCCAGCTCTAGACCCCCAACACATATCTGAGGTACAATCATAATGTAAAGGAATTTTCTATTCCTCACTTATTTTTCTTCAACATTTGTTTAGCTTCAGCTATTGTTTATTTTATCATATTAGTAATTTATAATTACTGGATATAAATAGATAATTCTGGATACAAATAATCATACTAATAATTATTTTTTCTACTATAATATGGCTATTTATTTTAACTCTTGTGCCGTTCTCTAAAGAATCAGTGTGGTAGGTGTGTGCTTACTCACTTTATTCATTCACCTGAGGCTCCATGAACACTATATGGTGCCAGTTCTGTAAACCTACCCAAGACTCGATGTGTCCTTAACCAATATTTTAGTTAAAGTCTCTTATTTTATTTTTTATTCTTGTTCAATTACAGTTGTCCCCATTTTTCCCCATTACTCTCCCCAACCCTTCCCACCTCCCACATTCAATCCTCACCCCCCCAACCGTCTTTGTCCATGGTCCTTTATATGCATTCCTTATAAAGTGTCTATTAAAATGTGAATGATTCCATAAACTGGTCTTCATGACATCGCTTGTTAACTTCTCCACTGGACACATTGTAGTTATAAAGTAAAACCTGATTTATAAGGGGAAGTGAAATCAGTATTAAAGAGTAAGGTAAACAATCACATTAAATATGCACAAAACCAGTCATGAAATATTGAAATAGTGATTTCCTAGGTAGATGTCTATATTTGTTTTTAGTGCTGAATCAATTTGCAATTCTGATAGGATGGCTCTTGACTGGCAATGGAGATTAATATTCAAACCTAATATTTAAGTCCCAAGTGACAAGAAGATGACTGAAAATAACAGCGGCTGCAAAAATCAGAGTCAGTTAATGTCACTAAAGGCAGCAATCGGGAGATTTTGGAATTGTAGTTTTGCAAAGCAGACTGCCTAAATATCCTCGAAGAGTATTTATAATATTAAACTGATCGCCTAAAAATGATTCTTTAGGTTACATACAGAGGATTCGTGAGATAAGAGGCAGTGTTATACAGTAGTTAAAAGCAGATTTTTGGTGAAGCTTCCTAGATTGCAGTCTGAGTTCTTATAATTTCTGACTGCGTGATTTGAATTATGGTGTACTTTGCTTTTTTCATTAGTAAAATTTCATAGTAATAATCATACTTCATTGTGTTCCTGTGAAAACTAAATGTTTTTTACAGAAATCGCTTTAATATTTAGCATATGGTAATCACTATAAGACAACGAGCTAAGTTATTCACATCAATAGGATGTGTCAAAACACACAATAGAATTACTTAATTTTATTTACCCTAAAAATTTGGCAGTAATATAGACTTTAGTAGTAGTAAACATTTCAATAATTGACATAAGTTTAAAAACAAACAACAATAAATAAAAAATAAATCAACCTCGGGATATTAAAATCAGGAACTTTGAGTATTATCCCTACCTTTCCATGTGACTTTCATTAATTTATTTAATGTACCTTAGGAATACAGAAGAAAAATATTGATCTTTGTAGAATGGATGCTCTAATGACAAAATTAAGTAATAAAATGCTAGAAAATGGAATCATAACTGTAGAATATGCAAATACTATTATTAAGAATACACAAATATTATTGCCTTGGTAGAATCATATTGGAATCCCTCATTCAAATAGTGAGACCACCAATGAGACCATTAGTTAATTATACCATTACATAATGTAATACTTAAGATACTACTTCTAATGCTATTTAAAGTTCATGTATTTTGCTGTTAAAGATAGTGCATTGAGTCTATTTTAACTCTATTCCCTAGCAAATTCCACTGAAATGACAATGAAATATTTACAAAGAAATAGATTCATAGCAACCTGAAAATGAGACAAAGGTCATTAACAACCAGAGCTTTCAAAAAATTTCTATCAGATAGAAAGCCAATAGGATCATAATGACAATATAAAGCCAAGGCAGCAACATGGAGCAAACACAGAAAATGTGTAGATTGCATGCAAAGGCCCTTTTTCACTCTTCTAGGCTGTGGAGAGGCTCTGAACTCTGGACAAGAAGTCATTCAAGGTTGGAGTGAAAAATGAGGATATGATCAGGATAATTCATCAAAGGCTTAACAACAGAATTACTGCCGAAGACTCTGCCCCCCTGAAGTGGATGAAACTCACAATAATTGTGCTGAATAAAAGAAGCAAGACAAAAGGAGTACAAAATGTATGAATCCCCACCTCATGCATGCACCTGAGTCATCCCCCGCCAAGTGAAACTGAAAAAGTAGTCACAAAGCAAGTTTCTCAAATTATGGTATTTTAACCACCTGTATCAGAGTTACATGATGGATTTATTAAAAATTCAGATAATTTCACCCCAGATCTACTTAACTGAAATTCTGGAGCAAGACATAATAAATTTTAAACAAGTTTCTCAAGTGATTTTTCTTTTGCTTATACTTTTTTCAGAACTATCACATGAAAGAAATTGAACCACCTGAATTGGAGCAGCACAAATTCCTGTAATATTGCTCATCATCATTAGTGAAAGGCAAATTAAAACCACAATTAAGAGCTGTAGCAAGTCTAGGTGAAGATGCTGAGCAAAGATTCTCATCCGCTCCAGGTGACAACCTGACATGATAATGACCGACCACCTTGGAAAATATTTTGGCAATTTCACAGAAAGTTCAATTTTCACTTAGCATATGACCCAGTTATTTCACTCCTATGTTTTTATTTAAAGGAAAAGAAAGCATGCATTTATACAAAAACTTGTATTTGATTGGTCATAGTAGTTTTATTTGTAATAGCCAAGATTTGAAAACAACCCAAATGTCCATCAGTGAGAAAATAGATTAAAAAAAAGAGAGAGAAAATGGATAAATGCAACAAAGTGGATGAAACTCACAATAATTATCTTGAATAAAAGAAGCAAGACAAAAGGAGTACAAACTGTATGAATCCATTTATATAAAATTATGGAAAATAAAATCTAATCCATAGTGTCAGAAAGCCGAACTGATTGCCTGAGGCTGGGGTGGGAGCAGGAGAGAGAATTACAAAAGGGCATGTGAAAACTGTTGAGGGTGATTGATGTGTTCATTATCTTGATGTGGTGATAGTTTCCATTGTATATTCATGTGTCAAAACTCATTCAGTTTTTGCTTGCATGCATGTTGTTTACTGTATTTCCCCTTTGCTGCCAGTGCATTCATCCTGCAGCAGCTGAGAATGTTGGCTGCTGAAAGGTTGCCGCTGTATTCTTCTCAGGGAATTGCTTTCAGAGGCAGAGAAAAGCATCACCCAAAATTTTAACCCCTGAGAGAGGGTGGCGTAGGGATACGAACTGGTTGATGTGGAAATAGAATGTCCCACCTGTCTTGCTTCAATTGGAGGCTGCTTTGCAGGTGAACTGGAGCTTCACAGCTCCCCACAGGATCAACAAAAGGCTCATTTACAGCCACACCATGGGTCAGCTCTTAACAGGGTCCCATCCATTCTCCTTCACTTTTTTTTTAAGATTTTTAAAATTTATTTTTGGCGAGGGGAATGGAGAGAGAAAGACAGGGAGAGAAACATCGGTGTGCGGTTGCCTTTTTCACATGCCTCTCACTGGGGGTCCAGCCACAACCCAGGCATATACTCTGACTGGGAATCGAACTTGCAACCCTTTGGTTCTCAGGCAGGCACTCAATCCACTGAGCTATACCAGCCAGGCTCTTCTTCACTTTCTTACAGTCTCTCTGCTGAGACCACTCCCCAACATATCTTCTGCAGACAGAGTCTCTTATTGTGGAATCAAAGCCAAAATACTTAGCTTCAGGATTGGTGTAGAAAACAGACAGAAAATAGAATTTCAGTACTGGGCCTTTTATCAGCTGGCTGGCAATTACTGGTAGAAAATAGAATATGGTTAGCCCTGCGATGTTGTCAAAATGGCCAGCAGTGGTGAACTGGGATAGGTTACTGGTAGAGGGGATGCACTGTTTGCTGCCCAGTACCTCTGGGGCCTGAGAAGCATGCTGGAGAGGGTAATTGTAGGGACAAGGGAATTGGGAAGCCATTGCTGAGCGCATTTGACTCATGGATTTATTGAACGATGATGATGATTCACTGCTGATCTAAGCAAAATATAACATCCATGGAATCTCTTTGCGATTCTTAAGAAAAACTTCCTGTATCAGGATCAGATAGGTGAGAAGAGCAGGGTTTATCCTAAGAGTGGCAAAGATTCAAAGAAGATTCAATACTCCACACCATTAGGCCATCTATGCCAAAGTTAAGTTTTTGATAAGACGGGGTAGGGCTTCGGATGGGAATATCTGAATAAATGTAGATTCCTCTGAACCCAGTAGGCCTGTACAGGTGACCCATTAGACCCTTGTTACAAGACACATGCTAAAAAATTATACAATCTCTAAGCAAGAGGCCTCAAATGTATCAGGCATCTGTTTGGACTGTGCTTACCCTCTGTGAATTACTCTATAGATGTGCCAGCAAAGAGTAAGGGAAATAGGGACTAGGTAGTGAAGTAAGAGGAGGGTTATCCTATATGACTTTAGCTAGACTGCAGCAAGAGAAGCTGTACTCGTCTCTCTAACACTTCTCTTGTAAGTTCCCCAGTGTTGGAGGAAGCCATGCAAAGAATGTGATCACCAGTGGAACCAAGAGCTCACCTGGCACCATCAATCGTAGACCCCTCACAGTGTGTGCTCTGCTTGCCTTCCCTGCACGAGACATTGCCCCAAGGACACAGCCTTGAGATATTGGGTGTTGTTGAGACCATTTAGATGGTATATGTGACAGAACCTCGTTCAGGCCTCTATATAAACTTTGAAGATTCTGACAGGTATGTCCAGAGATTCGTCTTGCACCTATTGAAGAAGAGCCTCATATGCAAGTTCCCTTGCTTATTAAACCTGCCATCTACCAACCTAGAGTGGTCTGCCTCTTTCTTGGTCTGTCTTTCCTTGTCCTCCATGTACAGGATCCAGTTCTAGATTTTAACTGGGAAGCTCCCAAATTTGTGAACCAACACTAGGATACAGGACTCATCAGTATACTGAACAATCTGTTCTCCAATATAAGAAACTTCCCATACAAAGCAAGTATAGTTGAGAGATACAAATGAATGACCCAGTGGACACTGTGGGGTCATAACCAGATCCTCTCTTCACCAGGGACACACCCACCCTCTCCCCCAGTGCTGAAAATATCTGGTGCTCACTGCTGAACTTTTATCAGAGATTTCCCAAAGGAACTGCCTAGCCTAAGGTAACACCCCCTCCTAAGGGCAGCCAGTGGCTAATGTCTGACTACTTCAGACATACAAGGCCCTCTTTCTTTGCCTTAATTTGGAACAGTGTCACCCAGCTCTCTGGCTCTCTGTAGGGTCAGCCGATGCCCCATTTGCCACTGTGCTGAGAATCAGCTTCCATCTCTGCTCAGTGCAGCCACGCTCACTTTCTTCCAGCTGGGTTTCTCAAGAGCATTCCGCAGTAAGCCGTCTGCATGCGACTTCCCTTCTCAAAGTCTTTTCCCAAGGATCCCAGTTCAGGGACTGGCCATGTCCTTTCTAGTTAAGCTGTCCTCTTCCGCACACATGGAGTTCACCATCAGCTTTCCAATCCAGGAGGGCTACTTGGTAAATAGGAAGCAGGATTACAAAACGGAAACAAAACTAGCCCACAACACCCATAAGCAGCAACCAAGGACATCACTCGTAATAAGCATGACTGGTTCTCAAAGAGTACCGAACTTTTGAAGGAGAAAAATAGCACTAAAAAGAAAGACAAATGAATAAATAGGATAATTATTCCTTGAGGAAGGAGAACTAATTGGGCAAAAGAAAAAGAGGCTAAACAATCTAATTGGTATTCTTGGTCTAACTGTGATCTGTGTTTTAATCAGTCTTTCCCTTGACTACCACTGAGATTGAGCAACTTTACATTCCTCTAGGCCACTTGTGGGTTTTCTTCTGTAATTCCTTTGCATGTTGTTTCATAATATGTTGGCGATGCTACACGCATCTAATTACCCCAGAGAAAGAAGGTTTTGCTTGTTTGTTTTTTCTTGTTTAACTTTAGAGCTCACTTCACTTTCTCTCTCCTTCTCCCCCACCCTCTCCCTCTCTCTCCTGTATCTTGATCCAATGTCCCCCCTGCCCTCACCAAGGGCATTTCCCCCCCTAAGAACAGTGTTCTTCATGTTATCATTATATAGGAGTAATTTTGACTAGTTTTAATGGGAAGAATGGCTTTCTTATTGGAGTTTCAACTGAAAACAGCTTCCCAATGAGCAGAAACAATAATTCAGGGCTCTCTATGCAATTCTATTAAACACCTTGCCCTGGCTGTTCCACTTGAGGTCCTTCATGGGAACATTTCATAATGAATGTCACTGCCTATGTCAAGATGTTCTTCATTAGGAAAACTTGAGTCTATCTGTGGTGTTTAAGAGAAAGAAAGAGAGAGAGGCATTTGTGCAGAGTGTGCAGGCTCTGGATGGTTAGACAATTTAGAAGTCACCATTTGGGTACAGAGAATGCACAAAGTAATGGTGACTATTACATATTTTAGATCTAGTCCCAAACTAAGTAATAAGAGAAATATTTCATATGTCTAGAGAGGACGGTCTCCTACAATTTACCCAATTTTTATTTTTTGTTCAATGGCATTAGGGAGACCATTTATATAATGAGATGATTAAGAGATTGGACTCTGCAGCATGTCAGCTGGTGTTTGGATCCCCGTTGTGTGCTCTTAGGCAAGTCACTTAATTTCAGAGAACTTCAGTCTCTGTGTCTGTGAAAGGGGATAACAATAATTCATGCTCTGTAAGGGAGCTGTTCAGATTAAATTTATGAGAACAAGGACCAGAACCCAGTAATCACTCTGTGAGGGTGTATTGATATCATCTTTAAAATTGCCATCAGATTGAGATAAGTAGATGAACATTCAAATAAATCTAAAAGCCATTTAGAATGTTTAATTTTGATGTGTATTAAAGGGGGTGATTTAAAATTAGAATGGTAAATTTCATAGAAACTTATTTTGTGACTGTTGAAAAATTAATATGTCTAACACACTTGCTGAAAAGTAGCTCTTAAGTCTTTATACTTGTAAACTGCATCATTCCAGTTAGCTTAGATAGTTAAACCTATTTAAGTAAAATATTTCCTAATGAGATTCTCTAAGGTGGATATTATTTTAAGCTGGTTAAGTTATCTTCATTGTCTAAGATTCAGTATGGAATAGCACAACAGAGCAGAATATGGAGTCTCTGTATTTAAAATTCCATCATGTAAGCAAGTTCTAAATATGATTCAATGCTTGTGTTAGATTGGATTTCAAACCAGGTCTAGATTTAAAGGTATAAGATACAATTTTACCTAGTGAAATTTACTGTTCTAAATTCATTATCTCACTTGTTAAAATTGATTGAAGGGCTACTTTGAAAATAATATATGTTATATTATATTTCTATTATATTTCGTTAGTAGATCTCCTATAGTGGCATTTATATAGGAGAACGTAGTTGAAACTAGTGTTTTTTTCTCCTGTAATTTCATATGGAAACAGCTGCCTTCGGGACCAGCTCTTTGGTTTGAAGCTGGCATCCTGTTTGCAACACTTAATGTCAACTGAAGCTTTGATTATTTTTTTTTTTGTTTGTGGTTTGTGCGAATCTTTTGTTTAGAGTTTTCGGTCTTTTTGAGTCTTATGTTGGCTTCTTTGTTGCTCCTCAGCTTTCTAAAATAGGCTTTTTATTTGGATCACATTTAACTTTGTTTTCTTTAGCTCCTCAGAAAGTCTCAGCACTCTACAAAATAGCTATTTGGGACATTCATCGCCACTCCTTTTTTATGAGGTTTTGTTGAATCAAAATGTAAGGATGGTAAACCAGCTGTTGCAGACAGCTGCATTCATAAACATGTGAAAATAATCAGAAGGAAAACAACTTTTGAAATATATCTGGCCTTATTCTTCTCCAGTTTCTCTTTTCTCTCAAAGTTTCAATAAGCCCTTCCCATTAGGAGTTACCCTTGGAAACAAAAATTCCTGAACTTTTACTCATTGAGTTGTTCCCCACCCATGTCCACCTCAAAGCTCACCTTGGCCACGTGTCCTTTCCCTACTCATTATTCTCTCTTGAACCTTATAACCAGCTCACCATTGGCTAGTTAGTGGAAGAGGAAAAATATTTGTTGACTTTCAGTGGAAAGAAGAGGCAAGGGATGGATTAAATCTCTGAACATAACTTAGAAATTTTTTTGACTATAGCTATTTACATTGAGGAGAACATTCTAAGAAAAAAGATGGGCATGTTAATGCTAGCTTGATCACATTGGTAAAACCTTGAGTAAGAGGATAAACTGACGAATCTTCACTACAGTGACTGACTGAGCCTAAGGACAAATGGGATGGAAGATGAAGGACAAAGGAGGATGACAATATTTGTTTTCCTGGACAGTTTTGTCTTATGCAGTTTTTCTATAGGGGGGTGGCATCTCTACCTGCCACAGGTGCCCCCTACTTCACTGTCCTTCCTCTGTCCTCTCATTCAGAAGGAAGTCTCATCTCTGACACAGAATGCCACAATATTGCCTGTGTGGCAGACTCTAGTATTTAGGATCCCAGTGACCTAAAAAGTCAGTGCAGAAGGGTGGGTATAATTCTTTGTTTATCACATCTAGTTATCATGTTAGCGAATGTGGCCTGGCCTTAGGATGGATGGGCCAGTGCGTGTTCTCCTTCCTCCTTCCTGCCTTGACTCTGTTATTACGTGTGGCCAGCTTGAGACTGTTAACAATGTCACAAGAATTGTGTGTGGGTTTTAGTGAGAAGCAAAGGCTCTGTTTAAGCTGCTGGTTCAAAATGAGCACCAAAATTGTAGTTCCAGACATTATTCAAATTACATATGCATGCTTTGATTTCTATTTATGTTATTTGGATATAAGTCCCTCAGATAACCCATTAAGATGATTGTTAATAAACAAGCCCCAAATTGGATGTTCCTGGTTTATGATTATCTTAGATAATGCTAAAAAATCAACCTGTTATATCTAAGACTTTATACAAGTTGTTAAATTTGAAAATATTCCTTTATAAGTGTATCAAAAAGTTTTGGTTTGTGCGTGCCAAATATTGTGTGTGTGTTCTTCTCTTTTGCATTTCTATGACGTTTAAACATATGCTTGGTTGGAGACTGCATTGTTTCTTCAGTCCAGAAATGTTCATTAGCATCTTTGCAAGGAATAAAAGCAACTCTGCCATATGCATGTATGGCACAGTTTCAACTGGAGAGGGAAAGAGAATTTTCAGTAGATTAAAATTATACTCTTTGACTTTCAGAAAGGTTCATGGGAGTAATTATGAGAAGATAGCCTAATTATGGAAGCCACTAAATGCATTTCCAAAGTAGCATGAAAATCATTTATTTCTATTAAATATTATGATGCACTTATAAAGCAAACATATAACCAAGGGGATATTTATTGACAATCACTGGGCAGCAGAGTGCAGTGGCATTAAATAGAGGTTAAAAATACTGGTGATGTTTTGATTCTCAGTCTGCTCAGTTTGGTTATCTAAATTTATTATGGACTTTGGGGTATAAGGAATGATACTTATTGGTCCCTCCAAACATAGTCCTAAAGTTATTTTCTCTTGTTAATTTGCCTCATGTTGATTTAATTATTAGACAAGACAAAAGAACCTAGAAAGGAAGAGTAAAATTTCTTCCACCCCACAATTGATGTAGTCAGCAACACACCTTACTGGCTGGGTGCTGTTCATCCTGCAGCTGCGGCAGCAGAAAGATCCTGGGACTTCTAGTGTGGGTCAGCCTAGATAAGAATTCTTGCTAAGTGAGACTCTCAGATCTCTGCCTGTAGAGCTCAGTGGAAGCAGATTGGTGAGAGTCCTTTTTTTTTCTCTAAATTTAGATTAGCAGGAACTAATATCTGTAAAACTATTTCCTTGGATTTAGACTCTTGTTTATTTGCTGTGTGTAATCATGGATCTTGTTAATCCTTTTCCTCTCAAAGATGGTGAAAACAGGCCCTCTTAAGTATCTATTTTCCACCAGCCAGAGGATGTATATGCGTCTGGTGGGCAGACAGGTGGGCTATGGATCTGAGCTTAGTGAATTTAAAGGAATGAGGGATCTTTTGAATGTCAACCCTATTCTGTTCAAAAGGCGGGAAACACTATTCCATGTGTTTTGAAATGTCTGTTTCTAACTCTGGGCGTAAACTTAATTATGTGAAAGTTGCATTTTTTTGTACTCTCCTTTTGTGGATACCTCTTTTTTCAGTTATCACAACATTTTATTTTTTCTTTGTTAACTTTATTTTTATTTTTGACACTGTTATAGATGTCCCCCCTCAACCTCCCCCTTCTTTGCCCACCTATACCCAGCATCTGTCCCCTCTTTTCTCTTGCCATAAAAAGTCTAATTGGCTTGCATTGTTATTGTGATTAAGAGATTCTACCATCATTGTTTTGAACTGGAAAATTTTCTAACTTGAAAAATGTTTAGAAGATTCTCATAAGTCCTGTTTTATTGGTACCTATGGAAAGACAAAAATTTTAAAAGAAGACAGAGAAATATCAATATAATGTCCTTAAGAGTTCCCTTAAGAAATTGGAATAAGTAAAATGGACATTTGTGGTTTAAAATAAAGTTTTAATGAAACACTACCAAAGGCTGAGTGGGCCAAAGCAACCCCTGTTGATCCTCCAAATTTAAAAGGCTCAACAAAGTCTAGTCTATTTACTCTATTTTGGAGAAATTTTAAAAGTCAGAAGGCAGAGATTACAATAAGAAACCTGACCAACGATTGCTTGAGGCAGCCTCAGGCAAGTCAATTAAAGTAAATATTGAAAAAAGGATCAGGGTCCCTTGGCTTGACCCTTCACTGGGGACCCAGAACCTATATACACAGGAGTGGTCAAAATGGTCAGGGGACAGAAAAGAGAAGTTTCCAGAACTCCTTGGGCAATTCCATGAACTGTAGTACTGAAACCCATTGGTGAAGCCCCAACTCCGGCTATGATTAGATTAAAAGAACACAGAGATGTAAGTACTGATAAGATTATGAGGATTAGAATGTTTAAACAGTTTTGTGTAAAGAAGTTATGTCAATGTTTCTTCAATGTTTTATGGGAATGGATATTATGTCTGGCCAGGAATACTTCCCGTATATCCAGTGTTATAAACCCAAGACCTGTTGCTAAATCCTAATGCCGGCTGCATTTAAGAATCTAAGAGTGATGTCAATACATTACAATAGTATCAAGAGTCAAAACTTTAACGACTGTCGATCAACAGATTATGACATTATAAGGAATCTCCTGAGGGATTTATATAGGTGCCGTCAGAATTATAACACTTACGTTTGTGTTTAAAGTATTCTGGTCATTTTTGTTAGAACTTCTCTTGGACAAATGGTATTGTCTACAACAATGTAAGCTACCTTTTGTCTACCCACAGGCATAAGTTTTCATAAATGATATAGAGATGCTAAAAACACAAATAGAGAAAGCTTATTCACTGTTTGAGTGGACTCCAACCTGTGGCGAAGAATTTAGCGGTTTCACTGAGGATTCCAGAGAATTTTTAATGCTGTCAGAAGAGGGACAGCTGGGTGCTTTGATAGGACCTTTGAGCTGCTGATAGGTGGCCTGTCTGCTTGGAGTAATGCATTTTCTAGGACTCTGTGTACCTATCTTCTGCTCTTGCTGTTGTGTCACTTTCCTACATTAAACAAATGTATATCTCTTGCTCAGGACACTTGACAGTTTTTATTTTGTTATCCAATCATCTTCATTCTTATGATATCTATGGGAGGAAAAAATCACTCAGGAGGTATAGATGGATGAAAAAGAGAGAAAAAATAATGTAAAACAGAAGCCATTGATGGAATTTCGAGGGGTGAGGGCACAAAAAAATTGAGAACATAAATGAATGGGTAAATTGCCATAGAGAAGATTAAAACTTCACAATTTATGGCAGACACTTTAAGAGCAAATGTATTTGGGTTGAAAAACATAAATATTCAAACAATGACTATGTAAATGTGGTTCAACAAAATACTGCTTTTATTGTCAAAACAAAAACCATACCTGCTCACTCATTCACAACATTATGTCTAAGAAATATATCCTCAAATAAAAGAACTATTGATTTATATTATTTTCCCCATGACATTCATATTATGCAGGGGGAATTCATCACACGGTGGCTTTGTTTTGGGCAGGCTCAGTCAATCACCTGGTGTTCTCTAACACCCACCTCGAAAGTACAATGACGGCCTTGCCAGGAAAAATAACACATGTCAGATATGTGGCATGCACGGATTGAGTCGGATAACATTGCTAATTCTCACTTCCTTTCACATCAGTCTATTCATGTATGAATGCAGTGTAAAAATACTTCCATGGCTGATATGAGGATGGGAGGTATTCACAATCAGAACACCATTGCTGTTATTAAAATTTGAATAAAAGAGAAGTATAAAAATCAATCCATCTTTCATAATCAGAAGATTTTTAACCTTTTTAACATACTGAATCTTGTCTTAAATAATTTTTAATTAATCAAATGTTAGATCATTATTAGATCATCAGTAGATGATCCAATGTGTTAGATCATTGATAATTATCAACGGCATGAGTCACTTTTATAAAAATGGGTAAAAATGAAACATGCTTTCGTTTTCAGGGAAAAGCACGTGAGAATATTATGGTAATGCTGTATATGCTACAATATAAGACCTGAAATCCCTAGAACTTTGGGGAGAGTTGCTTTCTACAGCCCCCAAATCTTCAGACACAACATAGTGAAAGATGAGTATAGATGTAAGTGTGTAATCCTGGGCATAGAAGAGCAGGGGAGGTTCGGGTGCTATTAAAGACAGTGCAGTGACAGAGATAAAGTGATTGAAACTGTACTTTCTGATGGAAGCTGGCCAAATTAAGGGGGGAATGTGAATGAACTTGGAGGAATAACCATGTGATTATCAGGCTGTTGAGTGTACGCAGATATCACGAGTAGACTAATACTGTTCTGGGAGGTGGCTGGTGTGAGCAGTTACTGAAATGGAAAAGAGATGAAGGGAGGCAACGCAGAGACCCCATGCTCAAGCAAAAAGGGTACACAGTAGGCACAGGCAGACCCCTGGAGATAAGGTGGGGAAGGAATGGCAATTTGTTCCCCAAACTGCACCGTGCCAGCGGAAATGAACCTCATTTGCTGTTGAAGCTTACTGCTCCTCACTTGCCTGACCATGATGGAGATCCTCACTCCTGCAAGAAAACATTTACTGTCTTAAAACCAATAAACAAAAATAACAAGTACTTAAGAAAAAATACCTACTAAAAAATCAGTAGCTATACCAAACATTGACAAAGGTGAGGAGCAGTGGTATTCCTCATACGATATTGATTTAGAGATTGAATAGGCAATATCTGGTAAGTGGGATGGCCCACATACCTCACCAAAGCAATTCAGATCTTAAATGTGTACATCATAGCGATGTTTTTAGACACTTTTGGTATTAGGACAGTTTTAGGAGTATTGGCCTGATTATTCCTAGCCCACGTGTCAGGCTCCCATTCTTTCCCAGACAGGGCCATGACTTTGGCATACAGACCTGTCACGTTTGGGATGGTTGGATCTCTTCTACTCGAATGTCAAGCGCTGTATCTGTGCCTCAGCTTTCTTTGCCTGGTAAGTGCATGAGATGGGACTGTCTTTATGTGCTAAAAGGTGACCCCTGACTCTCACCCTTGACATTGCTGTCCGCAGTCATCATTTTTCCTCAAAAGCATTACCTTCACTTACCAATAGTGATCCAATTCCTTTAATTTATATAGTTAGTCAAAATTCACTCCCTATTTGTTAGTTGCCAGATGCCTTGTGCCTGCTAATGCTGTATTTTGGACTAGAATACCATCTGAGTTCACTGCCTGTGAAAACATTAACACTTGCCTTGTAACCTTATTGATGCCAGGGGCTGTGTGTGTTCTAGCTACTAACAGCGATGGAATCTTCACTGCTTGCCGGATGACAAGGGACTGAAACCCAAAGGCATATTTAACATTTACTTTCTCAAATCACTTATGGAACCAACTGCCACAAGTTGATTTCCCTGGGAAGCATATGGGAAACTTATTAGTGAATATCTTCAAGACCATTCCTTCCCTTGTGAAACGGAAGGAAGTAGGAGTGAGGAGAAGAAGTCCCACTCCAATATAGTTCTAACGAAGACCCCAACTGTCTCCTGCTTGTTGGAACTGTCCTTTCCAGGTGAGCGAGGGGCCTGGCATTTATCTCAGTGTCTGTCAGTCATTCGATGCAGGATGGAGGGGGCATAATCTTGAACTTGACAGCTTTCTCCCACAGCAGTGCTGAGTTGAGGGGTGTCTGTCTTCAGCGCTCCCAGTGGTTGCATCCATACGTCCTTCATTCCAGAAGGAGGATCTGAACGTTGCAGTGTCCAACACACACAGCCTTTCGCTTTTCCGTCCCGCTTTTAGTGCGCCACTATTCTATTCGCCCTACTCTTTTACTTATATTTCCTAAAGTTTTGTCTAAACTTATGTCCACCACCATTCTCTTTGTTTTTGTGGGTTGATTCCTTAAAAAAAAAAACCTCTGAAATTGTAGCTTTAAAAGGGTGTCAGCAGTAAACAGAAATTAACAAATGCTTTCAATTTACTCTCTTATCTGGGAATTTGAACTAACATCCTTACTGGGGCTGTGTGAGATACCCTGTTCCTACTTGTAGTGCGTGTTGTCCCCACGTTTATTTTACTCATTCTGGAGTTAGCTTCCTTTCCAGAAGGTCTTTCTAAGAACCAGCATCACCTTGGGCACACTATCAGGAGAGGACCTGCACTGGGAAGTCTCCTGGTATTTGTATTTTCTAGTTTCTAAGGCTTCCAGCCACAGAAAATCGCGATAGTGGCAGAGAAAAATTGTCACTTGGAGACATGGCGAATGAGGCAGGCTATGACATGGCGAATGAGGCAGGCTATGACACAACACCCTAGAAACCCTGTCCTCCTTAGGCTGTGGGTCCCCAGCCATACACACTCATATACACTCACACACATACACACACACACACACTTCTTAGGCAGAGGAAGAGATTCAAAGCGACAGATACAAGGAAACACCACTCTGCTATGAAACTGTATTCTGACTGTCCAACTATTCTGTTAGCCTAAGGAAATATTTATTATATCCACATTCAATGTAAAAAGGAGAAAGCCCAAGGAAGCACCACACTAATATTTTAGAAAGCAGATCTTTACCATTTCTAATTTGCCTCTAAAGTAACGTAGTCAGTATGAGCTATGGAATTTAGAGCTTGGCCTGAAGCCTATTAGGAGAAAATTTCACTTAAATTTAGGCTGCAGTGTATCATTTTGCCAAAAAGGCAGCTCTTCTACTGCTGGCCTGTCGTTGCTGTGGACCTTCACTGCAGGGGAGAGCTCTCAGCCGGCCCCAGCCTGGCCCATGGCCCTGCATCGCTGACAAACTCAGCTCATCCGATGCTCCCCAGGGTCCTTCTGCTAGCCGAAGGGCCGTCTAGATACGAAGGGACACTGTTAAGTCCACGTAGTTGTAGTTTATTGGAGAGTGAAGCTGCTTGATTTCCTCTCTGAAGGGAAAGAACAAATGATGAAGAAATTTGTCATTCAAAAGAATAAGGTGTTACAATGTTTCAATACCCTTTTTTAAATAAGGGAGACAATTAGCTCTAGTACATTGGCTATTTCACCAGTCAGAATGTTCAAGTGGATAAATGGAAGATATGTGCCCCAAGTCACACGTGAGTGATGGAGCTGGGAGTAGAGCCCCAGTGTCATGGCCACATGTACTGGCTCCTTTCCAGTGATTAGTAAGAGATTAGTGTCTGGTGGCTCTGCTTATTATGTTAGATGGGATGGCTGATCACATTTTCTTCATTGTTCTTGCATCTCTCCAACCTTTTCTTAGTAAATTTTTTTTTGCAATGTTTATTGCACTGACATGTCCATGGTCTCTATCCACAAATGAGGCAGTGAGGTGCCCTGTTCTCTCCCATTGCTAATGTGACAGCCCATCTAGTCTCTTGTGGTCTCTCATGACTTCTATGTACATTGTTTTGCTCATGAGCTCCTGCCCTACCCCTACGCCATCTGTGAGCAGTAAAACACACAACTCCCATCTTTCAACACCTAAGGGCACCTTTCAGGTTTCCCTGTTACATGAGCTCATAATGCAGTACATTGTACATGACTTCCAGAACTCTTTTCTTTTATTCAACAATATTTATCTCAAGTAAGAATAATGTTTTATGATACAATTGATATTAATTATTTGATTTCTTTATTTAAGTCTAAACTTCAAATTTAACGAAGGAAGGTCTGTATCAGTTTATAAAACTGCTGTATTGTAGAGACTGACAGTAAATTATCTCTCTGCAGCATCTTTGAGAATGTTTCAATGATCAGCAGAGGACCATCTCTAAGAAACATAATATGGGTTCAATTTATGTCCCAGCAGTGTTTTGTTAACTGCTTAAATGCAGTGGTTTTGGACTGGAGTAGGCAGGGAAGGCATGAACAAAGTCTGTGTGATTTTGGAAGCCCTTCATTTCTCTGTACTTATATTTAAAACAGTCATAAGTATGCTATGATTTTTTAGTATGATCTGTGTCAGGAATTGAGAGAGTTATTTTGCATATTTCATTTGACCTCATACAATAATTACTGATTGAGTTTGATAATTTCACCCATGTCTTACCAATGACATGATTTGCTTGAGTCCCCACCCCTGAAAAGTGTGTGGCTAGGATTCAGATCATGGTCTGTCTAACACCAAAGTCTAGGTGGTACAGCATCTTACCACATATTCTGAAGCAGCTTCCTAAAGTAATAATATTTTATATTGCTTAAAATATTACTCTAAGAAGTAAACATATTTGTGACAAATAATCAGTAAATTCAGTAATAAAAGTGATAAATATTCTGCCAGTATCTATAAACCAAGCATTTTTCCTTTCAATGTTTTATTTTAGTTGTCTTAACTCCCATTTCTTTTAGCTCCCCGGAGACTGTGGAATATAGGACTCAACATAGAAAAACAAGGTTCAGTGTGTAAGTTCTTCTGCAAGTTTCTTCATGTCTTGACCTTGTAGATCTCTCTCTGTAAAAGCTTTTCCTCCAAGGAACCTGAGGATTTATAACTTATTTCTCAGTATTTCTATTAAAAATGTCTATTGCACAAATAAATAAAAGAATGAACTTTTATTTTGGCAATGGCTTTATTGCCACTCAAAAGAAATACCTTAAGAAAGAAAATGCATTGCATTTCTGTGCATTACAGATACTTAGTATCTGTATCTTAATATTCTTTGACTAGAATTTGTTCAAAAGGGATGACAAAATGCAACAAAGAATAGAAATAGTTATGAGAATATATACTCTTCCATTAAAATTTTGGACTCAGTGTCTTTATGTGTATACGAGGTTTGCCTGGAAAAAAATCCAGCCATTGTTAATATAATGAGAATGGTTTGCACAGCATTGATGTAAACTGGCAGCCCAGAGGAATGGACTGAAAAGCACATGTGTGAACAATGATGACTTCACTGTATTAATCAGTGGGGGCAGTAGATGCTGTTGAGTGAGCGTGTGTACTGTGTGGCTGTTGCATTAAAAATGACTGAGTAAGTAGACCAATGAATCTGCATCAAATTTTTCGTTAAGCTTGAACACTCCTCTGCAGAAAATATTTGGATGATTCAAAAGGTTTCAGCTATGGACAATGGGTGATTGGCAGCTTAATCATGACAGTATACTCACTCATGCATCATGTCTCATGAAGAGTTTTTTGGCAAAACATTAAATCATCTAGGTATTTCAGCCCCGCTACAGCCCAGACTTGGTTCTTTGTGACTTTTGGCTTTTTCCAAAACTGAAATCACCTTTAAAAAGGAACACATTTCAGACCATCGATGAGATTCAGTAAAATAGGACAGGGTAAATTGGGAGAACTGTGTGAGGTCCCAAGGTGCCTACTTCGAAGGTGACTAAGGCATCATTGTCCTATGTATAACGTTTCTTGTATCTTGTAACTTCTTCAGTAAATGTCTCTATTTTTTCATATTACATGGCTGGATACCTTCTGGACAGACCTCATATGTATGTAATTAAAATTACTGTCATTGGTTTCAGTCATTCATTCAACAAGTGTGTGTGGTCTACCATGTGGTAGACACTGTCCAAAGTGATGGGTAAATAAAACACAGAGACCCTGCCCTCAGGAAGCTTTTGTTCCATTAGGAAAGTTAAACAACAAAAATATATAGGCACAAATACACATATTGTGATTTAAACCATAAAAAAGTGAAGTGTTGCAGTGGAAGCAAAATTTCAGTGTAGGCGAGATTTCAATGTGGAGATGACAGATTGGAAATCAGGGGAAAAGTCTGGAGGATATAGCACCTTGGGCTGACCAAAAAAGCAAGTATGAATGACAAAGTGGAAAGTGTCACCTTTTGGGAAGAGGGATTGAGACTGGTCCCTGGTGAGATAGGAGCAGTGACAGATAAAGGTTTAGAAGCTGGAATGATTTCAGTAATACAGTACCTAGTAGAGCATGATAAGAATTAGATTTTATTCAAGTGCACGGTGAAGCTACCGAAGCATTTCAGGTGAATGATGACATGCCTGACGTATTTTATAAAGGTGCTCGCAGGGAAGATGAAATGGAAGAGGAAGGGCAGGAAAGCAAAAGGGTAAAGGGCAGAACTTTCCGGTGGAATGCTGATGGGTGGTGGTGATGAAGAAGGAGAGGAATGGTTAAATCTGAGTCAGGAGCAAAACAATTTTATTGAAACAATGGGCCAAATTTATAATTACAGTTTTAGGCACGGGTTAAGTAGACAAATGTTTTTTAGTACCTTTTAGAAAACATGGAATAGGCAATTACCTATGCTCTCAGTGTATAAGATGTGATTTAATAACCACTTCATTGTTCTAGTGTTATTACCTTGTTAATGATTGAAATTCTCTCTCTCTGTTTCTCTCTCTCTCTTTGTCTCTCTCTGTCCATCCTTTTGTTCTGTGCCCTGAGGCAGTTGACACCTGGGACTCAGAAGAAATACTCCTTTTAATCATGCATTTTTGTTACAGTGCTTTCTTCGAGGGTGAAGAATTAAAAATAATAATAGGTAGGCAAGTAAAATGTTAATAGATTCGATTATTCAACCTACTTCTGATTTTTATACTTAAAACACAATGAAAGCAACCAGACAAAAGAGATCAGGAGCTAGCAGTTTGCATGTTAGATGTAGCGGAAGATACTGAGACAATAAGGCAGTTGGCACTGGCCTGATGGAAATGGAATGTGAGTGCATTCGTGCCTTTCCTTTCTATTTATTGTACTTTACCACTAAAGGGAATTTGCTGTGGTTAGCTGATTGAACTTTTCTTTGGGTTTTCACTTTGAGCCAGGCAGGAATGTTCTAAAACAAAATGAAAGTAATCGATATATATTTTTCTAATAATTGTCTTGTTTTTATAAATTTTATTTCTGCTGGCATTGCTTAGTTGGTGTTTTGGAAACTCTTTAAGTTTAAACTTATCTTAAAGGAAAGTTTAATCTTTAATTTCTGTGATTCCACTGACATCACAATGTGTGAAATCTGAGTAGATTGGCTATAAACACATTTGACTTTTGTATCAAAGGATGTCATTTTTTCATTTTAAAATTTCTTGTCCCTTTTACCTAGGTTTCATTTAATGACTATGTGATAAATATTGAGACTGCCTCTGTAATATAAAAAATATAAAAACTCAGTAAGTTATGATACTTTTTCAATTATTTGCTTTAAACTATATTTTAAACATCTGAGAATGTAAGAAAAATTATAGCACCATTCATAATTCATTGAATTGTGTGGAGAAATAGCGCACTATACCCCAGATCTGAGTTAATAATACAACAGCAACATTCGACTGGGCCTGAGTCGTACTGTCACTATTATCAGGTCATTGTATTTGATATAACGCAATCACAGAATGGTTTTGCAGAAGAATTGTCATTTGTTTTACGTAGCTTTTGTGTCACATTGAACGTAAACATAATGTTCTGTAAACACTTGTAAACGACATCTTGTTGTAGATGACTAAACTGTTAAGATATGAAAAATGATATGAACCTTTTTAATCTACAGTTGAAGTTTAAATATAACCTTGTCTAGAAACAGAGAGATAAAACTTTTTTTTTTTTACCATGTGGACTTAACTCATTATCTATGCGGAGTGGGTAAAACGAAGTGCTACAAACTCTTATATAAACACCCATCCTGGGAGTCATTACTTATAGTGATTTGTTCTCTGTGTTCTGTCTAACTTACTGATTTTCTTCTGTTAATATACCATTACATTTTCAAGAAACCTTTGTGTTTTTCAATTTTTCAACTATTTCAAACATACAACATGCATATAAACACATTATGTTCACTTCAGATAATACATGGTAAGTAGATTCTCCATTATACTATGTAATTCTCCATGGTAGAATTACACCACGGTTTTAAATAGAATTTAACAAGTTTAGTTAGAAGAACAAAGAGCCCTGGCTGTCGTAGCTCAGTGGATTGAGCGCACACTGTGAACCAAAGCATCACAGGTTCAATTCCCAGTCAGGGCACATGCCTAGGTTGCAGGCCACAGCCACCAGCAACTGCACATTGATGTTTCTCTCTCTCTCTCTCTCTCTCTTTCCCCCTTCCTTTCCTCTCTAAAAATAAAATAAATGAAATCTTTAAAACAAAACAAAACAAAAAAACCTCAATAGCATTAAAAAAAAAGAACAAAGAGTCAAGGATACTGATGGACTGCCTAAGAAGAAGGGCAGTTAGAAATACTAGGGTTCATAGATACAAGATATATTTTAAATCTATAGTGATTAAGACAGTATGTTATGGGTGCAATAATACAACATGCTCTATTTTTAGTTTAACAGATTTATTATAAAATACATTTTGAATTTTATCAAATGTGTTTTTTATACAATGAGATAATTATATATAAATATATAATTAGTCTGTTAATATAGTGAATTTCAAACCATAAATTAAATTTGCATTCCTGGAATAAACTGAATTTGATAATAATTAATTAATTGGAATACATTATTGGATTTAATTTTCTAATACCATACATTTCTTAACAAATTTGCACTTCTTTTTATGAATTGAAATGGATATCAATGATCATTTCTGGCACTCTTTGGTTTTACATTATAAGTATTACATTAGCTTTTTCTGTTCCCTAAATGATTTGTGTACGATTTATTTATTTCCGGAATGCTTGGTGTGACTTACCTAGGAAACGGGTGCCCAGGCTTGAGCTCTCCGAGGTGTCCAAAGCCTCCAGCATCCCATGATCTCCTCTCAGCCCCTCTGTGCCACTCTCCCGCCACACAGCCTCAGCACCATCCATCACGGTAAAGCTGAAGGAGGCAGGCACACATCAAGGAGACGCAAGCCAAAATGCAGAGGGTAGTGAAGACAATGACATGACAGAAGTGACAAAACACGGGTGGAAAAGTGAGTGTCATCCCTGAGGAAAAAGTCGGGAAAAATCTGGCTATCACATATCCAGGAGCGAAAGTGGTATGTTCTCAGGAACGAAGAAGCAGCCGCTCACACTTCCACGCAGCTGGTGGCCCGGGCAGCAAGGCAGAGTCCAGTCATTTTAGCCAAGTCATTCTCTCTAGTCTTCTTCAACCTTTTTGGCTTGTTACATTTTCCTCCTTTCTATCCTTTTTGTCCCTTATTATGACTTACTGTGGTGACTATACCCACTAGTGCTCTTAGCAGTTTAGTTTTAATTTCTGAAACATTTTTGTCTTTAGTTCTTTCCTGAGTTCTGTGATTTCCCTTTGCATCATCCCATTGTTCAGGCATACAGCGTTTCAGCCATGTTTTCTAACTTTTGCTTTGTGATGTTTCTCCATTGACGCAATTGCTCTGTCAGGGTTTTCTTTCAAGTTCATGCGGAACTGTTGAAATACAATCTTCTGTTTGTGATGACATTTACGTGGTGAGTTTTCTTTGGCTCCTAAGAAGCTTTGCTTTTTGTATTTTTTTCTTCAAGTGACTTTCATTGTATTATAGAGTTTACTTTTGTTATCAATATTTGCATGAATTGGACTTTTTAGACTAGCTGTTAGCAGGAGGAGCTGTGCATGATGGGAAATAATTAGCGTACTGCTTCCTCAGCCCCAAGGATGCCTTTCTAGTTGATACAATCATGAAAATTTTCTATAATACATGCTGCCTTCTGTGGCCAGATTTCCTCTGACTCTAGGATGCTGTGTTGTTTCTGAAGGACTTCTGCCAATACAGATGTCTTCCTACTCTTTGATCACCACCTCTTACAGACGGTGTCTCCTAGTCCGAGATCATCAATCTCTCCTCTCTCAGAACAGGTGCTGACTGTCATGTGCCACCTGTGCTCTGCATACAGCCCATGCTTGTTACCTCCAGCTTCTCCAGGCTTTCTCTCTAGGCCAGTCATCTGTAGATCTTAAAGGTGTGAGGCTACATTCTTTTCTGGAAGGTACTTTATACTGATGTTTCTCGGTTTTGCTATCAATAAAATATGTCAACAATCCCAGTTACTTTCAGATGGTCCCGCTCACCTACTTTCCCACTGTGGCCTCTCGGGACAATTTTGCTGATCCTCTTGTTTTCCTCTAATTTGCATATAATTTGAAGTTTGTGTTTCGAGTGTAAAATGATATGATACATCATCTGTATATTGCATTGCGTGCCCACCACCCAAAGCCAAATCTTCTTTTCTTACACCATACATTCAAATGGGCTCAATATGGATTAAAGACTCCTGAAAGAAAACAGGGGAAAAAACTCTACTTCAGTCTTGACTATGGTTTCTTTGAATATTCCGCCAAAAGGTCTTTCATTTTGATTTTGAAATTCCTCTTTAAAAATTAACAATGTATTTTTCTCTTTAAATCTAGGTGGAAAAAATTAAATGTTCTATTATTAATTTCTAGATGTACTATAGTAATGCTATTTGTTATTTAAAAAGTTGTGGATTTTCTCTACCATCTATTTTTATTTAATTTATATAAGTTGCATGTTTATTAATTCTCCATGTTTTTTCGTTCAGATTTTCTCTTTTCTGGTTTCCAGATTTTGCTTTGAAGAAAACAGCTAGTGACAAAATTGTCCTAATTGACGCTGAAATATATTAAAAAAACATTCACGATGACCTTTCAGAGTATGGCAGACACAGAGTGGCAAATATGTAGCTTTCGTTTCTAACCCAAATTGATGGGTCATAGAGCACTAGAAATTGCTAATGCCGTGTATCGCTATAAATTACAGCTCTTCAAAGAAAGGAGATGTCAATGTCAGTGTGGCATACTTGAAAAAATATCCTGGTCTCTGAACTCTTATTAGTACTAAATGGCAAATCACTGTAGGTCGCAGCAAGGTCTAGAACTGTAGAACCTCGAGCATGAGTTATGTACATATTTTGTGTTACTGCAGTATTTGACAGCACTGCTTTATGGGCTGGCGTTTCCAGCAGCTTTTATGCGTGCACAGAGTTAAGGAGGTTATAAAACCAGCTTCTATGACTGACATTCTTAGTGAGCACACATCAAAGACCCTGTGATTCCTGAAGCTCCCTCTTGTTGTAGAGCGCAGTGAACACACACAAAAAAGGCTTTGCCTGTATCCCCGCATGAAACTAAGCTACTTTGTAAGTGTAACTTAAAGGCAGGTTCCAAGGCTAATAATACATCCAAAGGGACTCAAATTTTATCTGCCTTTCCCATTCTCATTCTCTTCGAAAAATATAAAGATACAAATGTGAAAATTAGTTTCTTGTTTCACTTTATTTGTGGTAGCTTTCTCTACTTTTAGGAGACCTGTGTCTACATCAGACTTAGCAGGATCCTCAGCACCATCTTTATGCAACTACGTGTCTGGTTGGTTGTGGCTGCTGCTGTCTTTTCAAGCCCCAAGGATATTATTACTATTTTTTAATCTTTGGTACTCAATGAAGAAAATGAAAGTGACTGTTATTGTGTGACATTCTTCTCACTTATCTCTCTGCCAAAATCTCGCCGCAGTTGAAGCCATTCTCTACTGGGACACATTCATAACTGAATTTTATACTTTTATAATTCTGGATTTCATTCTGTCATGCACGTCTTGTTAGACATAAACAAACAAACAAACAAACAAACAAACCAAAATATCTCTATCGACTGCACCATAAGCTAAAATGACCACCCATTTCTTTGGTGGTCAAAGGCTTTCATTCTGATTACAACATAACCATTTCTATTGGTGCCTCCTTCCCCTTCTCATACTCTCCTCCCTCTGTTACAGTGCCTTTGAGCTTCTGACCATCCCTAAAGTGTAGAGGTCTTGTTGGGAAACTATGCTATTTTACTTATTTGGAGCAACTTTACTTAATTAACAAGCAAGAGAGACAGACAAAGCAGCAGTTAATATGTGATACAAAAGAAAGATAAAATCAAGCATGATGTTTTGAACAAGGTGCTGTAGGGAGAGCAGGATGCACAAATATCCACACTGGGGAATCAAAAAGGTGTTTACCCTGAAGCTACATAAATGGGTGAATAAAGAGTTTTCCAAGCCAAGAAGGAATTAAAAGGGTTGAGGTAATTTCTTCAGTGTCACAGTGAACTCTGATAGATGGAATAATAGGTTATTTATATTAGAAATTCAGTCTTTAAAAAGTCCCAAAGCATTCTCTTGCTATCAGATTGCTTTATTTCTGACATACAAGTTTAACCTTTAGAGTTACATTTCCAAAGGTACACTTGCTTTCTTTTGGAAAAATATATATTGAGCCATAACGTGATTTTCATAAAAGTTTAAACAAAATTTTGAATAAGTAAAGCTAAAAGTCCAGTAAGCAAACATAACCTTGAATTTTATTTATGTGTAGACAGGTGCCTGCAGGATACCAAGTCTAATTATTTGAGATGTAGTGTGTAGAGTGTATCCGATGCTTCAGGAGGAAGTCATGGCTGAACATAGAGGTTTTGGAGTTATTTGCATAGAGTTAATAACTGAGTAAATAAGTAACTGAATGTGACCAAGCAAAAAGTACAGGTAAAGGAAAGTCTATGACCAAACACAGAATCACCATTGCTATGTTCTATTTACAGATTATATAGTTATATTTTCTTATGTATTTTAACATATTCAATTAATCAAGTAGTTATTCAGATTCTTCAAATGAAGTTTTGAGATAAAGTAGACAAATTACCTAAAATCATGTAGATTATATAGTCATACAAAGGTGTTACAGAGACATCAAGCTTTAAAGCAATCTTAAGTTAGACAATAATATAGACTAAATATATTTACTTGGATTTATGTTTTCGCTTTGTGATTAAATTAAAATCCTTATATGCCCATTTTTATTTAGAAAAATCATAATTGAGGTATAATTTCAGATGAGTTTTAAAGAAACAATTTTATTTAATATATGCACTGAAAATAACAACATGGTGATGATACTCAAGACAGAAAGAAGTTGTTAGCTTGAGAAAGCTTCAGAGAAGAATTCTAAGTTGTAAAAGTGTATGTATGGTATGTGTGTGTTTAAGTTAAAGGCCAATGACTAGACTTTGATTATGATGACTGTGAAAAATCACCCAAATTACCTAAGTTTAGCTTTTTGATGCATGAAGTATGTAAGTTAATGATTACTGTATGATAAACCATCCAAACTTCAGCAGCTTATACCATAAGCACACATTATTGCTCATGCATCTATTGGTCAGGGGATACTTCCATTTTGGCTGGCCTCACTTATGTGTCTGCTATTGGTTAGTCAGGCAGCGGATAGGTGGCTGGTTTGGGGTCTCCTAAATTGGGGCACCTGCGATGATTAGGCCTCTTCATGTGGCCTTTCATTCACTAGTAGATTGGTCTAAAATTTTTCTTATGGTGGTAGTGGTGGGGTCCCAGGAAAAAGAGCAGAGGTACCCAAGTCATTTTAAGACCTAGGCTTGAACCTGGTACATTGACAATCCCATGGCATTTAGCTAGTCCAAGCAAATCCAAGAGATGGAGAAACAGATCCTTCCTATTGCTGGAAGAACAAGCAAAGAGTATGGACATAAATAGGGATGAAAAATTGGCCATATTCACAATCAACCTACCACAAAATTACACTATTTAAGAAAAAGAAGTGGAAAAGAGATGTTTGCAAACTTTAATGTGAAAAAAAAAACTGTCTTGAATATTCATCAAAATGCAAATCCCTGGTCCATATGCCCTGACAGTTTGATTTTAACTCTGTACTGTGGTCTAGAGGTCCTTCATTAAAAAATTCCTCTCCCTTCCCAGCGATGCTCAGGGAGATGGTCTGATGACTGTACTTTGAGAAGTAAGACATTAAATAGTGGGGAGGAGAACTTTGAAGCTTAAATAATGAAGGCTGAGTTATCCTAAGAGCAAATGATGACACAGGTGATATCTCTCAAAGATTATTGTTTTCATGTGTTACTGCATTATTTTTTAGTGCTCAACAGACTTCCATGTACGTTATCTAAGAACACAGAAGCTGGCGAGTTAAGTAGGAATGGAACATATTTTGTAATTTATATCTACCAAATAAAGTTTCTGGGACTTAAACACCAGTCTTCTAACACATAATACTGTTTTCTAATCATGATTTTAGTTTTGTGGTTCAGGTAAGTAATTACAGATGGTGAAAAAAAATACCACATTTATTCAAAATTTGACTCAATGCATAAGCATTTGGAATAGGGAATATTGTGCTTATTGAAAATTAATTTGGAGAAACTGATTAATTTAGAAGAAAGGGATTTTTCTAATTAAAAAGTGAAGAAAAAATTTAAATTTTCAGCAGTGACTCAAATCCCATCCTGAAGAAAAACAAATAGTTTTATTACAAGCTATAATATTTAGATAGAACTAGAGAGAATTATGCTAAGTGAAATAAGCCAGGTGGTGAAAGACAAATATTGTATGATGTCACCTATGAGTGGAACTTAATCAACAAAACAAACAAGCAAGCAAAATATAGCCAGAGACATTGAAATAAAGAACAAACTGACAGTAACCAGAGGGGAGGGGGAGAGGGATAATGGGGGAAAATAGGGGAAGCGCCATCAAAGAACATGTGTAAAGGACACATAGGCAAAGCCAAAAGGTGTAGGTATGAAGGTGGGAGGCAGGGATGGGTGGAGAGGGGTGTGGCAGAGGGGAAATGGGGACAAGTGTACTTGAACAACAATAAAAAAAATTATAACCATTATTATTATGGTAAAGTTCTCTGATCAAGCTTTTACCCAGTTTTTATGGCATTAAAACCATGTTTTACTTTTCATTTAGCACAAACAAAATAATTGAATTAAGTACTTCCATCATGTGGAGCTAAAATTGAGAACTGCATTAGGAGATGAATTTCAGGCAAATTTCACATGGTTTATATATGAGGTCACTACAGCTACTCAAGAAATCTTTTAATAAGTAACCTAAGAAAATCTACATTGTGAAAAATGCCAAATATAATTTGAAGTTAAAATATTGGTGAATTAAGAATTCATGACTTCTTTTTAATAGTTAACTGTCAAAGGACAAATTTGCTTAGCAAAAGTCAAAAGGTACACAAATTTGAGTTAGACATTGTTGTTAAAAGGAAATAAAAAATGGCCAATGCTAAAGAGAAGCACTGTCCTTTTCAAAATTAGTAAACTACTAGCCTCAATAAGCCAAGAGAATAACTTAACATACATTAAAAAAGGATATCACACAAAAGCCAAAGTCTAATTGAACTGCCAAGTTAAAAAAAAAAAGTACAATGCCTTTAATCTTCCTATTGCCAAGGAGACAGGAAATGGGCACTTAGAGAGTGATTCACGCTCCTGATAATGGGCTAAGAAAGACAGATAATGGGCTAAGAAAGACAAGAACTACTGAAAAATAAGATGAATAATGAGGAGAAGACTCAAGGAGTGAAATCTTGTTGGCTACAGAAAACGTCAGAGAAAGATTTCTTTTTTCATAAGAACAACAGAGATTATTTAAGGACTTATTGACTGTTTTCCATTAAAATTACATGATTATTTAGATATATTGTTGTTCAAGTAACTGTAAGTCTTTTTTTTTTAAAGAAGGTAACTGTAAGTCTTGACAAGTTACCTGAAATCCCTGTATCTCAGTGTTACGATTTACAAAAAAAGAACACAGGAACTTCTGTTTCTAAAATCCAGAGATAACATTTTAGTCAGAATTGTGTAACCTACCTTCTCCTGAGAAAAGCTAATAAGTAATCCAATGATAACTTTATCGGTGGAGCATGACAGATATTTCTCTGAGATCGATTCAGTGGCCATTTTTTAAAACTTCTTGTTAATTTTTTTAGTCTCTTCATTGTTGTAACAGGCAGCCCTAATCCTGTCTTGGGATGTATTAGTTTGCTAGTCCTGCCATAACAAAATACAACTGAGTGGCTCATTTAAACAACAAAAATTTATTTTCTCACAGTTTTACAGGCTAGAAGCTCAATGTCAAGGTGTCTGCAGGTTTGGTCTCTCTGGAAGTCTCTCCTTGGCTTGCAGATGGCTGTTTGTTTGCTGTGTCTTCACGGGGTCTTTTCTTTGCCTGTGTGCATCCCTCGTGCCTCCGCCTGTGTCCAGATTACTGCTTATAATGGTCAGATTTGATTAGGGCTTACCTTCATCACCTCTGTAAAGTCTTATGTGCAACTACAGTCACAACTGAGATAAAATAGCATAGAGAGGGTGGCTTAAACAATGAACAGTGGCCTAACCAATTCATCACAGTGATGGAGGCTGGGAAGTCCATGGTCATGGTGCCTGCAGATGGTCTGACTGATACAGAGCTGTCTTCTCTTGGTTAAGCACCACTGCTGGCTCATACGGCGTATGTTTAACTTAGTAAGAACCACCCTTCCCCGCCACCATTTCCCAAAGTACTCACACCACTTCTCATTTTCATCCTTTGTAAAAGGAAAACCCAGTTACTTTGCATCTTTGTCAAAATATGGTATGGTTGGTCTTTTTAATTTTAGACATGTTGATGTGTTATATGGTGATATCACATTGTATTTTTTAAAAGATTTTATTTATTTATATTTAGAGAGAAGGGAAGGGAAAAAGAGAGGGAAAGAAACATCAGTGTGTGGTTGCCCCTCACACACCCCCTGCTGGGGACCTGGCCTGCAACCCAGGCACATGTCCTGATTGGGAATCAAACCAGTGACCCTTTGGTTTGCAGACCAGCATTCATTTCACTGAGCCACACCAGCCAGGGCTCACATTGTATTTTTTAATACATATTTCCTCAATGTCTAATGATTTTGAATGTTTTTCATGACCTCATTTGCCAAACATATTTTTTTGCATAACTACTTATTTAAATCTTTTGCCCATTATTAATTGTATGTTTTTATTCTTTTATTTTCTGGTTACTAACTTTTGGGAGTTCTTTATATTTGAGGTTTGTCTGTAAGGTATACAGCCATGTAATGTGAAAAATAGAGACATTTATTGAAGATAAAAGAAACATTGTATATAGGACAATGACACCTCAGTCCCTTTCAAAGTAGACAGTTTAGCACCTCACACAATTCTCCCAATCACTCTGCTGCCCGATTATATTTTCCTGTATCTCACTGATGGTCTGAAGTCTCTTTTTTTCCAAAGGTGATTTTAGTTTTGGGAAAAGCCAGAAGTCACAGGGCACCAAATCTGGGCTGTAGAGGGACAGAGTCACCTGAGTGATTTGATGTTTTGCCAAAGAACTCTGCCCAACACATGATGCATGAGTGGGTATGTTGTGGTGATGAAGCTGCCAATCACCAGTTGCCCGTAGCTGCAGACTTCTGAACCATCCAAATAGTTTCCACAGAGGAATATTCAAGCTTAACACAAAATCTGATGCAGATTTGTTGCTCTACTTACTCAGTCACTTTGAATGAGACACCCACACAGTACACAGGCTCACTCAATGGCGACTACCACCCCCACTGACTAGTGCAGTGAGGACGTCATTGTTCACACATGCTCATTCCAGTCCACTCTCCTTGGCTGCCAGGTTACATCGATGTCATGCAAACCATTCTTGTTATATTAACAATTTTTCAGGACAGACCTGGTATACTATATATAGGTCTTTCTACAAGATTGTGGTTTGCAAATATTTCTAATGTTCTGTCTCTTAACAATATTTTTCGAAGTGCAGAAGTTTTAAATTTTGATAAAGTCTAACATTGAATTTTTAACTTTATCATTCATAATTTTAATACGTTATCTGAGAAATATTTAGCAAAGACAAAATGATAAAAATCTCATATACACTTTCCTATATACATTCAGTGATTTTCAAATACTGAACATGCCTTGAACCTCAATATAAAACCATGTGAATGATATTCCTCTGCTAACAGAAACTTACCTGACTGAAATAGAATTAAATTTGTCTATGAAACTGAAGGCAGAAAAAACTGTGACAAAGTATAAATGAGGCTGAAACGTAGTTCATTTATTAAATTATGCAAATTTGCAACGTGTGTCTTAGTGTTTAAAGAAAACAACTCAATTAAATCACACCACAGGTGAGCTAACTTTTTTGAGAGGGTCTGAGCCTAGAAACTTCCACTCAGTTAAGGCAGTGTTGGTGCACCTAACCGTGAATGGAGTGTTTTCTCACAGGTCTTGGTTTTATCATCGGTTTCTATTCATTGCCACTCAGTTAGAAAGTAGACCTTATTGTCTCGGTACCCCAAAGATAACTATTTCTTTCACAGTTAAGTTTGTCATCCAGATAAAGCAATAGCATGTCTACAATAAAAATAGTTTACTCTTTTTCTTTAGTTATCTAATTTCTCCTTTCGAAAAACCTCACTAACTAATAGGTAATTATAATTTATCTATGCATCAAAAATAGAAACAGTTAACTGGAAGTGGTGCCATATTGTACAGAAAAGTCTGATATAATTAATCTAGTTATTATAAAATGACATTTAAATTGCTGGGCTACAAATTTTAACAACCCAAATAAGTGGTTTGATGGTGAAGCATGAGTCTGGAAAAAAGTGAGTTTCAAAGAAAGTTGACATGAATTATTATAGTAAATTTTCATTTTCTTGGGAAAGTATTTTTCTATGCCTTATTTTTTTTACTTTATTTTTTATATTTATTGTATTATAGTTGTCCTATTTTTTCCCTTTCCCCCCCACTCCACCCAGTCCACCCCTCTCTCCCACAGTTAGTCCCCTCTCCATTGTCCATGTCCATGGGTCATTGATACATGTTCTTTGACTAATCTTTTCCCCTTCCTTTCACCATTCCTTGCGCCTTATTAAGCAACTGAGTTAGAAAAAATGATTACCAAGCTGCAATTTGTAAAATTAGGTGCATACATATGGTCTGCAACCAGTGTTTGATGGGGTGAAGCAGATGGTTTGAGGAATTCTCAGAATCAGAGCTCTGCCTCAGCAGAAGAGGTTAGCAGGAAACAGAAACCAGAGACAGACGCAGCAGCCCGCTGCTTGCGAGGTTGAAGATGGGCAGAAATCCCCTTCTGTGCAGCCCCTAGAGACCTGGTTGAGTCCTGATGGTAGGCAACAGGTTGAGGGATGTTTATGCACTTGGCTACATCTGTTTCTGGCACTCAGCACTGCCTAGCAATCTTACACCTTTTTCACTTTCCTAAACTTCTCTCCAGCCTGCTACACACAATATTATTTGATGACCTTGCCTCATACCTCATTGAACAAAACAGGTATAATTAAACGGCACCTTCTGTGTTTTCTCGCCTCGTAAGTCTCCACACTTTTCTTCATTCTTTGTTTTGTTTTCCTCCTATTTACACAGACAGACATTTCCCCTTTTCTGAGAGACCAGCCCCCTCTTTTGTTTTATCTATCGCTCTCTGCTACATTAGAAGGGACTTCATATCCTTGATTATGTGCACTTACTCTCAAGTCTTCATCTTCTCTCTGAGAAGGCATTCCCATAAGTATTCGATGTTGAAAAACACTTGATCCATATTTTCCTGTTGCTAACTCCTGTTACCTTTCAGAGCCACAGAAAATCTTCTCAACTGGTTTGTTCAGGTATGCCATATTCGTTTCCTAACTGTCCATTCAGTCCTACTTTTCCCGTGAAATATCTCGAACACAAAGTACAGAGAAATGTGTAACACATGTGTTAACATGCCTCTCAGAAGGCAGTGTCCCATGACTGTTTTTCAACCACATTCCCAACCAGGTGCTACCCTTCTCTGTTACTTTAAATTTATTCCCAGAAATCAAGCCATTTTAATTGTGTGTTTTTATCTCTCTGTAAATTATTAAGATTATTTAAAACACATAGCCACAGCATCACTTTCAGATTCAGGTTTGTGATACAAAACTGTGGCGTCAAGCAAGGTACCCCAACAAGAGGAATGTTGCTGCTGCAGGATTAAAACAACTTTGCAGAGTTCCAGACCCCCAAAGCTTTCTGCACCAACCCACTGAGCTTCGTCTGCCCTTTCCGTCTTGCTCCCTCCGGATCCGTTCAAACCCTCCCACCGGACAGAGCTCTCTTGTAAGAGACCAGCAATTCCATCTTGTTCAAGCCACTGGGCCAGATCTTGGCTTTGACTGGGAATTAAATGCAGAATTCTAACAGATAAGAAAAAAAACTACTACACACAGAGAATGGCAGTGATTTGGCAATTAATGACAGACCACATCTGAGGATATTTATGGGAATCAGCACAGGTGGCTCACTTAAAGAAATTTGAATGTATTTTAGAAGAGAGTAAATTTGCCAATCGTGCTCCAACCAGAGAGGTTTTATTTGATAGATCAGTTCAAATGGGCATGGAGTCTGACAACTTTCTGGGTTGTGAAAAATTGAATCTGTCAATGGATCCCGTGAAAAGACATTGTCATCCAGAAGTCACCTGGTGCAGAATGGATGCAGGGATTCCAAGCCTTCAGGGGATGGGCCTACTGACTCACAGCCTCCTACGGCCTCCTATTCTATCCACTGAGAGAACCCAAAAGAAGTTTCTTTTGAAAAGAAAATAAAACCACTTTGCCATTTGGTAAAAGAATCAATTTTTTTTTCTAATAGAAATACAAATAAAAGACAATGCTATTTTAAAAATGTTCTGTGGTCCCAAAGGGGATAGGAAACTTCCAAGCCATCCACTAAATGTCCTGGGAATCGTGAAGTTTCCCCTTGGGCAGGTGGGAATAAGAACTGACCCAGATGCTATTGTCTCAAGCCCTGTTCGCTGTTTCTTTCCCCAGCCTCAGGGAACTTCTGAACACATGCTGAATAGTATTCTCTGAACACGACACATGGCCCTTCTGCAGGTCTGGGTAGTTCTCTCTTCTCTTTTCCTTTGCCCTGTGGACTCAGGTGCCTTCATCTTTTCCGCCTGGCTTCTTCCTCCCTGCACTATGGCCTGGAAACTCTCTCCAAGCAACAAACTAGGTCACTGGAAGGGCTCTCTCTCCTCTTCCACTTGCCATCTCTAAAAGATCTAATTTCTGTATTGCTTGCCAGTCACTGTCTTAAAACCCGTTTCATGAACATTGTCACTTCTCTGTTTGTTTTGGGTAAATTGGTCTCTGTTACCCCATCTCAGAAGCAGAATTTTCTGTGGTTTATTTAAAAGTACATCAATCTCCAAATAACTGGAATTTTTCAGACATCTTTCTGTTATTGACTTCTAGTTTAATTACATATTGATCTCTGAACATTATCTATGATTTCATTTAAGTGGTAATGGTTGGCTTTACGGCCCAGGAATTGGAATATGATCTATCTTGGCAAATGTTCCTCCCATGTGCACTGAAAAGAATGACTAATCTGCTCTCATTGGCTGGAGTGTTCTATAAATGTCAATGCATTGGCCCCGGCTCTCCAGAGAAAGAGAATATATGCCTTCGGTCTTCAGACCAGTTTGGTACCTCCTCCGCCTCATGGGTACTATTATTAAACAATAATAAAAGGAAAAAGTAAAGTCTTTGGTAGTTTTCCCCTACTCAGATCTTCCCCAAGACAATGATATAATCTTTCATTTCAACTGCCATTCACATCTTCAAGTATCATAAAGAAGAAATATAGTTTGTTACAGTTAGCCAGCTGTAGACTTCTGTTGGTCTTTTGTTCATCCTGATGTTCCAGTTTCTCTGTAGTAAATTTTGCTTCTGCCTAAAGAACTCCCTGTACATATATACACCAAGGAATTGACTCATACACATGCAGGCTGGTAAATCTAAACCTACAGGAAGGCTGGCAGGCTGGAGGTTCTGGCAAGAGTTGATAGTACAATCTTGAGTCCAAAGCCACAGGGCTACCTGCTCTTCAGGGAGCCTTAGTCTTCACTCTTCAGGTCTTCACTGAATTATAACCCACACACACTGTGGAGGGCAGTCTGCTTTAATCAAAGTCTACTATTTAAATTTTAATCCCAGCCACACAGTGTCCTGAATAGCAATATCTAGACTGAGGTTTGATGGAATACCTGGGCACCCTTGCCTGGCCAAACTGATACATAAATTCAACTATCACAGTCTATTGGGTCAAATTGGTCGATGATGTCAGGGCTTCTGAACACTTTCTAGTTATCTTCATGTTCTATTCATGTTAACTAATGAGGGAAGGTCTCCAACGATATCTTAAGTTTTAATATATTTCTCCTACAGTTCCATCAATTTTACTACATGTATTTTGAACTTTTGTTTTTAGGCATATACACTGAGGATATTTATATTCTTTAGTAAGCATAGTGCTGCAAGATTTCATATTGTCCCTTTTTATTTCTAGCAATGTGTTTTTACTTTTTCTTTTTTAATTGAATTTATTGGGGTGACATGGGTTAATAATATTATATACGTTTCAAATGTACAGTTCTATAGCACATCATCTGTGTACTGTATTGTGTGCTCATACCCCAAGTCAAGTCTCCTTCCATTAACATTTATTCCCCCAAACCCTCTTCTACCTCTCCCACCCCCCTTTTCCTCTGGTCATCACCGTACGGTTCTCTGTGTCTATGAGCCTTTGTTTTCCTTCCTTCCTTCCTTCCTTCCTTCCTTCCTTCCTTCCTTCCTTCCTTCCTTCCTTCCTTCTTTTTTTTCCCTCTCTCTCTTTCCCTCTCTCCCTTTCTCTCTTTCTTTCTCCCTTCCTTCCTTCCTTCCTTCCTTCCTTCCTTCCTTCCTTCCTTCCTTCCTTCCTTCTTGCTTGTTTGTTTAATCCTTTTATATTTTTCACCCAGGCCCACAATCCCCCTCCCCTCTGACAACTCTCAGTCTGTTCTCCATTTATGAATCCGTTTCCATTCTGCTAGTTGGTTTATTTTGTTCAATTCGGTCTATAAAACTAAAGCAATCTCAATCAAAATCCAAGCAACACTTTTTTGTAGATATTGACATTGGATTTTAAAACACATTGAAAAAGAAAAAGAAATGAGTAGCCAAAACAATCCTGAACTCATATAAACTGATTTCAGCATTCAAGCAGAACTCACATTTCCTCACTTACGCACTTATTACAAAGTTGCACTAATTGAGACAATTGGAGAAACTGGAGTAAATAAATCCATATTTAAGTAGATCAGAAGAGAGAGATCAGAGATAGACTCACAAATATAGCCAATTTATTTTTGACAGAGATGTGAGTGTAATTCAATGGAGGCAGGATAATTTTTCAAGTGGTGTCTTAACAGCCAGCTGTATGCCAAATAGAACAAAACCTTGATATGTGCCTCATATCATATAAAAAATTAACTAAAATATATACTATAGACCTAAAAATAAAATTTAAAACTACCAAAGGTCTAAAAGAAAATGCAGAAAAAAATTATGTGACTTTGGGTTTGGCATTTAGTTTTCAAATGCAGTACCAATGCATGATCCATTTTAAATTAGAAACACGTAGCATATTCTAAGAAATTGAGGGAAGAATAGCTATGAGATTGTTTCTTAAATCCAGAAATCTTTTGTCAGAGGAAGTAACACTATCAATGGCAAGTCCTGGCAATTTATGGGGTTATATTGAAGAAACAAGAAGGGAAAAACTGACAATAATGACATAAAAAAGTCCAGTTCAACGCCAAGCAGAAAACAAAGGTTTTGTCTGTATACTCTGTTCAAAAAGGCATAGCTGAATTGAGTGTGACTTCCCATAAATTATGGTTATGATAAGGAAGCAAGCAAGCAAGAAAAACCTTTAGCCTGCCAAAAATTAATGCTAATAATCTTCAGCTACAGTTCAATTCACATTGCAAGTGAGTTTCTCATCCTCTGGCTTGTAAAGATCACAAAGTTATACTGATAATAGACATGATAATACTTTTAGAAAGCTACTTTGAGTTGATTTCCTGTTCAATCTATTCAATAGGATGGCTCCTATCGGAGTTTAATTTAGTAGAAAAGCAGAAGCCATCAGATGAATTTCCTATTACTGCTCAGAGAATGTATTGCCCTTATCACAGAAAATTGAATGCTTCCTCAAAGACACATCTTTTGTTGTTTTTAAACAATACTTTTATCTCCATCTTACTCCTGATTATATTATACCTAATTCTAAGAATTTCGAGAATAAACTGGATATGTAACTTGCATAAATATCACTAAGAGTGAAAAACATTCATTCCTGAGACTATGAATTGAAAAGAAAAAATGTGAGATATTTGCCTTCATTCCTGTAGCAGAATGTTTAATTTTCTCTTACTTTTGAGCTTAATTAATTATTTTTGAAGCTTTAATTGGAAATCGGCTTTGATTCAGAAGGCAAGAGTATTTCTGCTTTGATGGTGAGTACCACCCAATACACACAAAAGAAAGTTCTTTGCATGTCATGTTAAACTTGGGCATGTTGCTGAAATGCTGTTCAGCGTTGCTAAGCACCTAAGTGTAGATAAGCTTCTTTGGGCATCACTGATAGTGCTGTTGGCCGTAAGTTTAATATTAAAGAATCAGCAATATATTTTAAATAAGGCATTTTTAAACAGAAACACACATCAAACAAGACCATTTATTGATCAAGGTAACAAAAATGTTGTCACTAGAAGCTCACAAAAGACCTAACCCTATATTTTCCTTGGAAGAAGCTGTTTGTTATTCACTAATTCAGTGTTCATGGCAGTTTTATGGATAATAACTACCGAAGGTAACAAGACATGACTTTACATCTAAAGTTAAAATTCAGATAAGTGCTTTGCAGGAGAGACTTTTGGTATTAGGTGAGTGAATTTTTTTTTTTTTTTTTGGCATGTGGAGACAGTGCATGGTGTTGTGGTAGATGGTTAGAGAAGACATTCTTTAGGATATGGTGTGGTGTTAAAAATAAACTTTAAAAGTAGAATAGGTTTCCATAAGTTTAAATGAGAGTGGTCCTAGGCAATAGGCCTTTTGGTGAGAGATCAGGGTTTATTCTTGGACCCGAAGGAAGCCAGCATGGCTGGAACTCAGGACTGACCCATACTCATCACGCAGGTTCTAGATTTTGTAAAACTCTATGGATCCTAATTCTAAATACTAGGCCATCCTTGAAAGAGGAAGATATACCAGTGACACAGTCACTTTTTATCTTTGAGAAAACTACCCAGCAAAAAATACCTAAGAAATGCTACATTAGACTTTAGTGGTGGCCGAAGAGATTAAACCTATATTTAAGGCTATCTAAGGTAATTAGTAATTGAAAGGTATTTTTCTAAAATCACCTGGAAAGATCTAGGTGATACATTTCAATTAGACTTGTACAAAAGCACAAAGTCAGGCCAGTAGCTAATTTGACAGTTTGATTATATAGTGACAAGAGGTCAGGCTACTCTAACCACAGGAAAGAGAAGAGAAAAATAAACAAAGCTAAATTACTTTTCATGTTATGATCCATTTCGTGAAAAATCCACTGTATATTCATAAAGTAAGAGCCCATGTTTCTCTTTCCAGGAGTGGCATGAGGAGGGATAATCCACAGGAGAAAAAGCAGCCATGGTCTCACGGCCTAAGACATTAGTCTGTTTCCATGGATGGCAGTTTCGTAATTTAAAAAGTTGTAAATTTTTAATTTGTTTTCCTAATCTTTAGAGCTAGCAGCAATTGGTTGTTAAATCCTCTGTTTTAAGATACTATAACCATATATATTATCACTTGCTTTTATATATGTTTTCAGAAAGGCAAATATCTCCAACACTACTTTTCCTTAAATTATTGTTTATATATTCCATCTTTAAAAAAATATTTACATGATTCAGAATAGGTGAATTTTGACTCAGAGACTAAACCTTAGAGAGTGAATTCTGAGAATGATTAGATTTTTGAGCCACAAAATGAACGAGTAAAGAAAGTATGGGTGGCCACGAATTACATAAAGCACTTCAAAATGTCAACATGAATTTTAAATTTCTACTTTCAGAAATTTCTGAAATTTAAATTTCTCATTTCAGCCATTCCTGTGATTAGACAAGGAGACTGTGTGTTTTGCCCTGGGACAACGGGTGGTGATTTTTCAGAGTGCGGAAGGTAATATTTTTCAGAGAAGAGAGTTATTTGCATACTACTCTTTGCCAAGTACTCTGCCTTCCTTTGAGTTAAAGGGCATTTCAAATATTGTGCAATTAACTGTTATCAGCTATTGTATGTGAGTCATTGTGTCTGAAATAAAGATAAAACAAGGACACTGGAAGTTTGTCTGAAACAATTCACAGGTTTGATGTGAATGGAAATTCAAATATCAATCCCAAAGTGGTAAGTGGGCATTTAGGCTTTGTCAAATGCAAAAGCTTGTGATTCATAAGAAAAAACTTATTTTAGAACAAAAAGAAGGAGCACAGGAGAAAGCAGAGGGGAATACTATTTGCTTCAAGATTACATAGGACACTGTTGAATTTGAGTTTTTTTTTAAACTCCAGAACCTTGAATATCAACATTTTTAAAAAGCCTAAAATTCAGTTTGGAAGAAGCATTCAAGTCAAGAAGCATTATAGTGGCCCTGGCTGGTGTGGCTCAGTGGATTGAGTGCCGGCCTACAAACCAAAGTGTGGCTGGTTCAATTCCCAGTCGGTGCACATGCCTGGGTTGCAGGCCAGTTCCCCAGTAGGGGGCTCATGTGAAACAACCACACATTGATGTTTCTCTCCCTCTCTTTCTCCCTCCCTTCCCATCTCTCTAAAAATAAATAAATAAGATCTTTAAAAAAGGAAAGCATTATAGTGGAGTGTCCTGAGTCCTCAAGCATTTCACATTTAATGTGACGCTGATAGTTTTTCTTTACTCTTTCCTTTTCAAATGACTTGGCATCTTTACAATGTATTTAAAGCTTACTGAGTGCAAGTTCCTTCTGCTCATTCCACTACCATTGTCCTCCAAGCTCTGTTCTTGTGTGTGGTTGGAATATTTTCCACCTCTGTGGTAACATTGGAAAGAACTGGGAAATGTATGGAACCCTAATGCCTCCCAGGTAGGTCTGGAGTTTGTGTGCTATGTTTCACTTTTAGAGACTATCTTTAAGTTAAAAAAATTTTCTGCATGTTCCATGGCGATGGTTTCAAAGAGAAGGATATATTAATATATTTAATAACTCTAAATAGGATGCACTAATTTATCAACCACTCTTTAAGGAGACATTCCTTAAAAGAAACTAAATTATTCCAAACTAATTTTCTCCCCAGCTATCGCCTCTTCACCTCTAATTTACTGTTCTTAGTGACAGTAATGCAGCCTTGTCTTTTCATCTCTGTTCCTTCTAGACTATAATTGCAGGTTTTTTCAAATTAACCTATTATTGTGTGTTTTCTCATAGCTATATAACAAGGAAGACACTGAAGGAAAACCCCTCCCAGACTTGTTCAGGAAAAATAACATGTCCTCCCTTTAGCAGCAGATACTATTAAGGGGAAATTAACTTTCTTCAAGCTGTTAACAGTAGGCATAACCCATTCCCCAAACCTTTCTATTTTATAGGAATCATTTCTAATTCTTATAATGAGCTTTTTTTGCAGAGACTCTGTGGTCTCTTTTGGCTCTATTTAACTAATTAGAGAATTCGGAGCTTCATCTTTGGGATATAATCTTTGCATAAACAAAACTCTTTGGATTATTGAATTTATACATTTTCACCATGTTATTATAAACTTTTACTAAAAACAAAGAAGTGCACATAAAGATTAAATAGCAGAGAACGATTGATCTGTTAGGAATGTTTGCAGCTGTGAGTAACAGAAAGCCCCATTGCAGGTGGTTCAAACCAGGAGGAGATTGCTTTTGTTTCTCCTGCAGTTGGGTAGCCATGAGGTTGCACTGATAACTCCACGATGACGTCACTGAGGTTCAGAGTCTCTTCCTCATGTCTCATATTCATTGGGTTAGTTTTTTATTAAAAGTGATCTTTTTTTGACTATCCCTAAGAGTCTTAGGTAGTTTAGGATTAGATATTCTTCCAATGGGTTACATAATGTAAAATTTTAAAAATATAGCTCCTTACCCCACAAAGAAAAGCAATGAAATCATGCTGGCATACAAGATGAGTTTGGGAAATGGAGGGAGCATAATGTGCTAGACTTCCTCAAAACAATTCCACGCGGATAATCCCCACCTCTCCTTATAAAGTTACATCCCCCCACAGTCTGATGAATCAAGAAAACATTTTGATTGTACCTTCTCAATTAGGTAAAAAATGATTTAAAAATAAGCAAATCAGATCATGCCTTAGTGAATTCCAAATCCCTTACAATGCTCTAACTCACCCTGTCTTGGCCCACCTCACATCTGAGCTCACACCCATTGCTTTCTCTGACCCATTTTGCTTCGGACACACTGGCTTCTTCACTGGACATATTGCATACGCTCCCACCTCAGTGTCTTTGGCTGCTCCCTCAGCCTATTAAGTTCTTCCCATCAATATCCCTTCAACTCTCTGCTCACTCCCTTCAGGTCATTATTTAAATCTTGTTTCTCAGAGAAGCCTGGGCTCACACCCCTTTCCATACACCCAAGCCCAGCACTTCCCACCACTCTTCCTGCATCTATGTTCACCCTTAGGATTCACGTAATATCCTCTTTGTTTAAATTTTTTATCATCTAGAGCAAAATGCAAGTTCACCGAAGGCTGAGATTTTTGTCTCTTTGTTCATTGTGATAACCCTAGCACCAAGAACAGTTCATAATTCGGGAAATTCTCAAGATTTGGGAAAATTGGGCTTTGTTTCAGGGTCTCAGACAGCGTGCAAGGTGTAAATGGCATAGCAACTAAGACTTGTTGCTAAGAGACAAGATATTTTGTTCTATATGTGGTTTTTCATTTTCTCCCTTTTCAGATAGGACATTGTATTGATTTTTTAAAACATTTTCCTTTCTGCTGTTGAATATCATGTGTATTCAAGGAAAATACCCAGATGTAGCTACCCCAGGCTCCATCTTGAGAGCTGACGAATCTGGGGTAGAGGAGTGTGCGCTTTGCTGCTTCAGTTTTCCCTTTCCTGTCACTCCACTCCTGCCACGCCCACTTGGAAGAGAAGCTATCTAAACAAAGCCAGGCTTCCAAATTAATAATTATTTTTTTTAATTATGGTTTCAAAACAGTCTTATTACTGTCATTACTGTACAATTGATCTTTTTCACCTCTTTTACCCTCTACCTAATTCTCTTCCCCTTGGTAACCACCAGTGAGTTTTCTGTCTCTATACATTTGTTTTTGTTTTATTTTCTTTATTCACTTGTTTTGTTTTGATATATGCTACATGTAAATGAAATCATATGGTATTTGTCTTGCTCTGTCTGACTTATTTCACTTAGCATAATGCCCTCAAGATCCATCCATGTTGTTCCAGATGGTAGCATTTTCTTTTTTATGGCCGAGTCATCAAAAAGACAAAATAAGCAAAATAAACAAAATAGCAAGTGTTGATGAGGACATGGAGAATAGGGAACACCTGTGCACTCTTGATGGGAATGTAAGCTGGTGCAGACACTATGGTACACTATATGAATTTTCCTCAGAATATTAAAAATAAAACTACCCTATCATCCAGCCATTCCACTTCTGGATGGTTATCTAAAAAATTCAAAAAGATATATGCACTCTTATGTTCATTGCAACCGTATTTAGCATGGCTAAGGTATTAAAACAACTAATAACATCTATTAAACCTAGAGTTGTTGGCGAACAGATAGAAATGAAATATTCTGAGATATTTTAGATAACATTAGCTCAATGTAACAAAGCATATACAAAATGGACTTCAGTAACAATTGGCTGACATAGACAGAAAAAATGTAAAGAGTGATTCTAGAAATATGGAACTTCAGAGAATTGAAAAAACCACAAACATTAGGAAGCAAGATTGAAATAACTTTGAGTGGCAAAAACGCTTCCCACGCAAGCTCGAATTCTGCAGATTGCAGTTATATAAGTTGAAAGAAATGGATTAGGGCATAGTGGCAAAAAAATAATTTGGGCTTGATAATTATTTCTGGTGGGAAAAACACCTTTAAGTAAACAAAATGCATTAAAAATATACATAACGCTTACTCAGCAAGGGAAGAAATGAGACCAAATTTAAAAAGGCTTGAACCATTCAAGTTCTAAAACAACTTTACACTGTCACATGTGGCAGTAGGAAGCACACGATGAAAGCACACAGCTCACAAGCAGGACAAAATCACCAAAACCAACCCCAAATGCACCAGCAAAGGAGGATGGATACAAGGAAGCTCACACAGGTGATCCAGAGACCAATGGACATGAGATCTCCTGAGTTGACATGGACATGGGATCTTTTTTTTTTTTTTCAGGGAGCAGAAATAGAGCGGGTAATGAACTTGGCCTCCTTCAAGGTAGGGTTGCTTCAGAAGACTTGCTGAAGGATTTACAAGTTCCTACGTCCTGAGACTACTGTGTGTTTCCATTGCTTCCCTTTGATTGTGATACTCTATTGCTGTATTTGTTCTTGTTGAGTATATGGGAGGGTTGGGGCTGGGCATTTCGTCATTTGTATTTTATACATTGCTATAACGTTGGTCACATCTGGACATGAGGAAAAGACAGTGCATTATGTGGAACACATATTGGTTCTGTGTCTCTGAGCAACGCTGAGTAACACATTTCCCCCCCAAACTGATACCATAGCGTATTTTAAGAGACTAGCACTTTAAGTTTACAGGCAAACAGATTCTAGTTGATATGATACATAAATGGACCCTATTACCATCTATACATTGTTGAGCTTATACCAGACAAGCGAGTCCCTTAGATTGAGGCAATATTCTGTGGGATTTCATGCTCATGCATGAGATAACTCTGTGAGAACCTTGACTAAGAAGTGGTACTACACCCGAAATCTTCAGGCTTTGTAATTATTCCATATGTGGAATATGTATCAGTCTCAGTAAGGAAAAATCATTGCTGTATGTACCAAAAATATTTCTATCATCAAGAACATAAATGCTTAAATAATGAGATAGATTATGTATTTAAAATAATACCTTCTTTTGCTCATATGACCACTTCTCCAATTAAAATCCATTGAAAGAACATTAACACGAACATTAACACAAACTCTACAGTTCATGCTCAGACTAATGAAAACAATAGAACACCTCATCAGTTAATTAATTGATGCACGAAATTATCATAACTATATTAATATGAAATTTTAAGCTTCTTAACATGTGAGACATAGAAAAGTTGTGTTACATTTTAAATTGCATTAACAGTTTTAAAAGGCCACAGTTACACATGCATATGTGATGACTGACTACAAAGTATGCATTTACCAGAAGATCGCTGAAAAAGGCTCCACCTTGTCAAATACCCAGTGTGCTCATGTACCTAAGATTTTCTTGTAAAAACTTTCTGACTTTCCAAGGCATAGACCTACAAGATAGTTTTGTGCAAATATTAAAATTTTTTTCAAAAAATAAATAATATATATATATTAAGCAAAATTTTAGAAAAAAAATTTTGTTGAATTTACTGGGATGACATTGGTTAATAAATCACACAGGTTTCATGAGTACAATTCTATAATACATCATCTGTATATTGTGTTGTGAGTCACTACCCAAAGTCAAGTGTTATCCCATCACCATTCACCCCCCTTTATCCTCTTCTCCTCCCCCCACCCTTCTCTCCCTCTGGTCATCACCATACTGTAGCCTGTGCCTGTGAGGTTTGTTTGTTTGTTTGTTTGTTTGATTAATCCCTTCCCCTTTTTCTCCCAGCCCTCTTACTCCCCACCCCTCTGACAGCTGTCAGTCTGTTCTCTGTATCTATGAGGAAGTTTTAATATTTAAATTCTGTACTTGTGATGTGGAACATTTTGTTTCATAGAAAGAATCATTTGATAGAGTCCCTATATTTAATTAAATCAATTTACATCCTCTGCTGGAATCAAATAAATATAAGAATATAATCATAAATGTAATTTGATGAGTTCTCTGTTAAAAAAAAAGAAAAGGAAAATCTTTGCTAAGAAAGGACTAGGAGGCCAAAAGATTGTCTTTGGAATTAATTAGCTGTAATAGTAAAATATTTTATTTGACAAATTGGTGACCAAGACTACCTTCTAACTGAAATTGTTCCCTTTTTATGTCTACTAACATATATAGTGATAATATGTTTATGAAGTATATTATGGTCTACTGAGGTGAGTTAGTTAATTGAAGTCAATTCCAAATTCAATAACCATAAAATGTTTCTTTGAATAAATGGATATATACTTTAATGAACAACTAAGAAACAATAAGAACATGGTAAATATTATTTAGAAATAACAAAGGGGATACTATCAAAAGCAGACATAAAAAATGAACATTAGCCCTGGCTGGTGTAGCTCAGTGGATTGAGCGCGGGCTGTGAACCAGGCATCGCAGGTTCGATTCCCAGTCAGGGCACATGCCTAGGTTGCAGGCCATGTCCCCTAGCAACCGCACATTGATGTTTCTCTCTCTCTCTCTCTCTCTCTCCCTCTCTCTCTCCTTCCCTCCCTTCCCTCTCTAAAAAAATAAATAAATAAAATCTTTTAAAAAAAAAAATGAACATTAAATTATACATACACATCTCCAAAATAATTTTTTACATTATATGTAATGCTCAAATTATCAAAATCAAATGGTTATTTAATGATTTATAAATATGTTATTTGTATATTCAGAAAAGGTTTTATTTTGCAAATAGTTTTTAAAAAGTATTTTCAAACATCCATATACAGATTATTGGGAAATGATAAAGCTTTTGGCATTCTTCAACATGTCCTTGTTTGGACAATAAATTTTAGAGTTATTAAATGATATCAGTTTTTGAAATAAATCTATATTTCACTATAATTCCAATTAGAATTCTATATATTTTTGTGGAAATTAATTTTCTTTTTCAATATATATATATATATATAGAATGCTTAAAATTATTTTACTTTATACTATTGTATATCTAATGTACTCAAGGCTATGTGATGGTGGCTCATTAATGGAAAAAAATGAATGGAACAGAATCAAGATTCTAGAAATATAAATATGAATACACGGAAGTATCATGCATAACAAAACTGGCCTTGCATACCAGGGAGATGTATCAGACGGTAAATATTTCAGAAACTTGGGGAAATACAAGTTGATTTTATTTCCCGCCATCCAGATAAATCAATTCCATGTGAATCAGAGACCTTAACACGTAAAGCAAGCCTTAAACATTCAGAAACGAACTTGGGGAAGCTAGCTCTATGACACCAAGGTAGGGAGAAAATTTTAAACTCTCCATTGTTATACACAAGCTATAAAAGGCAAGATTAATGCTTTTTTATAAAGGAAATTATTCATAAAGTCTTCCTCTCATCAAAGCCAACATAAAAATGTAAAACAGCAAAGGACAGGCAAAAAGTACTTACAATGCAGTTTCTGAATATTTAGAGAAAAGAATCATCCTACTCTTCAATTAGAAAAAGACTCAATGTTATGAATAGGAAATTCACCGAAAGGGGAAAATGCAGAGCAGATTGGGAGCACATGACGGAAGTCTGACAGGTCTAAAGCCCTTTAGGAGGCTGAGCAATGAACACTTTTACTGCACTGAAGGGGAGGCGTCCAGAACTGGGTAGAACAATTCTGGAGAGAAATCTGGCAGTAGTTAATGAAATTAATTATGCATACAGCATATAATGCAGCTCTCCTAGTATATGACATCAAAATCAGAAAAACTACCCTATATTCCCATGTATTCAGAAGTGTGTGTGTGCGCGTGCGTGTGTGTGTGCGCGTGTGTGTGTGTTTTCCCACCCCGCCAGCGAAGTCTGAAATCGAAGTGTCAGCAGGTGGTTTCGTGCTGAGGACTGCGAGGAAGAGGCTGTCCCATGCCTCTCTTCCAGCGTCTGGTGGTTGCAGGTGATCTGTGGCGTTCCTTGTCCTCATAGAAGTACCACTCCAATCTCCTCCTTCATCTTCACATGGCATGCTGCCATGCGTGGATCTGTCTCTGTGTCCAAATTTCCTCTTTTTATGAAAATGTCAGTCATTGGATTACAGCCCACCCTAAAGATCTTATCCAAACTTGGTTAAATCTGCAAGAACTCCAACTCCGAGTGAAGTCATATTCTGAGGTCCTGGTGGTGAGGACTTCAACACATCTCCTTTTCTGGGGGAGGGGCCACAATGCACAACACCGCCGACAGGGGTGTAGTGTCTAAAGCGTAGAGCATGATTCAAAGGAGGACTAATGTGAATTAAAAAAATAGCATTGTGCTTAAAATCCTAAAAATTATCAATAGGTAAATAGCACTGAAAGAAATTTAAAAGAAATACAGCAAAATTATGTTACACGTTTTGTAAACATGTATTTTATAACAACCTACACCATGGCCAGTGTACACCCAAAGCATCAGAACAGTACACAAGGAGTGGTAAGAAATGGGTGACCAGAGTAAGAGTAAATGGAATAATAAAATAAAGTTAAATAATTAAACTAGGTAAAAAATAAAACAATGGAGATTTATGGAATTGATTATAATGTGTGTAATATAATAATATTGTTAATGTATGTTTTTATCATATCATAATATATTTAGATATACTATCTAAATAGCTACATTTTATTATAGAATGGAATTATTAATGTAACACTATGTTCCTGAACTCTGAAGGTAAACCAAACAAATATAAAAATCAAAAGATTCATGTAAGCATTTTTGTTAATATCTTTTCTTTTTTCTTTTTAAATTTTTATTTAATTTCTTGAATTAACACTAGTTAATACAATTATATAGGTTTCAGGTGTATATTCTATAATCCATCATCTGTATATCACACTGTGTGTCCACCACCCCAGGTCAAGTCTCCTTCCATCACCATTTATCTCCTTCAAACCTCTTCCACCTCCTCCCACCCCCTTTCCCTCTGGAAACCACCATACTGTTGTCTGTGTTTAAGGTTTTTTCTTTAATTAATCCCCTTTTTGCCCAACCTCCCAACCCTTCTCCCCTCAGGCAGCTTTCTGGTTTTTATTTGTGGGTCTATTTTGTTTCTTAGTTTACTTTGTTCATTAGATTGCATATATAAGTGAAATCATTTGGTATTTTTCTTTCACCAAATGGCTTATTTCACTTAGCATTAATACTCTCCAGGTCCATCCATGCTATCGCAAAGGGTAAGCTTTCCTTCTTTTTTATGACCAAGTAACATTCCACTGTATAAATGTACCACCGTTTTTTTAATCTATCTTTTCCTGAAAAACTCAAACCCCACACATTGATACTTTCTTTTGTGACAAGAAAAATGCTGCTCTGAGTAGCAGCTACACCTTTGAGAAGGGACTTATGGTCTTGCTGTAAATTCAAAGGAGCTTCACTCTGCTCAAGCATCACCTTGACCTACATGAGAATTTTAGCTCGTGACTCTATTTCAGGCTGTTTAACAGAGCAGGCCAGGCTATATAAAGCAATACAAATTTTGATCTTGACCAGAGTATACTATGTTGAAAGTACTCTCATGCATATGGCTTTAGTAATTTTTAAAACAAATTTTATCATCCAAGCTCTTTGCTTACCATCCTCTTATCCTCTGTAACATTTCCTCCAATTCAGAGTGCATAAGAGAACGTCTTGTTTTGCTTTAACTATTATTAATTTCATTTGCAAACATTTTTACTACTCTGTGTTGTACATATAAAAATTGGCTACAATCACTACTTATTGGGAATGATATCTTTATTTTAGAATATAGTAATTTTGATCATTTGGTATCACACATTTTATTTCTGATCAATAAAACCCAGCCCACTTTCACCTGAATATCTTATTAAAGTTATATCAAATAATAACAATTCATACTTAATTTTACTAAGCATTGTTGATTTCTCTCCAGAATGGCTGCACCAGTTAAACTTCCATGAACAGGACACAGTGACTATTTTCCTATATATCCTCTTCTGACCCATCCTTTCTATGCTCTTACTTTTTAAAGTACATAAAATTACCTGCCCATCTCCAATCATTATTTTCAGCAAATGTAACACATACACCCACACATGCACACACACACATTTGAAATCCTTAACATGCTTTTTTCTCGTAGCAAATTTCAATTTGTAATGCTGTTGAATTTGATTTATTGGAAATATTCATAAAAGACCCAGGGATTGTTACATAAATGTCACTTTATTAGCAGCTCATCTCTCTTTAGATTTTGTGAAAACCAGAAAATAAGCCTTTAGTCTTATTACTTTGAGAGTAGTTTAACCAAAATTGCCTATCTTCTTCTAGGGATGAGTGATGAATCACAGCGGTGATATAATTTGAAACCTCACCAAAGTAAAACTGCATGCTTTTATATTTAGAAATAAATGAATCACTAGGAAAAGGAGAAATAATGTTATTAGAATTAAAAAGACAATGGAACTAAAGTTTTTTTCCTCTTGTTCAGTGGGGACAAAATTTAAATTACATCCTTTGCAAATAATTTATAGATTATATTTAATTTAGAAATAGAATGATATGGAAATCCTTAAAATTAAGTTTATAGAGTCATTAAATTAAAGCATGAATACATGAATGAAGAACATACTTCTAGTTACTACTGAGTGCATTTTTATTGAACATTGAGCTCTTACGAGAAATGGCAGCTCTTTTTGGCTTCGCTAAATAAACCTGATTTGCTTACAACATTTTTTTGAAGTACCTCAGCCACGTAATTTTCTCCTGGGGGTGGGAGGTTAAGATGCATGATGCAAGTAGGGCTTTGACGTGTGCTTATGTGTTTGGCTTTGGCCTTGTGTCTTTGCTATTACCATGAGACTGGCAGTCCCAGGAGCTGCTGCCCTTCAGCCTGGGTCTCAGCACAGAATGTGGAGCAGACCTGTGATGGCCAAGTCTGAGACCTGAAGCAGATCCACCCCGCCAAGGCCCCCCGCATGCTAGATCAGCCACCTCCCCGCTGACTCCCAGACGTGTGTGTGGCCCTAGCTCATATCGCTGCACCCAGTGATTTTGCAGAGGGTGAAGAAGTGATTTCTTACCGCTTTATGCCACTGAGATTTGGGCCTGTACATCTAAAGCAAGAGCTGTTAGCTGTGATCTACATTAGTTTTGGGCATTTTTTAGTTCTAGTTGCATAGTGAGTTCTTTCATTATGTAGTTCCTGATTTTTCTTCATCTCAGGAAAGCATTCTTCTATTATTTCTTCAATTATTATTTCTAAGCCATTACTTCTGCTTTCTTCTTAAGGAAACTTAAATGTCCTTATGCTGAATTTTTATTATTCTTGTTATTTGTTGTCTCTTCATTGGTTGTATTTTAATCTGAATTCTAAGTTGATTTCTTATACATGTTCTTAACACCATTTAACCAATTTTCTCTAACAAAGTCTTAGTAAAGTTTTAAATCCTCAGTAGTAAATTTTCTTTTTAATGTTAAGTTTATGCTTTCTTTTTCTCAATATATTATTCCAACATTTTATTTCTCATTTTTATTTTCCCTTCTTCAGACTGAGAACACCAACTGTTATTTTTATATCTATTTCGGTTTTCCAAAATAAATTCCTATTGCTGCACCCTAATGGTCTCATGTTGCTACTGAATCCCTCCTTTTCAGACCATAAACTGAATGTGAGTTCAATGCCCCCCTTACTGAAATGTGTGACGTTTAATCTTATACATATCTGCTACCCTAAAAATTAAACTCTTAGTTTCTATGCTGCTATTCTATCTGGCCTGTGGTGTCCCTCTATGTCCCAAAATGTAGGGCAAAAGCTTAACACTTCATACAGCAGTTCACAATACTAGCCTAATAATAAACTATTTAATAAGCAGTTCCCAAAAAGTTGAACTTGTCAGTTACATATGCTCTATCTTTGTGACACATAGTAATTATTTAACAAATGTTTTTCAGTAAATGGGTAAATAAATGTCACTGAGTTTTCAATGTAACTTATGAAATAAAAAGCCATTTTATTTCTCAAAGTTTCCTTGACTGCTTAGCAATCATTTCTTCCAGCAAAACTGTGGCATTTCACCTGCACCTATCACTCCAAATTCTTTGAGAACATTCTATCAGTATCTCCATTCCTTATACATTCTAGTTCCTTAATGCTTGCCACAAAGAAGCTGGAAAATTTATTTTTAACAAATGGGAGCATATTCTGCATGAAGCTGTCTTATGAGAGCTCTAGACAAGATTAAGTCTTTGAACTTCCCATCAGGATTCTGCTTTAATTATGTTATGTATTCTTGTTTAAAATAATGTGTACAAATAATTAAACTGAAAATCTTGGCCAAGAGAAAAATGTAGATAGCATGAATTTCTTCTTTAGATCTGGTGCTTATCCTAACCCTGGTCCATCCCCAGGAAACTGATGGGATGCAAAGACTGGAAGGTTAGGGAGGGACAGATGAGCCTCCGGGAGAAATATGTGAATGAACCTTTAAGCCAGCCAGACTCTGAGGATTTATACAGGATGAGGCACAAGTAGGTTTACAGTTGTTCATATAAAAAACGATACAATAATTAAAACATGTAAGATTAAACCCTGTGTTTCACGTACTCACAATTGTAAACCTACTTGTGCCTCACCCTCTATATTTCCCCAACTTAAACAACTGGAGTTGAGGAACCAAGGGAAAAGTTTACCTCACTTGCTCAAAGCCAGAAAGTGGACTGCATTGTGCATTCATACACGTGGAAGAAATACCTGTACTTTTGACTCAACATTGGAATGACTGCACACCCTTTCAGGGAGAGACAAGTTGCAGGCAGTTGGGAAAAACACATTCAGAATGTGTAAAAGAGAAGTGATGGCTAGAGATCTAGATCTAGGAGTCAATAAGAAGAGATCCTTGAACCCATCCAAAGAGATTGGCCAGAAGATGAAGACGTTTGTCGCGCCAGCATTCACATAAGGCGAATGGCAACAGATGGGAAAACACCTGACCAGAAAGGAAGGGCCTAGGAGTTCACCCATCAGAGTGGAAGTCGGGAGCAGGAGCCACATCGCACGCATTCAGGTGAAAAAGAGGCCACAGGCCACAGGGCACAGAGGGAGTGGGGATGTGAGCACCCCAGTTTCACTCTGGGGGCAAAGTACTATTGCAGGGGTCGCTTTCTAGAGAGGTGGATGGAATCTCCATCCACGCTATTCGTCTTCAATGCCGAGCCTTAGTATTACCGTCAAAGGAAATTTGCCAAAAGAAGGGGTGGGGTCAGAGCCACCACCGAGCAAGTGTCAAGATCCATACACTTAAATTCTGAAAAATCATTATCTTTTTTAAAATTTAAAAAGGCATTTTCTAGTGAGAAAAACAGGCTGCATCAGATTGTGTCTCCCCAACAGAAAATGGAGAACTTCTGAATGAAACTTTAAATCTTTTGAAATATAATTATAACAATGATAATTGAAATTAAACCATTTCTGCTTGATTGCCTGTGAAATGTGCATCTTAGAATAAAATTATCTTGTTATATAAGTTCTCATTTTTTCAAGAACCAATGAATTCCATAATTTCTTCTTGTGAAAATAGAAAAGATGAACTAGTAACACAATTATAAATCTCATGTCAAGAATGGTGTGTGACAATTTTATTTAATGTAACTAACAGCATTTTGAATACAGCAGGCTTAGCTAAGTTTGTGTTGTTTGATACACTATTTAATGCAAAAACTTTATTTCCATGGAGTTTGTTCTTTGAAGCATTTAGTAATGGAAAGTATTTAATCATCTTAAAAGAATATCATGAGGTGTCCTGAGGTGTGAATTATATGAATATTTATAAGATTTATAAATCACATTTTCTTCAAACCATCACATTAACATTTTAAAATTAAAAACAAGGATTAAATAAATAATAATACATTGAACGATTTAAGTTCTAGAACATTTTGAAGGAATTGTAACTGGAAGTACCAGCAAAATACAAGGGAAAAAAATGTGTGAATCCAAGAGAACACTGAGCAGCCTTCTATGGATTTCCCAGACAGATTCCCACAGCAGTGGAGATCTTTATTCCCCTGTTTTCCACAGTCGATGTTTTCTCCTGTGGGAAATTATTTCTGTTTTTCCTTCTTAACTGAAGTCTCTCCCTCCTCCCGTAACACCCTACTCATCGGACACCACATATCAGGAAACCACACCAGGGTCACTTCCCCTTGCCCTCAGTGGTATGTCTAGAAGGGTTCATGTGTTGAGTCTGGGCAGGATGCAGGGCAGAGATACTTCTGATGCCGAGAGATCTCTTGTCCTGACTGAAACTCAGTAACCCGAATTTCTTCATATGGATCCATATTAGCATAATCTGCTCATCAAGCTTTGAGAATTCTACTGGATATTCAGACTAACCCCGTACTCAAAGAATATGCTTTTAATGTATCTTAATCCCCTCAGTGAACCTCTTTTTTAAAAAAATTGTTTTATTTAAGTATAGTTTGTATACAAAGTTATTTAGTTAAGGCATACAATATTATAGTTTTATGTGTATAATGTAATGATTTGACATATTTATACCTTACACAATGTGATTACCACATTAAATCTATTAACCAACTGTCATCATGCAAACTTATCCCAATATTATTGACTATATTTCCTTTCATCTTTTCACCCACCCCTCACCCCGTCCCCTCTGGCAAACATCAATTTGTCTTTGTTACTGTAAAAAAAAAAACTAGTTGCCTTTTGAATCAATGGAAGAGAAAGGCATGTGTTTTATTTAAAAGAATTGAGAGATGTGAGTTCAATGCAAAGTTAGTATTCATTTTAAATAACATAAATGGAGTAATAGGAAAGACGTATGCCGAATGAACATCTCAACATTTTGCATCGGAGTAAAGGAGCCTCGGCAGATACAAAGGTCCAGAGGAAGCGCAGCTGCGAAGAGGGCAGGCAGCACAGCTTTACCGACCTACGGTCACTTCTTTCTTTCTTTTTTCATTGTATTTTCCCCCTTTGCCCATTAGCCCCTTTATGCCCTCCTCCCTCTTGCAATCACCACAGTGTTTTCTGTCCAGGAGTCCTTTCACCTTTGCGCTTGACCCCTTTATCCCCGAAAGTCCCCCCAGTCACTTTGCATTGGCGGTCCAACTGTCGTTGATAAAGTTTCCTAAGCATCTCCTCAGAGACCATCCAGGAGCAGGTGGTTTTAAGGCTTGACAAATGGGCTCCAACAAATATAGCTGACTTTTATCATTCCCAGTGGGTTTCCTTTAAGATTTTCCATGGAGACAGTGTTTCACTACTATTTTTAAAAAAATAATAATAATAAAATTGAGAGGCATTTTTCTTATTTTCATTTTTTCCTTTCTTTTGTACAATCACACTATTTATAATATTTTTAATATTTTCAACAGATAAAAAAGAATACTTTGTTGTATTTCTTTTTAAATTCCACTTATTTAGAATTCTACTTTATTGTGGTTTGTATTTGCATATCATTTACTATCCTCCATTGATTCTTGTACTGGAAACACATTATTTTGATCATTGTAATTTAAAAGTAAGCTACTGATGCAAACAAAGACAAAAGCATACAGATCACCTTTTGCTGTCCAGGCCCCCCTTCTTAAACATTTAAATTAAAACAAACTTTTTTTTCATGTAGTTGTTCACCATTTATATGCCTTTTGGGAAATATGCCCATTTTTACATAAGGTGATATGTTTTTTTGCTTTTGAGTTGCATAAGTTCTTTATATATTTTGGATATTAGCCCCTTATCAAATATTTGATTTGCAACTATTTTAAATTTGATTGTTCCTTATTGGGGTGATTATGAATAAAACTACTAGGATCTGTGTACAGCCATCTGTGTGAGCTGATATGTTTTATTTAATATGTTGTATTCTTGTGTCATCAATGGACGGCCATTCCAATTGATCTGTATTTTGTCAATACTTACTGTTGTCAGATTTTAAAAAATTTAAATTACACCTATTAGAATAGGTGTATAATTGCATAACATTACAATTTTAATTTATATTTCCCTAGTGACTAATGACGTGGTAGAATCAGTGTATTGAAGATAATTGTGAGGTTATTGCACTCTTATAAATGGGTTGCACATATTTGTAATAACAAAGTCAAGGGTATGACCATAAGAGTGAAAGACTAACGTGTAATGGAAGACACAATCACTGGAGAAGGCATGAAGGGGGTCAAGAGTATTGGAAGTAATCAGGAAAACATATTGAAATCATTTTGAAATTATGACAATAGTTGTGCTGGAAAGAGTTATAGTGATCCTAGAGTTAAACCTCTTCAGAGTAAAATAATGTGGTGGTGGTGTGGTCTCCTGACACGAGACCTGGCAATGAGTGCTTTTACAGAGGGGAAAGAAAAAAATGAGCAGTAGAAGCAATGAGTAGCAAAGATGACAACGAATTCATGTCCAGATGAGAATCAGAAAAAGAAAACAGTTACCACTTGAGATGAATATGAAGACGGAAGGCTTACTTAAAAGCACACACGCATGAAAATCTGACCGTGTCCTTGGCCACAAAAAGTCTCAATGAATTTGAACGAACTGAAAATATACAAACCATGCAATTCAATGAAATGGGAATATAATATAACCAAAGTTAGCCTCAAGTTTCTCATATATTTAGGGACTAGAAATCACATTTTATGTTGAGGCTTAGATAAGAAATTATTACAATTATGTAATATATGGACGAGAACTAAGTCAAATCAACAAATGTAAAAGTAGGTGAGATGGAACAAAAATTGTACTTAAAGAAAATGTATACTTATGGATGTGTGAATTAAAAAAAGAAAGAATAGCATTACTTTCTAAAACATGTAAGTGCTCCATTAGGCCCATTGTACTTCCTGCAAAAATCTCACGTTATAGACATTCAGCTCATGTAAAAAAGAAAGCCCAAGGCTCAGAGTACTTAGTAATTCAATTGCCAACTACCCACAGAAAAATAATTATTTGATTTTATGTATTTGTTATAATCTGCCACTCATACTGCAAGGGGATATTGTAACCTTTTACTGACCAAATTACTAATGTTTCAGTTCATCAAACTATAGTTTTCCTTTTTCTGTAAGAATGACTTAATGTCAACCTTAAAATCCAGCCTGAAGGTGGGTCTCTGCCCCAGTCAGTATTCAGACATGTATTCTCATGGATATTACATATATAATTGTTTTTTTTTTTCCTGCATTTTCTGTGACCAAAACTCTTCTGTGATGGAAAATGGACGAATCCAATCTAATTGGATATCTTTGGCTTACTTAAAATTTAAGAGCGTACATAGTGCCTGTAAGTTCTTCAGAGACAATGAATTTGAAACTTTGATTCTGACCACTCTGAGCTGTCATTGCCTGAGACCTCTAGTTTCTTAGTCTCCTGTCGACTAGAATATTACACAGCCTGGATGAAATCACCACTTTCTCCTCTAAAGTCTGTCGTTGCTGCTCCCCTAATTGCCACGTACCCTGCAGAGGACTCTGGCTTTCATAATGTGTTTTGCTTTCAGAGAAACAATATTTTCGAGGTTTAAAATCATTACTTGGTAAGGAAGAACTTAATGCTTGCTCCATTAAGCAATAAATGCTCTTGGCTCAGAAAATTTAATTTTCTTTCCTCTTATTTTCACTCTCTTCAAAACTCTCATTGTGATTAGGAAATGTGTCTCTCCTCAAACCAACTTATGTTTCTCTCTTGCTATAGCGGAACCCAATGACTAAGAGATAAAAGCAAAAGAGATCAAAAATCTAAAGGCTTCAAAATGAGTATTGCCATTTAAACAGTTATCAAGTAAAGCAATGCATTTGCATTATTACATTTCTATTTAGGTAGCAAATAAACATGACTTTGTAGAAAAACATGCATATTCCCGAACTACATGCACTTTTGTTTTCCTTCAGAACATCTGTCAGGCCCAGCATTCTAAGGATGCTAGTTTTGGAAATACTAGTTTATAAACATTAAGATTTCTTAGTTATTTAGAAGCTTTTATGCTATTTCTTAGGGGGTTTTTTTACAACTGTTTAATTTACTTTAAACAGGCCAAAATGCATATGTAACAGTTTAAAAGTTTTTTAAACAATAGTAAATTAACTAAGTTTCTTTGTACTTATGTACACTGGTATCCCAATTTCTTTCTCTGGAATCAACCACTAATTCACTTTGGGGGAAGATCATTCTGGAGACATACAAAGTCTGTCTGAAAAAGTCCAGCCATTGTTAATATAATGAGAATAGTTTGCATGACGTCGATGTAACCTGGCAGCCAAGGACAGTGAAATGGAAAAGCACATATGTGAACAATAATGACTTCACTGTACTAGTGGGGACAGTAGACACCGTTGAGTGAGCACGTGTACTATGTGGCCATCGAATTCAAAATGAGCCAAGTAGAGCAACGATCTGCATCAAATTTTGTGTTAAGCTTAAAAACTCTGCAGAAAATATTCAGATGATTCAAAAGGCCACAGCTATGGGCAACTGGTGATTAGCAACATCATTATGCCGACACACCCACTCATGCATCATGTCTCACGCAGAGTTTTTTGGCAAAATATCAAATCACCCAGGTGATTCAGCCTCCTTACAACCCAGACTTGGTGCCCTGTGACTTCTGGCTTTTCCCAAAACTGAAATCACCTTTGAAAGGGAGTAGATTTCAGGCTAACAATGGGATTCAGAAAAATAGGACAGAGCAGCTAATGGAGATGGGGAAAACTGTGCGAGGTCCCAAGGTTTGTACTATGAAGGGGACTAAGGTGTCATTGTCTTGTGTACAATGTTTCTTGTATCTTGTATCTTCTTCCATAAATGTCTCTGTTCTTCATATTATGTGACTGGATGTCTTCTGGACAGATTTTGTATATAACATATTTTTTTGATAGCACACCTCTCTGGTGTCACTTTTTCTCTTAATAAAATAAGTCAAAGATCATTGTATATTAGTTCAAAGAATGACTGCTTATTTTCTTACATATGCATGTGATTCCACATAAGTAAGTACCATGTTTTATTTAACCTGTCTCTATTGTTTCAAATTATTCTCTATTACAAAAATGCTACCAATAATATACACACATTAATAAATACATTTTTATATATGTGTGAGCTATGTAAATATGTCTGAAGTATTAATGATTGTGTTCCAGAAGGATAAGTCAGTAACAATAAGATGAATCAGAAATTTGAGGCAATGCAATGGCTAATTTGGGGTATAAATGTGTGTGGATGTATGTGCACATGTGTATACAATACATATACATATATGATTGTATACAATAAAGAGTATATATAAGTATATAATGTCTGTATATTATATGCACATATATATATACATATATATGCTTAGTATATATAATAGTATATCATATACTTAGATGTATGTGTATATATAATATAATCAGTGCATCATATACCTATATATAGTATAATATAAACATATATACATATAATCAGAAATATATAAATTAAAATGTATATAGATAATGCATACAACTCATATGGATACATGTATCCATATCTATTCTGTATGTGTGTATACATACATAAAAACAAAGTTTTATACACACACACACTAAGATTTAGATGGGGAAGAGAAAAAATTTTCAGAGTGTAAATGTTGACATTTATAAAACATTTTCTAACACCAAAGCATAAATAGTAAAATTTAGAAAAACAAAGCTTAATATGTAATTTGCCCAAATACTTGGTTTGGTAGGCCATTACTTCACAATAACTGGGCAACATATTAGCACTGGCTTCTAATTCTTATCTAGACTCTTATCTTGTATGGTGAGCTTTCTGAAAGTCATTTATTTATATGTGATGTAGAAAACCATCTGGCCCTTGCCAAGAAGTATTCTAAAAATCCAATAAAGTGAGATTGGCAAAACATTTTTAAAATATTGGTTTTGAATGTGTGGTGTCACCCCATGTGTGCTGGTGCCATTTTAGACTGTTTACAAATAATCTTTCAGCCAGGACAAAAAGTAGGTTTCCTTTAATGTGCTTTACCCTATCCTGCTCTTGTTAAAATTCTACATAGCTATCAACTCTTTTCTTTTTGTTCTAAATATGTGAAGTAAGAAGTCTCGATAACTTATTTCACATAAGTTACCCAATTGCCTTGGGTGCATTGGAAAGACATTCAATATTGAGATGGGAGTCGAGGGCATCTCTAATGTTGGTGTACTATCGGTGTTTTGTTCAATCTTATGTGTTCTTAAAAGAGTAAGAAGACCTACTCATCACCTAAAGTTCTCTCCAGACCCTAATGTTGCCTTGGGAAATAACACTGACTGTTACAATTCAAGGACCACTGCTTATATACTTCTTTGGGGTGTCAAGCAGCATCCACAAGGAAAGGACAGTCTGCAGTAAGCCCGTGCACACTGAGCTTCTCTGTATAGAAGAGAAATGTAAGGCCAATGTTTATCATCATTACCTCTGCTACCCCTGGAACAATTCCATGTGTACTCCATGTGACCACTGAACATCAAAGACTAAATATTAGATGAAGGCCCTCACCTAACTGCTAACAGCCCTCTCATTATTGGCCAGCACAAGATCTAACCCATCTTCCTGCCAGTGATAGTTAAAGACATGATTTCTTGAAACAGAACTCTTGCATTTGAATCCCGGTATCTCCCCTATGAGCTGTGCAATCTTGGACAATACACTCCATTTCTTTGGGCTTTAATTTATTAATCTGTGAATGGTGTGAGAGGTACCAATGGTGTGAATGGGGTAGTATATGTATCTCATAGACCAATTGTGATAATCAAATAAATTAATGCATAAAGCACCCAAAAGATTGCCCGGCATATAGTTAATGCCCAAACAAATTCAGTATTATGATAATTAAACTGATAATAAAATGTGCTACAAATAGACATGAAAAGCCAAGGCTTAGTGTAACCAGCAGAAACAAAAAATATTTGCATGTTAAAGCAAAGATGGAAGAATAAATTCTGAAGGAATATGAAGATATGTACACAGATATTTTAGCAAGAAGTGATAAAAATCAGGGTGAAGAATTTAAATAAGTATGGTAAAATACAACCAGCAAAAAAGAAATATTGATTGTTAAAAGGACTTAACTGCTTTTCAAGACATATTGTGAATTCTAATGTAATATACAGATTTCTACCTAGCAGATGGTGCAAAATACAGCATAGTAATTACATATAAACATACATTTGTAAAATTTTCATGTATACATAACCTATTATACAAATAAATACATGTTTTAATATTTTGAAGTGAAGAATAATTATGAGTTAGTATTTTATAGCATTGAATATAATGACTATTTCTAGGATAAATTACCATATGTGCCCCACACTTATTACTAGGCTTTATATTATTTCAAGATCAGAGAAGTCATTATTTATATGTCAATAGCAGTATTGCAACATAACTATTTTCTTCTGTGTCTCACAGCTTCTCACTCTGAAACATGTGAAAATAAAGATTTGATGTTCTATGGTTTGAATTTCTGTATTTATGGCCCTGTTTCTGACCAGTATCTCTTTGCTTGCTCTGTCCTTCATCACAGATAAAATACTTTCTTCTCTGAGATAGTCTGCATTTCATCAGCATTTATTTGTGCCTTAAATGGCTCATACATGGACCTGAACTGGTTTCCTAAATGTTGTCTGTAAGTACAAAAAAGAAAGGCTCCATTATACTCTATCTTTTGGAAGCGTTCCCTGTGTCCCGACCCTCTTTTTTGGCAGTGGATAAAAAGTTATAAGGAAAGCACACAAAAATCATTCCACTTTGTTTCTGAGAGGAAAAAGACAGCAATTTGATCAAAAGTCATTTTCTCACTTTCTTTATTAAATATTAATTTAATATATATACAATCTCAACTTACATAGCAATGTGAATACACAGTTTTATTTAGGATATGACTGGTAATAACCTATTGTGTCAAACTTCACAATACTGAAGGATAGAAGTATTTATTACAACAAAATAAAGACAATGACAGCAATTTGAAAATTTTTGAATACATTTTGTGATGCGTTTGCCTTCAATTTGCCTGTGATTAGCTTTAGAAACTTTTATATTAGCTTTAGAAGGCTTTAAAAACAGCAAAAACAAATCCAAACAATAACCAACACCAAAAATGAATTTTTATGTTATCAACTAATTCAAATTTATACCTAAAGGATCAAAATGAATTACAGTTATGTTTTTTTCTCAAAGTGCTAAAAGGGATTTTTAGCAACTTGAAAGCTGTTATTAATTTTGTTTTTTTGAAAGCCAATTGCTTTTTTATTGTTATTCCATCTTGAAAAAATCTAGGAAAAATATAATTTTCATCTCTTTTGACATTATAAAACTTCTAGAGAGATCTTTAAAGAAACATCAAGGGCAGTAGGTATTAAAAGACTAGTACATAAATATGTTTTCGAAAATTAACTAATAAATGTTATTTCATAATATTAATAATTTGTATTTAAAACAGAAAATAAATCATAATTATTATAGGTCTATGTTACTAGTAAATTAGTACTTGTAAATAATTGCATATTTATATACCAGCATTCATATACCAAATACAATGTAATATCCTTCATATTTTTCATAATTTTAATACAAAGTTTTTATAAATATTAATATTATGATTACATATTTATATTTAAAAACATTAAATGCACCTCAGAAAGAACTTTAAATCTAAAGTAAAATATTTTCTAAATGCAGTGACAATTATTTGGAGTAAACTTTAACTCCATTTTATAGTGAAAACATTAGACTTAAGAGTTATACATATACACACACACACACACACACATATTATATACATAGTTTGCAGTTATGACAATGACTTTTGATTTTGGATGAAAAAATCTCCATTCCCCTTTCCCATGTGCAGGGCCTTGGGTAAATATTTATGGAAGCCCCTCCCACAAATCACCCTATAGAAAGACCAAAGTCACCACTATGGTCAAACTTAATTGAGCAGGAGCTGACACATAGCTTCACATAGGAGACTCAAGTCCAAGGCTGACAGTGGGCTTCTGGTACCCAGATATCCAGATTTACCCAGTGTCCATTGCAAGTATATCAGCATCATTCTGGTGGCCTTTCTTCCAAGAGAAAGGGTATCAAACCAGCTAGCAGAAGTGACCCAAACTGCCTTCCTGGAACCAAGGCCAGTAAAGAGGCCCTAAAACTGTCCCATGGGGACAAGTCCTGGAGCTCTTTGGGGCAAATTGTCAACCTTATATATGGGTATGTGGGCAGAGCTTTAGAGAGCCCCATGGACTGAAATAAGGACCTGCACCTCAAGAATCCCTCCCTGGGATGGTGTTGCAATGCTGTGCAGATGACTGTGGAGTCCTGGGTGGTCCTTGGAACTGGAATGGGGATGTGGCATTATCTTGAATAAGATACTCCAAAATGTTAGTTCCCCTGAGGAGTGGGGCTCAGGCAGGGACTCTGCTTCTCTGAGTCTAGAGTGGTATTATTCTTAAGAGTACAACTCAGGACACAGAAGTGGGAAGAAGGAAGAGAGGAAAATAAGAGGACTTTTTGATTATGTGACAAATAATTACTTAAGGAAAAACTTAAATGACATATCTGTAGATTTTTCCTAGATAATCCCTTTTTAAATTTTAGTTTCTGCTGAGATGAATTAAGGACAACGATGATCTTAAGATTCTTAGATGCCCCCAGGCCAACTGAGAAAAATGGTGCAATCCTATACTCTATAAATCAAAATTCTAACCAGTTGGTTTTTGAGAGACTCAGTGAACCTGTAATAAAATGTAAAGTGAAAAAAATAAAATTCCACAAATAGCTAAGTAAATATTAACAAATGGAGATAGTGATAACTTACCTTAGTAACAACATTGGTAATGGCATTCTAGAAAGCCATAGTAATGTAATCACAAAGATATTATTATTGATACAATACACCCACAAAAGGAAACTAGACTAATATGCACATGTGAGCATGCACAAATACCCAACCCCACAATATATAAAAACATATTATCACAAACTAATTAGAAAAGTTTAGGTTGCAAAATGTAAGAGCTGATTCATTTTGTATAAAAAAGTAAAATGATCTCAACAAAAAGTTGTCCTCAAGATACGTGAAAGAATTTAATGTGAAAAGAGTTAAAACTGACAGCATAAGAAAAATGTAAGAGAATGTCGCTATCTTCTAGGAATAGAAGAGGACTTATAAAACAACACTCCTGGGAGCTGAGTCTTCTGCTGGTTACCGATCCCAGGGCTGATGACCAGCCTCCCACAGAGGCATCTTATGTTAACTGCCTACCATTGCTCTGTGTCTGTGTCACACAGACTCCCTTCTGCACTGTATGGACATTGCCATCCCTTGCAACAACAAGGGGGCTCACTCAGTGGGTCCCATGGGGACACTGGCCTCAGAAGTCCTATGCACGTGTGGCACCATCTCCCATGTACACCCATGGGAGCTCATGCGTGATCTCTATACTACAGAGACCCTGAAGAAATTGAGAAGGAAGAGGAGGCTGCTGCTGAAAAGGCTGTAATGAAGGAGGAATTTCAGGTTGGATAGACTGTTCCAACTGCCAAGTTCACTGTTGCTCAGCCTGAGGTTGCTGCCTGGCCTGAAGGTGCAGGGGCTTCTATGCCTATTCAGCAGCTTCCTCCTGAAGACTGGAGTGCTCAGCTCCTACTGAAGATTCATCCGCAGCCCCCACCACTTAGGCCACTGAATGGGTAGGAACAACCACCGAGTGGTCTTAGCTCTTCTTCCACAAACTCTTAAACAGGATGGAAATAAGGTTGATGGAAAATAAAGTTTCTTAAAACACACACACACACACACACACACACACAAGGTAAAAGAATGATGAATGCAAGCACACACAATTAATGCTACCTATTCAATAAAGAATGTGATGGACCAAGTTAACAGAGACATGGCAGACAATGGCAATGTGTAGAAATGGTAAATAATTATTGTCTAGATATACAGGGAACTCCAGCAAATCATCAAGTAAAAGTTAGCCAGACCAATAGAAAATCTGGCAATTTAAGGAACAGAAAACATTAGAAGTGAACAATTCTATAAAGAAATGCTCAAACCCCTTTGAAGCCCAAGATGCAAATTAAAGCAACGCAATGCTACCATTTTACACTGATTTGCAGGCGATGAAATGGTGATAGCTTTTCTCATTAACTAATATTCAGGGATCAGCTTCCACATTGTTCTTTTGTATTGTCATTTTCCTTACTTCTTTGTCACAGTGAGTGTAATTACATCTATTATGACTAGCATTTTAACACCTTAGAAGAATTCATACTCACCTTTGCCCCTTCCCTCCTGTAACTTAAAGATTGAACTCTTTCATGAAATTGGTAAAAGTAACTAACTTCAAGTCAAGCCCTTGAGCTGATAATTGGAATGGATATGCCCTTGAGAACTACCTTAATTTTCTCTGCACTTCATGCACACTGATACTTTCAGATTTTCTCCTGAATAACTAATTCACCAGATTATTTCTAGATTGATCACAGTAGAATTAAGAATTCTTCCTAAGTGTTGGGAAGTTAATGAATTAATTTGCTATCCATAATTATTACTAAGTATAATCCATATGTACGGCTACCACACACCTGGGATCAAACAAGATTCCATTGTTTCTGTGTTTATCATTTGTCATGGCAACTGGGACACTGTCAAAGGAAATAATACCTTATTACATCGCAAAGGTAGTATAGTCATGGTAAATTCATGCTACATTAAGCACAATAATTATGTTTGATATGTTGAAGCTCATTGTTTTAGTGACCTGTGGGTGACAAGATTATTGATTTGGAATATACTCCAGTTGACAAAAGTAAATTGTCATCTAGGCATGGCAAGAAAGGGAAGAGAATGACATGTTTACATTTTGTTTTCAAAGTAAATAAACTATTATGTTAAAAACCTCTTAAAATGAGCCAGCTTTAATAACAAGAAATTATTCATGTCAACTATGATGAGTGTTGATAGTTTTATTTAAACCTGACTTTAAAACAAATGTGAAACATTTTCTTTGCATTGGCTGAGAAAGAAGCAATTACTGAAAGGGAATGAATTTGAATTGAATTCCCCTGAAGAAAACAACAAACAGGTAAACAGCTAAAAATTATGAGACTTCTTTATTTCCCATGTGAGTCAAAGCAATTAGATCGCTCCTTCTTCAACTGCCTATAGGATGTAACAAACTGTCCGAAGGATTACTGCCCTTTTCTTCTTTCACACTTTATTTGAGAAATTTACATCGTCTGATTTTTTTGTAATTTAATGTAATTCATGATATTACTAAATTAAAGAGGAAAAACAATGGACATATCACATCTATGCATAAAAAAACAGTTCAACCAATCTGTCATTCATTCAGTATAAAAACTAAAAATTTGAGAAACTTTCTTTAACTTGATAAAAGGCATTTAGAAAACAAAATAAATTGAAACTATACTTAACCTTTGTTATTACCATGAACTGTTGTGATGTCAGTATGTAAGAAGAGGAAGGAATGAGGAGAGAGATAGAAGATGGAAAACAGAAAAGGAGACGCCTACATTTAAAAACAAAACATAACAAAAATAAGTACTCAGTATGTTAACGTCAACTTATTTATTAAAAACTATTTTAAAAGGCAGGTTTAAAAAAAAAAGAAAGGCTATCTATGTGGTTACCACATTACTAGGTATGAAACATGATTTCATTGCTTTTGTGTTGATCATTTATTATGGCATGTGGGACACTGTCAAAGGAAATAATACCTTATTACATCACAAAAAGTTAATTCAGAAGTATATGGAGGTAGAGTTGATCTACAGTTGGAGTAGAAAAACTTTATTTCAAGTTCAGGGGATGCCTGAAGGTCTAGCTTTTGACATTTGGCCAAGATAAAAGTAATAAAATCTGTGATGTGCTAGTTAAGGTACCAATTACCCTGCTGACTGCCAGGGTTAGTTTTTTATTTAAGGTTTGCATCTGACCTACCTGCTTGGAAAAACCTAGTTTGATTGTACGACTGAAGAGATTGATAAAGATCCCTCATTGGCAGCTTCTCTGAGCTCTCTAAAGCAAGCATGCCCCTCACAGACCTCTCCAAAGCCAGAGATTCGGCACAACTTCAAATACAGTTTGATGTAAGGACATACTTACATAGCATTCTTTTTAAAAACTATTTTCTTGTTTCTGCTATTACAGTTGTCCCAATTTTCCCACTTTTCCCCCATAGCATTTTGTTAATAACTTTTGCTTATCACCAAAGTCAGACAAATCCTTTATTCAGCAAAATACTTATTACATGGCTCAAGTTTGAGAAACCTGTTTTAAAATATTTACCCATTCACCTTCAGGACAAATTTTTTTCCTATCATATTTTATGAATAGCCTGAGATCAATATCCCTTCCACTCCAAGTGTAAACATTTGAACCCGTGAGATTATCTAAATTAAAAAAGCCAAACTTTTCTGTCCTGAAATACTAAGATTTTTCAGGAATTCACAAAGTAGGGCTGTTTCTGAGAAGATAATGAAGATATGATTCAGGAAGCAAAGATCACAAACTTCCTATAATCTACAAAAAATTAAGACAAAATGTATTTCATTGAAATGAAATTGAAAAGAGATTAATCCTCTCCTCTATGAGGTCTCTTAATTTTTCAGGGCAAATGAGTATTTTTTAGTAATGACAAAGAGCTTCTTAGCTTTTAATGTGGCAGAAACAATGAGCAGTGGTCTTGACTATAAAGAATAAGCTTCCATCAATTTTGGAAAATACTTATTTAGTGTATTTCACAAAGTCATCGTTTCTTCATAAGACAGATGACATTTTTTATCTGCATAAATTTCTTGGTAGAGAAAAAGGAGTGCAGTGTTGTAAAGACTTATGTTATCTCAAAGTAGGGCATTGTTCCCTTAATCACACCTCTAACTCAGAAGAGAAACAAAACAAAAACATAAATATGCAGTTTGTCTTCCACTCTAATGCAAGGGAGTGTTGCATTTAGGAGAGAAAAAATAGATGTCTGCAGGAACTTCAGCTTCTGGGAAAGTACACTAGATGTATTTGTCTCTATTCCTCCTGCTGAGTAAAAATAAAACCCTCAATATTTTATGTAAAATAAGCATAAAATATCTCTGAATGGTAGAGAGAAGAAAGCAGTCCTTCTAGGATCCTGGAGACCCAAGGAATGACATGGTGGTGGCAGCCATGGGTTCCACCACCCATGTATTTTGTAACTGTCTTCATCTCAAGTCTGGGATGACAGTTACGAGCAACATTTAGCTCTGTAATCACACATCCCAGACTTGAGATGAAGACGCACCAGCAACCAGCAACACCAAAAGCCCCGACAAAAGTGTGTTCTCTCTAATGAAAGGATTGGGAAAGCATGGCTTTTTAAAAAGATTTTATTCATTTATTTTAGAGAGAAAGGAAGGGAGGGAGAAAGAGAGGTAGAGAAACATCAGTGTGCGAGAGAAACATTGATTGGTAGCCTCTCACACCTTTGCAATTCTTGGCAGCCTCCTCGTGTTTCCTGAGCGAGCACTTCCTCTTTTTCTATTCTCTCTTGCTTCTGGTGCAAGCATTTCTTCTATCAATGCAACACTCACGGATGCGATTTATAGAAGGAGTCCGTCATCCCTGTCTAAGTAACAATCCTTTTTCTTTCTTCTGGAAGTGACTTATTGACAAACCAGTAAGAAATATAATTCACAGTATGGTGTTCTGGCCCTAGGCATGCACTCAATGTTCTGGTCTACATTCTCTCCAAGAAACACCATGGCTATAGATCAAGTCAGTAGTGAAATAACACTCTCTGAAGGCACCCTCGCACATGGTACTTCTCCTAAAGATGACCTCACACAGAGTAGACGTTAGGGGACACTGTAGGATTCCACAGAGTCTTGGACACAAGCACCACAACACGCTCTGCAGCAGCCTGTACACTCACATCTGCACTCTATCCTGACTCAGGAGGGAGCCACGTGCCTCAGGAGGCCAGATTCAAAACAATGAGTTACAAAGGCTTAACAGCTTCAGGCAAACTCATGCTCCTTTGGTTAAATGCCACGGAAGCACTTAGGATGACGAACTGTCTCATCCTAGACTCTACCCACGCTCTAAGCGTGTGAACTTGATTCAAAAGCATTCGTGAATGTCTATACCAGACCATGCTGATTTGGCAAGAGGAACACGAAGAGTCCATTGCTATCACAACTTTCAGCTCAACATTACCCTGGAAGGAATTTCCCCCATTTGGGAATTATCACAGAGCTCAAGAACTCAGAAGATGCCAAGTTCACAGTTACGAGCAACATTTAGCTCTGTAAATGAGTACCAGAGTATGAGAGTGAGAAAACTTACCAGCACCGTCATTTCCTCCTTTCCACATTAGGTGCCCTAGGTATTGGAGATGCAATACCGTATGTTGCTCATTAATTCAATAAATATTCAGAGTTCTTGAAGACAGCCCTCCAGGTCTGCTATCAACTTATCTGAGCTTTCCTCAAATTGTTTTACCATTCTATGGTAAGGGAATGTTGGAAGTTTGCAAATTGGGTTGCATGGAAATGTAGGTGAGGTGACTGGTGACATTGAAGATACCAGGTCTAAAGTTTGGCGGAATTTAAGTATGTACTTCTGAATATGTGTTAACCTTACATCTGAATCATTCCAATAGATGGCAGTTGAGGTGACAACCAGACAGCAAAGTGGTGACATGGATTTTATAGTCTCACCTCAAGGCCCAAGTAAAAAGAAAATTATCAGAAAGCTTATGTAACTTCCCTTAAAGGAACCCTTATCAATTGTAGCACAAGGCTGAAACTGCTGAAACTAAACCCAAAGTCTGACCCTGTGAGCGGCTGAATCACAATTCATAGTGAACTCACAATCACATAAGGTCCTTTAACTTGTGTTAAAGTCGGAGCATTGACTGGCACAGAGCGGGATCATACGGACTGAGATGGAGACACGAGTCAGAAAGCCAGAGACCACGTGAATGCAGCCAGGCTTCCTGCGTCAGAAGCAACAGCCACTGGAAGTTTGACTTCCTGGTCTGAGGAAACCCGAATGGCATCTCCTGAGAGAGCTGCCCTCAAAGGGGCTGCTGATTCTCCTCAGGACCTGTTCCTGCCACCTGTCATTGCTTCTAGAACATTAAATGGCCCCAAGTTCAGCAGATCCCAGGAAGTAAGTACAAAGCAAGTGTGACCCATAAAAAAATTTTAAGCACAATAAAGCTCTTTCATTCAAGTTTGTTTTGCTTACTTTTTCCCTTTTAGATATTATCATTCTCTAGAAAATTTTGTTATTCTACTGGTAACATAAAAATCTTTCACTTTGGTATTCCATTAATATGTACACTAATATGTAACACTAATATGCACAGCAAATGTAAATCAATATATTGTAGCATATAAATTGTGTTATTATAGTAGTATAATATGTCTGTCTTACCTACCATTAAATTTTTGGATCAAATCTATTATAGAGCAGAGTATATACCCATATTTATTGACTAAATAATACTATGCTGCTTTGTACCTGAAATTTTTTCTCTCTCTCCACTTGGATACTGTTAATTAGAAGGTCACAGAATGAATTACAATTTCTTATTTAACCACCCATACAAAAAAAGAAAAGCTATGCCGAAATAATTATTGACATTATTAATCATACTCTGTCTCCATGTGTTCCACGTTGTTGACTCAGGTACGACTCCCGGTGACTGACGTCTGAGGGACGGCCGCCTTTCCCATCCCAGACAGCCCGGCTCAGCTCCCCTGTACTCTGGCCTCGGCTTCTCTCAAGAGTCAATCTGCCTCCTTTTGCTCTTTCTCTTTTCCACAGCCTTCTATTTTTATCCCCCAGCACTATTGTCTTTTACAAAGAACTCTGCCCTGTGAAGCTCTGTCATCCTCGCCTGCAGCAGTTTTCAGGCTTCATTTGCTTTAGGACCCCCGCTGTTTGTTTTCCTGGAGGTCGGGGTCAGCGCACCCAGAGCCACCTCCAACACTGTATTCCTAACGAATCAATACTCTGCCTGCAGTGAAGAGTGTGAAAGGATGTAAAATGAAGTCAGTTGAGAAGAAAACTGTTTTAAAAGGGAGATTTGATTAGGAGTTTAATTTTCCTTAAAGCTAAACCCATGAAGCTAAAAGATGAAAGCGCTCCAGAGCACGGGAAGGAGAAACGGTAAATTGCAGTGGTGAATTGTGCACTACAACAAAATGATCTAATAAACTAGTAATTTGCCATATTATCATGAGATAGAAAGACAATTTAATAAAAGCAATTTGATTTATATTCCTTCTAGTCTACTTGTGCAGTTTCATAATCATCTTTTTTCAAAAGAAGTATAATAATTTAGTCATGGGACTACATTTCTATAAATTAAAATTTATGCTGCTAAAATTGTTATAGTAACTACTTTGGTAATGACCAAGGTTTTGAAGGCTTCCACTCAAATGCCACAATAAATTACAACATAGTTACAGTCTAGTCACTATTTTAATCTTCCTATATATGCCATTCTGTTTTGGGAATGGATTTATGTTTTCTAAAATGAGCAATGAAAGCTCATTTCTATTTTCTCCTCTACTGGAAATTTTGAAATAATCATTGTCATAAGAACTTTTAAATAAATTCTTTAGTGGGTATTAAGGAATTAATAAATGAGATTCTCATGTCCTAAAATTTCATAGTGTTAGTACGAGTTACTTAAAAGTATTAGGGCATAAAATATCTTCAAACATATATCTTATCCTTTTATTGCCAAAATGAGACAATTAATTGTAAAAACTTATAATTTCATAACATTTTAGTATTAAAGTCAAATTTTTATTTTTAAACCACAGAATGACTAAGGTTTGGATAAGTTAGTTGAGTATGACTGAGATGAATCTTTCTATGAAATTTACAATTCTAAAACTATTGCATTAAATATAATGCTTTCTCAAAAATATCTACAGGAAGTATCATACATTATGTTGAAATGTTGAAGCCATACTCATAAGTTCACCAATAAGTCAAGGCTGCTACACCATTTATATTGATATTACAGTGGAAATCTGTCTTTGCAGTAAGTCACTCGGGAGTAGGTGTGGAGGAAATGGAGTAAGGTTCTGAAAGGGCAAGAAAGTGGAGAAATTGGAATGCTGAAATGATTGCTGGTTCAAATGGAAAAACTTAGCTCTGAAATGCAGAGTAGTTGGAAGCCATCATTCCTGTTGGATAAGATAAATCTGGACAAACTGAAAATCAACAAGTTTTTTGAGACCCAAGGAAGAAGGAAGGTCCCAGGGCAAACCACCACCCCGAAACCTCCAGCGAAAGGCAAATTCATAGAACAGCTGAGATCTGTGTGCCTGAAACAAAAGCCATTGTAGTCACAGACTGGTAGGATCACACAAGTGGTAATTTTTGACATTGTGATAAAATATAGATAGCATCAAGTTTACTATTTTTGAACTTTTTATGTGTGTGCGGTTATTCACTCAGTGTGAAAGTGTATGTTCACGTTGTTGTGCAATCACCAAGGTTGGCAACCATCGCCGCCATCTGTCTTCGGAACGTTCTCACCCTTTCGAACTAAAACTCGTCCGCATTAAATCATAAGTTCCTGTCATCCCCTCATCCCAGGGCCTGGCAGCCACACTCTACTTTTTGTCAGAGATTCTGACAACACCTTGTATTTTATGGAAGTGGAATCATGCAATATTTGTCCTTTTGTTTCTGGTCTATATCACTTAACATGCCTTTAGGTTCCATTCCTATTGTAGCATGTGTCAGAATTTTCTTTCCTTTTCAGGTTGAATAAATTCAATTGTGTGTATAACCACATTTATTTATTCATTCATCCACATCAGTGGACCTTCGAGTTGCTTCCATCTTCTGGCTATTGTGAATAATGCTGCCAGGCCCACTGATGTACAGATACCTATTTGAGTCCTTGTTTTTAATTCTTTTGGGTATATGTGCAGAAGTAGAATTGCTGAATTATGGCAATGCCATGTTTGATTTTTTTGAATTACCACCATACTGTTTTTTATAATGGCTGCACCATTTTCCATTCCCACTAGTAATTCACAAAGGTTCTAATTTCTCCACATCCTCACTAAAGCTCATTATTTTCTGTTTTTGATTTGTTTGTTTTATAACAATCATCCTAATGGATGAGAAGTGGTATTGCTTTGTAGTTTAATTTGCATTTCCCTGATGATCACTGATGTTCAGCATCTTTTCATTGCTTACTGGCCATCTGTACTTCTTCTTTGGAGAAATGTCAAAGTTCTTTGCCCATTTTTTAATTAGGTTGTTTTCTTTCTTTATGTTGATAAATGGCAATTTTTATGAATTGCTAGAGACTCAGTGTAAATTAAAATGAGATTTAAGAACTCCTGGGGGCTTCAGTCTTAGTGGAGCCCTGTGTAATTTGGTGGGCTTTACCTTCAGAAAGCTCACCAGGTTCTTGATGAAGACTGGAACAAGACCAGTGGCGGTTCAGGCAGGCGAAGTAAAAAGTGAGCTTTGTGAAGTCCTCCCAGAGCCCCTCTCCATAGCAACAGCCAACTCTTCAGCCTGAGGCCAGAGCCCTGAGCCTCTCAGGGAAGAGAGTTCCTCACACTCCAGTTTCCTCTAGATTTTCATTCTCACATAAAGGAGAAAAAAAGAAGTTTATAGGGATCAGAGCTTTAAGGAAATAGGTTAGAATGTTGCATTCAGAGAAGAGAAGCTCAGGGAGGAAAAGCTATTCAATGGTGAAACACCTGTGATGTTCACAATCCAGAGACACAGGCCCATTAAAAGACTGATTCAATGGAAGATTATGGAATAATCTCCACATCTCACACATCCCATTTACCATGGGATTTACAAGGTTCTATCATAATAACAATGTACAGGGTCTGGTACAAACAGCATTCCTTTTTTATTACAAAATTTTTTATTATAAAATCTTTTATTGCAAAATCATAAGCATGTAATTCTGTAACATGACAATATCATACTCAAACACACCATATGACATTTTAGGTGAAATGTTCAAATTAAAACTATAAACTATTATACCCATATTATTACCCTGCCAACCACACTCAAGCAGGCCTTACTTTTGGGGACCCCTGTATTACAATTGAAAGGGTTAAAAGACATAAACTTTCTCTGAGGAAGAGAGCCTAGTGAATCCCAAAACTAAGAGGGCAAACAAAGACAAGGGCACGAGAGAAAGCTCGAGCTGTGTACGTATAGCTATAAGAGACATTAAACACAGCCTGACTCCCAGCCACATCAAGATACCTCATCACACAAAGATTTATTTACCTCACTTCCTATTACTACATGTAAAATGTTCCCCTATCAACAAAAAATAGAAGCCATTAAAGAAGGCAAGGAGAAAACAAGTATGAAAAGACAAAACAAGCATCAGGCCTAGATTCATATACAACACAAATTTTAGCATCTTCAGACAGGAAATTTAAAATAAATATAATTAATATGTTAAGGGTGATTAATGAAGAAAGCAGAGGTTAAACAAGAAGGGATGGGCAACTGAAGCAGAAGGACAGAAAGTCTAAGAAAGAATAAAATGAAAATGTAAGACATCAGTCAAAAACACTGTAATAGAAATAAAAATTGCTCTCAATGGACTATACACAACCAAGGGAAGAACCAGTGAGCCTGAAGACTCATCCATGGAAGTTTTCCATGCTAAATACAAAGAGAAAATAGAATGAAAAGTAAACCAAACAGAACACTAAAGGATTGTGAGACAATTTCAAAAAAAGTTAACATACATTTAATTGGAATACCAGACGGAGAAGAAAGAGATAATTGAGCAGGAAACAGTTTGAAGTTACAATGGCCAAGAACTTTTAAAAAATGACACAGCCACTTTTGAAAACATCCTGACCATTCCCCAAAAGGCTAAACATAGAGTCCCCACCATATGACCGAGCAATTTTACTCTTGTGGGTACACCCAAGAGAAAAGGTAATACATGTCTGTGCAAACATTTGTACTGAATGTTCAGAGCAGCATTATTCATGAGAAATGAAAACTGGAGACAACCCAAATTCACAAACAGAAGAATGAATAAATGAATGGGACATAGCCATGCAATGGAATATCATTTGGCACTGCGACAGAATGAAGTTTGGATATATGCTTCAACGTGGATTGATCTTGAAACCATATTCTAAGTGAAAGAAGCCAGGCACAAAACAAACAGACAAACAAAAAACGTTGAATGATTCCACCTAAATGCAATATCCTGCATGGATAAATCCAAAGATAGATAGTAGGTAAGTGTCTGCTTAGGGCCCAGGGCTGAGAGGAATGGGCACATTCTATTTGGAACGATGAAAATGTTCTCAAATTAGGTAGTGGTGATGGTCACAAAATCATGAAAGTACACTGAAAATACAAAATTATATGTATTAAAAGGGTGTATTTTATGGTATGTGAATTATATACTTGGGCAGTACAGTCCTCTACAAGTAAGATAGATACAGTTCATTGGTTTGGACACACGGAAGATTCTTGAGTATAAACTCTCTTATTTCCTCATCCCTGCGATGAGTACATGCACATTCACTTTATTTTATAAGCTCTACCTATGTGTCCTATACATTCATGTTATAATATTATAACATTATTTTGTAATACATTTAGAGTTTTCAAAAAGAGAAAAATCATAGTATGGATGTATTTACCGTTTGAGCCAGAGGTTGAGAGGGATAGTTGCAGGTAAAACAGAGTTGGTTACTCCCTCAGGGACTCTTAGAGAAGGATGTTCGGTAGCAATTTTTTAAAATCTTCATTAAAAAAAAAAAAAAGATTGCTATGAGTGCTCAGTGCAGGAGAGATTGTATTTACCATCCTGATGTTAATTTTATGTAACTGTTCTGCACAAAATGTCTTCAGCTCTTTATTCGTGTGTCTAACAACCAGAATATGCATCACCAGTTTATCCGATCACAGTTCCTGCTGAGAGGCAGGAAATAAGCGACCACACACCCAAGTCATTAATATGATTTGTGATAATGCTGAGGCTTCAAAGCCAACAAAAATGTGCACATTTCTTCTTCACCTCATTACATTTGCATGAAAGTACACTGATTTTACATGAAAGTATGATTTTTACAACTTCTCTAGTAAATTCCATACACATGAATATTGATGAGACTCATTTATTATGTTATTGTTATTACAGTAATTAAATGTCAGGTGAGGAGTATCTATGGTTATATTGGGTAAACACCTTTCTGCCATTTTACTGTCTCAGCACACTTTATGTGAAACTTTGCCCTTTCTATAGCCCTAAAAGATACATTTAATTTTATAGAAGGTCAAGAGCTGAAAACAGTAGCATCTAAATTCACAAGAGTATTCAAATAATTTTATTACCTCTATAAAACCATGGCTTCCTTCTTTTTTACTAAGAGGATAAGCATGACAGCAAGGATAAAAATGACATTTTTTAAAACAAGCTGAAAATATTCCACACAACAAAGTTTTTAATTAGTTTTGAAACTTTAATGTGGTTAGGGTTAGTAAAATATTTTTCTCACTTTTGCAACAAAATGAGTCTCATCAATATTCATGTGTATGGAATTTACTAGAGAAGTTGTAAAAATCATACTTTGAAATCAATATTGATTTTGCTATATAAAATTAAAATATAGTTAACTCCTCTAGATTTAGACAAACATCCCATTTTCTGTTCTAGTATTTCCTTTAGCCTGAACAAAAAGGGGCAAAATTCACTGCATTGAAGTTAAAGCAAACCCATCAGTAACTGGTCTGAGTCTGGTGAGAAGCACTACCGTGAGTGAAGGAAGTAATATGCCTACATCACATGTGGTTTGTGCATGTCTGTGAGTACCATGATAGTGCGCACAGGGAAAGCCTTTCCGATCTGGCTGCTTCCCACCGGAGCTGACCTCACCAAGAATAATAACCGCCATCTGGCCAAAATGAAGGAACACTAGCCGTTCCTCATTTCTCTAATCTTCTCAGCAGATTTGATACCACTGGTCTTTTTCTATGTCCTGGAACATATTGACACGCTAATGCATAGCAGTGTTCAGGCTCTTCGGGATCTATGTATGTTGATTCATTTCACTACTTTGTTGTTCCTGTTACCAAGGTATAGCCTCTCTGCTCCAAATGTTTATATATATATATATATATATATAAAATGCTGTGATGATAGTATCTCTTTAGGAATCTCTCCTTTAAAGGGAGCATGATATCATGCTTTCTCAGTAGAGGGCTCTGGGAGGTCATTGCATGACGAAGGGGTTCTCCTGCAGTTTGGGCTGCTGCATGGTGGGTTAGCGGTGTATGTGGGAGGACATCTGTCTGTGCCCTGACCCATCCCTACACCCAGAATGCATAGTCCCCAGCGACTTTGCAACTCTGGCCTGATGAAAACTTTCCTGTGGTCCCTAACACAGAAATGGGTACCCTGAGAGATTCCTGCTGCTGATACTACCTGAAACCACCTGCCTGCTCTGGCATTTCATCTCCCTCTGCATGTCCCATGCAGTGCAGCGTAGTTCTGAGGGCCCCTACTCTCTCTGCCATGCATGCTCATTGTCTGCTCCCTGCCTGCACTCTGCAGGCTTGCTGCTTGCTTGCTCAGTTTCTGCAGACCTGCTCCAGCTGGAGCAAACCAGGGAACTCTATTACCCCACGAGTGAACTGAACCTGGCAGGAAGGAAAGTAAAATGACTTCGATATTTGTCATCATGCTCATTAAAACTATATTTGTGGAAAACGTCTTTTCTTCCCTTGACTGGAATCTCAGGTAAATTTCTTATCTATTTCTTGGCAATTCTAAAGTTTCAAAGTATTCTGCTGTAAACTAACACAAACGATTCAGTATAAGGTTAATCTCTTACCCTAGCTCAGAACTGACTCAGGCAAGGTATCATACCAAAGGGGTGTTGGGGATTGTGCCCTTTCCTCTTCCTATTCTTAGGAAACTTCACAGTTGGGTTGTTGAAGATAAGAGGGAGTTACAAGAAAAGATAAAAAACTTTTGCAGGTCTTGAAGCTGTAAACAAGCATCAAATATTCAAACACTGGCTGACTCCTCCTGAGGACAGCTTTCACAACTCCCAATCACAGTGCCTGCTACAAGCAAAAGAAAAAAAAATACTCCGTATGAAGTCTCTTTCTAAGCCTTTGATTTTTGGCGATCCTACTCAGTCATGTTCAATTCACCATTTTTTCGTAGTGAGTCCTCTTAAATAAAACCCCTTTCAAACAGAATTTGGTCCTTATGTTTTCAGAAGGATCACATTTTACCTATGAAATACATACCCCCTTTACATATAATTGGGTAGAGTCTTACCTTACGGGGAACTAACTTAGCCCTAGACTAAACAGATATCTGGTCTCATCTAACAAATATAAAAACAAAATCAGTAGGTTCAATATATTTCCTCTTATATTTCATTCCAAAACAAAGCTCAAGAATATTTGTAGGAATACAAATATCTCTTCAACAAGGTAAATTCTAAAATGCCTAGCACCCAATCAAAAAGCATGGGGAAAAGGCAGAGAAATCTGACCCATAATGTGGAGGAAAATCATTCAATAAACATTGACTCAGAACTGAGTAATGTCATAGCATTTTACATAGTCAAACTGTTAAGTTGAGCCATGGAAGATATAACAACAACAACAACGAAGAACCAAATTCAACTTCTGGAGATAAAAAGAAATCGAGTCACAGCAAAGTCAACTAGCTTGTTCAGAGTTGCACAGCTAGTAATACTGGAAGGTTGATTCCATAGATCAACCTATTAATCAACATGCTCTATGACACTGTAAACAAAATAAAGCCCGGCTGCTTTTCAAGAGGTCCTGCCTGACTCCCAATGCCCAGTAGCTTAGTTTCAATTACATCACTTGAGTGTCAGCTTAACCTCAGTCAGTCACCTTCTAGGACTTGAATGCAAGTTTAAGGAGATGGGTGTCATCAATGGCTTCATGCCCAGTGCTCAACGCATCAAAACACCCGAATATACAGGGTGTCAGGATGATGGACTCAGAATTTAGTATATTTCCCCAAGATAATATATACATAAGAATATGGTTTTAAAATCTCAGAGTTACAAAAAAAAAGATTTGAAAAATGGAATAAGAGGGAATAAAAGAGAGCTTGAAGAGTCAGACATCTGCAGCAGAAAACAGCCCAGCCACGCATTTCTATGGTCAGAACACTCTTTTCAGGTATGAATTCCTGACGTCTAGCTTAATGCTGCCTATGCCCTGCACAGAAACTTTTCTCATGATTTCTGCAGTGCCTACTGCTTTATTAAAACCATGCAAACGTCACAGAGCAATGACTTTGAAGTGATAAATATATTTAATACTCTGACACTGGAAGCTCTTTCTAGATGCAGAGTAAATGATGCCTGGAGGCCTTTCAATATCGTTGAAGTTTTAATAACAAAGAGTCTGGCGATGAGTAATCTGGGAATAAGTGAAGAATCTACACCCACCATTTATTATATGTGCTCTTCTCATGGTACGTGGTCTCACATTTCTCATGTGAGAGACTGTTAGTTAAGTGGTCTGCTGGAGGATCTGCTGAAACAATGAATTTTGTGTCTTAATTCTGTAAAAATTATTAAATCAAATTCCTATTTCAGTATCTATAATTTTGTTACATTTTCTAGTAGGTCTTCTCTGTGTCTCTCTGTCTCTGCCTCTGTTTCTCCCTTTCCCTCCCTCTCCCTCTAACCCCCCACCCGCCCCTGTAAGGTGCATGTGCCTGTATGTGTGTGTTGCATACACATAAATATGTGAATATATGAATACTCTAATCAAGTCTTCCAGTGAATTCTATCAGCTTGATTTTGGAGTTTACTGCAGATTTCAGGTGATCTCAGCAGTGCCCTGCATAGGACCTTGAAGTACACAAATGCTTCCAGTAGTAATAAGGTCCATGAAGCATAGCATGGTGCTTTTCAAAATTAATGTGCACACAAATCACCAGGGGAAGTTGTTAAAATGCAAATTTTGATTCAGTAGGGCTCAGATAATACTTGCAATTCTGATTTTTCCTAACCTCTCGGTGATGCCAAGGCAGCTGATCCATAGATCATACTCAAAGTAGCAAAGACAAAGGGGATATCACACGGAGTGTGACAGATGTGAGGTCAAATCTATGCTCAGCACTTACTGGATATGTGACTTTTTTATGTTTTAGGCATCTCTTTTGGTCCCATTGCTTCTGTGGTCTCAGGTTTTTGCTGTGACATAACAACATTGTGTCTTTACAAGCACCTACTGAATAGACCATGTAGAATGAATATTGGGTGCTTTTCATTCTCTCTCAATGCTGAGGAACATGAGAGATCTATAAATAATGGGACTATCTTGAATGTCATTCCTAGGCTCTTTCTTTCTCTTGTACCCTACACCTAATCAGACAGTAGTTAGTACTGGCTCTGCTTTTAGAATATGAAGGGTCATCCAGGAACATGTATTAAGTACCCATGGACAAACCAAAGGGGGGTAGGATTGAGGGTGTGAGGTAGGGGTCGGTGGGATGGAGGGGAATGGTGAGGGTGAAATGGAGACAACTGTACTTGAACAATTAAAATAAAACATAATATAAGAAAATAAAACATTAAAAAATTCTAATACTTTTCACCTCTCCAAAGACCACTACCATGGTCCAAACCTTCATATTTTATATAATGATTACATTAGTTTTCTTCTTTTTGCCCCTGGCTACCTGAAACCTGAGTATATAGAGGAAAACTTAGTTTTAATCTGTTCATACTCATGGAGTCATAGATCACCAGAGTAGGAATTAAGTCTCTGATCCATTACTTACTTAACAAATAAAAAAATTAGGCCCATTCCAGCCAAGATGGAGGCGTAGGTAGATGCACTGTGCCTCCTCACACAACCAAAATAAGGACAACAATAATTTAGAAACAAAAAACAACGAGTACCAACAGAAAACCAAACTGTATGGAAGTCTGACAACCAAGGAGTTAAAGTAGACACATTCCTCCTGACTGGTAGGAGGGGTGGAGATGGGCAGCTGGAATAAGAGGGCTCAAGGCAAAGTGGCAGCTGGCAGAATAAGTGAGGCAGCAGATTGTGGAGGGGTGCAGTGTGGTCCCACATTCGCATGCAGATAAACCAGGTGAAACTGGGGAGTGGGACAGACTGTGCAACCCAGGGTCCCAGTGCCAGGAAATAGAACCTCAAACCACTGATTGAAAATACCTGTGGCATCTGAGGTGCCGGGAGATACTCCCAGCCTCACAGGAGAATTTGTTAGAGAGACTCACAGGGTCCTGGAATGTATGCAAACCCACCCACCCAGGAATCAGCACCAGAAAGGCCCAGTTTGCTTGGGGGAAGTGGTGAAGGGGACTGGGATCTGACAGAGAGTAGAGCGTGCCATTGTTCCCTCTCGGACCCCTGTCCCCACATACAGCGTTACAACCCAGCGACTGGGTTGCCCTGCCCTGGCGAACACCTAAGGCTCCACCCCTCACTACATAACAGGTGCTTCAAGACAAAAAAGTAAAAATGGTCCAAAGAACAGATCAAAGCTCCAGGGGGATGGGGGGAAAAGATCAAAACTCCAGGAAAAAAAAAAAAACTAAGCAATGAAGGGATAGCCAACTTATTGGATATACAGTCCAAAACACTGGTAATCAGGATGCTCACAGAATTGGTTGAATTTGGTCACAAAATAGATGAAAAAATGAGGGCTATGCTAAGTGAAATAAAGGAAAATGTACAGGGAACCAATAGTGATGGGAAGGAAACTGGGACTCAAATCAATGGAGTGGACCAGAAGGAAGAAAGAAAGAAACAATCAGAAAAGAATGAAGAAACAAGAATTCAAAAAAAATGAGGAGAGGCTTAGGAACCTGCAGGACATCTTTAAATGTTCCAACATACAAATTATAGGGGTACTGGAAGAAGAGGAAGAGCAACAAATGGAAAAGTTATTTGAAACAATAATAAAGGATAACCTCCCCATTCTGACTAAGAAAATAGAATTGCAGGAAGTCCAGGAAGCTCAGAGAGTCCCAAAGAAGTTGGACCCAGGGAAGAATACACCAAGGCACATTATCATTACATTATCCAAGATGAAAGATAAGAATATAATCTTAAAAGCAGCAAGACAAAATGAGAGAGTTACCTACAAAGGAGTTCCCATCAGACTGTCAGCTGATTTCTCAAAAGAGACCTTACAGGCAAGAAGGGGCTGGAAAGAAGTATTCCAAGTCATGAAAGGCACGAACCTACATCCAAGATTGCTCTATCCAGTAAAGCTTTCATTTAGAATGGAAGGGCAGATAAAGTTTTTCTCAAATAAGGTCAAGTTAAAGGAGTTCATCATTACCAAGCCCTTATTATATGAAATGTTAAAGGGACTTAGAAAAAGAAGATAAAAAAACATATACAGTAAAATGACAGCAAACTCACAATTATTAACAACCACACCTAAAACAAAAACAAATACAAACTAAGCAAACAACTAGAACAGGAACAGAGCCAAAGAAATGGAAATCACGTGGAGGGTTAGCAACAGGGGAGTGGGAGGAGGAGAGAGGGGGGAAAGGTACAGAGAATAAGTAGCCTAGATGGTAGGTACAAAATAGACAGGGGAGGTCAAGAATAGTATGGGAAATGTAGAAGCTAAAGAACTTGACACATGGACATGAAATAAAGTGGGGAATGTGGGCAGGAGGGATTGTGCAGGGTGGAGGGGAGTAAAGGAGGAAAAATGGGACAACTGTAATAGCATAATCAATAAAATATACTTCAAAAAAATTAGGCCCAGAAGATTCTATGACTTTTTGGTAACCACAAAGAAAGCCAGAAAAGGCTGTAAGTGAACTGAAAACCCATCAAATGCTTGCACCTGCAGACCTTGGCCGGTGGATGTGGATTCCCACCCAAGGCATCTCCTGTTCCTCTTTCTTCTGTTCTCTCCACAATGTCCCACCAAAGCTATGTTAGTCCTTAAACATGCCAGACACATCAAAGACATTGAACTCACTGTGCCCTTTCCGTGGACACTCTTCTGTCATGTTACTCTGTGGTTAGCATTCCTCCTTCTCATCTTTTCTCAGCAATCTTCTTCTCTCAGAGACATTTCCTGGTCAGCTGATGTTCATCACCTCTCTCCTCCGATGGGTTTTTATCCTCTCGACTGCTTTAGCATGTCCGCTCACCCATGCACGGCAATTTTTATCACCGGACATATATTTTGTGCTGTTTATTGCTTAAATATAATAATAATAATAATAATAATATATAGCATAAATAAAAATAAAGTATCATTTATTCTTTTTTATTCCCTTAGGCTAAATATAAGCTCCACAGGGAAGGGATTTTCATTGTTGTCTGTTTTATTGATTACCATACCCCTAGCATTTAGCAATTTGTTCAACATATATTAGGTGTTTAATTAACACTTGTTTAATTAATAAATGCCATTTTTATTTTGAATTCCTTTATTTTACTATACAGAACTCCTGTTATAATTCTCACATCTTGAGTAATACCATCCTTCCCCACTTTCTATATACAGTATTTACATTACTCAGTGTTTCTAGTGCACATTTCTGTGACCCTTTGTTGAGGATCGTGTTGTATTATATTCCCTCCTGTTACACAATTATGGTGGTATTTGTATTTGTTTAAAAATATTTTTCCAAGAGAGAGTTTGAAAACACAATATTTTTATGTGCTACTAGGTTAGAGTTGTAGAGAAATAAACACAGAGAAAATCAAGAAAAGCAAATAAAATGAAAACAAACACAATTGCATTTAACATCCTGTGAAGTGAAACCACATCAAAGGACTAATTCCACACGGTAAAGGGGCTACGGATGTATTTTCTATATTCAACTCTTCTCTTCCCTCTCTGTTGCTGGTAGGTGTGAAAAAAATATGTGAAATAATAGATTAGCCTTAAAATTAGCTATCTCTTTTTTTCTCTTTGCATTTTGCAACCATCCTTTAGAGAAAAATATAATAATTGAGACTATGTAAGAAAAAAATACCTTTACAATTCTTTTTTTTTAATATTTAGAGATCCAGTTTCCATGGAGATAATGACCACAATGAAAGTCAAGAGGAAAGGTCAATGAATTAATAATAATAGAAAGCATTTTGAATCATCTTTTGGATACTTTGTACCTTTTAACACATCACGTCATTTAATCCTATTATGTCATCTTAGAGGAAAATTCAGGCTTAAAGGAAAGTAAGTTCTCTCTAGATCACAGAAGAAGTAAGTTTCAGAATTTTACTTTACACTAAAATCTGTCTGGCTAGATCTTGAGCTAACACCTAGGCCATTTCTTCCAAACTTATATATATTGTTTTACCCAAGTAACTGTTTGATTTCAAGAGGTTGCTAAGAAAATGTTTATAAAAATCAATAATTTTTACATTTGAAATTTTACTTAATTTACATAATAGGATTTTTTAAAATTCAAAGATGTCTCCTTAACATTAAAATTCAAAGATAAGATGTCGTAAAGATAGATGTGACCTTACTGAAAAAAATCACCAAGATTTACTGATTACTCTAATATCAATTCAGAAACTATAAAACAAATACATAACACCTTTTATACATTTGTAAAGTATAGAATGTAATAATAAAAAGCCAGTAACCTTTTATATTCCTCAAATCATTTCTAATACCCCAAATTTTATATTGGCCCTGAATTCTTTAAATAAAAATCTTAAATATTTCCTTTTCCCTGAATCCTCTCTATTCCCTCCTCACCTTTTTTTTTTTCCCTATATGAATAAAGTTACTACTTTGACTTTGGTTCATTTTATTACTTCCTCCTGCACTCTATCAAGTTTATTCATAACCATCAAACTGGATGCTCTCTTGCCTACCTCTGTTCACAATTAACAAACGTGGGACTAGTTGTCAGCAGATACATTATCTCAATTCAGCAAGGCTATGCCAAATTAAAATTAGGCTCTCAGCAATTTCTTAAATCTGTATGGGTTGAAAAGCAATGGTTGCATTCCAGAAAAGCTAGGAAGTTAAAGAATGATCTTTAAAATCATCAGTGCTTTATTAAGTACTGGGAGAAATTTTTTTATAAATGTGCAGATTTATGGTTCACATATTGCCAGAACTGGAAGAGACATGAAAATCACTTTGAACCAATTTTTTTCTTTCTGTAAATAAGAAAATGTAAGAAGATGTGGTGATTTGCTCAAAGCAACATTGATAAGCAGAAAAAGAGTCCAGAAAAAGGTATGGGAAAGCTAAAAGCCTGTTGTTTCTCTTTAAAATAGAACTTTCTAACCCTACATCTGCCTCTGCTCTTGACCTCTATCGGCTCTTCCCAACCCAGCAGCCGGGGTCACCTCTACACATTGTAGATCATGCCATTTGCCTAGTAAATCCCTTAAAATGACCTCCAATCTCAGGGTGGAGCCAGTCTCAAAATGCATGTTAAGTTCCTACATGATCGAGTTTCCTTTCAATTCCCTACTTTATACTCATTGCTCATGTTTCTTTAACTGTAATTAGTCCTAGCTGTTCTTCCAACATGACTGTTGACCTTTCACTGTTAGTTGCCTCTTCCTGGAAGCCTTCTGCCAAATATCCACATAACACACCCTCGAGTTCAAATATTACCTTCTTAATGAATCTTATCTTGACCACCATATTTCAAACTACAATTTCTCCCCAAACCAGCACTTCTAATACCTTCCATGTACCTTTGTTTTTTTTTCCCACAGCTTGTATATCACCTTCTAATATCTTCTAACATTTATGCATTTATTACAGTTTTTGTTGTTTGTTTTCTCTCTTCCTTTGCTATACTGAAAACTAGAAAAGAGTAAGTTTGTAGTTTTGTTTCTGGTATATCCTATGCCCCACTACAGTCACAAAGACCTAATAAATATTTGGTGAATAAGTAAATGCATGACAAGCCTATTAACAATTGTTCTAATCTTAATGTAAATGTGACCTTAGAAAGATTGAAGGCTGGAATACTCCACATTAAACCAACGTCGTATTATAACATTTTTAAGTGCTCACAAGAAAGCACATTATTTTACAATATAACAGGAATGGTATCATAGAATACCATATTTTGCCATGTATAATGAGCACACTTTTGCCTAAATTTTTGAGGGAAAAATAAGGATGAGCATTATACATGGGTGTAATGATTACCTGCCATGGGTCTAATAATGGGTGTAATAATCCCAGGAATAATGCTCACAAAAATGTGGGTGTGTGTTGTACATGGCAAATTACAGTATACAGTCAGTGCAATTTCGTAGGATTTGGAAAAGTGTAATCAGCCTTAACTTTCTTTGGGTTTGTACTATAGCTTGGGCATATGGTTTTGGAATGAGAAATTGACGATGCTAATCAAGTGTGCCTTCAACCGTTAATGTTTAACCACAAACGCAGCTCCAAATGTTAGCTATTCAAACACGGTCTGGTAAAAATGGAAATATTGATTTAGCATTTAAGACTACCAGTTTTCTCTATTGAAAATGTGGTTTTATGCAGTCTGAAGCTTAGAAAGCACTTTCAGATAGAGTTTACCATTTAAGCCTGACACATTTGCAAGATAAACAGGAAAAGACCATCCTTTTCCACACCCCTGGGCTTCTTCCTCAAGGACCACCAGGCACTCTTGAAGAGGGGCCGCATGGTCCCACTTCCCCATGCGATTATGACTCAGTGGAAAAATAGTTTACAGGGAATTCTATATTGGTACAGCCTAGCTGCCATTTCTCCATGGATGAAATACTATTTATCTTTCCACAAACAAATCAATCGTTACCATATTTGTTTTTTATTAGTTCTTTCTCAATGTTCCCATGGGACTTCGTAGTCCAATATTGGAGAGAGCACACTCCGGTACACATTATATCCTATTCTAGTTGCACCTGTTTCTGTTTGTTCTTCCATTAGGATGGGATCTTCTTGAGGCCATGGATTAGATAATGGAAAGGGCACAGTCTTTGGAGCAAAGCAGGCCTGAGCCAAAGCCCAGCTCTGCCACTCACTGAATCAATTCCCTTTGGCACATTTTTGAAGCTCTCCAAGCTTTGGTTTCTTATGATATGGTTTATCTGCCTTTTATCTCTGACTTTTAACTTTTTTCTACATAACAATATAGCTGTCCGATGAGTTGGGATTTATCTATTGCTCTGAAGATCTATTGTGTTTCCTGCACATAAAAATCCATGTATATTGTCAATTCTGGAAAATTTTCAGCTAATTTATATTTAACAGACTCCTCTTAAGTCTGTCAGATGTATGGTATAGTAGATCATTCCTTCTTCACTTCTTCTTTGTCTTGTATTCTGTAACAGAGGTCCCTGTATCTGTTTGGTTTCCTCCAAGGACATTAAACTGTTTATCTTTGTCTGCTAATAGCTAAATGCATAATTTAAGACATTAAATTCCCCAAGGACCTTTAGATCATGTTTAGTGTTAGAAAGCTCAAAAAGCTTTAAACTAGTTTCTGACACTGACAACAAAAGTGGCACATTACATGGTTAATCATTCAACTTTAAGAGCTCAGTCATTAGGACAAACAGGGAAATTAACAGAAACATGAAGACCCCAAAGTTGGTGCTGGGATGAGAACATCCTCAGAGGGAAGGTGGTTGGGAGGCATTGCCCACGATTCCCTGCATCACTTCAGTAGAAGACACTTCATTAAGTTCCCTTTCCTCTTCTTTATCAGCTCTAACATTTTCATGCCATTTCAATTTTATTTTATTGCAAATCTTTGTTCAGTTTTAATAAAGTTTATATTTTATCCAAAGTAAAATGTGCTTTGAATGCCAGCATATGTGTATACTTTGCAACACCTTATTTGAGGTTCAATTTCTTAGAAGACAGTATACTGCTGCAGTATGAAAATATTCTAGACAGCATCTGACTGGAATACAGATGTAAGTTTGGAATTGTTTTGCTTTCAAATTATTTCCGATACGAATCGGCTGGATGAATACAAAAGCAGACTACTACTTCATGAAACAAAGATTGCCCTTCTACAGGCTGACCCCTCTCTGGAATCAACTCCTAGGCTACTCCTGGGAAACGCTCAGGTTTATCTAATGCTACCCAAAGAAAGAAGTTGGTGGCACGTATGTTCCTAGGGCACTGTTCATAGTGGTATAATGCTTCAAATATGCCCTTCTTTAGAGACCTTCCTTAGGTATTTCTGGCATAGCAGAGGACAGACTAAGGAACAGCGTTCCTATCTGCTTCTAATTACATGTTTGTCTCATTCAAGAGTGAAGCTGGGATGAACATGTAAGTTGTTTGCTTATTGTCTCAGCTGCGAGGATTACAAAAGTAGGATGAGGAACTATCACTTAGTACACATGTACAGACAAAGAATATTACCATAATGCACTTCAAAGTATTCTGTCCCTCCAGGCGCAGCAGAGAGCTTTTATGAGTACCTGGTAAGTTTTAATGGCTCGATGAAATAGTCTCAGGCCCTGCCATTATCTTCTGAATAGTTTTGATTAAAAAGGACATTTTGCATTTACATTTGTCAGTGAATTAACAGTTTGGTTGGAGAGTAAAAATAATACTTTAAATGATATTTCAAATTTCACTATGAGTCTGGGTGCATAATAATGTGTGCATGCATTCTATTTGAATAAATCTGAGAAAAATCAATCAGGGGATCAGATATTGAAGGACTTGGGAAATAAGCTACAGACACTCGAAAGATGATAGTGATGGCGATGGGGCAAATTTGGACGTTAACAGTTGAAAAGGAGATTAAGATCTCTTCAGAAATAAAAAAATAAGATGATACGTATGTCTTCACTGATAACAAATGAGACCATACTGCTATCAGAAAGCAATGTGATACTGCTGAAAATTACTCTGACAAAGGGAAGGGAGATGTAATGTTCAGGGCAGAGCAGAAAAGGAGACATTTTCTATTGTAATACTCCAGAAAAAATAAATGGATCCCCTACAAGGACTATATAAGTAAGCTGCTGTTAAAATCTGCAATCCTTCCAAGACATTATGGTGAGCATGTTTTTATATGCTTGTTTACCAACCTGTTGTGAGGAGTCTGTTCAGATTTTTCCCTGTTTTTTAATTTTCTTTTTGTTGACTTTAGAGAGTTCTTTGCAAATCTTGGGTACAAATTCTTTATCAGATCTATGTTTTCTAAATATTTTCCTGCTGTCTGTAGTTTGTCTTTTTACTCCTACTAGCATATTTTGCAGAACAGATGGTTTAATTTTAATGAATTTCACCTTATTTTTTTCTTATATGGTTCATGCTGTTAGCTTTGAACCATATGAGTTTATAACTAAAAACTCATCACTAAACTCAAAGCCACCTACATTTTCTTCTCTTACCTCTTATAACTTTTATAGTTTGTGTTTTACATTTGGGCTATAATTACAAAAGGCCAAAGGTCTCTGTCTAGATTTTTTTGTGTGGACATCCAGTTGTTTTAGCTTCATTAGTTGGAAAAACTGTGTTTTATTCATTAAATTACCTTTGTTCTTTTTTTCAAAGATTCATTTGAAAATGGGTTCATTTCTGACCTCTGGATTGTTCCATTGAAATGTCAGTCCTTTTCACTAATACCAAACTGTTTTGATTACTGTAGCTTTACAGAAAGTCTTGAGGACAGTTAGTAATGTCAACCAGCTGCAGTTGGCAATTCCCAGGTGGAGGTGCAGTGAAGGAGCAAACTTGATTCAGCGCAGAACAACTCAGGCACGATATAGTATAGCTGTAAAAACAGCGCAGTTGTGAGGCAGTCGTGGAAGCCAGGCTGCTCTCCGGCTAGACAGCTTTGCCCCTTGCTGGTCTGTTTTGCTGTGCTTTGGTCTGCTCCATTAGGTGCCAGTCTGCTCTCACCTGTGCTAATCTGCTTCATTCTGCTTCTGCTCCCAGAAGACATCATCCATGTTTCAGCTCAGCCAGGGAAACTCACTCTTTAGTCTTAACAAAAAGTATGCTCTCGAACCAGAGAGGAGCTGGCTTATATTAACTGGAGTCCCGGCCCCTGGTCCCGGATTAGTTCCTGATTGGTCTGTTCCCAGGTAAGTGAGAAATTCATATCCTTGCTATTTGATTGGTCCAAAACACAATGTGTTCATTGGTCAGAATAGAGTCACGCTGATTGGTTGGACTGCACAGCTCCAATTGGATCAGAAAAGCCTCAATCTTATTGGCTGATACAGGATTCCAAGAAATCTTTTGTAAGGGCTAGCTTAGAAGGTAGAAACACAGCATAAGCAGGCAGTTTAGTGCAGGGGTCAGAAGTTCAGTGTAGGCTTCTGCCTGAAGTACCCTTGTGTATAAATGGCTGCTAGGCTATGTTACTTTTTTAAAAACTTTGAGGTCAGTCAGCCAACACCATCCCTTCTTAGTGTCTTCTGTCTCAGGGTCCACAGCATCAGTTCCCTAATTTTATTCTTCAAACTCTTTTGCTCTGTGATATAAACTTTTGAATTAGGTTTTCAATATTCACAAAATAACTTATTAGGATTGTGATTGAAAATGCATTGAATTGCATCGATCAAATTGGGTAAAACTGATATCTTGACAATATTGAGTCCTTTAGAAAGATTGGAAGACAGTTAACAACTTGCCCATACAGGGAATGATCTCATTAAATAAGTGTTTGAGATCCATGGACTTGTTTTGGGGGCCCCTCAACTCACTCTCTTCGACACCTTAATGCAACAACCCCACTGCACATATACCCCTACACGGACATTTGGCTGCTGAAACCATTGCCCCATTTGTTTGCATTTTTTAATCATCGTGATGCAAAATCAAGGTTTTTAAACATTTTTAATTAAACTATAGTTGAAATACAATATTATATTAGTTCTGGGTGTGCAACACAGTGATTTGACATTTATATACGTTATGATGCAATCGTGACGATAAGTCCAGTGATCAACTGCCACCCTGCAAAGTCGTTATAACATTACTGACTATATTCCCTGTGCGGTACATTACATCCCCAGGACTTGCATACATTATAACTGGAAGTTTGTGCCTCTTGTTCCCCTTTGCCTTTGTCACCCTTCCCACCACTCCTCCCCTCTGGCAACCAAGATATGGAAGCAAACTAAGTGCCCATCGGTAGATGAATGGATAAAGAAGGTGTGATATATATACTAAAATATTATACAGCAATAGAAATGTTCAGTAAATGATACAGCAAGATTCGTTGCAGTGAATAACTCCAAAGGAGGGGAATGGAGGGGAATGCAACCAGTGAGGGATGACAAAGAACTTGTTAGATGCTGTTGTGATAAATTGTATTCATTCACCTGGTGCAGGAGTCTATGGATGTCAATTTTTAAAAATTAAGTGTGCATGTTAATGTATACTGCAAAATCTTGACATGTGATATTTCAATTAAAATTTAAATTATGTTCTTCTATATATTCTAATAAAAACTACTTTAGAAGCCCTAAAATAAAACAACTGACTCTCCCTAAAATACAGAATAGTTTAGGTTAACTCATCTGATGTAAAAATATATGTAAAATATGTGACATTCTATCTGGCAAGAGGGATTCTTTGATATCCTTTTCCCTCAATTTACCATTTTACAGATGGTTAAATATTTATCTTTCAGCATCTCTTTTAACATGTAAAATCAGAACATGAAAAGTATTAAAGCTATAGACATTATCAGCACAGTATTTCCAAAAATGTGTTTTATATGGTGCTTGTTCTATTAAATGTAAACTGATTGAGTAAACATTAATTAAAGAAACTGAAACATATTTTTATGTACTCTTTCTTATAGTCTACAGTATACAAATATATAACAGAACACAACAGACTGGGCAGTAAGTTTCATTCACAAGCTTATATATCTATTTAAGCTCTTCTCAAAAAGCATCTCACAGAACGAATGTTCTAAAAACACAGATTGAGAGACACACTGTCTGATGAGCTTTAATAATTTGCAGTCTTTAGATTTTGCAAAGTGAAATATCAGACATCTCTATCACTATTAACAAAAAACTTTAAACTCTCAGGCTTATAATGATTCTTTCTTCTCTGTTATTTACTCTCAATCTGTTTTCTTTACCAGTAAGTAAGTAAACACATTCATTATTGATGTTCATGTTTTACTTCTAGTCTGCCAAAATGTAGTCATGATGTTAAAGATGATATATTACATTTTCAGCACTAACTTACCAATTTAGTGATGGTTTGTGCTCCACAAACAAATAGTGGTCAACTGGCTATCCAACGAGGCTAAAGATTTTATTTCAGTGCTATCTCTGTATATTAAAATAGCTGTCATGGTTGAAACCTTCGATCAGCTATAAATTTTTAAGGAAGATTATCTGGCAAGTGGATCAAAGCTTTTGCTTTTCTGGTAGGTATTTTATTTATAGGCCTGCATTTTCCCACATCCTGTGCCTATCGACCAGCCTGAATACACCCAGACGTGTGTGCACACAGCTGGCACGCCAGCCTCATTCTGCATTCACAGCATATCCCCCCAAACAAGATCCATATGTGGGGCTGATTTTATATTTCCAGTTATTTGTGTTTGTTTGAGTGGAAACATATATAACTTTTCATTGTTGGTATCTTATTACAAACTCTTATATCCACATAAATTAACCACTATAAACATTAAAGAGCATTGAGCACTAGAAACACACAATTAAAAATTTCAAAACAGAAATTTTTTATCTTTTTATTTTTAAAATGTGCAACATAATACAAAAGAAATCTTAGTTGTTTGCTTTGAGAGATTTAAATATGTTGTCTGTTGCTCAGTCTTCGATAAATTCTTCACACAGTGGATAGTAAGTACCTAATTGTGTTAATTCTAAACTACTCTTTGGCACATTGCCAGGTATACTGTGAGGGCTCATTTTTGATGGAACAGCATGTTCTGAACTGGTTTCTGCAAAGGTTGTAATTGACTTTGATATGAACTGTATCTCCTGTAATTTAGCTCTTAATCAAATATAAAATATATTGAATTTGAATACAATTAGGCTGAATTAGTTGTAATGGATTCCAAAACTGTTGATTTAAATATCAAGTAATTATGATGATGGCCATCAGTGTACTTACTATTTAATACATTTAGATTTTGTTGAACCTGAATGTGTTTAAATGCGTTGCATCTCTCCCATTTTCATATATTATTTTCCACAATGAAATAAAAAAACACCAAATACCCACAAAGAACATAAAATGTCTAACTGATATTCTTAAACATCACTAAAACCACAACTTTCTCTGAAACTTAATAAAACAACTAGTGAAATTTTAGACGATGGATATTAATATGTGGCAATTCTTGCGCCATGCAGTAAAGGGTCATCAAGTGAATCAAGATCTGCCTTCTCAATCCTGGATACTTTGTTTACATGAAGAACAGTTGAGAAGCTATGAGCAACAGAGAGAACTGAACATTGCCTTCTTTCTCCTAAACTGTAAGATCCTTGCTTCCCTTGAGTCAGAAAACTGTGAAGCCTCAGAGACACTGGTAATAAGTGAGGCAGCATCTCTCTTGAGAATCTGAAGGGGGAAGTGGTGAAGAGACAAAATGTAGCAGTCCACAGAACTGAATATTAGTCAACAGCATGCCGCAACATGAAGCGACCTTGAAAACATTATGCTAAGTGAAAGAAGGCAGTCTCAAAAGGGCATGCATTGTGAAATTCTACTTATCAAAACTCACCAGAATAGGCAAAGCAATAAACACAGAAAGTGAAATAGTAGTTTCCTGGGGCTGGGGTAAGAAGAAGGAGGATTTAGGGTGATGGCTAAGAGGTGTGGATACTCCTTTTGGGGGTAATATGAGTGCTTTGAAATTGATTGTAGTGATGGTTACATAACTGTGTAAATATACTATAAGTCATTGAAGGTTTACACTTTAAATGGGTGAATTACATGGTATGTGAATTACATTTCATCTGAATGTGGGAGGTGGGGTGGGTAGGGCAAAAGAGTAATGGTGGGGGGGGCGGGAATGGGGAGAACTAAATTGTACACCAATAAAAAATCTTTTTAAAAAGTTGTTAAAATAGATAATGTTAAGGTTATTTGTACTTTTTCAGATCCTAGGTACAAAAACAAAGTTTTTCATTTTTTGTCACAACCCAGATTAAATCTAACATAAAACGTGACACAGAAAGAATTTTAAAAATAGGTAAAGCTGGTGTGGCTTATGATAATAAATGATAAAGTATAAACTGATAGAAGTAAGTAAAATCCAGGTATGTATAAAAAGTAACAGAGAAGGGAATTTAAAGAGGAGGACAATCAGAAATTCTTTAACCAAACCCATAATCCATAACATCATAAAATTAATGTAACAAACGATTACTATAATCAGCTTAATTAACATATCCATCACCTCATAAAGGTACCTTTTATTATCTTTCATGGTGATAACATTAAAGATATGTTATCTCTATCTTAGCAAATTCTGAGTATTCAGCATGAAATTATTAACTATAGTCACCATGTCGTACAATAGATCTCCAGAATTAGTCATTTTATAACTGAAGGGTTGTACGCTTTCAACAGCATCTACCTCTCCTACCCTCCAAACCCTAGTAAACTTTGTATACTTTAAACATATACACTGTAAATTCAAAAAATTATAAACTTCTTGCCAATGATACCTCCACAAAGCTGAAAAATTCAAGTGAACATATGTCTGAAGTATGTCCAAAATTTGTGCTTGAATGTTTATAGCAGCTTTATTCATAATGACTCAAAACTGGAAACAATGTAACTGTCTATTAACAAATGTTAAAAAACAGTATGTTAAAAAACTGGAATACGACTGCTAATAAAAAGCAAACTATTTACACACAAAAGATGTGTGAGTATTGCAGCAATATGCTGAATGAAAGAAGTCAGACACGAGGCAAAGTTAGTTTATAGCAACACTGAGCATGTGAATGAGTCGCCAGAGCAAGGCAGGTTCGGGGATACTGACTTCAACAAAGGAACTTTTGGGAAACATAGAAATGTTCTGTATATTGATTGGTTATAAAAGTGCATACATTTGCTTAACTTCATCAAGTTGTTCACTGAGAAAGGCGCCCTTTTTATGTATTTTATATCTCAGTAAAAAAGGAACCTAAGAAATAGCAACATGCCTTCCATTTACTACCTACGGCTCCCTATATTCTGTAGTAAGCCTTAATTTTCCAGTAGTTCTAATCATCATCTAACACATCATATTTTTTTACTTATTTGTTTATAATGTATCCCACTATAATGTAAGAACCTCAAAGGCAGAGATTTGTATTTGAATTAAACATCAAATAGTTCCATCATCAAGACTAGCCAGGCATTTCTAAATATTTTTAGAATAAATAGTGATTTAATGAATATTGTTCTCTTTCTTCAATCTTATTTCCTAAAGGAAAGTAGCTTAATGTATATCTTAGAATGTAAGATATTCTTAGATCATAAGATAAAGTGAAAGTAGTAACAACAATATGTGTACATGATATTCATGATTTAAAAAATATGAGACACAAAACTTTACATTTAAAACTAAGAGAACATGGATGGACCTGGAGAGCATTCTGCTCAGTGAAACTAGTCAGTCAGAGAAAGTCAAATACCATATAACTTCACTCACATGTGGAATCCAATGAATGAAATGGACTAACCCACAAAATAGAAACAGACTCATAGATAGAGCAGGCTGACAGCTGTCAAAGGGGATGGGGGTTGGGGGACAGGGTGAAAAATGCAAAGGGATTAAACAAACAAAAAAAAACCTCAGACACAGACAACAGTACGGTGATTACGAGAGGGAAAGCAGGGTGGGGGAGGTAGTAGACAGTATGGAGAGATAAACAGTGATGGACGGAGACTTGATTTTGGGTGGTGAACACACAATATAATGTGCAGATGATGAATTACAGAATTGTACACCTGAAACCTATATAACTGCATTAACCACTGTCTACCCAATAAATTCAATTAAAAATGAAAAATGAAAAGGAAAGTAACAACACTGGTTAGTGATTTTATAAACTCCAACAATTACCAGAGTTTTTAAAGGGAAAAACATAGTGCGAATGAGAGGGTTTCACAACCTGCCCTTATCAGTTCCTACTCACCAGGTACATAATGAATAAAACATCAGTATCCGAGAGACTGAGTTTTAGCTTGGCTATCTTCACATCACTGTAGCCACACTTCAATTATGGCTCTGTAGAACTTCTTAAAGGGGGCTTCAAACAGATATATGTATATGGAGCAGGAAGAAGAGGGCAGTAGAGAATGAGCAGACGGTGATGAAAACAGAAGAGAAAAAAAGGAAAAATGTGTATTTTTAATTTGATGTGATTAGATTGTGTCAGTAAGAAAGAGTAACAAATCCTATCACACTCTCCCTCTGCCTTTATAAAATCCTACCACCTACCTCGTTCAAAAGCTTCCACAACACATTTCTATTGTATGCGGTTACCAACACCCCTAAGGCCAGTGGTGTTCTAAATACACAGACAATTCCATCTCTGAAAAAGCTTGAAGAAGGTGAGAAGAATAAATACTGTATTTTTAAAAACAGCAATGATAAAACTTAAGAGAACATGCAGTTGAGACTTATTTTGATATTTCCTTTCCTTGTTTAAATGTCATCTCAGAAATGTAGTGTTTTTATTTGTGAATCCATTTTAATCTAAAGTCAATTTCGCAGTTCAGTTAAAGTTAGCTTTAAGAAATGCTAACAAGGTAGTTGATATAAGAACTATGAATATTATTTTTTGGCTGACTGTATTTCACTCTATCAACTCAATCATCTATATTCCTCTTTTCATCAGATTTTCAGGACATGAACAGAGAGATTTTACTCTGAGAGGACATAAATAGGAAAGGCCTGTTGGCAAGGCTTGAGGACAAATTTGTGACTTTCGTTTTCAGAAACCTAAAAGGCAAGAGAACCCCAAAATAAACACTTTTCACCACATTTCCTTTACCGATGGCACCTATCAAAGCGCAGAATTGTTTAACCACATAGCAGGATTGCATTTACAGATCATGTAACTTGAAACTATTAAAATGCCTTTGCTAATTCCCACAAAATTGTGAGCCTTGCAAAGAATTACACCTACAAAGTGCTATTCTCAGGCAGAGAGGACCACTGCCCAAAGCTCTGGATTGAGTCATTGGTTTCCAACTACCTATGAAATAAATGGATTGTCGAGTAGAAGTAACGACTTAGGCATTAATTAATGAAAACTAAACAAGACAATTTTTCAGTTCTCTGTGTCCTAAGGGAAATTGATTTTTGATATATATGGTCTAGAGTAACTTAATATAAGAAAACTTGTAATAAAAGAAAAATAAATGCTCATTTCAGTTAAATGCCTGTTTGTCAAAGGATTCATTATCCTTTCTCACTCTGAAGGCATCTGACATGCCTGGGGATCAATCAAATAAACGTCTTGGCAAAAATGGATACACTATAAACATAAAACCCATTATAATTAAAGATAGAGGGGAGATATTTCTACAGTACTTTCAAAATGTAACTTTAATGCTAAAAAAGAAAAATCTTAAGCGAAACTGATGAGGGTGAGTCGCCAACCCTCTTGCCTTAGAACCTCTTCTCCCTAAACACCTAGGGAGAAGGGTTTTACGGGGCACTGTCCTGACCAGCCAGTGACAGCACACCCTAGCAGAAGCCCGTCTGCATCAAAGATGTGAACGTCTGATTGGGACTCTCAGCAGCTGCCATTGTTTCAGGGAAGCAGACAGTCCAACAAGAAGAATCCCATGTGAGAATTCCAATGTGTTTCTTCCGTGGAGGAGGAAACCACCTTTTCTTCAGTCCCTGAAGAGTGTCCTGTGTTGAATCACGTCGTGTGAGCAGACATCCTGCCTTCGCCAGAACAACTCTGAATTTTGAAATTTGCCTTGCTTCACTGCATATACATTTCATTTGTCCCTGAGTTCCACATCTTTTCCTTTCCCCTTGCCTCTTTCTTCGTATCTTCTTATTTTTGCTTTCCCTCTTTTTAGCATGTATTGTTTGTTACTTACTAAATCATAGCCTTCCGACTTCTCAGTCAGAGCTCTGCTTCACCTCAGAATGTTTGTAGCTCATTTTCGTCCAATTTTTTAAATTGTCCATTTCCTGGAATTCACCAGTTCGACCTGACTGAATTCTCCATCTCCCTAACTTTAATATAACAAAGAACTCCACTGATGACTATTCTCTCTCCTCAAGTCACAGAACAAGAAGCCTGGTCTTTTGAGGTGTACACATCTGTACTTACACATTTTGTTGAAAAATAGTCACAAAACCCCCTGCTCCCATATCTTCATAATTGGCAGTAATTACCCATTCATCTGCCTCTACCAACTCATCCCTTTCTCCTAAATAAGTCACATGTTTCTCTCCTCTTTCACAGACTTAGAGTAAACCCTCACCTTCTCTCATTTGGACAGGAAATTTTTCCCTCCATTTTCATCTCTTTATAATCTTTTATAGTGATGGGAGTGCTATTTGCCCATCCAGTCTTATTTCCTTATTCTTTGTTAAAATGTTACATGAATGTTTATAATCAGAGGAAATCTCTCAACCTCTGCATCACATCCAGGCCACTTTAAGGTTGGATACTTACCCAGTCCCTCCCTTAATTCCGCCTGACACGTGATTTCCAGCACACACCTCTCAAAGAGCGGAAACCACGCTAGCTCCCTCAGGCCCTCGTGCTGGTTCTCGTCTCTCGGCCTGGAGTGCTTTGCTCTGGATTATGCCCTCTTTTATACTCCCACTGATCCTTCAGATCTGGCCCCAGATAATGCTTCCTCTACGCAGTCTTTCTTTAGGCTCTAGGAAGAGTCTCACACTTTCTCACCTGAGTTGCCTCTGGCTGCTAGGCGGAAAGGAGAGTCTTCACCAAACACAACTTAAATTCAGTTTAAGATGGTTAAGAATAACATTGGAAAACATTCACTTTTTAAAAGAACAATTTTCTATTAAGAATATTCTGGAGGTAAATATATGCTTATGGAAATCCCGAAGGACCTTGAGATTTGGAATTCTGTTTTCTTGTAATCATCAAGTTTTTGATTAATCTACCAGATTTTGTCTGTCTCAAAATACAGAGAAAATGTTAACAGGTCTGTATCACTATTCTAAACGTTTTCAGTGTAGTTGTGATATTTGCTGTTGGTTTAAATTAGATCTAAGGGCTGGATTGGATTTCCAGAGCACTAATGGCATTTTAAGCAACAGCACCATCCCCACCTCTTAAATGAAAGATCCTGCACAAGAAATACAGCACATACTGTAAATAAATACACTTTTTGCCCATAGAATTCAAATGCATTTTTGTCAGCTGGCAGAGTGTTTCAAACACCTGGATATCCTTCAATGGATATGAAAGAAAAGATAACTTTCAGAAGGAAGGTTGTAAAAGCTCTCAATGAGAAACTGAGGAAGGCCAAGGTAAATGATCTCTCTTCTACTGGGTCTGATGGCAGGTCCCTGAAATGATTACATAGAAGGTGGTTCACTGATTGTCCAAGTTGATACTAGTACCGGCATGTAGAGGACAGCTTTTCTGTCCCCATTTCACCCCACCCCCCCCAACCAAACACACATTGATATGCATATCTACAGAGCTTTTGGTTAAAAATTAAATTACTAATTGTATTAATGCTGAATGCAGTGGGAGAACACAGATCTACTAATGAGGACATGTGATTTTTAGTCAGGGATCCACTATTCACTAGTTCTGGGACCATGACCAAGTCAATTACATCTTGGTTTTCTTCGTCTCCCAGATGAAGAAGATGAGGTTCACCTTTTCTCTCTAGAATTGTTGCGAAGATCAAACAATATAATGGTTCCACAGTACTTTGTTAATGAAAGGGTGCTGCGCCAATGGAAGACATTATTATGTATGTGCCCGGTTAGTTCTCATCATCTTCCCCAACCTTTCCCTCCTCCTCTGTTCGTCCCGTTAGATTAAAGACATCACTCTCCTTCTGTGACCTGCAGGTCAAAAATGTGAAGCATTATACTCCTCCTTCCCCTTTCTCCCTCTCCGTCAATTCAGGCATCACCCTTTTCAAGTAGGCCCGAACAGTATCTACCCAGTCGTTCCTCTCCCACTTCTTCTACCCCACTCCAGGCCCACACCCTGCAAAAAATTTTTCAGGCCTCATTGTTTCCCTGACAGGCCACTGGCTGCCTTTCCTGGTGGTAGTTTCTCTTCCAATTCATTGTCAAAAGTGGTTGGAATTCAAATACACAATTCTATCAGACAACGTACAAACTTCTCAGGTTGGTATTCAAAGCCCAGTGCAGTTATGCCATTTTCAGCCATTCCTAGTTTACATAATTTTATCAGGGGGTCCAGGACCAAACTACAGACCTTCCATCAATCATTCCCAGCACAGTTCAAGTTTTCTGCAAACACAGACTATTCAGTCAGCTTGGCATACCTGTGCCTCTCTCCCACTCACAATTGCCTTTATTTTTAAGCACTATTTCAACTCCCTTCTCCAAGATTTCTCCAGCTCTCTAGTTATAACAGATTTCTCCCTTTCTTGTTCTTCCAAATAGTCTTGGTATTCATTATCTATTAATGTGTAAAACATAACTCCAAGAATTGGCAGCTTAAAATAGTAAATATTTATTATTTTACACAGCTTCCAAAGGTCAGGAATTGAGGAGCAAGGTTACTGCTAGCTCAAGGCCTCTCATAAAGCCATATGCCAGTAGTCAGCCTGGGCTGCAGTCAATCTCAAGATTTAACTGGGGATGAAGATCCTGCTTCCAATTTAACTCATGGGGCTGTTGGTATGGGGCTTCCATGCCTCCTCCTATGGGTCCCTCCTGAGGGACATGGATTTCCCCAGAGCCAGAGATCGAAGAGAAAGTGATCCAAGGGGAAGATAAAACAAGCACTCAAGATGAAAGCCCTAGTCTTTTTTACCACTTCATCTCAGAAGTGAGATACCATCACTTTTCCCACATGCTACTGGGCACATGATCAACCTTAAAGGGATGTGGGAGAAGGCTATACCAGGCATGAATGCCAGAGACTGGGGATCTTTAAACTGCTGCAGGTAGGTTGCCACATTCTCCTAGCACATTATTTTGTGGCAAAATTATTTATGTAAGCATAGTGCCTGTTAAATGTTGATTTGCATGAGTTTAGGACTATCATATTCAAGGTTTTGAATTATTTATAGCATTTGTTAAAATAGTTGAGGCACAAGTTGAGTCTGATTTTCCGTGAAGGTTAGTGGATCGTATGCTGAAACCAAACTTGGGAAACCCATATATCAAATATATATCAATGCTAACAAAATGAGCTGTGAAAAGACATTTGGGTGGCATTCCTGTCATTGCCCCAGCATTATTAAAGTTTAGTAAAGAACATGGGTGTGCTCTATCAATGTAGTTATAGTGGTTGAATATATTTACTTGTTTTCATAGGAAGAATGTGATATATGTCAGCAATAGTACTAATCTCATTTTCAAAGGACTTTCCAAAATAAATTCACTTTTTTACTTTAAACAGTTTGCATGTCATCTTCTATTTTCATCACCATGAGAGTTTATCTCAACTCCGTATTATAGAATTGTACCCCTGAAACCTATGTAATTTTATTAACCAGTAACCCCAATAAATTCAATACAAATAAATAAAATAGATACACTTTCTCTTGTATAACTGAAATATCTAGTAAAGATTAGAATAAACAATGCATGTAGCATTTCAATGAAAAGATCAAACATTTACTCAAGATAATACTAAGCAAAATTGAATAATAATTTATTCATCACTTGAGACGCTTATATAAATTGAGAGAGTGCTCCATCACTCTTCTCCACACTTCCATCTTTCACCAGTAGCTCCAGAAACTGGCTCTGTGTGACGCTGTTTTAAGAGCTATCAGCTATTCCATCTAGAATGTAGGTCTCGTTTGGAACCTAGAAGTTAGGACAAGTAAAGGTAAGCTACTTCCATGGGGGTTAATGGCTGCTGCTGCTTCATCTTAAGAAACTCTTCTACACACTAGTTAATCTAGAATAATTTTTAAGATAAAATCCCAAGTCTTCCAAAAACCAATTAAGTCAAAATCCCTAGTTGCAGGACCCTGGTGTCATCATTTTTATAAGATCCATGGATCTTTCAAATACGAATTCTAATATGAATTCCACTTCTAATGTACATCTATCATTGAGAATCACTGGGGGATAAAATACAGAATGGCAAAGAAGGACATCCAGAAGGCATGCAACAAAATGTCATTTCATTTCGTGCTCAGCAAATGACAGAATTAGAATTTTCCAAAACTCAAAGGGAACTACTAGATTGACTGTGAATCACTGAGTTTTAATATGCAAATGAAACACTCTCTTCTTGAATAGTAAATTCAGAGCTATAATATTTTTTGGTCATACTTTTAATATCAATGTTTTTCGTATTCAAAATGTGCATAATTACAAATAATGGACTTATTTTCTGGTTTGTTTCTCTTATTAGATATTGTACAATTTCCAATAAGAAAAAGCCATACCCATTTCTCTGGCACTAATTAGCAAAATAAACAGCAGACTTTGGACTAGAATTCATGTACCTAGATTACTGTTTATGTTTCTTTTGTCCACTATGTAGGAATACTTAGTAATAAAACAATCGGTAGTGTAATTTTTGTAATATAACACTCTTGGCATAGGTATGTGCACACACATGCATGTGTTTAGTGTGTGGGGTAGGGAACTGAGTCTTCTTGCAGAAGAATGTCAGCCAAGAAGATACTCAGGATCTAATGGAACTCCTTACAATTAACCATTTTAGAGAATTGCTCTCAGTCTGAGAGATCTCCTTACTGGACTGTCTCAGCTCAGTAACCAATTTTGAAATCATATCTCTGAAAAAGTAAGTTTACTTTATTTCTGTTAAAGGATGCAAAGGAAAGGTGATGTGTAATCTTGTTTTAAAAGGACTGTTTTTAGCATCTTTGAAGAGATGCTTCTAATTATTAAAAATAATCTAGAGAGAACCTTATATTTTGCTTTTTACCTTCTATCAATTATAGTAATATATAATTTATAGTAAACTAGAAAAGAAACACAAAAAATACTTTAAAGTTCAATATAGTTTCAGAAAAACATGACCTTCTAGAAAGGATGAACTTAATGTCAAATGCCAAGTCTTTGACTCCATATAAATCACTCTCTTCATTAAATGTTAAAGCATAGCACATTATAAAGATGAAAGTCAAGGTTCTTTTCATTACCAATACCCTCCTGTTGAGTATTTGGAAAAATATTTTCATCAATGCATTTGATCTTTTCAAATTAAATTATTCTCTAAGTGAACTAGATGAAAATGAATTATATTAAAATTAATGCTTGTCCTCATTTTCAAATATGAGCCATAACTTCTAGTTTTAAATGATATTCTCAGATAATAATCTTGTTTTAAACTCTCTCTTGGTAAATAGAATCCTGCTGGACTAATACTGAGACAATGTTTGAAGTGAGCCCAATTTGACCTTGTAGCTTGAGAGAAATAACTAGGGTGTATTACATATCTTTGAGCCAAGTTTTCTGAACAAGTGTGCACAGTTTTTATTATGTTTTCTTTTATGTTTTATTGTGAGGAAAATGTTTTATTATAAATAAAAAGAAGGAATGACTTGATTAAATACGTGCTCTGTCCAGCAAGCCATCGGAACTCCGTACTGGGAGTCTAGGAACTGGGGAATCTCCTCTTACCTCCGGTAATATGAAGATCCTCAGCCTTTGGTCCCATACCAAGCACAGTAGGTATTGCTCAGCAAATGTTTCTTATATTAAAATTTGAGGTCTAAAAACTGGGTGGTGAGGTCTTCCACTTCTTCCCAACTGTTATATTATGCAGAAGGAGTTATACCACATTTCATATTAAATACTAGCCCCTATTCAGGAGCAGTTTATCGCCTCAGATTTGGTTCTCTGATAATATCAAAGCACAGCATTATTAGGGAAAATTCTGACCATAAGTTCAGTCACACTGTTGATATGGGATTTTCCATAAAATTTTCTCCAAAGATAAAGAAGTTATAGTTGTTTTGATTATGCCACTGTGTTGACATATGTGACCATTGACCCAAACTAACATAATATTTAGAAATATTTTTATACATCACTTGGGAAATAAAACCTACAAGATATATCCTCTGCTCTAAAACAAAGCAGTTGATAGATGACTTTCAAACTCATGCTATCAACTTGTGGCATAGGATTGTTGACTGATACACAATAAATCACTCAAAATAAATCTGTTGCAGACAGCCATAGACTGTTCGACTGACTCAGAAAGGAAGAATGGGTAAGTAAGATTTTAGTTATTTCTTTATTTTATTCAATTTGCAACAGTATGTTTCAAAAAGATACACATTTATTACATTTATAACCTCCCAAACTCATTTTTACTGTTTTTGAGATCTTATATTCTATATGGAGAAAGATTCATTTAGATAAAAGTTTGAACTTGCATAATGCCCAAAATAGTGTTGCAAATACAATAATATAAAAGTTTTTAAATTCCATTAAAATATTGTTATTGATTTGTTGGTAAAAGCAACGAGCCAACCTACCATATATACTTTGCTGAAGTTTCAACTCATGTTACAATGTACACCTAAAAGCATGAGGTGATTATGAATCATTTGAGTGTGACTAGAGAAAAAGGGCATGGTTTCATAACATTTTGATTTATATCAAAACTATTTCATTAGTTTTCTGGCAACTAGAGAGCCTAAAAACTCAGAAGCTAGTAGAGATGTGATATGAAGCACAAATTCCCCACGGGGGTCACGGTGAGTGATCTTAAACAGAGGCATTCCTACTCCCATGGTTCCCTGGCCATATAGAGGACGTGGCATGATATAGTAGTTGTTGATTTAGGATGTATTTCCCATCCTAAAGGATGATGCCCCAGCATTTTAAGGTTCCCCTAAGCCAGCCCATTAGCTACACCTCCAGAAGGCTGTTCCATTGCTGTGTCGCAGAGGAGCTCCTGGGAGCCACAATATATGGTATGACCAGTGGGTCCTAGGGTCATGTGCTCATCCCAGCAAGCCCTTGCCTTAAAGTGGTAGTCCCTTGGTCTGATATGACATGAGACCTGATCCTGTATTGCTGAATCAAACACTCAATAATGCTTAGTCGCTTAAGCCAGGAAAACAAAATAAAAACCCAGAATACATGCTAATTCCAGTAAGATGTAGAGCTGGGATTTCTGATGTAATTAACTTGCTGCCAAGTAGCTGGTTTGTTTCGATAAGGGATGAATCAAAGTGGTCTACCTAGGACACTGTTAACAGCAGGTTGGACATTTGACATCAACAAATGCTGGCTGCAACAAAAACTGATCAGTGGGAGGTATACAGAGCCTCCCACACTGGTACCAAGGACACTCCATTCTTGTAGCCATTGTGCCAGCACTGGAGCAGTCTGACCAAGGTGACTGATGCCACCATCAGGTCAGGTTGTTAGAAGCCTCTTATGTCACAGATGCTTTCTGGGTGGAATTGACATATGATAAAATATTTTCCCACTTTGTGACCATATGGTTGTATGTCTCCTTGTGTTACTTATCCAGAGCTCCTTGTTCCTGATCTTCCAATCTATTCCTTCCAGCCCCCTGGCTAATTCCTCTCCACTCCCAAGTTAATAATCTTCTTACATAGAACACTTGTCTTTCCTTATAATGTGAAGTTTTAGATACATTGCAATGCCTTGTGGGAGGATTTCCCACATTGCAACTTTTCAAGGCATCCCTAAGTGGGACTGTAATGCAGCATGGTCTATTTTTGGCTTGGATCCACATCCCCTTATCTGAAAAAATTTTGGCTTATTTCCAATGCCTGCAGGTTGTTAGAAGACACTTTTATCACCCCCCAAAACATGCATATATCAGTTCCCAAACAACCATAACTGGAGTTTAGGGACAGAGGAAGCCAAGACAGACGACATGAGATTTTAATTCAGATTACACAGCTTACATGATTCTGGATGTGCCACTTCCATGCTATGATTGACAGTCCCTGGACCTGCTCAACCTTTTGACTTAATGTGTTGGACAGAACCCGGGTCCTGATGGCAGCTCTTCCTTTGACATCTGTCCTAATATGTTCCATCTCCACCAGGGCATAGTCAACATTCTACTTGGGCTTCTTGAAAGTGTTACATAGAAATAGGTTGCCATTGCCCCAGTATATAATATGATTGATTGGTTCTAGAGACATTGTCTGCTAGTGGTTAATCAAATTTAGAGACAACTTACATGGACCTCATCTCTTTAAAAGTGTAGATGAAGATTTCCAAAGGATCAAGACTCATAACAGGTTAACAGCTACAGATTGACTGATATACTGTCAACAATATATAGATGGCAGTTAGTCATGTGATTGGATAGATTTAGCAAGAAGGAGTGTTTAAAGAAAAAAATGAAAGAGCCAACTAATTCATCATTTAAATAGAAGGCAGGAGAAGAAAATCCTGAGGAAGATTGAAGACAAAGAATTACAATAAAAACCTCGAAAAAGTGGTCTCAAAAATAACAGGAAAGAATGATTTTAAGATAAAATATTTGGAATTTCAAAAACCTTAGGCAGGTAGTAAAGGCTAGGAAAAAATATATAATTACTATTAAATATATATATGTGTACATAATTAGTACTTGTTCTGTGAGATGATAGTAATTTGAGAATGGTGGTTTTCTTGTAGATAAGAGATTCGAGACCACATTTAAATGCTGATGGAAAAATACTGAATAGAAGGCTTTGTTGAAAATAACAGAATGGCAACAAATGTGAGTTTCCACTCTGTTTCTAGGTAACCCATTGATGCTAATTTCTTTTTTTCATTTTCATTTAAGTAGAGCATAGAAATCTATTTGCCTAGAAGTTTATTGAAGGTATTTCTGTGTTTGGAAGGGGTTAGACTAAATGTTTTTCCTCTAAATGTTCTCCCAAATCAAACATTCCTTAATTTTACGATCACTAAAGTGATACTATGCTTTTATTTATCTACTTGACTTGATTGAGCTAACCTGAATGATAAAATGCATATTTATGAAGAGTCAGTAAATAATTCTATTTCAGACAAGGTAGTGAACTGATTTGGTCATTTTTCCAATGGAGGTTATAGTTAAAGTTGAATGTGAAAATTAAGGTTTTATTCTTTAGTATTGATCCTGCATAATGTATGCATGTGATTTCATATCATCTAGTATTAGTATATATTAGCAGATATTATTAGCAGAAATGGATACTATAATTTGTGAAATGCTTCCAATCGAAAATGCATTTCATAAGTGGACTTTTTAAATTTAATTCTTACAGTAACTGATTAATTTTTAATGTACATGTACTTCTTATAAAATTAATATGCCTTATATTCATGCATTATTAAAATGCATATTTATTCAAATTAAAACATGCATTCTTTTAATCTGCCCTTTCTTCATGATTATTATAATTTCATGATTTAATTCATTTACTTATTTTTGTCATTTGCAAGCTGTTCATATCTTTACTAGAGTTGTATGCCTCAGAGAATAAATCCCTTTAATGCTGCCAAATCCAGTGGATTTCTAGCCACTGGCAAGTAGTTATTTGCAAGGTTGATTTACTATATTTTAGGTACATGAGCTGCTGAATAAAATAACCAGAGAAAGTGTTTTGTTTATGAGTAGGTTTTATCAGCCTTGTATCCTAAACTAAATAAATGTAACCAGTTATTGAAATGTGATTGCTGTTTAATGATATGCAAAGGGAGTTCAAAAATAAAACCTCTTTGTTTTATTGTTTTCTGAATGTCTTTCATTAACCATTTGCTCTTAATCTATCATAGTTTTTTGTGTGTATGTCTACAAATCCTTTCAAATTATTGGTACTTTGCTATTCTAATTCAAATAAAACAACACTAATGCCCTAAAATATGAAGGCACCCTGACTGAACTGTCTGCCTTTTAACACTGAATTCCACTTGATTTATTAGTTCCTCGTTACCATAACAGCTCTTCTTTTTATGTTTCAAACTGTTGTCAAACTGCTGGGGTGACTCAGCTCTCTGCCCAGAAAAAATAAATCTTCACACATAACTACATAACATATTAAACATATGTTCACATATGAACACACACACACCAAAAACAAAGTTTGCTGGGTTGAAAGTTTTCCTGGCAGATGGGAAGGCAGTAAAGAACAGGTGCTTTCAGTATACTTCTAGATCTATTTTAAATATGTAATAACCATTGAAGAATTATTTTTTATTAATCTGTTCACTTTAAGAAAAAGCATAAACTCAGTTAATTAGATTAAAATGGAATGGGTGCAGACAGGGATATATTAAAGAATCTATGCAAAAGCCAAGATAAACACGCTTATTTTTTCAAGTCCAGGCGAGAACACAGGTTATTCTAAAACACTTCACTTTTTCCCCATGTTATTTAATCAGTAAATTAGCAAGTATTTATGTGATGACTAAGTAACCAGGGATTCCAACATGGAAAAGCGAATCGAAGAGCCAGCCATACCCCACAGCGCTACTGCCTGGATGGGCAGCCTTGTAATAAGCAGAGTCCAGAGTTTGGAAGGTACATTAACAGGTTTTTTCTTCATCTCCTGCATGTTATTTTAACATGTACTATTGCTCAACACTTCTATAGCTTCGCATAAGATAATGTGACCTAGAAAGAGATGATGAGAAGAGAGAAGGAGATGAAACATCAGCATGGGGTAGATATCAGCATTAGACTAGTAACAGTCTAAATACTTTATAAGCATTATCTCATTTTCTTCTAATAAGAACCACAGCAGTGTTTCATTATTCTGCTGGTACAGATGAAGAAACTTCTGTACATTTATTAAGTCGAAGAACTAAGTTTTGAAAAAGGCTTTTATCATTCTTGACTATAAGAACCTAATTTAAAATGCCATATTATGTATAATTCATTTGTAAATTGCAATTTTCAATGTTATTGTAAATTCTAACCCCAACATGACTTGAAAACTTTAAACTGATTTGTTGGCTTTTAGGAGCAGAAAGGAGTTGAAATTTTATAGCCTAATTAATTAATCCCTGAGCAATCTGAACTTGACTTTAGGTGAGGTTCATGTGGATGATTATGTATTCCAGAGTACACTGATGAGACACTTAAGCACTTTTTAAAATATAGGCATGCCCACCGTGAGCATGCTTATGTTCGTTAAGGAATCCCAAGGGGTCCATTCTAAATCTCTAAATTTCCCTGGAAATACCAAGAGCTATCATTCCTCAAGTTCTTCAAAATGAATTTGTAAAGTATTGGATTATAAAATTCACAGACTTGTAGGTGTCCTATCAAACTGCCTTGACACTTTTATAGCAGTTGGGCCTTAAAATGTATTCTATTTCTTAACTTTCAATGGGTTATTAAAATTTTACAATCATATATGTAAAATATGCTCATTAAATGGGCTGTTTAAACATGTCAGAGAAATGAGCTGTTTTTCTTTATTTAATGACAATTATGTTCAGCAAATCTCAGGCAGTATTGAAATGATTGCTTTTATTTTTAAACTTACTTTTTATTTGCATTCAGTGCACTGATTTGTTTTTAATTTTTAAGAAGATTTTATTTATTTTTAGGGAGGGAGAAAGAGAGGGAGAGGAACAGCAATGTGCTTGAGAAACATCAGTTGGTTGTCTTCCACATGCCCCCAACTGGTGACCTAGCCCACACCTGAGGTATGTGCCCTGACCTGGAATTGAACCCGGGACCTCTCAGTTCTCAGGACTACACACAACCCACTGAGCCACCCCAATCAGGGCATCAGTGAACTGACTTAGATGGAGTTTCTCTGTGCCTAGTGCCTCTTTGGTCATTAGACAGCATGACCCTGTGCAAAGCCCAGAGTCAGAGAGACAAAATCTAGAACTTGCCAAGTACAGTAGAGAGGTGTCTTTAGGTGAACTACATATCATGTCTGAGCTTCAGTTTCTCTGTCTGTAAAATTAAAATAGCATGCATACCTACCAGAACAGTTTTCAGGTAAGCAGAAGTGATGTTTGTAATTTGATAGACACATATTCTCCAATAATGTGGTACCACATTAATAGTAGACAGTATTGTTCATAATCTTTTCTTAAGTCACTTTACATCATCTTATTATGTTGATATGATTAGTGATAGTGATTTTTCATATTTTTGTGCCAGATTGAATAACTGTAAACCTAGCTGGGCAGAGCTAAGTAACACCCTGCTTCTACCATCCATACTGCAAAAATAGTATCTTAAGAATAAATAAAATTTATATCAAGATTATTTGGAGAATAATCTACATTTCTAAGTTTGTTTATGTTGCACCAGAATATTGTTTTCCCTAAAGGCTCTTTACATTTCCTTGTGCTTTAAAGTTGGACTCTCCTGCAATTTCTTTTATCGGTGGTAAGATAGCGCCAGTGGGAGTGGGGCTGTTTCATGGGCACAAGGAAAGCATTTCAGGGACCTGCATGAGAGGTTGGTCTTGTAGTAAGGTGTATTCCAGTGGAAGGTTGTGGCTGTGTTCCATCTCCATCCATCCCACCATGGAAAAAGTCCAACCATGCCTTTAGCGAGGCTGAACAAAGGCCAGGTCCAGAGTTTCTGTGTCATAGTAAAGCTTAGTCCTTTGGAGTCCACAGGCAGCTGCTAAGTAGTCTCAGTCCGCACTCAGGTAGCTTGGCACCATTCCCAGCTGAGCTGTTGTACCCAGCCAGGATCAGCCTATGTTTGGAGTCCTCCCAACTGCTAGGGCCAGGTGGTTATGGACAGAGAACACACAAGTGCATGGGGGTGAGGGCAGGTTCCTGGACTGGGATTTTATTATATTGAGAAAAGCCAGGAGCTTTTTCAAAATAACCAATCAACTTCCCAAGCTTTCACTGTTCTGACAGGTCCATCTCCTATTTAGACTGACAGGATTCAGTGATCAAGCACCTCCCCCTGCTCCCCACAACAACTAGGTACCAGATGGGGGCAGGGAGGAGGGTTAATCCTTGATGGGGCAACTCTCTGATCCCCTGGAGTGTGTGAAGCTTGAGTTTCCTGGTGAAGCAAACAGGCTTATCCATCCCAACATTATTAAGCTCAATGTCTAATTTCTTTTGCTCCTTTTCTTATAAATAATTAGTTAACTATCTATAGCAGGCGTGTCAAACTTATTTTCACTGGGGGCTACATCAGCCTCACAGTTGCCTTCAAAGAGCTGAAATAATTTAAACTATCTAAATTTTGAATCTCCTTCTATATTGCCCAAGCTGCTTGAGGTTACTGACAGTGATATTTCACTAGGCAAGAATTAACCTCCCAGTTTTCTGTAGTGGTTTACATTTTCAGAGTGTGTTCACTTATATTATTTCCATGTGTCTTTTTAAGTACACATACAATTTGAATTATTTTCTGACTTCCACCAATTCAGAGACCCACACAATTTTCGTAGGTGATTATAGAGTTGTATTTTGCACCACTGTTGACTGAGCCTGTTAATTGGTGTCACAGAGGAATTGGCAAGTGAAGTGACTGCACACACGAATGATTATTTTTTAATTTCACTTCAATCCAGAAAATATTCTTCATGCCAAAAGGACTTTAAAAACACCATGCTTGCCAGCAGCCCGGTGTGCAGAATAATTGCTGATGGTTACAGATCAATAATATCCAATTTAGAGAGCCTGGGGGCTAAAGAATTTTACAGCCATAATCTGTAAAGCATTTTTGAGGAAAGCAAAACATTTGGAGTAATTAATGAATTAAACTTCAAAATAGGAGAAAAGCAGAAATTAGCAAGAAATAGATAATATGGGTCAGAAACAAGAAACTAATGTACTTGACTTAGATGTTCACCCAGACAAAGATCCAAACTGGGACAGAACTGGAGGCCCTGGAAACACATTCATGTGCCTCTGTCTTGAACAGTTTGTTATACTAACTACGTAAAACTCAGAAGCTATTTAAAGGTAAGAAATAACACTGCAGGTATTTTACATGTTTCAAGAAATGCTGCATGTGTCAATGCAAATGATTTTCTTACAAACATATCACATTCTGCTTTCTTCTACCTCAGTTCATTGTGCATTGTATCTGCCTTAGTGCCTCTGCTGATTATCCAATACATTCCAGGCTTAAAGACGTTTAAAATCTCATCGGTCTTCTCTAAAGATCAAGATTCTTTGTGCACGTACATTTCATTTTCTTTTCAGGAGATGTCACAAAATCTCTGCATATATTCAAATTTTGCAACTATTATCTATATATTATAAAACCTATTATTCTCCCAACCAAACTGGAAAGTGAGGAGCTGTGGGAGAGAGTAAGGTTATTTGAACAAGTTGTGTTCTATATAATAAGGAAATAGTGCAAATTGTAGGATTGTGCCCAAAATGTGGAAGGTTTATTAATTTAAGCATGGGCTGAGGAACTAGGGAGACTTTTAGGGAAAAATAAGGAGACAGATATTGTAGCTTGCTAAGATTTTCAGTTTTCTGCTTAATGTGTCTATATGGCCACAAATAAGATGGAAGTTAACATTCAGTGAAGATACCAAAGGAATAATTAATTTTAAAAAATAGAAGATACCTCAAATATAATTTATAAGCAGCTGACATTATCATAATAGAGAAAGTTCCAGAAATCATCATTACAATTTTAAGTGAGGGGTAGAAAGATGTAATCAAGATTTTAAATGTCTATTTCTATAACTGAAGTAAAGAAATCAAATTTTCTTATGCTCTGTAATTGTTTTAATTTCTAACATAAAAATTTGAGCTAGAAAGAAAACGCTCTATTCCTTTGGCAGCTAGATATCTCAGATATAGAATGGATCAGTGCCAAAAAATGAATAAGAATAAAGCCTTTCTTTTTTTGTTTATTGTTGTTCAGTTACAGTTATCCTGTCTTTTTCCCCATTGCTCTCCCCTACCCTGACCACACCCCTACCCCCAGTCCCACAGTCATCCTCCCCATTGTCCATGCCCATGAGCCCTCTATTCGCATTCCTTGGCTTGGCCCTTCCCCTTCTTTCCCCTGTTCTCCCTGTCCCTCCTCCCCTCTGATCACTGTCATTTTGTTCTTATTTCAGTGTCTCTGGTTCTATTTTGCTTGCTTGTTTGTTTAGTTGATTGGGTTCCACTTATGGATGTGATCATGTGGTATCTGTCTTTCACCACATGGCTTATTTCACTTAACATAATGCTCTCCAGTTCCATCCACACTGTTGTGAGAGGGTAGAAGTTCCTTCTTTCTTTCTGCTGCATAGTATTCCATTGTGTAAATGCACCACAGTTTTTGGTCCACTCATTTACTGATACCACTCATTTACTTAAGCTATTTCCAGCACACAGAATAAAGCTTTTCTTATTTATATAAATACATTACAAAAATGTTCATTTAGAAAGAACCTAGAATATAAATAATTTTCTGAGCTCTTGTCCCTCTGATCCCTGGAGGACACTAAAAATTCTTGGGTGCACAGAAATATATTGATTATTGAACTGATGGACACAATTAATATAGTAGCCTCCGCAAAAAGTCTAAGTACACATAGAAGCAGCCACCAAAGAGCAAGACAAATCTAATGTCCATGGTAGAATTAGTACACAATTGGAATTTAATGTGTTCTCTAATTGATTTATATTTTGAGGGTAAATCATGATTATCAAAATCCACGCTAATAAAACCAGTCACTATGGGACTGAGGGAGGTTTAAAATGTCATGACTCTAAACTTGCTGTATATTGATTAACAGATACACATTTTAATTATACAACATTTAACAGTAGTCATTTTGGGGCAATCTGTTATCACTATCTTAGAAAATCTTTTATATAATAATACAAAAATAATATATGGTGACATGTTAGCTCTGAGATATTCATAATCCTAGATACATATAATAGGAATAATCTCACATGCTAGTGACAGCATATTTTGTTACTATTTTTTAAACATTTTGGCTATATATGGAAAAAGATACTTAACATTTCAATGTACCCATTGGTATAGTATCTGTAGTTACAAGTGCATGCACATCAATCTCTGCTATTCATGTTTTCAGCTTTAAAAATGATGAGTGTTACTTGTAAGTTACCTTAGAATGCCATTCCAAGTCTCTCGTTTTCATTTTGTGTATGATGAATACCCATAAGCAACTGAAGTGTTGTATTAAAAGCATCCCTTCAGTATACTACCTCTGTAAAAACAGAAAATTCAGTTACAGAGAACTGAAGGTCAGTATAAGATCATGTATTCCATTTGTTTCCAAATGCTCTGGTTTCTCTTCAGATTGTATAAATCTTTTGCCTGTTTAAAATATATCCCACTAGGGCTGCTTATTTAAACATGAAGGGCTTGGTCTGACTATGAGACACCATTTTTTCATAAGTGGATCCAAAGCATTTGATACTCAAGAAATGGCCCTGGATGTGCAGAGCGGGTGTCACTTCCGAACTCATACGAAATTGGAAGCTCAAGGCCCCATCTCAGTCAGACAAGCACAGTAAAAGATTCCCAGGTAATTCATATGCTCATGAAAGTTGACGTTCCTTCTTTGTTTTGTTTCATCTTTTTTGTTTTTAAAACACCCAAGTGAGCTTTATTCATAATACCAAACAAAAATTTGTTTTTTTCCTGTACAAAACTGACTTTATCTTTTTGTTATTGTTCAATTACAGTTGTCCCCATTTTCCTCCCATTACTCTTCCTTGCCCTACCCACCTCCATCCTCCACATTCAATCTTCCTCCCCAGTGTTGTCTTTGCCCACAGGTCCTTTATACATGTTCCTTGACTACCCTTCCCCTCCTCTGCTCCATTTTCTCCCTTCCCCCTCCCCTCTGGTCCTAATTGCCAAATTTGGAAGCAACCAAGATGTCCTTCAATAGGACATGTGAATGGAAAAGTAAGCTGTGATATATCTAGACAATGGAATATTATACAGTGCTGAAAAGAATGAGCTATCAAGCCAGGAAAATGCATGGAGAAAAGTTCAATGAATATTAGAAGTGAAAGAAGCCAATCTGAAAAGGCCATATGCTATGTGATTCCAGCTACATGACATTCTGAAAAAGGCAGGCTATGGAAACACTAAGAAACATAATCAATGGTTGCCAGTGGTGTGGGTTGGTGGGGAAAGGTGAACAGGCAGAGCAGAGAAGGTATTCAAGGCAGTGAAAACAGTCTGTATAGTATAATAATGATAAACAATATGTCATTGTACATTCATCCAAATCCTTAGAATATATAACACAAAGTGTACTTTGAGTGATTGTGATGTGTCGAGGTCAGTGCATCCTTCGCAAAAGTAGACCATTCTGGTGAGAGATGTTAATAACCAGGGAAACTGCGCTTGAGTGTAGGGAAATACAGCATAAGAGAAATTTCTGTATCTTTCTCTCCATTTTGCTCTACACCTAAAATGGCTCTGAAAAAAAAAAAGCTTTAAAAATACCAAAGTGATGCAAGATTTCAGAACCAGCGATCTAACCCAATTTCTCACAGGTTTCTGCTCTTCAATGATGTGGCTATAAAATGACATCATTTTTCATAAACCAGCTGGACTCAGAGTAGCAGAGGATTAAAGAAGGCATAACTGGAAAATATTTTTGTGCTTTCTTACTTTATCAATATCTTTTTCTTGAACAACCTCCCAGAATATGAAGCAGGAACAAATCAACTGAGAGCACAGATATTCCTGGATCAATATACAAAGCATCAGGCATCATTTGCAGAAGAATATGCCACAGAAACTGATTACTAGACATTGTAACTAGAGCTAATTTCAAGGAAATCACATACATTCCCTGAACTTTTATTACAGTATATTCTTGTAACTGTTCAATTAGTAGTAATTGTTAAAACCTTGCTGTGTCTGATTTATAAATTAATCTTTATCATGCCTATGTATGTATAGGAAAAACATCCCTTGGGGATCTTGAAACATACCCCTTGTGTACAAGGGGAGACTACTCAATGCCTTTCAATAAAATCAGCAAGGGATTTGCTTTCTAAATTCAGGTAAAGTTTGTGACAACCAAAGAGAAAGAATTTCTGGACCTTTAATTTTATTTTCTGATTATAAATAAATAAATAATCTTCCATCGTTTGGCTGCCCTCTCTTCAAAGACAAGGACAGGAGAAAGGTCATCCTGCTAATAAACAGGAAGAACTAGACAAGCTGTTCTTGCTGAGTTTCACTTGGGATGCTTTCATTTAGTCTTCTTAAAATTTTAGTGTTAACAAGCTCTAATTGGTACTCTCTAATGGCTCCGTCTTTTGTTCCTGTGCAGCAATGTCAGTGGCATTAATAGACAAGTAACTAATGTGCTGAAAAGTGTGATTAAATGGAAGTCTTTTCAAATGTTGTGCCGATGCTTTGAAAAGCCATTCAGAGAAACTGTTCACTTAGTTTTTTTCCCAGATGTGAGTTGGCGTTGAAGCAGGGCGGCTGCTCCTCCCTGGAGACTGATTTTTCTAAGCCTGTAGTTCAGATCAGTCAATGTGATTTCTCCTCCTGCCAAACAAAGTTGCTGCCTGCTCGAAGTCATGCTGGGTGAGAAAGATGTGCTTTGTGCTGCCAAAGGATTCCACGTAAATAAGGATAATAATCGTGTTCTCACCAGCGGTGAATTATTTCTGTCATTCTAAAGGAAAAGACATGGATCAGAATTTCAAGTGACAGCCTCACGGAAGATTTCTTCGATTCGCCTGGATCACCCTTTCAAATGAGTGGAAATGTCTGGAAGAAGCATATCGCTTTTTCTAATGAAATACTGAAGACCACTCAGGTTGAAAACAGAGGAAAACCTTTTTAAATATAAAATACTCCTGGCTGAACAACAAAATGTGTCTTGTATACCACCCGAAGTACTGTAGACCTGTTGAAATGAGACAGAATATATGTTGTTCTCTTCCTTAAGGCTTGACAACTCTGCAATCTGACACAATGTGGGAGGAAAAATAAAGCTAACAAATTTTGAAGTTGCCTCTTATTGGGGGGTATTAGCAACAAAATAAAGGAGGCCTGAAAATCAGGATGGCAGGATGGCATAGTTAAAATTTAATATTTCTTGCGACACCAGAGGAGGCTGGTTTTCACTTTATTTAAATTAAATTCAATTTTTATTTTATTGCCAAGGACACACCAGAAGTAAGAAACATTTCTCCAAATGCACCATTTTCCCTTGAAAGTCACTTTTACCAATTATGTTTTTATTAGACTAAACATTTTCCTAGAAAGAGGTTAATACGATATGGAGTTTTTATTCAAAACATATATGTAATTCATATACCTAAGGGTTTCTTATTAAAAGTAGCATAATACTTTGCCCTGGCCACTGTGGCTGGCTCAGTTGGTTGGAATGTAGTCCCGAAATGGAAGGGTTGTGGGTTCAATCCTGAGTCCAGGTGCTGGTCTGGGCGCAAATGGGAGGCAACCAATTGATGCTTCTCTCTTGCATCGATATTTCTCCCTCTCCCTTTCTCTCTAAAAGCAATAAAAAATGTCCTTGGTGAGGATACAAAAATAATAAAATAAAATAAAAGTAGCATAAGTTTTTGAATACAGCCCTTTAAGTTTCAATTGACTTCCTGTGGGAGAGGAGACAATTTGGACAACTTTATGGTTTTAACATAACAAGAGCAAGAATGTCTTTCCTCTGAAGAAATAGGCACTATCATGTTACATTTTCTTGATCTACTAATGTGTCTCAGCAGCTGTAGCAGTTTGAGGAAGTGGAAACCTGCTGCTGAGGCCAGACTTAGTTTTTAAGTGACAAAACTCTAAAAGCCACAGTATTTAAAATCATTTTTACATATAAGTGCTAAAAACTCACCTGTAATCAAACTCTATTTCTTTTTCTGTCATTGTCACCTCTTTCATTAATGCAAGTAATCAGATAGTTTAAAACTCCCAGACATTGCCAGTTCCCTGCTCTGCTGTTTCCAGTTCTCCCGGCGTTCAGAGAGGCCATTTGTAGCCGTGGAAGAGTGACGTTTGGTGGTGCACAAGGCAGAGCAAAACTGAATTGATTTCTTTAGCCTGGGAACAATGTCACGATTTCAATGTTTCATACCAATAAATTCTCACTCTCCTCTGAAAGTCCGTTTCATTCTCTTTGTTGATGTTGCGGTTGAGTGGGAAGAGCCAGGGTCTAGAGTGAGGGGACTGGAACTAGGTCCCTGTGCATCCCTGAGAACCAGGCTTGGTGACCACATCAGTCAACTGTAGAAATGAATCAGGTTCTTTTAATGTAGCATAAAACTCTAAATTCTTTAATGGTATGATATCAACACTCTATGGTATCACTCAAAGGCTCTGCACTGTCTTGTATCAGACATGTTTGAAAGCCAGCCGTATATAATCCCTTAAACTCAGAATACTCTCATGTAAAATGTGTGGTATCTTTAAGGATTTGGGGGTAAGAGAGATGATTTCTTAACTGAAGCTGTAGCCTCAGCTATAGTTATAAAATGATGCTTGAGCCTTTTAAACTTGAGATGAAGGTCTTCTCTAGCTTCTAACACACAGTGATTGATTCAGCGAAGGGCACCTAGCTCTAATTGGAGCAGTGGGAATAGAACACGGCTGCTGCAGCCACTGGAGCAGCAGGAGGAAGGGGATTATTGATCGTCCACCATACGAATTGCATTGCTTTGCATTAAGTGCTTTCGATATTTGGGATTTTACTGAGCCAAAGGCTTTGGATTCATTAAGTGTAACATGAGATCTATTCTGTAGGAAAGAGTGGCATTTCCAATCACCAGTGCAGAGATCAAATGGCCTATTTTCCAAAAGAAGTTACTATTTATAGTTAAAACATAGTAGTGCTTGTGCTATCTTGCCAGGGCTGCCTTAACAGAGTACCACAGACTAGGCGGCTGAGGCAGCAGAATCTGTTTTTCAGTTCCTGGAGATTCGAAGTCTGAGGTCAAGGTGTCAGCAGGACGTCACCAGGGAGAACTCCATCCCAGGCCTCTCTCCTTGGTGTGTCGATGGGCATCTTCTGTGTCTTACACAGTCTTCCCTCTGTATGCATCTGTGTCCACGTTTCTTTTTCATATATGAACCCCAGTCCTATTGGGTCAGAACCGACTCTAAAATGACTTCACTTTAAAGACCTTTCTCCAAATGCAGTTGCGTCCTGCGGTCCGGGGGTTAGGACTTTACCATATGAACGTTTTGCAGCACAGTGTCCATCACAGGGCCTCCCAAGTGCAAAGCACTTTCCAAAAAGCTTTACACGCATCAACTTCTTTCGTTTCACAACAGCAGCTCCAGTTCTGTGCCTGCCCGGAGCCAGGACAGTGCTCACGCTCCCTAGGATGGCCCGGGGCCCTCGCTGCTGTGTTCTCACCGCAACTTTCCACCGCACCTCACGGAGACCCAGCCAAAACACTGGGACTAGTAGATAATTATGTCAAGTTTGCTGGAGCCGAGGTTAGTATACAAACCAACTACCTTCCTATATAACAGAATGAACGAGTAGAATTTGAAGTTAAAAACACAATACCCTCACTGACTGTCAGTGGGATTGTAAAATGGTGCAGTCCCTATGGAAACTAATATGGAGACTCCTCAAAAAATTAAAAAATAGAACTATCATAAAACTCAGCAATCCCACTTCTGGGTACATATGTAACAAATTGAAAAGATTAATTTGAAAAGATATATGCACCCTTATGTTCATTGTAACATTACTTTACAATAGCCAAGATATGAAAACAAACTTGGTTTTGGCACAAGTACCAAAAAAATGTCTACTCCTCCTGGGAAGGAAGCTAGAAAATGCTGCCCACGATCAACTGTAGATAAAAGACAGTTTGTGTGCCTTAGGAAACAAGCAGCAATTCTGAGGAAGGTGGCACAGGGCCTGCCTGGGAGAGGCTGGAGCTGCCAGGGATGCGCAGCAGGAAGGTGGGGCAGGGGCCGCAGGGAGCAGGGACAGGAGAAATGTCCTCTCTGACTCACAGGCTTGTCCCCATCATAAAAAGTAAGAGAAGATCTGGAACATTGAGAAATGTTTCTGGAGTTCCGGGAGCTCATTCTAAGCACAAGGTAACAATCACAACTAATCCAAAATGGAGTGAAGGTAAGAATATCAACGGTAAAATTGAAGCCAAGCTCAATTCCTGATCAAATTGATTAAATCTCCCACCCCCTTTATGCCATTGACATGACAAAAGAAGAGGAAGGAGTGAGCAATACTCCTTGCATATATGAGGGACGTTCAATAAAAAATTATGGGACACATAAACAAAGCAAGAAATAAAACCCCACCTCATTGTGGCAATCATTCTCTAATGTCTATATGCAGCAAATCGTCACATTGTATACCTTAAACTTACATACAGTATATGTCAATAATATCTCAGGAAATCTGGGTGGTTCATTGCAGATGTAACAGGTTAATGTGCATTCATTTCTTAAGCGTTGCTTTCTATCTACAGTTCTATTTCAAAGGGGCTAAGGAGATCTATTATGGGCTCAGTTTCTCTGCAATATTAAATAAGGAATCAATATGTTCCTATCACAAGTCTTTCAGCTTGCTATCAAAGACTAGCTTCAGGTATAAACTAAAATAACAGTACTGTATTTTTTCATTTGTTGAAAAGAATGAAAGCCCCCGGGAAGCTTTTGGCTATTAAATATTTTTCTAATGGAAAGAAAACAAAAGTATACCTTGTGGACTGTCAAAAGTGAACAAACAGATTCTAGTTATAAGAATAATATGTCATTTTACAGCGTGAACTTTCTCCAGATTCCTGGCAGTGGAGGGACACAAAGAGTGGAATATTGTCACAAAGGGACAGTGAACAAGATCAAAAGATAAACAAATAAGAAGGCCCATCTTCCTCTTTGTCTCTGAGCAACCAAACCTAATTATATAAACATCATCACAGATGCTTAAAGAAAGGCTGGGTGCAACGGCATCTTTTCAAAATTACAAGAAAAGAAATGCTCATCATTATCCATTCAATTCTGTTCAGGTTTTTGTTTCCTTTTGTCTTTGCTCTGAACAAGTAAAGGAAGCTTCAGCTCAACAGAGCAGTACATTGGGCAAAAAAATCTACTGTGAACCTAGGACAAAATACTCTTTGCTCTTCATTACACATCCTGAATTACACATAAGGATATGATGCAGGTTAAGCACACAACTGGGAAAAGATACTTGCAATTCATATTAAAAATATATATAAATAAGTTGATCAAATCATCACACACAAAAAAAAACAATGTACACACTGTACTGTATGCCACAGAGTAAGATACTGCCCAGTAACACATACAAGGGTGACATCTTGGATAAACCTCTCAGACACAGTGCTGCGGGAAGGAGGCAGGCGTGAAGGAGTACGCACACTGTGATTCACCTTTTGCGACCACGGTCCTGAACGGGCCATAGTAAGTCAGGTCGGCATTGGCCTGAGCGGGTGTAAGGGGAGATTTCAGAACTAGAAAACTTTGCAGGTGGGGGACTAATTTCACTTGTTATGATTTTAAGGTTTTTCACACTGTCCAATAGAAGAGACTAAAATGACAAAGTACAAGTTACAGAGCCCCCTGTGGCAAGCAGCAATGATATTTCCCCTCAGGACAGAATCTTAGTTCATAACTATGAAAATTCATAATTTGACAGGTCATAGGAGAGGAGCTGAGTGGTCAATTACGTGAATATGGCAGCTAAGTTTTCTGATCACATTAAAATTGACATGTGCTTAAAGTTAAAAATACTGTATTGTGCACTTAAAATTCGTCGAGAGTAGTAAAAGTAATTTAAATTTCAATTGCTTTTAATTTAGCTATTTCTATTTCATTTCGAAGTTTGACCGATTTTTCACTGTTGCTCATAGTTGTTATTTTAGTATGCTAGTGTCTTCATCCTTTGGGGCTGACATAAAAAATACCATAAACTGAGTAGACTATGAACAATAGAAATGTATTTCTTTTTTTATCTTCACCCAAAGACATTTTTTTCATTGCCTTTAGAGAGAGAGGAAGAGAGAGAAAGAAAGAGAGAGAAACATCAATGTTTAAGAGAAACATGGATAGTTTGCCTTCTCATACACGGCCAGATGGGGGATTGAATCCTCAACCTGAGCATATGCCCTGACCAGGAATCAAACCTGCCACCTTTTGTTCTATGGGATGATGCTCCAACCAACTGAACCACACCAGCCAGGGCAGAAACGTATTTCTTGCAGCTCTGGAAGCCGAGAAGTCAAAAATCAAGGTGCGGGCAGATTTGATGTCTGAGAAGAACAAGCTCTCTGGTGCACAGACACCACTCATCAGCTGTAACCTCAGGTGGTGGAGGGTCTGGAGATTGCATTGGGGCCTCTTTTATTTATAAGGACATTAATCTCTTTTACGAGGGCTCCACCCTCATGGCTTTCTCACTTCCCAAAGGCCCCATCTCCTACTACTATTACCTTTGAAGTTAGGTTTCAATATACGAATTTGGGGGGATGGACACAAACATTAGTTCATAGCAGATGGTTAATTAAATATGTGGACTTGATTACTGTTAATTTGGCATCAGAGAGTAGAACTGTTAGTAGAACTGTTAGAGACTAGTCTGCAACTCACTTAGCAATGTCATGAGACTAATTCTATAACTAACTCTGTCGTTTCCAATTTGCTCGTCTGCAAGGAACAGGTAGTGAAGCTACACGGCAAGGTCTTGAGCAGCATTGACTGAAGGTCAACCACTGGATGGGATACCTGACACAGAAGGACTTGCTAGGTGAAAGCACTGTTTTTAAAAATAATGATAACAATAATAAAGTGTATTTTTCAGCCTAGACTATGTCTTCATCTTTTAAATCAGTTTTAGGAAATGATAGCTAATGATTCACTTTTAAAATATCTTCCCTATCCTCACAACATTTTAAAAAAATAACACAAGTGCACAAATTAAAATTATTAACCTCCACTATACAAGCATCAAACAAAGTTTAGGCAACAAGGTATGAGGTGGTCCCCCTCACCCTGTTGCCTTGGTCACTGTGAGTCTCTGTGGGGGTGCCGCTCTCTAAGCCAGAGAAGCAGAAACATTGGGAACAGGAGAGGCTGGCTGTTTATCTTTTTGCAAATTTGAATTGTCATCATGTGGAGGTACTACATATTTAAAATAACAACAATAAACCAACAATGATGACAACAGCAACAGTAGTAATTTGAAAACATAGTAATTCAAGTTGGCTGAGCTCTGTTCTCAATGTGCCAGTATTTCTTTATTCTTCAGAAAAAGGATTTTTCAGTACTATTATGAAAGCTGCTTATGGAGCTCATCTGACTGTATTTCCACATCAATTATTTTTCAGGACTTTACCCATGAAAGCAACAGAAGCTTCTTTGGTTGGTCTTAATCTAGACACTGGACTTCTCTGTTCACTTGGAATTAAGACATGTTACATGTTCGTGTTACCATGTTTTTTTTTTAAATGTGTCATATTTGTATTTATCCCCTGTGTATAAATGGGTACTAGTTCTCCTGGATAATATACTACATTGTAAATTCAGCCACACAATAGAACAGCATAATGCAGAGTGTCCCACTCTGGGAAAGAAACGCATAAGGCAGGCAAGTTCAGGCTAATCATCCCAGTTCGACCTGAAGGGAGATTCCTCTGTCACTATTGCTTGAAGGGCACACAAAATGTAACTAAACTTCAGTTGAATTAATTACTTCCCATGGGCAGCTTTATTTGTAAGAAGTTTTTAAATGAAAGAATCCCTCTTCTATTCCTACATTACATTGTAATTAATTTAATTTTGTTGAATGGCAAACCTAATCTTGCCGACAATATGAAAAGATGTGTAGAAGAAAGTGAATGACTTGTAATAACATTTTGGTACATATTCTCTCCAAATTCTCTAGTAACAAATGTGTACACATATATTCGCATAGTGTTTAAATAAGCATCAGACCATATGGTGTACATGTACATGATTTTGTAACTTGGTTTCACAGATAACTTCATATTACAGACATTGTTCCAAACTGATAATTATGAATATAATATAGTGTCAAATTGTGTGGGTTTGTCATTTTTATTTGGCAAATGTCCCTTCAATTATTTCACAGTTTTCACGAGTATTGTTCATACTGCAATGAACTTCCTTTTACATTGTGCCTTTTAGCCAATTATTTTTGGGGGGAGAGAAAGTTCCAGAATTGAAATTACTGCACAGTAAACAGAGTATCTAAAACATTCTTTAAACAATGAGTTACCAACACTATGCACCATGAATTCTTGCTCTTTTCCAATGTAGAATATGAGATCTGCTTCACATTATTATGACTAGTTTTATTATTTGATCTCTATAAAGTTTAAATGTTTTTTATTTCTTATATGTCCAAGCAAATTTTAGATTCATATTATTTAACTGTTTTTGTTCAAATTTTACATGATGATTTATAGGTGATGTCCATATGTTAAGGTATCAAGAATTTTATATATACACATGCTTTTTAACTTATTAGTTGTATAATATGATCTGTTATGAGATTGTAATTCATTATCTTCTTGTATAATAAATCATATCTTATTGAGATGAGTGTCCTTAATTATGTATAAAACTAAATATCTTTATATACTAAGTAAACGTTTATAATCTTTTTAAATTTTCATAGTATTTGTTAATTTCTTATATTTATATTGAATTGGTCATTTGTAAGACGTATCACAGTTAATTCATACTCTATTTCTCTTCTTTTTAAACTTTTTCATATAAATTTGGCAGGCACAGTTATTCATCATCTCCCTTTATCATTTAGTTTCCATGTTATCTTTTTTCATTTTTCCTTCATGGCTTCTGAATTGGGAGCAAGGATTTGGTTCAAAACTCAATAATGAGGACGAAACAGAAATAGACTCATAGATACAGAGTACAAACTGAGGCTGCCAGAAGAGAAAGGGGTGAGGTAGATGGGTAAAAAAAAAGTGAAAGGAAAAAAAGGTGTACATTTTCACTCGTAGGGTGAACAAGGCACAGGGAGATCAGGGAAAGCATAGGGAGTACAGCCGATAATATCGGAATAACTTTGCTCAGTGGCAGATGGTTACTTGACTTATCATGGTGATCACACCACAAGGCACGTAAATGTTGAATTGCTATGTTGTACACGTGAAACAAATACAATATTCTGTGCAACTATACTTTGTCAGACAGAAAAAGTTAAGAACCATATGATATTACTCATATATCCCACATGGGATATAAAACTGAAAGCAACAAACAAACAAGAAAAACTAACAAACAAAAACTTACACACAGAGACAATAAATAGTATGGTGCTTTCCAGGGGAAAAAGCCATGGCAGGTAATAAAAGGTAAAGGGGGTAAAATATATGGTGAAAGAACAAGACTTGACCTTGGGTGGTGGGTAAACAATGCAATATACAGAGAATGTATTATAGAATTGTGTACTTAAAATCTATGTATTTTATTAACAAGTGTCACCCCAATAAATTTAATTAAAATATTTTAAAAAGTCTATAATGATATCATGTGTTTAGTTAAAATGTTGATATTTTAGTCACCATGGAGTTTTCTGCATTGTTTTTGATTTTTTAAACATTTTACACTGTATGCAAATGACAGAAACACCTCATCATGATCCCCCAGCTTGAGGAGCATGGAGGCCTGTCTTCATTTCTGTTTTGTTATGGAGGAAGGTAAAGATTCTGAAAGTGGAAATTATACCTGAACAATGCAACTATAATATTACATTTAGTCAGGGAACAACAGGAAAACCCTGAGAAACTTACTTTGTTGCACAAACTCAGAATTATTTTTGTAGATAAATGCAACACAGTGTTACGAAAACTGATTTCTGTACATGTCTTACTTACAGAAAATAGTGATATACAGTGAACATTATTTTTCAGTCACATGTATAGTGACATTGAAACCACTTATATCAGGATATGAAGGCATTTTTAATATTTATTTCAGTACTGCCATTAGTTTCTGTTTTTATATTTCAAAAAGGCGATATAAAATCTCAGGGATTCCATCTGTCCTTTTATAGCCATAACAAAAAGACCATCATTCTGAGAAAATGCTTACATAAAAACCAGAGCACACTCAAAGACTCTGAATAGGAAAGAAAATTCTCCAAAGAAAGGCATGAAGGGACTATGACAATTTTTAAAGAAATAGAAGTTTATCTTAAGCCAAAAACACATTATAAAAAACATAACTACTTTTAGGATTTCATAATTTTGCCTCTTCTATTCACTAACTATTGTGACTGCATTTCTGCTTTCTGATATTTTAATAATTCAAGAAATCACAAACATGTTCTTGTATCTCTAGAATATGATGCTAAGTAAGTTTAAAAGGAAAATAGGTAAAATTGCAAGGGAAAAGAAATGTAAATTTGGAAGATACCTTTTCATTTCATATCTTAAAGTCTTCAATAATGAATGAGAAAGTACTAGACATGTGAATACAGCTCAAATGGAATAGCATTAAAGAAAGTGAGAATAAGTCAATAGATTATTAATGTTTCCACAGCCATGTGAAAAGAAAATGTCAAATTTGACACAATATATTCCAGTGTCCAAAGACAAGAGAGAAGTTTTCTTTATATGTTGAGATTTAAATATTAACAAATGATTGCCTGTCAAAAATTTTCTCCCATTACATGTGCTATGGTTGAACGACCTCCCTCTCACGGAGCCAGCACTTGGAAATCAAGCACTGCTTATGAAAGCTTAAAGCACACCACCATGCAGGGTGTGCACTGGAGCCGGCCTGCTTGGACTCCGCACTGTCCAGTCTGTGTGCTGTGATGCACTTGTATGCCATGATCAGTTTTCTAGGTACAGTAGGAGTCCTGATGTCTAGAAATTATTTCCAGAGGGTGTTTTTCTTTGTTTGTTTGTTTGCTTTTGTGTGAGGAAGAGAATTCTGCTTCCTGCCCTGATGGAGTAAGAGGAACTGGATGACCTTTCTCCTCTAAAAAGATGAAAAAACTGGGCCAAGACTCTAAAATACTTTTGATATTAGTCACTGCAGAACTGCTATCCTTGCAAGAAGAGAACGAAACTACGTAAACGTTATGGCAGCCCCTGGCTTTATTAGTGGAACACGCTGTGGAGAGCAGGGCAGCAAAGGAGGTCCCAAACAGAGCAGGACAGGCTTACCGAGTCCAGGAGACAGATATTGGAGTTGGTAACAAAATCTGCACAGCGTCCTTCTATGAGATTTGAATGTTTACTAAATATGAAGTGTGCATATATAGGCCCACATTCAGTGAAGTCAGGAAGAGAGCAAGTCTTGAGTTCTCACTGAATCCAAAGTTGTGCTTGAGTTGAAATTCAACGAGGTCTGAGAATAAGAGCTGCTGGGGAGCCGTGAGTTGAGGGGGTCAGAGAACTGACATGGTTTTGAGCTCTAACTAGGCAAAGTGGAGAGTCTCATCAGTGTCTCGGTGAATTCAGGAAAGCTGTCAGGATGACGAGCTGTAATAGTGGGCCCAAATCATCCCTAGGGTGGGAAGGACTACCTTACGCCCACTCCTACAAAAAGGACAGTCCCTGAGAGAATCAGACTGAACCACAAGACATCCAACTGACTGCCAAAATAAAGCCTCCTGCCACTCATTTAAAAAAAGAGCACAATCCTAACATTCAATAACATAAAGTAAGAATATCTAGTATGCATCAGAATTTACTAGATATGAAGTGACAGAGGAAAATATATAATCCATAATCATGAGAAAAAGCAGTTGAGGGAAAGGGGTCACTTCACACAGAACTCAAACCAACAAATCCCGAGAAGGGAAACCGGGACTGCTATAGGTGAGTCATTTCCACTTCCTTTCCCCATGCGCACACTCGTCTCTCTCATGTGCGGGATCGGCTGTTTGCCTAACAGCCGTAGGTTTCTGATGGGCTTTTAAAATGTTGTGAATTTTCATTTTCCCCCCAGACTTTTGTAAGTATGGGAGCAGTGCTTTGTCTAGTGCTCCACAGCCCCAAGCTGAACAAAATCCCCACACATGAGGCACTGGGCCTTAAATAGAGAATTCAAGGACCAAGAACGGTCCTTGTTGCTCCTTGTTGTCACTACCAAAGCATTCTCTCCAAGAAGCCCACTGCTCTAAAGTCCATTATCACAGTGTGTATGTATGCGTACACACACACAGACATATATATGTAAGTGTGTACATACTGTTCTCCACTCCTGTTTTAGTCAGCCTACAGACTTCACTATTAGTGAAGATTTTAGCTTCCATATCCAAGTCTATCCAATATTAGCTCATAATTCTTTGTGATTTCAGTATTCATTTAGATGATATATTGAATACCATAGCAATTCTCCATTCTGTGACAATTTCTGCTGTAATAAATTTGTCCTCTCTCTAATGTATGCTCTACTCTCAAGATTAAATTGAAGGCTGTGTCATAGCCAAAATTGAATTCAATCTACATGTGAAATGTAAAGCACCTCAGTTTTTTCTGTTTTAAGTTTGCTTCTTCAAGGATTCTGACTCCAATAAATCTTCAACTAGGTTGAGGTCTACAGCCTCTTCTGACTGATCCTCAGCCCTTTACGTCTTCAACCTCCATTTTTTTCCTGTTTAGGTTCCACAGCCTGTAGTTGTAATGATTCTTTTATATATATTTCAAAGTCCCTGGCCCTGCCTCTCTTGGTGGAACACAACTAGCATATTGTCGTCCCTGGCTGCATTACAGCTTGCTGTCTCTTTCAGGGAGGAACACAGTGGAAAGACCGCAAGTACAATGATTAGTTCACTTTAACTTTATGAACTTTAACTTCAACTGAGTTCATAAGGCTATTCAGACACCAACCCTATCTCAGTTCTCCGTTCACTCTCCCTCTGACCTAGGTGACTAATTCACATGCGTGGTAAATAACAACCTCACCCACTTCATCCTTTCAGCAGCATTTATCCCCTCCCCCTGCTTTCTTTCCCCATAGCACTCATCTCCAGCTGGCAATTCAATGCTTACATTTTCCCTTCTTTCCAGTCTGCAAAGTAAAATGCAAGCTCTGCGATGCAGGCAGCTTGTCTGTTTTGTTCACTCTTGCATCCTTACTGTCTAAGATAGTACTTGGTCTACAATGTTGGCAGTCAGCTACAATTGTGATGAATTCAGAGAATGATTTCTTTCTTTGATGACTTTGGAAAATGGGCCTGTTAATTTATTTAGGACAGGTGTCTTTGAGAGGGATAGTTTTTTTTTTATTACAGTTGCAAAGATATAGTACTATTGTGTGTACATGCAAAAAAGATTGTATGTCATAGCATTCTCTATATAACATTAATGTTTATTTCTTAATATTAGACATGAATCATTAACTGATTTACAGTGTACTGTTATGGACATGGAAGTTTTAATTACTGGGTCTGCTTGTCCCTTTAAGGATGCAAAAGGCCTGAGGTTCTCAAAGACAGTACTAAATATCCATCTCTAAACTGTCCTCTAAAACATTTTGAGAAAATAGAAGGTCCTCACCTCTATCCCACCACCTCCCTCCATTTCTCTCCAGCGTGAACAACACAGCACACCCACGGGTTTAGTTATGGTCCCAGGGAATGAAATAATCTTGGAGGTAAGCCAGCTTCTGGTACTTTTTTTTTTTGCTTTGGCAATTAATAACTGTTTGGTCTGGCACAGGGCTGATGAATTAGATTCACCCTAAAATGGTTTAGGCGATGAATGATTCCTCCAAACCATCTGTGAAATTTTATCATATAATCTCTGGGATCAATTCCGAGGAAATTACCCTACCATCATAATTACTGTGGTTGGATAAACAACTACTTTGGGGCTAGAGGAAGGGTGGAGATGAACAGACGCTGGGAGTGATTTCTTTTACAATCCCCTAAAACAACAGTCGCAATTTAACTGCGCTAGGCCTGTCGAGGGGCGAAGGCAAAACTGACCTGCTACAGTGCGAAGACCTACCCAAACAGCTCTCTGTGGCCTAGGCTCCCAGTTTACAAGAGATTTTTTTCTTTGCAGTGGCACCCACAGTGAAACTTCTGATCTAGCTACCTGTGTCTTAGTGAGACTCTGACAGGCTCTTGGAAGAATTTCTCTCTTTAAAAATCATTCACTTTCTGCTAGAGTTAATGTCAATCACAATAGATCAAAACTTTGCCTATGGTCCAGGACAAATTAATTTGGTTTTCATCACATGTAGATAAGTTAATTTTTTTTTAATTAATTTCAAATAAATATATTATTGAGGGCTGTGCTTTCAGTGACTCTGAGTGTCACAGGATTTTAATACTGGCTCCACTGTTTATGAACTAAGATCCTGGGTAGTATATTAATCTCTCTGTGCTTTTCCCCCTCACATATAAAATGGGCCTATAGGAAGGGTGTTTTAAAGATTAACCTATGTTTGCTGTTGTTTATTTTGTACCTTTTATTCTATCTTCAGCCACATTATCTTACTGAAATTCTACCAAATTTGACCCTCTCCTACTTAGTTGGACCTTTATTTGAAAAATGCAAAGATTTCCTCTCAGTCTTCACTCTCTTGAGATGTCTTCACCATTTAGGATTTTGGTTATCCTTTAATCAAGAAATTTTTCCTTGGCTTCTGATACTATTGTCTTCTATTTCTCTTCTGACCCCATGAGAATAATTTTCCCCTTTTAAGTATAATTATTTGCAAAAAAATCTTTCTTGATCACTTAAAAAAATCATGTAACATATTTGCTTTGAGTAATAACTGTAGATACTACCTATCTAATGGTGACCCTGAATGTTTACTTCCAGCCTTAATCATATTTCCAAAGTTCCAAACTATTTTTAACCCCCTGTGTCCCAGAGTATTCTAAGCTGAAGGCCTTCTGGTACTTTCTCATCACCACCACTGACACTACTAGCATCATCATAACCACTGTTATAAATGTAATATAAACCTTTCATTAAATACTTGATCCAGGGATCATTAAATGCTTTGAAAACATTATCTCATTTCATAATCACAACCATTTTCTTCCCCACAAAACAGGACAAAAAGTATAAGTGGGGTTAAACCAATTATCTATGGTTTCATAATTGTGAAGTAGCAAAGCTGAAATTGTAACCTGATTTTATTTGACACTCTGGCCTCTGACTGTCACTGCCACACTCTACGGTTCTCTCCCTGGCTTCACCACTCAACTACATCTTGAGCACAAGGATTCTGTGGGTAAAATGTGCCTCAAACCCTATCACTTCTAGATAAGCGAATTTGAAACTAATTTTACATCAAATCAAATTTAAATTAAAAAACAAAATTACATTTGTCTTCTTTGCTTTTCAGAAAGATAATGCATATTTTTAATATCTTTTAAATTATATGTATATAATACATGATGCCCATTATTTTCAGATAACTAAGAAGTGATAATAAAATTTGTGAAAATGGCAAATAGACTAATCCCATTTTTGCTACTATAATGTCAATGGTAAAAAATATGGCATGCACATTTGAAAATTAATTTGATCCTATTAGTTAGTAAATCAGGGACAAGTTAAAAAACCCAATTGGGATTCAAACATTTGCACATATAGTAAAATAATATATACAGAGTATAATCCAAACTAAACTCTTTATGTTTTTATTTAATTATATTAGAATTATATAAAAATGAAAGAGGAAAAATGGTTTATTTTGGGTCTTCTTCTCCAAAAGTCGTACCAGTTAATGTTTCCTGACTCATGTCAGGTACAACACATAGTCGGACCCTCTTTGCTCTTCAAGTTGTCTGACCTAACACGAGTTCTTTTCAATGACTTCCTTTCAGTAATAGCTGCTGCCTAAACTGTACCGTTGAGTGGAGAGATGGGTAAATACACTTTTCAGTACGTAGCTGACATTTTTACAGTTGATATACTTTTTATCTTGAGTGAGTTTTATTTGAATTGTTTCACTTTCCTTTTTTTTAGTTCAAATTTCTGCTTCCAGCCACAGTGGGGCTGTGCTATAATCACTGAGCCTAACCTGCCAATATAAACAGAACGCTGGTAAACATGTAAAATAACTGCTGTTAGATGTTGGCCAAAGAAAGTACATGACTGTGGTCCCCAAGAGGAGAGGAACAGATGGGGTTGGCCAAATGATTCTTCTAGCTTTGTACCTGGAAACAATTTCTGGACCAGGAGTGCTTCGAGCTGGAAGCCAAAACGACCCCGTAGCTCCTCTGACAAGCTTCATAAACAGGGCATTTTGATTCAAAATGAGATGTTTTTAAATCCAAGTGGCCATATTACTCATGTAACATTTAGAACGTCTGCCTGTATTTCACCAGGCTCGAACTTTTCAATGCTCAAATCCATTTTTACTGTAAAGAAATCCAGTGAGATCTTATTTATTTTGATTCGAGGTTTCAATTGTTCTTCAAATGGCATTGCACAGAGGCCACTCACACCCCTTCCCACACACATATAAAGCTGGCCTAGATTAAAGGGACAGCTTGGAGTGGCAGAGACGTGCATAAACATCCTTGATACATGACTGGAGACAAGCTGGGGAGCCCTTCCACCTCCTGTGCCAGGGACCAACGCAACAGCAGGGTTCACCTCTGTGGAAGCACTTAGAGGAAAGATTTTTTCCATTCGGGCTTAATTTCTCTTACCTTGGAATAGTACATGTGAAAAATGAACTGACTACTTCTTACCAGGGAATAGGTGTAGCCATACTTCTTGCAGAAATAATGCTGAAATCACCCCCTTTAAAGATTTCAAAATTGTCCCACAGAATGCAATCTAGTATTTCTTGAAATTATTGTGTATACATTCTTAGCCATACCGGTAATCAGAAAGAAGAGTCCTTTTACTCTTGGTGTTGAATCATTTTTATACCTGAGATGCCAGTGAATCACATACAAAACACAACCTTCATTGAGTGAGTTGCATGTTATTAACACACAGTGTGTGTTTCCCAAAGTAATGCTTTTAAAAACTATCCTATAAATCATGTTTAGAAGAACTAGTATTTGTTGAGGGATGAATTAATGTCAAATATTGTTCTACATCCTTTATATAAATCAAAATACTTAATCCTCATGCAAACCCCAATTTACCAATAAGGAAACTGAGGCACAGAACGGTCTCATGATTTGCTCACAAATATTTAATACCTGGCAGTCTAGCTCCAAAGCCCAAGTGCTATTATCTTTACCATAAACACATTTTTTATGCAGAAATACTCAAGAAACACAAAACGGATCCTTAATGTTCTAACATTGATTACTAATGCTCTTTTTTTGTATTTATTATTATTGTTGACATAGTTGAAAGGAAAAGGGAGAAAATGGACATGCAGTGTGACCAAGGCCACAACCATACCTTTTGACAAACTAGCCATATAAATAACAGATTCTTGTTAGACTGTGAATTTAATGACAGTTAGAATGTGTCCCAACCAATGTGCATGTTGAGTCAAAAATCATGCAGCCTCTGTGGAAGACGTGCTGTTGACACTCATTCCAGCAAAAACAGTGGAGAACAGGCCAAGAAACCTCATTTACAGTAGCATTTATCTGAAATCGACATGCAATATCATGATCAGGGCATCGTACAGTAATTTCTTCCTTAGTTTTATGGGATTAATTTTTCCCAAGGGGAATATTGTTCTTGAAATGCTCATTGCCAAAAAATGGGCTAGAATTGAAGCATTCAGTCTTTTGAAGATATTGAGCAGTAAGCTTCCAAAAATGATTTCAAACTCCTAGTCCATCAACCAGTTTTGCTGTAAAACATGCTTTAGAAATACTGGTTACTGTGGTTAGCTCCTCCATACAAAGACAGAATGAGCAAATAAACTGGACTCAAACAAATTAACAAAGCCTGTTCTCAATTTCAGTGTCTTTGGTTGTATTTTGCATGTTTGTTTGTGTTGTTCATTAGGTTCCTGTTAAAGGTCTTAGGTATTTGTCTTTCACGTTAACTTGTTCCATTTCAATGATGTTTGTCAAGGTTTTTACCAACCTTTTCCTATTTTTCCGTTTATTTTTTCTACTCCATAAGAAAATGCATTTTTTGAGACTTACTTATTTTTTCTTTAAAGTTGATGGGTAAAATTCCTTAGAAATCCTCTTGTAGCTGTAATTTTCTGCTAAAATCTACTGTTCAGGTAAGACAGTCCAGATAGCCTATCTATGTTATTTGATTACTTGAGCGTTTCCTTTATTCCTCACTTTTCCAAAACCTCAGTTGTAGTTTATTATCTCATTTGCAGTTATTCATCATAACCACTTAGAGAAATCACCAAGAACAATCATCCCTCATTTCTTAGCTTTCTTCATGAAATTCCTGCTTCCCTCTAGTGTTTTTAATGAATACAAAGATATAAAAGGATAATATTTCTTTTGTGAAATCTCATTATATCTGAAGTATTATGAACCTAGAATTTTCTCAAGCGGTTTGGGTTTTCAAAGTACATGACAAATGCCTTTTGCTCCTGTATTTTATGATAGGCTGTCCCGTGGGCTGTCACTCATGGTCATCCAACTGCAGACATGGAAGATGAAGCACCAATCAATAGCGGTTTTCTAGGGGAAGGTACTGATTTGATCCTTATTGTAGAAATAAAGTTGTTCTTTTGATTCACTCGACACATTCTAATGCACATTTTGTAACATATTAAGTCCTCAGAAAGGTTTTGGGAATGATATTTAGCATCGTGCAAAAACCTTTTCTCTTTCAAAGTTTACAGTAGTATCAAGAGAGATGCTATGATAAGATATCGGGTTAAACTGAAATGGATAAAAATTTGAACTACAATATTATGTCTTTATAAAATCCAATTAGCATACAAGTCCCTAGCTGCAGGACTCAAATTGAGAGAGTTTAACAAGAAATAATAAGTTCAGTATGAGCATGTGTAATATAAACTGGGAGGAAACTATAGCTGATAAGAAGGAAATGATCAACAGGGTCATATAATGTAGCAAACATTTATGAAATTAAAACTGAATTTTAGTCTCTTTCAGTGCGGACGCCGTACCTCTTTTGTGAAGCGGCAGCTGAGGAGACCCCATGCTCGCCGTGGCTGATGAAAAGCCCAAGGGAGGAGTCAAGACTGAGAACAATGATCATACTGATTTGAAGGTGGCAGGACAGGATGGTTCTGTGGTGCAGTTCAAGAACAGGAAGCATACACCACTTAGGAAACTACTGCAAGCCTATTGTGAAACCCAGGATTTGTCAATGAGGCAGATTAGGTTCCAATTTGATGGGCAGCCAATCAAGGAAACAGACATACCTGCACAGTGAGACATCGAGGATGAATATACGATTAATGTATTCCAGCAGCAGACAGCGGGTGTCCACTGAGAAGGGAAAGCACTACTTTACTCCAGAGCTCTGTACCTGCAGACCAAGAAGAGATTCTCAGTTAGAAAACTGCCATTTAGTCCCACCACATCCTGATACTACAGTGTAGTTTCCTCTATTCTTCCGTTTTCCCTTTCCCCATTTCTTTATTGTACATAAAGTAACTGATGTATGTGCACAAGCATTTGCATTTTTTTTAAGTAAATGGCCAATGGTATGTTTTGATGGACATCCAATGAAGATGGGATGGGGAAAACTACTAGTTCTGTGACGATACCCTCTTTCTTCAGTAGTGGCATGTTCATTCGGCTCTTATCTTTATATTCTTGTAAGTTATTTTGCTCTCGCTGTTTAACCAAAAAAAAAAAAGAACAACATAAAAATCCTTGCATACCTTGTTTGATTAGATAATTTCAATGTTTTTCATTTTTCATTTTAAAACCAAGGACAATTTTATAACTTGTTTGTATGTAGCTGTTACATGTAGGGCAATCTGTCTTTAGGTAGGGATAAATTACTCTAAAAGAAATGAATGCTAGGTAATTTTCCCTTCAAGTCAACATTCTTGTTGTAAAATAAACTTCTTGTTTCAAATGAAAAGAACTGAATTTTAAAATTACCATACTTAAAACAGTGGCATCAACCACTTCAGACATTGTAGTAGCAATTTATTGTAAAAATTTTTTTGATCATGATGTTTTCCTCAGTGGCGTTATGGCAGAACCACCTTAAATAATGTTACACTGGCACTTCTTGATTTTTATTCCAAGGCTGTCAGTGGAATTATTCCTCATCTTTTCCCCAGCTGGTTCCAACGTCGCCGGGGACAGAGTGCAGGTGCTGAGTTCTGCTTGGGAGACTCTGGCACAGACCTGGGAGTCAAAATCGTGATCAGGCAAAATTGTACTCCATGCACAATTATGAGCTTCACTTATTTTAAGGGTTTTAATATTTTAGAAAGATGCAATAGAGATAGATGTGCTAAGAAACCAAAATTAATAAGTCAGAAAAATCCAAAAATTAAGCAAATAAATCAACTCAGAGTAATCACTGAACATTTTGATATGTGTATTATGATTCTTTTAAAAAACAATTAATCTCAGAAAAGTATACAGAATTACATATTACTTATGATGATAATGACCTTTATTAGAGTAGATCTGTAATCCTTCATTCCCACAATGATTATGTGATTTTCATTTTGGATAAATTCCATCCTTAGGGTGTGATAAATAAGTGAAATCATCTCACAGTGAGCTTTCCCCTTCCTGTTGGAGCAGATGCACAGCTGTCTCAGGCAGAGGCAGTGTCCCTCTGTTCTGCCACTAGACCGTTTTCTGTGATGTGTCTATAGGGATGTTTCCTGCCGCACCGACCCTTAGTGCCATTATGATTCCGCGTGCGGTTCAAATATGGAGAAAAGAACCAGTTACTAGAACTGCATATCAGGTGAAATCATGTATTCAGGAGCAAGGTAGGAGGTCAAGGGCAGAAAGATACAGGTTGCAAAGGTGCTTTATTGCTGAGGCCAGCTCTGTTATATCAACAAAGCTTAAATAAAATTTAGAAAGATCAAAAGTGTTCCTCTGTTGTAGCATGAGTCATATGAGGAAGCAAAATGAAGGAAAAGACAAAAGATGAGGGTTTTCATTAGGTTTCAAACCTTATGATTCTGGAGTCCAAATAGAAAAGTACTACAGTCAGTTTTGCCTTAAGTCCCGTTATGAAAACACAAATTTGTTCCAATGTGACAGTATTTAGGGAACAATAGGAGCATTATGCAGATTTTATATTTGATTGTGCAGGGTTTCCTCTGTGAGAAACACTAAGGAAATGACAAAACATTCCTGTCAGAACCCAATAGCGTTGAAATACATAAAACGCATGTACGCCATGTATGCACCCACTTCAGTGTCTACCAGCTACCTCGGTTCATAGTGCATATTATGGGCCATCCACATCTGCTGTAACATATTTGTCCTTATTTCAGGTGACCCTCAGGCACCACTTTCGCAAAACTTCACAAGCTGCTACTCTTCTGACAGTCATTTATGTTTACTTTCCTATAAAACGTCATATTTATTATAGTATTTGTTTATTTTTAAACCCTTTAATGCATAACACATGCTGTGTTTATTAGTTTTCAATCTATTTTGTAAATATCTTACAAAGTTTTTGAGTAGTGTGCCCCTAACCCCATTTTCCTTATACTTTCCAAAGTTTTATTATTGATTTGCATAAATCAGAAAAATTTACAAACACATGTCATATTATAGCAGAACTGACTGCATTTTATCATGACAAAATTAATTAATATATAATGCTTTTGTTCATTAAATTTATAAACACATTATAATAAATTTTAAACTAAATAAAAAAGGATATAGATTACAAAATGGAAATTTTTCTTATTTGTTAAATTTACAAATATATTAAAACAAACTTTACAGCAAAACATACTAATTTCATTTTTTTGAGTCCTTAGGAAAAAAATAATAGAGCATTGTATATAAAAACACTTTGATGTCTAGAATAATCACATCTGTGTTTCTACTATGAACATTTGCCCTAAAATCTTAAGACCTGTAGAATTTACCCAATGTGGATTTTTTTTCTTTAAATCAACAAAAGAAACAAATGAACAAAATAGAACCAGAGACTTGGAAATAAAGAACAAACTGACAGTGACCAGAGGGGAAGGGGGCGGGGGTACTGGGGAAAGAAGGGGAAGGGGCAAGCAAAGGAACATGAATAGAAGACGCATGTGCATGGACAATGAGGGGGATTGATTGTGGGAGAGGGGGATGGGGTAAGGGTGAGCAATGGGGAAGAAGGCAGGACAACTGTAACTGAACAACAATAAATTTTAAAATCTAGAAAGAATAAATGAATTAGTCTATTTAAACAGGATCAAAATCTATGCCATTTTATTCTGCTGGTAAAACATTTGATGATTCATAGACTATATTGAAGAAGAAAACGGAATAGGACATAAATTGAACCTGAAAGCTCCCAGCTTTCAAGGACTTCCCTAAAGTCATCGACTAGAACTGAGTTATGACTGATGACTCTAAAGTATCTTCTGACTAGTTTTCAAAATGGTGGTGTTTTTATTTTAAGCCAGGAAATCAGGTAATCAAGTTCTAAAGCGTATTTTAGCACTTCAACATTTTCTGTATGCAAAGACTTTAGATTGCATAGTTAGTTTTATTAGAAAGCTCAGCTGGCTTCATTCTTATTTATTTTAATTTGCAGTGTTTTCCTACTTTTGAACGTTCTCTCCCCATTGCTCACTGATGTTAAAATGCTTAAAATTATATAATTGATAGGGTCAGCCTTCACTATTAAACTTTAAAAGATAAGTTGATGCCTGTCAGCTAAAGCCAGCAGGAACTCACCTTTAGTCAAATAACTTGGATTGATTGGCTTGCGTCAATACGGAGAAGACACCCCATAGGGAACTCTGGTGCTCAGTGTTAACGGTGGCAGGAGGCACTTGTTACGGATGTGAGTTTCAATGATTCGCGGAAGAGTTTGAGACTCAGGAGGACTCGCGAGACTCATATTGTGCTTTGGATTGCATGGTATTAAAAGTGAAGGGAGTTCGATGATTTGATATTTTAAAAATTTTCATCTAGAAGGCAGGAAGAATGAATTGGTACTACACATGAATTGGTAAAGAAACGACATACTTATTCTAGCCAGAAAAAGGATATGCTTGATCAGTTTGTGATTGGGGTTTAGTGCTCAATTATGATTATAAAATGTTCTTGCTAAGCAGAACAAAATCAAAACTGACTCTTAAACTATATGCAGATCTTGTGTCATAGAAATGTACACTGGAAACCTATGTGATCCTATTAACCAGTGTCACCCAATAAATTAATTAAAAATTTAAAAAACAAAATAAAAATAAGCTAACACTGTCTGACTCACTGCTCACCAAGAAGGTATGCTTCAATAGTGGTGAAATGCCGAAATGATTTCTTTTGTTCCCAGAAATATCAACTGCAAAATAGCTGGGCATAAGTGATTATCTTTTTTTATTTCTCCTGGATAAACAACTATTCCTTATTCATATTCATTTATTGAAAGTCCAGTTTTTAAGAAATTAAGTCACTGCTAGACACATTTGTTGGCTGATAAACAATATTGAATGAGTTCTATTATTTTATCTGGACTTCTCTTAATTAACGGCCTTTAAAATGAATGAGACAAAGAACTGATCATATAATTATGAAAAATAATCTTACTCTGTACAGAACTTCCAGTTTATAGAGTCTTTTTCACTTTTCAAAAGTATAGTCAGATGTTGCCTTAATTGATTCATTCAATAGCCTTTTGAAGTAGATGAGGTAGCTATTATATTTAAACCCCAGTTTTTCCTGTGAAATCAAATTAAAATGGATCAGTCTTTCCAAAGGAAAGTAGTTCAAATACCACTGAATAAGGTTTTCTTTCTTCAATGCAAGGAAATTTACTTCAAACAAGTAGCTTTTATTTTTATCTCCCTGGAAAATTCTGTATTCACATACAGAATCATCCTTTGTGCATCTTCCTACCTGTATCTAGACTTTCCTATTTGTATCAACTAACAGAGGTGGCTAGTAGCTAGCGGGCCACCTCAGATTACCACTGGAATATGCTTCGCTGTCTGCTTGGGCGATGGTTGAAATGGGACCACAAGTCTCAGTATGCACATGATTTTTTAAAATGTCACCACTTGAATTCCAAAAGCAACAGAGGGTAAAGGCAAAATTTGGAAGGACTTTCCCAAGTTTCTGCTTAGATCACATTTAGTATCATCCTGTTTACCAAAGCAAATTACATAAACACACTAGAATCAAGTTGCCGAAAAGTCACATTGCAATAAACAAGAATATAAAGAGGATTGAATAACAAGAAACACTTCTGCAATAAATCTATCATTGGTATGCATCAGTTTTTAGGTAACTCAGTTAAGTAGGGTCCAGCCATAAAGATGCTGGAGTCAATGAGTCATTGGGGAAATTGTAAACAATTGTCCAAGGAGTCAGCTAATTTGTGCTTAACATTTGCTCCACCATCCTTGAACTCCTGTGTCCACGCAGACTTGGTGCACCAGTCTTGAACCCGGAACCCTTGTATCTTCATCAACTTCTGTGTTGTTAAGTTATAAGCCTCCTGAATATGATACACTGGGCAGTCCCTGCTAATTGATCATGGTTGTGAAACTTACTTGCCATCCACATTAATGAGTACTATGTTAGCATTTAGATTGTAAAATTCTAAAGAGAAATAAGAAATTTAGCAAAGCACTTAAAAACAATGGCATCTCAAATTGGTAAAAACCAGAACTATTTTATAAATATATTTACATACATATGGATTTATAATAAATATTTAAACAATTATGTGATACAATCTAGCTCTTTTACTTTTAATTAAATATAACAAAAATTTCTTGAGTCCAGTTCCTAAAAGATGGACTCTAGATTACAGGTGTTGAAATGCCTTGGTAGTCAAGGTCAAATGCATATTATTGCAGTGTCCTGGGATTACAAGTTGCCATGTGCTTCAGTCTGAGACAAGAGAATCAGTATTGTAGGAGGCACCTAAGATCGATTATCAATATTTAATTTGAAGATGCTTTAAACTTTGCAAGGAAAACACTAAGTATAGAGTTTTAAAGGTAAATGTGGGGCAGAATTTAGGAAAAGAACTAAGGTAGGAGCAGATGAGAATTTCCTGAGCTGTCTGTTTAGGATAATTGGACTTACCTAAATGAGATCTGTCTTAATTAAGATAGATTTGTAAAACTCAAGAAACATTTTGTTAGGTTTTGCACTATAGATTCTTACCTTGGGCAACATTTAAAACATATGAGGTATATTGTAAAATATACCTCATATATAATGTGTAAAAACTCTTAAACCATATGAAATATTATCATTTTTATTTTACAAGTTTATTCAAATAGTTCTGCTACCTAAGAAACAAACATCTCATCATATTGGTAAATGTGCTTACTAGAAACATTTTTGAGAGCTTAATTGCTGTTTCTCCCATATGTATTTAACAAAAAAATCATTTTCAATTTTAACACTAGAAGGGTTTTTTTTTTAAATATGCAGCTTTGGTTTATCAAAGCTCTGTATGATACAACCATATAATGTATAATCTATTTTTGAAATTTTAAGATAAATTATTCTTTCTCTAGTTGGGTGCTTTTCCAAATTGTGATGCTGTATTTCAGAATAAAAAAGATAGTACTGAATTAAAGTATTAGATCTTTGAGGTCAAAGACAGATAATGTTCAACATTAGACAAATAATTATTTCCTGTGATGCAACATTGTGATCCCCATTAAGTAATTTTGAACAAATGACATTGTTCCTGTAGCCAAAGTTTATAATCTAGTATAGGATACAGAAAATAAATCATAATTATAATAAAGGCTTATGTCAAAGAAAAGCAAATCTGAATTCGTGTGTGAAGAGCCTTTATTCAAAAGGATTGTTGCAATAAAGAGAGGGGATGCATAGGTTATTTTGGATCAGTATTTCAGAGTTCTTGGGATTCGAGCAGTGGAATTGCTGAGTCAAAAGCAGTTCCATTTTTAGTTTTCTGAGGGCATTCCATATTGTTTTCCACAGTGGCTGCATCAGTCTACATTCCCACCAACAGTGCACTAGGGTTCCCTTTTCTCCATGTCCTTCCCAACACTTGTTTGTTGCTTTGTTTATGATGGCCATTCTGACCAGTGTGGAGTGGCCTCTCATTGTGGTTTTAATTTGCATCCCTTTGATGGCTAGTGATGCTGAGCATCTTTTCATATGTCTCTGGGCCCTCTGTATTCTCCTTGGAGAAGTGGCTGTTCAAGTCTTTTGCCCATTTTTAAATTGGGGTTTTTGTCTTCCTGGAGTGGAGTCATGTGAGTTCTTTATATATTTTGGAGATCAAAATATAAATACCTTGTCCGAGGTATCATTGACAACATAGCAACACAATTCGCAATAGCTAAATGCTGGAAGCAACCTAAGTGCCCATCAGTAAATGAATAGATCAAATAAACTGCGGTACATTTACACAATGGAATACTATGCAGTAGAGAGAAGGAAGGAGCAACAGCTCCTTTGCAACAGCATGGATGGAACTGGAGAGCATTATGCTAAGTGAAATAAGCCAGGAGGTGAGGGACAAATACCATAGATCTCACCTTTCACTGGAACATAATCAACAAAAGAAAAAAGCAAGCAAAATATAACCAGAGACATTGAAATTAAGAACAATTTGACAGCAACCAGAGGGGAAGTGGGAGGGGATAATAAGGGGAGGGGTTTTCAGGAACCACTATAAAGGACACGTAGACAAAACTAAGGGGGAGGGTGGAAGCAGTGAAGGGAGGTGGATTTGGCCAGGGTGGCAGGGGGAGTGATAGGGGGCAAACAAAAAAGAGAGAGAGAGAGTAATATTGTTAGGAGGAAAATGAATATTGCAATAAGAAAATCATCTCAAAGACCAGGGAGAAAAAGGCTTTTTTTTTAATTAAGAGAAATAGACAAGGCAAGAAAAAAACAAGCAGAGGGGTTTGGAATGAGGTGATGTGGTTGCAAAGTCAATGTTTTTCTCTCCAGAGAGGCCCTTTAGGGCAAACTAATCTGTGTTTCAATGCACTAGGATAGGACACACTCCAGGGACATGAGGGAAGGTTAATGGACGTTTTATTCTGACTGATCTTTGTAGACAACCACTTGAGCCCGTCATTTATGAGATAAAAGATAGGGGCATGGAAGGTCAATGTCTGCCCTTGTCCTAAGCTAACAAGTGGGCCTATCCACAAGTTTTAACTAAGTTCTATGGAGAAGGGCAGTTCTTTGCACTAAGTCATTTTTCAGAACACGAATAGTAGATTTGTTGAATTACGTCTGTTTTCCAAGAACTCAGGACTCAGGTAAAATTGTAAATATCATTCTACATTGTCTACGTGAAATGCTGTGATGAAGATTTGCAGAGTCCTATGGGAACACAAAGATGGGTTAGAGAGGAAGTGAGCCCAAGCTCTAAGTTTAGAAATTAATAATGAGAGTTAAAATGGCTACAGATCAGTGAATTAAATGTCAAGGAATGTATCACTGGCAAGCAGAGTAAATAACCCCATGCTTGAAAGAGTCCAAAATATTACTTCTGTGGACTCATGGACTTGCACAAAATCAGATTTTCATTGTGTGCGTGTGTCCCTCTTGCTGAGGGAGCTGGGGGCTTCACTGAGCAGAGGCACTTGGGAACCAGGGAGTGGTTGATGTTTACTCAGAAGGTCTGGGCAATGGCAGGACTCCACCCGCTAACAATGAGGGTTGACAATGAGCACCATGGCTGGAATTCAGAGCACAGAACAGTGTTAGGTGGCAGATGGGGACGAACATATGGCTGAGTCACATGCCTGGGCCTGGGAGAGGTGAAAGAAAGAGCAAACAGTTTGGATTGGCAGATTCCAGGCCCGGGAGAGAAAGGATTTATACCATGACCTCTGTTCCAGGGTTAGTAGTACATCTGCTAAACTATTTCCTGCCTCGCTCAGGCTGAACTCAGGATTAGAGGCAGTACTCTGCCGTCAATGATAATGAAGCACTGTGCTGGGCTGAGCGGCTTGTGCACATACCCTCACTTAATCCTTCCAACAACACTTTGAGTTAGGTTCTGTCCTTATCTTCATGCACTTAGAGGTGAGTCATTTAAGCAGAGAAGTTTAATTACTCTCCCAGCATCAGTTGGTAATTAATGACAGAGCTGGGCTTGGAAACTCAGGTAATCTTGATCCCTAGTCTGAGCTCTTAACCACAAACCACACTGTGTTGCCACTTCACATTGTGGCACCATGGTGACCAAAGTCAGGGGTAAAAGAATTTACTCTGGGGCTTGCAGAGATGCTATCTAGACTGAATATGAAGTCAGAGTACATCTTAACTCAGTATTTCTTGGTGAAGGGGCGCAGGGCTCATTCCAGAGGTCCATGTCTCAGGTATGCTTATTCACACCAAGGAGAGACGACATCAGTCCTTTTTACTGTATGCAGGTGGTTCTAGCTGGGTTAATATATCATCGAGTCTTCACCACTTGGGTTTCACCTTTTTTTCTGATACTTAGAGGAAGATGGAAAACTTTGACGGGTACTAAAGAGAAGACAGAGGGCATTGGGACAAGTGGAATGTATCAAAAAGGAAATCTATTTTCCCTTAGGCTCAGTAAGACCTTTTTAAATTAAAAGTCAGTTTCCAATGTGCTGCAGCTGCTACTGATGACAGTGACAAGATGAATGGTCCAATTTTTTATTATCAGTGTCTCCTGAGTAATAAATCTGCACTGATAAATGCAGTTTTAGCAAATTATCATGTTTTTTAAAATTTTGAAACAATATTTTTTTGTCTGAAGACACAATGTGTTAGGATACTTTTTCTCCATGGATTTAACAGCTGATCCCTTCAAAATTACAGCGAAATAGATCACTGTCAGTCAACTAAGTTAGTTACAGACTCATTAATCTCTCTGTTCTCTTTTCGTGAGACTTGGTTGTTCACAAATGCCTCTTCATAATCCACCAAGTTCTGGTGCATTTACTGTTATTTCATAGCACTTCGATTTGGGGCAATAGGAAGAAGGTCTTTGTCCCAAACTTTAAGAAACCCTCTGTTGCTGGTGGAAATCAGGCCTTTCCACAAAATCATGAGGAAAGCATTCCAAGGACCCACTCATGGCAGATGGTGATGTGGCAAGATGGTTTAATCTGCCCCTGGGTTTCCAGTGTCCCATCTCTGTCTGTCCTGCCATGGAAAAAATCCAACTGCGTCTTCAGCAAGGTCAAAACAAAAGCAGTGTTGAGAGTTTCTGCTTTATATTAAAGCTTAGTTCTTCGGAACCCACACAGTCTACTGCAGGTCCTGGTAGCTGTTAGACCCACATGGTATCGTGCTCCTGGGTGAGACAGTGAGCAAATGTAATTGGTGAGTATGGATCACACAGAGAGAGAGAGACAGACAGACAGACAGTGCTCGTTTGTTCCCCTGAGATTATATTAACTTGGGTTTGTGACAGACCAGATGCTTCTTCAAAAGAATCAATCAACCTCCCAAGATTTTGCAGGTTTTTGGTAGATCCACTCTCTAGTTAGACTGACCGGCCTCAATGGTCAAGCACCTCCCATCATGTCCCCCTACAATCTGGTACTGGACCCGGGAAGGGAGGAGTGTTAACACCCTTGGTGGAGCAACACTGTGAAGCTGTGGCTTCCTGGTGAAGCAACAGGTTTATGCTCCCATATACTAAGTTCAGTGTCCAATTCTCTTTGCCCTCTTCCATACTAATAACTAGTTACCTACATACAGTAATTTTTCATCTAATAATGATTGCCGTTCTCTCTCCCATCAAGACTGCTGTAATATTTTTTCCACTGTACTTATTCTTTATTTAGACCTTAGCAGACTTGGATGTTTTACGGTGAAATTTATATAAAAATACAATTTTATCCATAGAGTAGGCACAGATTGCCTCATCACCAGAAGGCTATGTTTCTGTTAGATAACTTCTTTTTTAATACAGTATGAGTGTATTTCCTGGCCCTCATATGTGTACCAAAAATGCTTTATTATTTCTTTTATGTGACTTTACTACCCTCGCAGAGCTTGTTAAACATCTCTGCTTTTAGTAGCATGCTGCTTCAGCGGATTAAAAAAAAAAGGGTACAGTGAAGTCTAGCAAAACTACCTTGTTGCTGGAAGAGGAACACTCCTCAACTATTACCAACTCAACCATTTTTAAAATTAATATTTACCTGGCACATTAAAATCATAGAAGATTACAAGTCCCCCAGAAACCTATATTGTTCCCCATCTTTTATTTCTGGTGGTCTTATATGCTGGTGAACAACTCCAAAGTTCTTTCCTTGGTGCAGTTCTCAAACCTGATGTATTTCCTGCCTCCAGTGGAATGTTTCTCTAAACTTAATTCTGGTCACAGTAAGACCATCTGAGATAGTAGGTGGGAAAGTCCTTAAATCTAATTTTTTTTTGGCCACACAATTGCCACTTGTTTGAGAGGCTGGTGAGGGGAACTTCTCTAACCTAATACCTTCCTGAGTCTTACCATTAAGATTTAGGGTCTAAATGCAGTTGGCATTCTAAGTCTAAGACTCGTGATCTTTGACATTCTCCATTTGATCTAACATTGTCTTTAAATACTGTAATGTTTTGCCTATGCTTGTGAATGATACATTTTTTCTTATAATGCCTTGTTAAAGATAGCCAAAAGCAGCCAACACATACTTATTCTCTACTCCCAGAGTTCAGGCTCAGTAGTCTTCCAAATAATGATTGGCGTCTGTTTGACCAGCTGCATGGCCTGTATATAATAGATTCTTCAGGGTTTCCGCCTGTGCTGTGCTATGTTCTGGAACACCGTGGTCTTTCACACCATCCCCAGTCCTCAAGACCGTGAATTTCTTAATTAGAAGGACTTGATCCTAATCAGTGAGTTCAAGATGTAAGTTCTTAACTAATATTTTTTGAATAAATAAATCATCTTTGGTTAAAGAAGTTGCCATTATAGGACACTTGCTGGGTGAACCATTAAGAGGACTCTTATTTGTACTTACCCATTTCATGCTTTTTCCCCCTTCAAATATGAAATGAAGAGGTTGGATGAGTCATCTTCCAGCTTAGGTGTTCCACATTTCTAATGACCTGTGCCTGTTCTCACTTCTTTTCATACTCAGACAACTATCTCCCGAAATAGGAACAAAAGGTAGAAGTGAAGAACAGTAAAGAAAATACACAGACCTTATCTCTCCTTTTCTTCCTTTCTTTGTTCATTCATTTGAAAGTATGCATTGCTTTCTTTTGCTAAACTCTGTCAAGAACTTTCAAAAATGAGTAAAACATTATTCAAGTTTTTAAGGAACTCACATGACCATTGTGAATATAATTTCATTACCAAAATAGTGTATGTTAGCATTTTATGTCCTTTAATAACAGTAAGTGCAAAGTGCTAGAAAAAGAAAGATTTTACCTTGATAATGGAGATCAGGTAAAGAATCAAACAGAGAGACAATACCTGAGTGAGTTTAGAAAAATAAATGAGAATTTGTAAGTATAGCAATATAAGTTAGGATAGGATATTCCAGGCAAGGGAAGAGCTTACACAAAAGACATGAAGTGATACAAATGAAAGGTTTGTTTATTTTGGGATTGAAAACCCATCTGGGCTATGAAAGACCTTTCATGTAAGAGTGGTAATAAATCAGATGGAGAAGAGACCATGTACAATTTGTTGTAATCTTTGTTGGTCAAGAAAAAAAATATTTGTGACCTTCAAATTGTTTTCAACTAACTCTGTTGACCTATTATGCATTAATTTATCTCATTATTAAATTCTTAAATAATAATGCTTGTGGCTTATGAACTTCCATGTTTTTATATAATTCTTCCATGATCTTTGATGTGATTTTTTTTCATACAAGACTTATAAGAAATTCTTGCACGTTGATTTCAAAATTAACATCTGAAAGTACTAGTACACAGTAGTGCATGTTCAAGGCAGAATTTATAAATTCGGCTTTCTTTTTCTATTCCCCCAAGTGAATTTTCTACCCCTCAGCCAGCACTTCTGTAAGAAGGGAAGAAATCAAGGGTAGTGCACGTTCAGTATCTCTGAAGAAAAACAAAAAAACAATCTCTCCCCAAAGCTCGTTGAAGGAGTGGCATGAATATCAGAGAGATGACCCTAGAAGAGAGAGAAAGTGATTGATAATTGGGGGTGGGTGTTCAGAATAACTGCCAAAAAGTATTTGTTAGGGTGGATCAAAGTTCTCAGCTCAGATATATATGAAACACGAGGAAAAGTACCTTATAGCGCCAATTACCCTTTCCCTCCGCCATATCCCTATTTTTGCTGTGTTACAGTCACCTATACTACAGTCCTGCTTCTTACTTCTAACTAATCCCAGATTCAAATCTCAAGAGCCCATTTCCTTCCCACGTACAAGGAGACTGATAAACATCAGTAGGTATTTGGCCATCTCAGCCTGTGCCCTTTAGAAGGAATACCCTCTGGGATGCTTCAGTGCTGCTGGCTGTCAGGATTCTGATGGAGAATACACTGGCCCAGAGCCTTGGGGACCATCGATGCAACTACATTCTCAGAGGACAGAACAAAAGAATCACCAAATGTCAGGCTTTGGCGTTCACTTTGCACTTTCAAGCAACGACATGGTGGGGTTGCTGTGGGGTAGAACAATAAGTGTGTGAAAGGATAATATTAAAAAACTATGCTCGATTTGCTCAACACCAGTAGTCTCTGTTAGACTTCAGGCGTTCTCTATGCTAATTCAAATTTTCTCTAATGCAATATTCTAATTGGCTCGACAGTCAAAGATTTGGGAATTTGGTATCACTCTGCCTCACATTCCTTATTTGCAAATTGGGGACCCTGGGATAGCTGGGTTCTGAGATCCTGTCCAGCTCTGATGGCCCATGGGTCCGTGGTCGATAGGGTGTGATTACAGATGTTCCTCCAGCATGCACGTTGTTCCTGGCATCTAATGAGCATGGACGACTCCTCTCCCAGAAGTTCCTGGAGAGTTTTACATTCAGTTTCTTGTTTTAGGCCATAGTGAAAGCTATGGTATAAATATTGTGTCCTCATGCCCAATGAGGGGTATTAGGAGGGGGCCAAAGGTGATTAGGTCATGAAGGCAGAACCTTCAGGGCTAGAATCCACGTCCCTGTAAAGGAGATCTAACAGCTCCCTGGCCTCTTCTGCCATGGGAGGACATGGCAGAAAGATGACTGTCTAGGAAGTAGGCCCTCCTCAGACACCAAGATCAGTCTCTACCCTGACCCTGTACTTCCTAGCCTTCAGAACTGTAAGGTATAAATTTCTGGTACTTATAAGCCACTCAGTCTCCCCGTTTTGTTATAGCAGCCAGGATGGACTAAGTCATGAAATTAATTTTTGGAAGTTGTTTGTTGATATGTTACAAGTCATTCAGGAAAACCTAAATCTCATTTTTCCTTTACTCTCTCTCATCAGTGGTGCCCTACAAAGCAAACTACTTAGAAAAGAAACAATAGGCAAGTGGGGAAAATATATCTGGGTGACTTCCAGGTAATTCCCAATGAATATATTTGATGAAGACGATATTAGAAATTGGGAATCAAGTCTACGTGAGACATCGGCCTACAGCCCATTGTTAGCTTACTTGGTTTAACACTTGACTGGGGCAGGCTAACTCAGGCACAGAAGTGGTGTGATGTACAGGGACTCCTGTGCTCTGTAAGGATAATTCTTACCTCATAGGAGAAGAGAGCAAAAATAGAATGCACTTTTCATTGCTGCTAACCTTCAAAGGCCAGTTATCCAAAATACTGGTAAAATGCTACCCTTGAGGTTTTTTCTGATCTCATAAGGGGAATAAATGTCTTCTCTCTATGAACTGGGGTTAAGGCACAAAGAGAAGGTATTTAGCATTCTTTTGCTTAGTAAACTAGAAAAAAGAGACTGAGCAAGCTAACTGCAGAGATGTAGCATGCACCTAGACGTGAGAATGCAAGTGGTATATCTAGGGAAGCATGGCTGGTCACAGTCCCTGAAGGGCCTTAATGGAAGATACAGCAAATAATCATCCTTATAGGTAGACACACACTATGTGTGCTGGGTGCATCAACACCTTTATTTTCACAATTAGAGCTTTGGTTTCCCTTGCACATATCAGTGGAGATGTTATTACATTAGCCTAAATATAACTGTAAGTCCAAGGTAGCATTTCCAAAACATTTAAATTTAAAGGGTCAGAACAAAAATTGACAACAAATATACAGGAGAGTAATGACATAGGTGGTTACCTACATTTTATTTTGCCAAGTAAATACATTAAATCAAACAGAAATGTATGTGTTATAATAATAATATCATTGTGGAATGAGTGTTTTATTGTGATCAGATTTGATCCATGAATTGATATTTGGATCAACTGACAAACTTTTCCATAGATCATTGGACTTTACTGCTCAGCGTGCATAGTACAAATGTTCATTTTTTAAATCTTAAGAGTAACATATGACAGATTGGAAATCATAAGTACTACAAACATCAGATACAATAACAATATCTTAGTTAATGCAGAGGTTGTTTTTCTTAGAAGTTTCTAGCCAGACACTTCCCAGACTATTGAGGACATGAAATGATGAAATCTCAAAGATGCCTACAGTGTTTACACGATAATGACAGATCAGTGAATGGTATCTTGATGCAAAAGGAAGAAAATCTGGAAGAATCACTTTTCATAAATAACACACAAAAGATTACTGGAGGATAAGATTACTGGAGGGCCGCTCACTTTTTATATATATGTGTAAAATTGGTAGTGAGGTATAATAAAACAGTTGGTCAATTTTCATGCTTCTGGAAAAATTCATTTTAATGAAAAAATCAATTTGGGAACACCTGGAGCACCAAACGTGAAGTAGCAGTGAGCACAGATTTGTGAGAGATAATTTTTGTCTCTGTCTAAATAATTTACTTTGTACTCGGGAGCAGTTGTTGCAAAGTAAATAGCATCTACTTTATTTTAGTAAGATATAATTGAAATATATCAAGATAAGTATAGAAAAATGTGGTCAAATGAAACAGAATGACATTTACTGGATAAGTTTTCTGTTGCATTTTACACATGTAGAAATTATCAAAATTCATCTAAAATGCATATGAAAAGTGTTGTCAGTATCTTTAACAATGTATAATATTGGCTAAAGATTACAGGTTTCTTTAAAATTTCATTTCACTAGATTGGAAGAAATATTGATTATTTTGAGAAGAATTTTTAAACAATATTCCGTACATTTATAATTCATTTTTCACTCAAAAATTACTTAAATCATAGGACAACTACAAAATGCTTTTTATCTCTGCAGTTTTAGTATTTTAGTGTCAGTTTGTGAACAGTGCTGGTTGTTTTGGGTTGCACAAATTTTGATATTATTCAGAGTATAAAACAATGGAAGAAGCATGGATGAAATGACAAACTTCTATTTTTCATTTAATGCTTTATTTGATTTTATCAATCCCCCAAATTCTTGTACATTGTATTTATCTTATCTCCATTAATCTTAAAATCAATTCATATTTCACCTTCTATAATCTTGTCTCCCTCTGGTAATAGTTTACATTTGGATAGAAATCTAACACCTAAAAGTGCTAAAACCATTACCATATGTAATCTACCCAACTCGGTCCTGTCACTCTCTCCGTTTCACAGATTTTAAATAAATGAGACACAGGGAGGTTGGGTTGAATTGGCCAAATGTCATAGTAATAACGAGATACGGGAGTTATTCTGGGGCTTCTCACTAGGACTCTGCTGCCCTTCCATTCTATTACACTGAGTCTTAAGCTCTGGTCTTGGAGACGCAGGAGGTGAAGGGAGTAGACACCCTTCCACCTGAAATCTGGGGATCTGAAGGAACCTATTCAGTCCATATTTTATCAGTTCACAGGTGCCATCTAGAGGTACACATAATTTAAAAATAATTGTTTTCCACTTCTGTCTTTAAAAAAGTATTGTTTTAGACAGAAATGAAATTATTCCTAATTCTTACTTTCAAAATATAAAATATCATAATTAAAATGAAGATTAATAGAAGAAATGACTAAATAATTAAATTCTCTTCCCTAAATGTTTATTTTCAACTTATTTTTTTATTTATTTATTTTTCCCATCACCATTTATCCCCTCTACACCTTCTTTCACTTCATCCACCCCTCCCCCCTGCAATTAGCACACTGTTTCTTTTTCTCTTTTTCCCCCATTTTTGCTCAATCCTCCACATCCCAACCCTACCCAGAGCCAACAGCCTGCTCTCTATCTATCAGTTTGTCTCTACTTTGCTTGTTAGTTCAGTGTGTTCATGAGATTCCACATATGGGTGAAATCATGTGGTATTTGTCTTTCTCTGACTGGTTTATTTCACTTAGCATAATGTTCTCCAGGTCCATCCATGCTCTCACAAAAAGTAAAATATTTTCTTCTCTTTTATGGCCAAGTAGTATTCCATTGTATAAATATACTATTACTGTTTTATGCACTCATCTACTGATGGGCACGTGGGCTGCTTCCAAGTCTTGGCTATTATAGATAACATTGCACTAATACAGGTAGACCTATATTCATTCAAAATAGTATTTCAGATTTCCCTGGCTTAATAACCAGAAGTGAAATCACTGGGGTATAAGGCACTGCCACTTTTAATTTTTTGAGGTAACTCCATACTGCTTTCCACAGTGGCTGCACCAGACTGCATTCTCATGAACAACACACGAGGGTTCCTCTTTCTCCACATCCTTGCACTTGTTGTTTGTTGATTTATTGATGACAGCCATTCTGATAAAGTGAGGTGATATCTCATTGTGGTTTTAAATCGCATTCCTCTGATGATTAGTGACATTGAGCATCTTTTCATATGTCTACTGGATGCCTGTATGTCCTCTTTGGGGAAATGCCTATTCAGGTACTTTGACCACTTTTTAATTTGATTGTTTTTATGGTGTTGAGTTTTATAAGTTCTTTATGAATTTTGGATATTAACCCTTTTTCAGATGTATCATTGGCAGATATATTCTGCCATTCAGTGGGTTGTCTTTCCATTTTGTTGATGGTTCTCTTTGCTGTGCAAAAACTTTTTAGTTTGATATAGTCTTATTTATTTATTTTTCCTTCTGTTTCCCTTGCCTGACGAGATATATTAGAAAAAAATATTGCTACTAGAAATGTTCAAGATTTTACTGCCTATGTTTTCTTCTAGGACTTTTATGGTTATGAGTTTAACATTTAAGGCTTTAATCCATTTTGGGTCTATTCTTATGTCTGGCATCAGAAGGTGGTCTAGTTTCTCCTTCTATTTTTTTTTTTTGCACATATCAGTCCATGTTTCCCAATACCATTTATTAAATAAACTATCTGTAGCCCATTGTATGTTTTTGCTTTCTTTGTGAAATAGTAATTGACTATAAAGGTATGGGTTTACTTCTGGGCTCCCTATTCTGTTCCATTGGTCTGTGTATCAGTTTTTATGCCTGTGCCATGCTGTTTTGATTACTATGGCTTGCAGTATAGTTTGATATTAGGTAGCATGATTCCTCACACTTTGTCATCACTGTTACTGTTCAGGGTATTTTGTGGTCCCATATAAATTTTTGGAATAGTTGTTCTAGTTCTGTGAAATACACCATTGATATCTTGATAGGAATTGCATCGAATGTATAGATCACTTTAGGTAGTATGGACATTTTAATGCTGTTAATTCTTCCTCCTCATGAACATGGTATATGCTTCTACTTATTTGTATCTTCTTCATTTTCTTTCTTCAGTGTCTTATAATTTTCTGAGTATGGGTCTTTTACATCTTTGGTTAAAATTAGTCCCAAGAATTTTATTCTTTTTGAAGCAATTGTGAATGGAATTGTTTCCTTAACTACTTTTTCTGATAGTTCATTAGTAAGGTATAAAAATCCAACTAATTTCTGTATATTTATTTTGTATCTTGCTACCTTATTTAATTCATATGTGAGTTCTAGTAATTTTTTTTGTTGGAATCTGTAGGGTTCTCTACATACCATATCATGTCACCTGAAAATAATGACAGTTTACTTTTTACTTTCAAGTTAGGATGCCTTTCATTTCTTCTTCTTGTCTGATTGCTATGGCTAATACTTACAGGACTATTTTGAATAAGAGTGTGAAAGCAGACTTCCCTGTTTTGTTCTAAGCCTTAAAGGGAACACTTGTAGTTTTGCCCATTGAGTATGGTGTTGGTTTTGAGTTTGTCATATATGGCCTTTATACCATTGATGTATGTTCCCTCTACCACTTTGCTGAGAGTTTTTATTATATATTGGTGCACCTTTCACCTAAGCATCCATATGTCTGGTCCAGTTTTTAAGATCTCTGATCCATAAGTTTGAATAAATTTCTACTTTTTCTTAAATTAAAGCTTCTTTCCCTAATTGTTGAAGTGTCTTCACTCTGTATCATTTACCTTCTCTCTCTTGAAATTTGTTCTGATGTGTCTTTTAATAGGACCATATATAATTTCTTTGGATATGTATTTTGAAATGACTCTTTATAACTGCAAACATCTTTAAACATATGGCCCCTTCTTGGTGTGAAAACTCTTATTTTTAACAGTATGAAAGTATGAGATGAGTATTGTAGAATAAAAAATATAAATTCTGAAAGAAAGTTTGGATTAGCTACTCAATGTCAACCACTTTAATTGTTCATTCAAGTCATTAGAATGTTTATAAACTTACATGAATATGAGAAACCCTTAATTTTGAAATAAAATCAGAAGTTTAAACTTAAATAAAACTCTGCATAGAAGAAAAGGGATATATGCTAAAGATTCTTTAAAATGGTAATCTAACACTTCTTTCATTTTTTAAGTAGAGGTATGACTTGCCTACAGCAGATGATGTAAAGTGCACTAATCATAGCAGACTTGGTGAATTGGTCATGCTGGTTCACATGTCAATGATCCAGATCAAAATGTAGACCACTTCCACACCCCAGAGGCTTCCTTGCTATTTCCTATTCAACATCTTCTGCCAGTAGTCACTACTATTTGTGACTTTTACAGCCATAAATTAAGCTTGCTAGTTAATGAACATACAAATTAGATCCTGATGGGTGTACTCCACTGTGTCTAACATTTTTTGCCCAATATTTTACACACAGATTCATTAATATTATTTCATAAAGTTGTGGTCAGTGCATTTTTACAGGGATACTATTTTGAAAACAAAATTCATGATCCAACATTTACATTATTTGTTGCCAAAACATGAGAAAAATAGTATATGTTAATATTTCCAGTTTATGATTATCAAATCTCGCTAATATATTTTACAAAAGCCTTTTTACCACAACTTCTTTGTGCTCCATTTTCTTTTTTTAAATATTTTATTTATTTATTTTTAGAGAGAGGGGAAGGGAAAGAGAAAGAGAGATATCAATGTGTGGTTGCCTCTGGTGCACCCCCTACTGGTAACCTGACCCACAACCCAAGCATGTGCCCTGACTGGGAATCAAACCGGGACCTTTTGGTTCTCAGACCATGCTCAATACACTGAGCTACACAAGCCAGGCCATTTTCTGTTGTTTTGTAATTTTCTTTGTATATTGTAATAAAGTGTTTTCTGTTTTGTTTACTTTCTCATGACTAAAGTTATTATTTTCATTTTTATATAAAAACTGTAAAAAATTGGTTATTCCCATGTGTTATATTTAACAATTACATCTATTTGTAAAATGGGATGTGTTCTTTATTTATACTGTTGATGTAGTGGCTACTAAATATGAAATTGTTAGCAATTGATTAAAGGGTGAAAGAAAAAATTACATTTAATTTTCATAGACTGTAATTGAATTCTGAAAGTTAATTGTGAGTATTATTTAACATATTTGTTGAGGTAGTTAGAAATATCAGTATTTAAAATAATCTGATATAAAAAACATTGGCTAACATTGCAAGCAATATAACTAATGAAACATCTTTGTTGTCAAAGATAAAAACTACTATAATGAATACATGAAAATTTAGACTTGATCAAAATGAGGCAAAATAAGGCACATTATGCTTAAAACCACATAATTCAAACTTTGACCTAGAAAAATTGTGCTACACAGAAAAAGGTTCATAAGAGGAAACTCACAATGGGAGAAGTTATATTTGGTAAAAATCAGTTGTCATAAAATAGACTGATAAATGTTTTAATGCAAAATATATTGGAAAATAATTTATCCTGGAGAATATAATTTCATAAAATTCTAATGAAAGTAAGAAAAATTGTAAGCTATTGATCAGAAATTAGTTCCACAGCAAACAACTAAAAGACATGTTTAAATTCAGCTCAACTGATTAAATATTTATTCATTTTATACAAGGTCTAAGTTTAGGCTAAGTTTGGGTTTATATGGTAGTATGGAAGTACCCAGCCTCCTTATATCTTCCTGCTCCAAGATGTCCAATAACCACATGATTTTTTCTTCAGTATGGTAAGATGGTGGCTTCCTCTCCAGTAATCCTAGCCACCTATGTTCAAAAAGAGAAAGAAGGCAAAAAAGTCACGAAGGACAAAGACCAAAACAACATTCCCACTAAATCTGTCCCCCCAAAAAAGCTCTTCTAAATCTCCCCTCTTCTCTAAACACTTTATTCCATTGGCCAATAATGGATCACATGGCTATCTTAGCTACACGGCTACCTGGACAGTGGCAGTAGAGGAATGCACTGGAGAAGATGACTTTGAATGATTTGGGACAAGCAATCCAGTGTCTACCATATGGTTCCACTGTTGTTTAAAAACCTGAAAGAACAATTACACTGGCCTAATTGTTCTTTACATGAACAATTGTACTAAAGTTTGAATAATTTTGTCTAAAATTATTGTGTTTATAAATGTCATAAAAAATTCACATTGCAAAAAAGCAGAGGAGATACTTCCCTTGGCCCAAATAATGAAAACAAAAGAGGGACAAGTTTATAAGCATTTGTTAACCACAGAAAAAAGCAGAATCTCAAACTTGTTTAGTGATAATCAGTGAAACTACATTGAGTGCAGTAGCAACTATTTAGTTTTTGAATCCATGAAAACAAAGTATTTAGAGAAGTGGAAGCCACACAGAGTGTCTCCCCATAACATTGCGCCAGCCATCATTATGTGTGAGTTAATGATTCCTTTCAAATGCTGATTATCTTTTAACTTTGCAGGTGTTTAGTGCCCTGCATCTTGAATATATAGAGATAGCACTTTGCTCATGTTATTTGTGGTAAACTCAACTCCAACTTGCATTACTTATTTTTCTTGACTTACTCTATGTCAATATATACAGCTGTACCATCTGAGTTCTTCTTTTCTTTTGTTCTTATTCTTAAAATGTTTTAAAAACAAGCTTTTTAATTTGAATATAGTTGGTATATGAGACCTAATCAAAAAAATATAGTGAAGAAAAAGATTTTATTATCTTAATTTTTTAATTATCTTTGAATTCACCCTATTCTTATAAGCCATTCAGTTTTCTTTCATTAGGGACATGGTGTTCTGCACTAATTTATTTCTAGCTGGCATTTGTATTTTAAGGTTTCTGGGGATTAGTTTCTGCTACTAGCACTATGGAGAGAGGCAGAATGGTTCTTTATCTAATTTCATAGCAAATTCATTAAATCTTTTGAGATAGTTTTGAAAGACTTATTGTTTTTATACTGACATTATAGATATGCACTATGATATCAGATTTAATAAGCATATGAAGAATTTGAAGCAGCATATGAAGAAATATCTTTTTCTTAAATTTTAGTGACAGCTAATAAGTAACTTATGCAAATATGATTGTAGTATTCAGTTTAGATAATGACTCTTGGAAAGGAGTATTGAACTCAAGCTCAAGTGGATTTTACAGAAATCTCCCTTTATTGTTGATGGACTTTTTTTACCCCAAGCAAGTGGGGTCTTCATTAGCTATTAAGGAGTTTCCTCCCTGAAGCTTTAATTAAAGGAAACATTCATTTTAACATTAAACAATGTGGCTTTATGTTACCAATCATATGAAGGCCTGTAAAATGGCATTACATATATAAAGATTTATTTTCTTCCAAGGATCAATTGATCCAGGGCCTAAAGAGTATAAATTAACTTCAGGGGTTTCAACAAAGGCTATTGATATATACCATCATCCAGGATTAATTCAGTAGCTGGGCAGCATTAAATACTAGGTGGACTCTCTTAATATACTCAGTAAGAGAGCAACATGGACAATGAAAAAGAGAGGAAAAGAAACAAAAACTGGAGTCATTTCAGGCACATTTGTTCCTATACTCAAGCATAAACTTTGCATTCAGTGAAAAATTCCCAAATGTCCTGCATCTGTGAGGCATCCTTAGAATGTATATGAGGAGTATGCATATATGCCCATATGTGTATGTGCCCAGGCATGTGTGGTGTGTGTGCATGTGTATGTGTAAGCATGTAGGTGATAGAAATAGGGATTCTGTATGCATTACAGATCTAACTTTCTCAAGAAAATAAGAGGGTGTTTGGACATATTGTGGAGAATGGTCATCTTCTAGTGCCAAGCTATCAAGATGCATAAATCACCAGTTAAAAACCTAAACAATATATTGTTGGCTGAGAACATAACTTGGGGACTCACAAAAGGAAGAAAGATCATTAGAATACACAGGGTTCATTCATTCATTTACTCAGCAAATAGCTGCAAGGAAAAAGACAAAATTTCTACCATCTTAGAACTTATACTCTAACAGGGGTGCAATTATTAAGGTAAACAATAAAAGATATTATGCATTAGATGGTGGTTAAATCTGAGTGGAGGACATACAACACAGAGGGGTGAAAGAGGTGAATTGAGGAAAAGTCGTTATAGTTTCAGCTGGGAGAGTTATGGAAGCCCACAGTGAAAAGACGGCATCTGAGTGAAGGCCTGAAAGATGAGGGAATAGACTTCGCCAATATGCGGTGAGGATAATCCCACTAAGAAGAACTGGTAAGTGCAAAGGCCCTGATGTAGCAGCACACATTGATTGTCAGCTAAGAGGCCCGTATATAAAAGAAGAGACAGAAAAGACGTCAGGTATTTGAGTAGAGAAGCAAAATGATCTGACAGAGCAGGCCATCCTCCCATCTCTGTTGAGACTGTGCTGAAGGGAGATGGCTGGGAGAAGTGGCTACTGCAGTAACCCCAGCTGGAGATGATGACGGTTTGGGCCAAGGTGGTAGCAGTGAAATGGTGAAAAGTGGTCAGTACTCTGAAGATAGAAACAACTGGATTGCCTAACTGAATAAATGTATCCAGGAAAACACCAAAGTTTTGGGCCTGTGCAAATGGCAGGATTTTGTTATTTATTGAGATGGATAAGGTTGTAGAAGTCATAGATTTAGCGGCAAAGATCAGAGGTTCAGTTTTGGACATAGTGTGTTTGAAATGCCTATTAGATATTCCAGTAAAAATAACCAAATATCAACTGGGCATGTGGGTCTAGAGTTTAAGGAAAAAATAAAAATACATTGACTAGAAATGATTTATTTGGAATCTATGAATCAATTATTTAGATACTGTTCAAAGTCTTGAGATGAGAGGAGTCATAAAACAGTTAAAAATCAAAACAGAGGAAATTTTAAACATTAAATGATGTTAACATTTATTTGGCTCAGTCCCAGAGTCTCATATTAGAGAGAAATATATAAACAGTAAATTGAGATCACAGTGATTAAAGATCACTGTGCCATAACCCACTGGATGTTCTTATCACAGTGTTTGTCATGTAGCATTCGCTTTATAGAGATTTTTAATTTTAAAACTGTTTTTGAGGCAAGAATTTTTTAGGAGGTTTCTGGAAAAATTAAAAATAGAACTACCACATGATCCACCAATTCCATTTCTAAGTACATATCCAAAGAAAATAACATGGATGGACCTAGAGAGTATTATGCTAAATAAAATAAGCCAGACAGAGAGACAGAGAAAGACAAATGCTATGTGGTATCACTTACATGTGGAATTGACCCATAGAAACGAAGAGTAGAAAAAAGTGCTCGCCATTGGCTGGGTTGTGGGGACAATCAGGAGAGGCTGGCAAAGGGTACACGTGTTCAGCTCTAAGGTGAATAAGGTCCGGGGATCTCACATGAAACGTGGCTATTGTAGTCAACACTGTAGTGTGTAAATGAAATTTACTGGGTGTGTAGAACGTAACTGTTCTCACTACAAAAAAAAAAACAAAAGGGAAAAGTGAGGTAATATATGTTAGATGTGTTAACCAACTAGAAGGTGGACTCTTTTCATACTGTATATGTATATCAAATCACCATGAGGTATACTTTAAATGTGTTACAATTTTATTTGTAAATTAAGCTGAAAAAATTTTTAAGTGGGAACAATTTAAATGTCCATCAATCGTGAATAAACAAAATATGTTATAATACAATGGGATTCCATCAGCAATAAAAAGGAATGAAGTACTCACACATGTTACAATGGGATAAAACTCAAAAACGTCTGTGAAGGAAAGAAGACAGAAGCATAAGACCATGTTTAGTGTCATTCCATTTATCTGAAATCTACCGAAAAGGCAAATCTCTAGAGACAAAAGGTAGTTAGTGGCTGCCTGGTTGTGGGTGTGGGAATGAAGAGTGACTTAGAATGAGCAAAAAGTTTTTTGGGAGAGATGATGGAAATGTTCTTAAATTAGAGTGCAGAGATGGTTTCACTACTCTATAAACTTAGTAAGTATTATTGAATTGTGCATTTAAAGCAAGCAAATTATATGGCATGTATGTTATATATCAATAAAGCTATTTTGAGAAAAAATGCTTGTGAATGATTACAATCCAAGATTAAGGAAAATGTCTAAATTACGCTGTTTTAAAATATATGAACTTCTTTGACAGAAAGTTCTTCTCAAGAAGGTGAAAATTTCGTAAGGTAAATGTGAGGACTGGGGAAAAATCGAATCTCAGCAGGGACACTCTGTATAGCAGTATTGTTCTTGTTAGTGTAACCAGGCTGCATGAGGTCTGGCAGCTTGTTGCCACATATATACATAACACAAAGACTGGTGGAAGGAAATAGGTTTTTATTAATAGGGTTCCCAATTCCAGGTGCTGGGAGCATTCATGCTCTGAACCCTTGTCCTCCACAAGACACAGAACCTCCTTTGCTCCAAAAAGACTGTAAACCAAAGCCATGCCCAGAAGTCCCCCATTACTGCATATCTGTCCTTTCTGAGCTTAAGCCAGCCAGGCAAAGAGGTCTTCATTCCTCTGGAGTATGTGCTTGTGGGTGTCAATGCTGTGCTCTCTCTCTTTCCTCTCTCTCTCTGTCTCTCTCTCTCTGTCTCTCTCTCTCTGTCTCTCTCTCTCTCAGGGTCTGGGGTACACTGCCAGGTCACTGCAGTCACAGTCATATAGGGGAAGCTCCACTCACGAGGAACTTTCCAGCTCATGCCTTTGTGTCCTGCTCAGTCTATGCACTGCTCTCAAGGCATGAGAGAGGAAGCAGTTCAGGACCCATGTGCCATGCTGCACCGGGTCTCAGCATCACAAAAGCTGGAGCCCAGTGAGGCATGCATCCCAGCATGTGACACTGCCTCCAGGAGCTGGCTTCCAAACATGAGGAGCTTAAGCCCCAGGCAGGCCCAGCATCTGCCAGTCCCATGAGTGCTTCCATCTGTGTGGTGCAAAGAAAGAGCCCAATAAGCCAAGGCAGCAAGAGAACCTGAGCCAAGAGAGTGAGCTTCTACCTGCCTTGTGTTTTAAAGTCCTCTCCCAGAATCCCATGTGCTACCAAACACAGCAGCAGTGTCCAGCTTTTCAATCAATGAGGGCCATATTTGCCTTTGCCCTCTTTCCCAGGCCATGTTTAGCAAGGGGGCAATGTCTCCAGTCACACATGCTCTGTGCAAGCTCCCTTCTGCTGAGTAAGGAGCTGCTGCTTGGCTGCCTCAGGTGATTTCAATCCTCCAGTAGCCCCTCCCACCTCAGGATGGGTAAACCGCTTTTAATCTTCAATTTCACCTTGGGGTTCTTCTCCCTGCCCTCTCCTTCTCTTGGAGGTTTACCCTGATAACTCTGTTACATTAGTAGTAATAGTAAATGTTTAAGAAGTTGGAAGTAATAAAGGTAGAAGAGAGAGCATTAAATAATTGTCCATATTGATCTGTAGGATGAGGTTGCATGATTGTTTTGAACTCTATTATTTCCAAGGTTTACCCAAGATTAAAATCTTACTCTCTGGGAACCTATCCGCAGAATATGTTCTGCAGAGCAGTAGTTAACTCTTCCCTGGCTGGTGTGGCTCAGTGGATTAAGTGCTGGCCTGCCAAGCAAAGGTCACCGGTTCAATTCCCAGACCGGGCACATGCCTGGGTTGCGGGCCAGGTTCCCAGAGAGGCAACCACACATAGTTGCTTCTCTCCTTCTCTTTCTCCCTCCCTTCCCCTTTCTCTAAAAATAACTAAATAAAATATTTAAAAAATAGTTAACTCTAATGTTAATAGTTAATTATGATGTATTGAATCATAAAAATAAAGGAAAATGGACTTAAAAAATTGGGAAACATTGAGATAAACAAAATTTTAAAAGTTTTTTTTTCTTTTCCCATTTGACTTGTCATTGTCTTTAATATGCAATAGTGGATGGTAAACCCCTACGGTAAAAAACAGTCTACGGTATTCTCAAAACTCATTTGTCCATGAAAAATTTCACTTCTAAGGGACTCTTATGGGGATAGCTTCTCATTTCTAACCACCTTGCATGACCAGAAGAAGAAAAATGAATATGAAGAACCTTAAAACTATAGCAGATTTTAGAATTGTAAACAGCATTCAAGCTCGGGGTCATGTCAGCCAGTTCAGTTTCACAGTACAGGAGCAGGTCACAAATGAAATTTCCTATTCATTGTCTCACCTGTCTAAAACTTGATAGATATGTTAAAAATAAATCATTTAATAAGATGGCTATTAGATTTAGATATACACACATACCTGGCCTTTTCCCTCTTAGATCCTTCTCCACTTACTTTGCCCTCCCATTTCAATCTGCGTACATTGGCAGTATTTTACTGTGCCTGCTTCTTACCTGTGTGCTTTTGTAGTTCTTTCTTAGGTGTAATAAACTGATTGCAGATACTAATAACAGAGATGAAAACACCATTTTGCTTTTTTTTTACTCCACATTGCAATTTCTTTAAGCATTAGTTTCCTTTGTAGAGAGAATGACTGGCTCATTAGCCCCTCATGGAAATGGCCTAAAATCATCTAAGAAAGACAAAGCTAGGAGACTGTTGTACTGGAAATGTAACAGCCATTATTGATTTACAGTTAGCAATGCCAAACCAACAGATGGTTTTGAAATATCTCAAATATTATGAACTCATTTCTCTTCCATACTTTTCCTATTTGATGCCTTTATATAAGCAAATGCTGGAAATTCATAATTAATGTTAAAAATAAAAAGATTGCAATCATTTCAAATAAAAAAAGACCTTGGATTGAATAGTTTGGTTAGGATATAGGAAACTTGAAAATCATTAGAAGAAAGAAAAGGATTTTGGTGGAAGAATTCCATATTGAAGAAGAAAGGAGAACTAGGAAATACATATATGTCACAGGATTTCTCTGGGGAGATTGTGTACAAGGACCTAAGACAGAATTTGTACGTGAAAGTCTACATGAGAGACCTCGGTGGTGAGAGAAGGTGATCGCTTCACCGAGAGCAGCAGGATATAGTGGAAGAAAGAGCTTCTGAAACCAGCGTAAGTAGCAACCAAACAAATCAGCACTCAAAACACTTACTGTTTTAATGGGATATATTAAATTGTACAAATGAATACAGAAAACCCATTCTAAACAAAATATCAAAATTTTAGATAAATTATAATGTGGATTTATCTACCTATCTATTTATTTATTCAGAATTGTGAGGTCCAGATATAAGAGAGGAAAAGTTACTTTGAATCATTGGTTTATGCTGGGATTTTGCCTGGGAGTGTGTCTAGCAGAAAGATGAAGACAGTCGGGAATCAAAAGTTCTGCTGAGAGAGAAGACCAGATGTTCAACTATGGGGTCTTGAATGAGCCTGAAGGGAAGAAGAGGCCACATTGGGGATTTCAGATGTTGGAACAGGCTGACAGGAGGGATACCAGTAATGAAAATGTGTGATCAAGGTACAGGGCAAAGACTTGAAAAAATGGGAAGAACTAGAGTTTGGGGTCACATAGGATAAAATAGAAATGTAGAATTTCTGAGGTTCTGAGAACCCTGTGGAATTGATAGAAGGGACTTGCAGTTGAATATGTGACCTGCACTGACCTTGAAGTCTTCCATGATTCTCACGGGATCCGAAAGGTGATAACAAGGAGGTATAAAGAGTGCTTCAGCCAGATGACACGAATATGAAATGAGGATGAAGTTATCCACAGACGACAGAATAGACTGGAAGGTGCAGTAGGGAGACGGGTAATGCCGAGTTTGACCCTCTCCCCATCCCAGTGATAAATGGGGTCATGTGCAGTGTCCGTTAAAGAGAACTGCAAAAAAGTGGTTTCAGTTCTCAGTAAGAGGAACAAAGCATTCTCTTCCAGATTGTATATATATATATATCACACACACACATATATACACACACATACATACACACATATATATTAACACAGTACTAGTGCAAACACACTGCTCTGTATTATTCTTTCAGCTTAATTTTCAAAGTTATTATCATAGCTCGACTTCTTAATATCTCTTCCTAATTTACTGCTTTAATTCAGCCTGTATCAACTGCCATAATAAGCTTCTTAAATAAAACTCAGCTATTGGAGTTACAAAAAACCCTCAGCCCACACCTTTCTTCTGCTCAAACCTAATAGAATACACAAAGGGCTTTCAAAGGTGGGATGCTAACTTTCTTTTCTAGACATAAACCTATGCTGGAAAATCAGTGAGTTACATGTAATTTCTGCAAGCCTCTTTTACATTCTGTCACCACTATGGCCCCTCTCCTATAATTCACTTCCAACTACAGTGTCTCTCTCTTCTAGATCTAACCTATTGAAGTAATTCAAGATTCAACTAAAATCTTAACTACTACCTACTGGAAACTTTCTCTTTCAGATGCAATCCCCTTCTGAAACCAGTCTTTGGTTTCCACTTATTCTACGAGATTTACCTTTAGTTCCCTTCTCAAAAGATAGTTGCTGGAAAACAGAAATGAAGATAGCATCAAGTTTCACATGTCACCCTGAGGTACATTTCTCAGCTCTGCCTCCTCTTAGCTGAATGCTGAGTGACACTGGGAAAATCCTTTAACCTAGCTCTCCACTGGCTCTTTCAGAAAATGAGGATTACAATGAATTTCTCACCTGTTGTTGTACTGATTAAATGAAATCATGAATACCTCTAAATACCTGAGAACTGTATTTTTCAAATGCAATGCATTGTTTCATCCATGACTAATACTACTTACTACTAATTAAGATTGCCTCCTCTATGGCGCCCAGCACAATCCTTTGGAGTAATCACTCATTGTATACTGTTAGCGTGAGATTAGTAATTATATGAATACAGTTGGACCTCTGTATCTCAGGATTCTCCATCCATGGATTTAACCACCTGTTGGTCAAAAATATTTAAAAAAGTGTTACCTTGCTGGCAAAGGCAAGGTCAGAGCCTCCTCACCCTCAGCCCATTTACATCTCACGTGATGTTTGATGTGCTTGGGCTTCGGCCCACATCCCGTCCTGTTATCTAAGTGTCCCATCTGAATTTTGTTTCCCTTTTCCTTTCCTTCTGCCTTATTCTGTATTAACTGAGTAGATCTTATAATTCCATTTTATCTCTTCTGTTGGATTACTGATACAACTTTTTGCCATGTTACTTTATGGTTGCTGTCAGGCTCACAGAGCACATCATTGGCTTGTCACGGTCGACCCCCAAGAGTAACTGCTGCTTCATGTGTAGTGTATGAACGTTATCGCTGCGTGCTCTCACTTCTTCCCCCCTGGCCTTCGTGGCGATAGCTGGCATTTCACTTCTACTTATTTTATAAACCCCAATATATTGTTATTATGTTGCTTTAAGATACTGATTATCTTTTAAAGATAATTTTAAAATTTTATGTATGTCTTTATATTTACCCGTGTACTAACATGTTCAAAGCCATCTTGAGGTAAACTTTTTCTTTTTGTGTGTGCTTGTTTCCATCTGGTATCCTTTTCTTTTGATTGAAGGACTTGATTTTTAACATTTATTATAGTATTGACAATCCACTGGGCTTTTATGTGTCTGAAAAACCTTTATTCCATCTTAGTTTTGGAAATGTATTTTTGTTGCATAAAAAATTAAAGATTTTCAGTTGTTTCTTTCTTTTGGAACTTTAAAGATTTGTACCACTGTCTTCTAGATTTCGACTATTCTAGTAAGAAATCTCCCTTATCGCTAATCTATTTATTTATGTGTGTGTGTGTGTGTGTGCGTTTTACCTCTGACTGATGTATTTTCTTTTAACCTGTAGTTTTTAAACAATTTTATTGTATGTGTTTGGTATAGTTTTCTTCATGTTTATTATGATTATGTTTCATTGAGCATATTGTATCAGTGAGTTTATAGTTTTCTTCAAACTTGGACAAATTTTGAGCATTATTTCCTTAAAAATCACCCTCACTTTTCTTCAGGGACTCCAATTACATCTGTGTTTGGCAACTTGACTTTTCCCAGTTTGCTCATGCTTGTTTATTTTTCTTTTCAGTTTTCTTCTCTGTATGTTTCATTTTTTATGGTTGTCATCAGTCAGTGCACAGCAATATTTAAACGGCTGGCATGCTTTTTTCATTTCAGGAATAACAATTTTTATCTCTAGTGCTTTGATTTTGGACTCTTTTATATTGTTCATGTATTTACTTAAAGTATTTATCTTATCTGTGTCTTCAACAAATGAAAGACAATTATAATAACTTGATGTTTTTCTCTGCTACTCCAATTATCCATGTTATTTCTGAATAGTTTCTGAATGAATAATTTATTTCTCATAATGAACTGTACATTAATGCATCTTTGAATGCCTGCTAATTTTTCCTTGGATGCCCAACATAATGAATTTTACCTTCTCAGGTAACTTGGAATTCCTAAAATACTCCTGAGCCTTATTTGGGGATTCAGTTAAATTACTTTCCAACAGCTCGATTCCTTTAAGCTATTAGGTAGAACCAGAGCAGCCTTTAGTTCACGCTGATTTTGTCCCACTGGTGAGACAATTCTAAACACCCTAACTGATGTTTTGAACACTGTCAAGTTCATCACTTCGGTGGGAATAGATGCTATTCCCATCCCTGTTTAATCACTGTTTTCCCTAAGCCTCTCAGATGGATCTTTTTTCAGCCTCTGATGTTTCCCCATCTGCATGCGCTGATCAGCACTCAGTGGAACTCTCAGGGGGTGCTCTCACCTTCTCTCTTTGTGGGGCTTTCTCCTCTCGCTCAGAGCACTCGAGGCACCGCACGTTTCCTGGTCTTTTAGCTCCCTGTTTGCAAACCAGACAGACTACAAGGCTCTGTCGAGGATCCCTGTCCCAGAGCTGTCACCTGTAATTTTTTCCCAGGCCACCGTCAGGGGCCACGTTATCTGTTTGTAGTTCTCGAAGATAAATACGCTGTGCTGCCTAGTGTTTAAGGGCTTAGACGATGTTATTCCGTGTGTGCAGTCCTGTGTTTTAGTTGTTTTTGTCATGGCGGTGATGGTTTCCACTTTTCGACTTAATCGATTAATTTCTGTAAATAAACCCTTAGCTATTTTGACAACAAGGTTAAAACTTAGGCTTTAGCTTTGTTCTGACTTTATTCTTATTCTTGACACAAAAAATGTCAAGTCTGTTTGTTCTTCCAGAGAATTACCTTGGATTTGCCCGTTCTTTTGCCTTCTGGTTGATATCCTATTTTAAGAGCAAATGTAGCCAAGGCTGTGAGATGAGGGGCACGTTTAAGAGTCAACCGATTGCTTCAATAAGTGGAACAACAAATCTCTCTCTCTCAAATCAATAAATAAAATTTTAAAAAATTATAGAATTTCATTATATTTTAATTTAACTTTTCTATTGTTATTTTAAAATACTCTTGGTACGCCATCATACATTTTCCAGATGTACTTTGCATTTCCTTTATGATATTTATTACATAAATGATTTTAACCTGATATAAAGAATATTAGAGCTCTTACCCTGTCCCACAAAGAAACTGTGGAATCTTGAGCAAGTTCTTTTATGTCTCAGAATGTCAATTGCTTCTATAAAACAAAGAAATAAGATTAGGAGGTTTAAAATTTTATTGCTTTATGATTCTAAATGCTGTGTTTGCCCTAGTATCAAGAGGTTTTGAAATATTACATCTTTTAAGAACAACTCTCTGTCCAAAAGTTTAAAATGTGACCCTGTCCCAATATTGCTGGTTTGATTTCTATCCATTTCTTTTGATTTTGAGAATAGGCACCCAGGACAGTAGCCGTGTTCAAACAGCTGATCAACACAGACATTGGTGCTGTGTGGATACACAGATGATGTGTCAAATTGCAAATAGACCCAACCTGACTCTCCAGGATCCATTTTCATGGAGCTCACGATGATGAGAAATGAGTTCAAATTATTAAGTGAACAGGCATTAAAAATAAAGTATCCTGAAAATTTTGCAGGGAATATAGTTTTCTTAAAATAACTTACAAAAATTATTTTTAAAGAGATTTTTACTTTCATTTTCTTTGTTTAAGTTATCTCTTGCATGTCAAAATATGGAGCCCTTTTCCAAAGCATCCACATACCTGTCTAATATTTGAAATGGACTAAAAGATAGCATTTTAAAAGTGTGTGTCCTTCAGTTTACAAGCAAAACATACCATAAAAAGCATCTGTATAAGTAAAATGTGTGCTTTATTCAATAACAAAGTATTTTAAATTTCATGAATTTGATAACTATATACCTGTAATAATTATATATTTTTAAGCAAAATGAAGTATGAGGTGTTTATCACAATTTTGTGTATGCATGTTGAAACATTTTTAATAAACAATGGTCCCAAACTTATTTTAATAGATATCACAAGTTCAAACTATAAAAAATGCTCAGAAAAAGTTTTATCAAGTCCATACTTTTAAAATTTGCTCCATGTTTTATCTATCTGCTCATATTTCTCAATAAGCTGGTATAGTCCTTATTCTTTTCTTACTGTAGTTCTAAAATTAAAATTGCATGCCTCACTGGTTTTTCTTTATTTTTGAATCACTTTAATTATATTATCATAAACAAACTTATCAAAATATATTTGAATACAGAGTTGATTCTATGAATCAGAGGCTGAAATTCGGGAAAAAGCAAGAGAATTCCTAGAAGAAGGCAGCCATGTTTTAAGTATAATTTTTCAGGTCACTTGGCTCTAAAATACCTATCCTGACATTCACTATCGAAAATGTTGACTGAACTTACATTTCTGTGTGTTTGTTTTAAAGACTCAAAGTTTACTTCTTTCCAAAGTTCGCAGCTTTGAAAATGCCCCCTACATTTTGTAACAATTCATTAGGAATGAGTAAGTACCTACTTGAGAGACTGACTATTCAAGTAAGTATCTATGTGGGGGACAGATGGAGGAAGATATAGGAGGAGGGTCAGGAGGGGCATGATACACCAAGGCAGCTGGAAGAATGTCAAACATCAAGCTGGCCCCCTCCACCATTTGCCTGACTCCATTTCCTATCATAGCTCCTGAAATAACTGTGCTTATTAAGTGCATTAGCAATGTAGGATGAAAGTAAATGAGACAGTGACCCCACTCTTCAAACAACTGGTGAAACTGAAGAACCAGAAAACTACAAAGTTAGAAGAATAATGTGGCAATAAGCAATATTTATCAATGTTTTGAAAGTTCTAAGACAAAAAAATACACACATACTTAATTCTTCTCAGTGTTGAAAAGAGTCTTGGAGAAGTCATATATTTATATCACACATTAATTAGTTTTATCCAGCTCTTAAATGTCTTCACAGATAGCATTTTATTTAATTATTGCCACAGTTCTGAGAGGTAAACACTACATCTTTTTATTTATTTATTTTTATTGTTTTATTGTTTTTATTTATTTTTTTTCACAAACAGATTTTCAAATTCTTCTCTGATATTATCAAAAATTACCTTGGAAAATGCGACATTAAGAAAGCATAATGATTTCCAAACAACATACCTTTTCGTAAATAAAAATTTTTGAAGTGCTTAAAAACATAACCCTTAAAGAAGCTGGGATAAACACTTTGGAAATGTGCTCATTCTATTATTTGTTCATCGTCATTGATTTCAGGGTTTAACTACAGCCCAGAAGCTGTCTGGTTTGACAGACTAATGGAGTTTAAATAAATGGCATTTTGCCTTTGCTACAAAGTACAGGTATTGGAAGTGACATGTCTTTGAAAATGATAAAGACAAGCTTTACAAGAAAACCACATTTCAGTCAGCATCCCAGAGTCCTTTATCCTCACCATCTGCAATTGAAAGACAAGTTCGAGGAGAAACAAAGGTCTGGCAGATGCTAGATCTGCCTATTTATTGACTGTTTTACCTTGAGATATCCCTTATGGAACTTTTTTCTATTTATACTAGCAAAGGAATTATAAAAGGGTTTTTTCAAGAAAGCAGGCCATCATCTCAAATTGGGAGGAGCAAAGGACAGATTTAATAAGTATTTTGTTCATTGAGGTTTTATAATGATGAAAGTCTTGAAAGCAACCCTCTACAAACACACACACACACACACATACACACACACACTCACCTAGCTGTGCAAATGAACTCTCAAGACAACCCTGCTACTTTCTAATCCTTCTATGCACATTGCCACGGTTAACATGCATTCATTTAAAAATTAACGAAGAAGCCTCAAAACTCTTGTCTTCTCCTGTATAGCTGGGTGGAGCTGTCTTGGGTCTTCAAGTAGCAAGAAAAAGAGAGAGATTGGCTAGGGACCACTGGGTATACTTCATCACACTAACAAACGAATGATACATTGGCCAAGTAAAACATAATATTCAAGTAAGACCCTGGACGGCAACAAAGTGAAATTAAAATGTAGATGAAAATGCTTATTCCTGGTGCAGAACAGCATTGCACCAAGTTGCTTAAAACCTGATAAAGCAATCTGAGCTGAGGCCAGAGGAAGCAAGAAGGAGTGTCAAGTTCGATGTGCACTAAAAATTGTTCAAGGGAAAAGCCTGTGCAGAAACAGGGGCGACAGTCGTGAATGCAGTGTGCAGGGGAAGAAAGCACAAGCACAGCCAGTAAGATGCCCACCTGCACTGCCCTACTTCAGGACTCCGTGGACATGGGCTAATGCCTTGTATAGACTAATGTCACTTTTAAAAAGATTTTATTTGTTTATAATCAGAGGGAGGGGAAGGGAGAGACAAGAAAGGATGAGAAACATTGATGTGAGAAAGAGATGTTGATCGGTTGCTTCTCATTCGTGACTGGGACTGAACCCACAACCCAGGCATGTGCCCTGACCAGGAATTGAACATGCCACCTTTTGCTTTGTGAGCCAGCCCAACCAACTGAGCCACAACCATCCAGCCTAATGTCACTTCCTGCTGCTTTGCATTCCACTGCCCTTTCTACTTGTGTGCCTTTAGGAAGCTGTTATATTCTCCCTTCTGTAGTCTATCTATTAATATAATGGGATTATAGAATTCCTTCATCACCTTCCTGTGGAGGAATCAAATGAGATAACACATGTAAACCAAAAAGCAATGTGTTTGGGGGTAAAGAATTGGAGTCTGGAAACTGAGAGCTATAAAAACTTCATAGAACACCCCTCTTTAAAAACTCTTCCTTGACCTTTATTTCATTTTTGATGTTATACACAAATAAAATTCTTCTCTATCTCAACCAACCACATCACCCAACTCCTTTCCTGAACCTTTGACCCTTGCCACACCCACCTCCAGAACACTGAGTTCCCTCTCCTCCAAGACTCGATACAGTGGTTCCCTCTGCCCGCAAGTCTTTTACTCCCTCACCTGACACACTCTTTCTCACTCTGCAAGACCCACTTCTTCTGTGAAGACTGCCCCTTACCTGCTCTCATGAGCTCTACATCTCCAAAAGTCTTATAAGACCTGAGTCATACTTCCTTTAGACACTTTGAGCTCCTCAAAAGCGAGGGTGTTTCATTTGTTGCTTGTTTTCATTTACCCAACTGTTGGGAAATGCCCTGCCTGGGTTCAGAAGCTGTAATCCCCCATGGCTAAGGCTGAGTAAAGGACCTTAGGGCCATAAGCCACTTAGGATACAAAACTTATTTCCTTGTAGGGGCTCCATCTCTGCTCCTTTTCTCTTCATCCTGCTTGGCCCCGGGCAGATGACTGGTTAGCCAATGACAGGTAAGATTTCTCAAAAGAGGGACGACCTAATACAGGCATGGTGATGAAGGGGCCCTCAAGGAAGGACTTGGGGGGCTATAGAAAAAGGGGGGGATGGACCCTCGCTCCTCAGCTTTGACATAGCATGAGTCTGCAAGAAGTGTCCTAATCTCTTGGCCACCTTACTTTCCTTGCCTAACTTAAGCCTGAAACAATGCTGGAAAGGGTGGGTTCCCTGGGGTGATCAGGTTTAAGAAATAATGAATAAAATCCTATGAAACCTACTTTGCTAATACCCTCAATTTAAATGATAAGGGTCCAAGCAGGAAATGAGTCTATTCCCCAAAGTTTTATGGCCCTTTAACTATCTGACCCTGACACAGAATAAGCCCTCACAGTTCTTTGAATATTATCTATTGTTTAATCATTTCTGCCTGACAATAACTGATGAGCTTTACATATACACCCTGTATTCCTGTGCAAATTGAACCTAATAAAAGCTTGTCCAAGCAGGGGTCGAGGGGCTCTCCTCTTGAGAGAGTGGCCAAGGCACTCCAAGGCTTTTTCTCCTCTTGAGAAAGAAGTCGTGCCATCCCTTTTGCTCCACAGGACTCGGTAGTCCATGTGAATTTGTCTTGTCTCATCCATAATGCCATGGACTCCAGGAGCTGGGATCTACATCACCCAACATTTGATGAATGCCATGGGTTGTGTTAAGTGGTGAAAATACATTTTTAAGAGGTATCTGAGTCCCCCTTACTGAGACGTTCTTTCTGTGGCTGACACTACAGTAATTGTTTAATAGTAATGAATGGAGGAGGGAGCATTTGTCTTTCCTCCAAACTCCTCCTGATCATCTCCTACAGTGCCCCCAAAATAAAATCATGGCAACCTTTTTAAAAACCATTCTTGTCTCCAAATATAAACTATTAGTCTGCTTTTGTTTTCTACTAACATTTACGTTAATTTTATTTATATATTTGCACTTGTTTGCATGACTCAGTTCCAGAAGGGTGGGGACCCTACTTATGTCTTAGGATGCATGCTATGGGCCAGGCAATATACTGTAGGTGTTTGTGGAATGAATAGCCAAGGAACGCATGAACTAAATTTTCTTTTCCTGTACAATTTTACATTGCTCTTGCCCCTTTGCTGATCATCCTTGGCTCTTACAGTATGGATCTCAAAACCAAAAGACCTGCTGGTCAATGTAAGACTTCAATTTTGAGATAGTTATAAGAAATAAAGGCTGGCACCTGGACCTTCTCTAGAGAAAAAAAAATATTTTCTTCAACTTAGTCCATTTTAAATGAACAAAGCAGAAAGTATAAGAAAGACCAGGGAATATTTGTGCATCCTCTGGCTTTGGAAGAAGAAAATCGAGCTTTTGAGTTTATCACCACTGTATACTTGGGGAGGAGTGATTTTCTTCTTTCTAGAGTCTGTTCACCCATTTGAGACAGACATATGCTGTCAGAGCTCCCCATTTCTCTCCTCCATAGTGTTGTAAAGATCACTGGCATCACCCTTATCTTCCACCTTCCTACCAATTTCTTTTTCTCCCCTTTGACAATTTTGCTGGAAAAAGAATATCGTTCTCTATTATCCATTTTGTAGTCTTGAATTAATATAATATGACTAGATTGACACTAAAATAAAACAAATTTCATTCCTTTAAAAAAATCAAAGTTACATTTTTCTAAAAGAAGTGACCATTTTCTACTTTGGAATATTATCTTGTAAGTTTGAATTGGTATATTTTCTGCTCAGTAATAGGTATTGGATACATACTGACTGATCATGTAATGGAAATGATAGTTTACAATGAGAACAGTCTGACTCTGTTTTGGAAATGACCTGGACTTTATGAAACCACTCTTCTGTTCTGCATTCAACTTTCTGTGTCCTGGTAGTTAACTGAGATAATGTCTCTTGAAAGGAAAATCAATCAGCCTTGGTAGAATAAGAATAATGCTGCAAGTCTGGCCTTTAGTTTCACTGAAATAAGAAAACCTGCCTCTAATTTTAGTTTGCAAAAGGAAGAATGCATCAGCATTCCAGGCCCTCTAGGCTTTGTACAAAATAATAGAGTATCTGACTTCCCTTCAACTATGGTAAGTTACAGATACCCAGGTCTCCTGATGCCTTGCCCCAATGCTGGCAAATGCCTTTTTCTTCTAACCTCTGAATAGAGTGTTGTTTTTTGTAAGCGTGGAAAGGAAGATGCTGATTTTACCACATTTTTATACTTGAAATTATCTAATTCCAGCTTATTAAATCCATGTTGGTCAATCAATCATATTTGAGTTTCAACTACATAACAGACAACACAAAAGAACCATACACAGAAATGACTTGTATACCTTTTCCTATTCTTCCAGTTAAAATAAAATTAGTGACTTGCTCTTGTTTTTTGTTTTAATTTTATTTCTCAATTACAGTGTATATGCAATAGTATTTTGTATTAGTTTCACATATACAGCATAGTGGTTAGACAATATACTTTATAAAGTGATTTTCCCAATCCTTCAAGTACCCACCTGGCAACACACACAGTCACGACAATGTTATTTACCATATTCCCTATGTTGTACTTTACATCCCCATGACTATAGGTAAGTGAATAAAAAAGTTCTGGCACATATATGCAGTGGAATAGTAGCCACAAACAAGAATAAAATGTTGTTGTTCACAACAGCATGGGTGGACCTAGAAGGTATTATGCCAAGTGACATAAATCAGGTAGAGAAAGGTACCACATGGTACAAATACCATATGGTTTTCACTTTTGTGTAGATATCTAAAGAACAAAACAAACAAAATATAAACAGACTCATACATAAGAGAATAGACTGATGGGGGTTTGGGGGGCTGGGTGAAAAAGGTAAAGGGATGAAGAAGTACATTTTGGTAGTTGCTTTTGTGTTTTAAATAAACTTTTTATTTCTCTGTAAAGTCATCAAGATGAATTTTACCCCCCTGGCACCCATTTCCTCTTTTCTTGGTAGGAGTCCTCTGATCTCACTCATTTCTGAACTAGGCAGCTTCAGAAGCAAACACACTTATCCTGTCTTTAGAGGATTTCTGTGGCTCAGGCCTGGGCCAATCAGCATCACATTCCTCTTCCTTGTCTCAGTGATTTCTCATTCAATGAAGATTCAATTCAGCCAACCAAAGTGAAATCCAAAACTTTGAGTTAAAGATTTGGAGATAGTATTCCTTGCTGAAAACAAAAACAAAAGCAGAAAACAGTAGACCATGTAGTAGTATCAGAAGATGCTGGCAGCCATCGGGTCCAAAACACGCTCCCTGGGGGTCTGACGAGGAGGCAGCACTGCCTGATCCCACAGTGTGAACCCTGGGTAAAGTCTCCCCCGAAGTCATCCATTCCCTGACAACATTCGATGTATACCTTCCCCAAATCACCTTTCTTGTCTTAGGTCAGTCACAGTTGTGGCTGTGTTACTATGGTTGCTTGCTTTAGAAAATCCCTATTTTCTGGACATGAAGATCTGTTGTAATGTTCCACATTTACTAGTTCTATAATCTTGGGAACCGAACTTTACTTTTCTGTTCTTCCATTTCTCTATCTGTGAAATGGAGATGATAATATTACTTATGTTGTCTGAATATATTACCTTAAATGTCAAGAAATGAATAAAATGACACACTAGACAAATTGGCCCATGGCCTGAAAAGTAGAAAGTGCTTATATGTTTTTGTAGAACTTGAAAAGCAATAGTGTATATGGTCAAGCGGACAAAGCTTCTTGATTCTGAACCCTGGCTCTGCTATTGTCAGCTGTCTTCTGCTGTTGTCGCTGCTGACACCAGAGCACTGACAGCACAATGGGCCTGAGATGATCATGCTAAGCAAAGTAAGCCAGTCAGAGAAAGACCAATGCCATATGATCTCACTTATCTGCCAACCGTCTTTTAAGCTCTGAGTTAAGGTCCTGAAATGTAGCATGAAGTTGAAAATAATGAGACCAATGTCAGAGGATTGTTATGAGAGTTGAATGAGTTAATAAACATAAAGTTGTTAGAACAGTACCTGGCACGTGGTAAATAGGGCACAGTTTTGCTATTCCTATTTCTTTGGAGTCTTTAGGTTTCCTATAAAATATTTCCTCAGTTTTAGTTCTCACTACTTTTTTCTCAGCTAAGAAATACATGCAGCCCTTTTGAGAGTAGTGGTGACATACCGGATGCGTGCTCTGTTATCCTGAACCCTGAAAAACAGCTACAAATGGAGACTTCTGAGAAGTCCCCACTGCCTTGCTTGCACAGACAGAACTAAAACTGAAGACATTGAACAGGGTCATTGAGAAGCTCAACCCATCTCCTGGACTGAGGGCAGATGGTCAACTTCAAATTTTGGGGTTTTACCATTTGGTTATTTTTTCTTGAGAGGATTAAATTCTAATTCCAAATAGATGTTCAAAACCCAGAAAAGAAGTAGTGGGATAAAAGAAAAGAAAAATACATTTTTATTGCTGTGAATAAATAGATCCATTCATCCAAAATATTTTGAGAAATGTCAGACATCTGTATTATCATTGAAATTAAGTAAATATGCATATACAAGTGAGCTCACTAGAAGGAAGGTTTGAATAAATGAAGCAACATCTTCACAGGATAGTTACAAGCTTTGGAGTTCTGATAATCCTGCTGGATTTCTGGCACTACCAATACTCTCACTCTGAAGCACAGGACCACACTGCTTCCCAAGTGTGTAACATAATGTTCAATGAACTGTGATAGACTTTGTGAAGGGAAAAAGATAAAGAATACTAGTTTTTCCTATATATATGAAAAGATTATGTATATATATATACATATATATATAATTGATTTTTTATGATAAAATATGCTAAGGCCTACCTTTTACCTTTATGCAAAATTACATCATGTGCCCTGGCTCTACTTCTCCTTCAGATACACGCAGATTAAACTGAAGAGAGGATGGTGGGCATGTGTGACCCAAGTGCCAGGCTGACTGGCACTTACAGAACTACCTTGTCAAAGAGATGTGCAGATTCACAAATGAACAGCTCTAGTTGCCCAGCCTACAATATTGCCGTGTGTGTGCAATATAGCACTGTAGAGGAAATATTTGGTGGGCCTGTGATTTTTAAATTGCAATTTGAAATAAAGTGATTTTCTGTATTGTTTAAGAAGCTCCACATGAAACAGTAGATGAAACCTGCTGTGAGGCAGAGGAAGTGAGTTCTAGTTCAGCCTACCCAGTGTACCCACTAAATGACTGTCAGCAAGCTCATCACTGGGTCTAAACTGAGATTATTTCAAAAAGACCTTATTTGGGAGGATGGTTTGGAACAGGGACAAATTACTTCTTAGGGTATATCCCAGATGTAAATTCTGTAATTATTACCTAATAGGTATGTATTTTCAACTATTAAGTGGAAATATACCTATATTAGCATTAACAAAACTGCGTATATTTTCAACTTTATTAAGCAAAATATATATATATATATACGTATATGTGTATATATGTGGATTATCTCCTCTGTAGATTTTTAGCATTTCTTATTACAAGTATTTAATTACATATTTCTCTCTCCTACTAAAATGAAAATGTCTTGAGGACAAGGTGCATGTTACCTGCCAGACACTTAAGAGTTCCAGTTTTGTCTTTTAGTTCTTTACTATCTACTTTACAATTCTTTACAAGAAAATATGGGTTTTAAAATAGGCAGTAGGGGTTTTATTTGCTAATTGGACGCTAACCAGCACATTAGCACCTCACTCTGCATCTGGAATGAGACGCATCTTTGCATCTGAGCGGCTGTGCCAGCAGTAGGGGCCGCTGCAGGTTTTCCTCCACTGTGACCGAGGGGCTTTCTGCATAGGAAACTCCAGGTTTTGTCTCAGAAAGCACTGAACTGCAGGGCACATTTTCAATCTTCGCAGCTTCACAGAATGCCTTTGAAAAGGACTTGATACTGACATTGATTTTTGTTCGCTTGTTTAGTTTTGTATTTTTTATCACAAATTGTTGAAATACCGTGCCTGATCAACTGCACGTGAGGGAACAAATACACCGTCACTTCATTGCTCTATGCCACAGGCTACTTACACGTTGGCATTTATTCAGCATCTTTTCACGTTGTCAGCATAGGATTTAAAGTATGACTGCACATCAGTCAACATCCCAAAATGAGCAAGACAGAAACTGAATTACAGGTGCGCTTTCGGTCTCTGTGTGCAAACAATGAGGGAAGTGTAGAGTCACTAGAAACAGTCAGAGGGAGCACGTGCATGCTTAGAGGGAACTTCCAGAACAGAATTGTAGAGAGAAGTTAAATTAATGCAGCAGAAATGAAGACACAAGAGGGTGGTAAAATCAAGAGCTATTGGCTAACTTAGCACCTAAAATCATCAGGGGTGGTTTTATTTTATGGGACATAATTAGAAAAGAATCATTCTGGGGTCCACTTCAACTTGGGAATGAAAGAGGCAGAACCATCTTAGAGGAAATGCCCTATGATATACTCAGTGAAGATATTTTGGCCTTGTTTTCTTTCCTTTTTTTAAAATTAATGACAGAATTCCTTTGATTTTTATTGTCACATTCCTAAAATCTCCCCGTTTCAACCTTTTCCTAATAAGAGGACCTAGTTATTTCAGGTACAGGATTGTCTCCTTCATGGTATTTTCCCTTTCATGGAATTCTCTCTGTTCTAGTTAAAGATTCTACCTCACTCGTGCCAATGAATAGACTTTCCAACGTAACTTTGCTAAAGGTAAACTCACCTTGTATTTCATGTGTGCCTGCACTGTTTTATTATCATAGATATTTGATTTTTTTTTCAAAAATCCATAATGATTTTTCAACTCAGGAGACAGGGAATACATTTCAGTCTTATACATAAATGCTGTTTCTAACAATTGCATCATACTTTACATTTCTCAATGCATTTTCCCATGAAAAGATTCCATTTTATTTTCATGATTGCATGAAGTGGCTACTAAGGCAGATGCATCACAGAACCTTAAAGCAGGAGGAAACTGTAGAGAGCACCAGAACAAAGCCTCAATGGCTGTAATAGTTAAGATGGGGGTTTTTCTTTCTGTTTCCTTTTCTTTGGAGAACTGTCCCTCTCTTAATCCACGCAATTCGGGTGAACTATTAAATAATGCAATTCTAGACTCTGGCCTTTGGCAATCAGGACCTCTCCAGGGGATTTATTTTTCTGGGAACCTCTCTCTTCTTGTCATTTAGGTCCTAAGATGATATGAGCTCAAGGCTACCAGCAGTTATCTTACGATTCCTAAGGGCGTCTGTGTGTAAACTGAAGCAGAGATGAACATATCCAAGAGATACAGAGAGGCAAAGATGGGGACAGAGAAACAGATGAGACCACAAGAACTTACAGAATCATCTGAAAGCCTGGACCCTCTTTGCAAGAAGCTATATTCCTCTCCTCCCCTAGAATTTCTGAAAGACAGGCCCTCATGTACATTCCCCACCAACACACACACATTTTCCCCTTCCAAGGCTAGTTTTCTCTGCCTTTTTCTTATTTGGTAACAAAAACATCCACCTTAGAATAATATAACAGAGCTATTGTTTTGAAAAGAAATTAAATACTAATTATAGAAAAGGGCTAATAAACAGACACATGTGAATAAAATATGAAAGGTGCTAGAAGCGTGTATAAGGTATGCTGCGGGAAGTTAAGGTTCTATTATAACTGAGATCATGAGGGATCACTTCAAACAAGATATGACACTAAGGCTGACTCCTGAATTATAAATAAGAATTTGTCAAGAGAACTGGTATGGAAAAATGGAAGACAGTCCATTAAAAAAAAAAAAACAGCATGAGAAAGCCACTGACCATAGAATAGCACTGCATGTAGAGACAAATAGAACAAAATAGAATAAAATAGTTAATGACAGTATGGCAAAGGAACCATGCTTGAGTGTGGCAGGCGATGGTAAGCAGAAGTCAGATTATACAGGTCCAGTAAAGAGTTTTAGACGAAGCAGTAACATCGTAATGTGTTCCAATATTATACGTTGGATAGAATGCAACTTAAGACAAAGAGGAGAATCTTCAAAAAGTTGCAATAGCACAGAAGAGACTAGATAAAGGCCACATATTAGGAAGTGATAGGAGGAATGATAGAAAAAGATAAAAATTTGAGAATAAGTCCATCCTGTTCCTGCCAGTTCCTTGGTCTTTAACTCCTAGATTTCCAGTTCTCTGCAGCATCAGTAAATGGGGCCCCTGGCTTGATCTCCTAGAATTCCATAGTACTTCATCTCTCCCCATTGTGACTCAGTGCCTGACAGTTCCAACTCCATCCCTGAATGACAGGAAAGATCAGGTTCAAGAGAATCATGATATGTTAACAAAAAAGTGTGGCAAATGCTCTTCAGACTTTTTAATATTATTCTTTCCCAAGGTCACTATGCATCGCTCTGAAATATTGATTGCTCTGGATGGGAAACAGAGCTTGGCGTACACCCAACATCTTTTCCTTACATGGCCTCGTATTGTCACAAGAGCAATCATTTGCGGAACCCAACTCTATAACTGATTGCCTCAGTGGCAGAGGATTCTGATGCTCTTTTGAAAAAATATTTATTGAATGTTTTGATGTGACATTAGTTAATAAAATTATATAGGTTTCAAGTGTTCAATTCTATAATACATCATCTGTATGTTGTATTGTTTGTTCATTACCCAAAGTCTAGTCTTCTTCCATTACCATATATCTCCCTATACCCTTTTCTACTTCCTCCACCCCCCTTTCCCTTTGATAATCACCATACTCTGTGCCTATGAGGTTCTGTGTGTGTGTGTGTGTGTGTGTGTGTGTGTGCGCGCGCACTTAACCTCTTCAGCCTTTTCTCCCAGCCTCCCAAAACCCTTCCCCTCTGAATAGCTGCCAGACTGTTCTTTGTCTATGAGTCTATTTCTATTTCTATTTTGTTTGTTTGTTTTTGTTCATTAGATTCCACGTATAAGAAATCATTTGGTATTTGTCTTTCTCTGACTGGATTATTTTCACTTAATATAAGTCCATGTTGTTGCAAAATGTAAGATTTCCTTCTTTTTTGCAGCTGAGTAGTATTCCATTGTGTAAACATACCACAGCTTTTCTATACACTTATCTACTGATGGAGTCTTGGGCTGCTTCTAAATCTTGGCTTTTGTAAACAGTGCTGAAATGAACATAGGGATATATATATTATTTCAAATTAGTGTTTCGGTTTTCTTCAAATATATTCCCATGAGTAGAATCACTGGATCAAAAAGCAGTCCTATTGTTAATTTTTTGAGGTAACTCCATACTCCTTTCCACAGTGGCTGCACCAGCCTGCATTCCCATCAGCCATGCAGACGTGTTCTCTTTCCTCCACATCCTCACCAGCAGTTGTTGTTCACTGATTTATTGATGCTAGCCATTTTGATAGGTGTGAGGTCATGTCTCATTGTAGCTTTAATTTGCATTTCTCTGGTGATTAGTGCTTTTTAAATGGCTTTTCAGATTAATGACTTTTTAAATGGAAATATGAACCTGCAGCAAAGTGACTGCATTAAAGACAGAGTCACGAAAGTGCCCCAGTGGACAGGAATCTGCTTCCACTAAGATCTGACATTAGTTCTTTCTCAGCGCACATCCACTGGACAATGGTATTTGGGACTACAGCAGCCGGTAAGCATGCAATCCGCACTAAAGTCAACAGAAACCGAGGTAAGAATACCCAGTGGTGATCTGTGGATTTCTCAATTACTCAAGCAAATAATAACAGAGAATAATAAAGAAATCACAAAATTTCTTGTAAAAACCTGGATTCAAATACTGGTTCAGCCACCTAAAGATTCTATAACTGAATGCATTGCCTGAGCTCTCTGAGGCTCAGATTTTGCAGCAGCTTTCTTCATAGGGTTGCTGCCTAATGATGCCTCCTCCAGGGGCTAGTTTGAAATTAAACAAAATAAAGTATGTGACTGACTTACATAGAAATTGGTATATGGATGGCACTCAAAATATGTTGAGTTCATATAGTATTTCCATATAAACCTAGGACAAAAAAGTAGAAGGGAATTTGCTTGGAGTGGTATGTAGCCATTGCTTTTCTTCTGCCAGATTTATGTGCCCAGTAACCTGGGGCCACACAGGGGAGGGAAATGGGCAAAGCAGCCTGGAAAAGAGGCCAGGAGGTTTCCAACGTTGGTTATACTGTCTCACCCAATATGCTCTTTTAAGTATGCTGCCTAAATATATACATTCCTCTTTATTATTATTCTTCCAAATGCATCCCTCTTCGCAAGCACTGAATCTCAAAAATCTCTGAAGTATCTTTGACCTCTTCCTGTTCCATTCAACACTGTGTCAGCCTAGGAGATTTTCCTGCATATTGACATTATCAAGGATTCTTTCCTAACACCAGGAGAGAAGATTTTAAGGAGTATTAGAGGAATAAATTTAAGCATACAACAAGCTATTCAGAAAGTCTATAGGCATAAAGTTGTCAGTCACAAAGAACCTGCTTTGATCCACTTCAAATATGAGACTAAGGGATTAGGTGTTGCTTGCAGGGGTGTACAACCCGTGACCCACGGGCCACATGCAGCCCAGGATGGCTATGAATGCGGCCCAACACAAAATTATAAATTTACTTAAAACCTCTTCTGTGCTCAACAGTTTATATTAGTGTTTGAGTATTGAATGTGTGACCCAAGACGACTCTTCTTCTTCCAATGTGGCCCAGAGACGCCACAAGTTTGGACACCCCTGCAAGCATGGGGCTTAGTGAAAGTTGGCTGATAGTTCTGCTGAAAACTTTTATTACACTTTATAGGGAAAGTGTGTTTGGAGAAAGTAAAGGTAAAGTGAACAATATTCCAGGAGACCAAAAAATGCCAGCCAGGTGCCCTTAGATGTCTCAGACACTAAAGGAATCATGCCATGTTTTGGTGCTAACTTCTAATTTGCTTTATCCCTCAGGGGAAGTATACTGCTTGGCTGTGGGTGCTGACCAATAATATTAGTGCAGTAAGAAACATCACAGAGACTCAGGGATAATTATTTCAGTATTTTTTTAATTTCAATATCCCATCTCCTTTAGCCTCCTTATTGTTCTGCCTGCAGAAGGTACTGGTAAGGTTTTCTAAGCTGGGGAGTTGTCAATTATGTGGCCCATTTTATTACTACTTCACATCAAGTATCTATGAAAATAATGTTTGGACCCACGACCATGATGTAGTGTGTGTGTTCCATGCTGCTGAGCTGGCTCCGACTCCTAGAGGCCCTACGAATGAGGGATGTTGACAATCTCCTGTCCTCAACAGTCTGCCTCAGCTCCTGTGAACTCTTGCTCCTGAGTTCTTCTGTGGAGTCAGTCCATCTCCTAGTCGGTCTTCCTCTTTTCTGCTGACTTCAACTTTTCACAGATTGCAGTCTTTTCCAAACAGCCCTGCCTTCTCATGATGGGCCCGAAGTAGGAGCACTTCAGTTTTGTCATTTTTGCTCCCAGTGATGGTTTAGGCTTAATTTGCTCCTTCTTTGGTTGTCAGGGTATTTGTAGAGCTCTCCTCCAATGCCATGTTTCAAAAGAATCAATTATTTTGCTCTCAGCCTTCTTTACTGAACAACTTTCGTGCCTGTTCACGATGACTAGGAATCCGAGGGTGTGGACGATCTTAACCTTGGTTTCTAATGACTCACCTCTGCTCTTGGTGATCCTTCCTCATTCTTCCACTGCTGCCTTTCTGGGTCTCAGCCTTTTCTTAATTTCTTTCTTGCAGTCCGCTTGAACCAATGGCTGAGATAAGGTCAGCAAAATCTTTAATTCTGATACCTTCATTATCTGTGTTTAAGTTGTTTATTTCTTCTACAGTCATCATATTTGTCTTCTTGATGTTCAAATATAGTCCTGTTATGGCACTTCTCCTTTTATTATCATCAGAAGTTGTTTCAAATCATTGTTATTTTCTGCTAGTAGGATGGTGTCACTTGCAAATTTTAAGTTATTATTATTTCTTCCACCAGGTTTCATTCCTTCTGCCTCCAAATCTAGCCCAGAATATACTTTGATTTATTTTTGCAAGTGACCAGTGGGCGGCATTAGGGTGACAGCCACGGTATCAATGACATCCTGTGTCATGCCATAGCTAACATCTCATCCTAAGTACCAGGCTCACTGGGACCAACACAATACACATATGCCTGTGCATATGTTTGTACAAACCCCCCATTTTTCATTGTCCAGCAAACAGCACACTGTAGGAGAACACAAGAATACATTAGTCTTTGCAAAGTTAGGCTATATCTCTATATAAATGAGATGACCTAAATCCCCAGTGAGAGGTCCCAGTACATGAGTTAGAAGGTGGCTCAGAGACGGATACACTTTGAAGGGAACTATCTACAGCCTCAACCTCACTGCAGTAGAAGAGCCTTCAAAGAAATAAAACATTTTCATTTTTAATTCACAAAACCTTTTCAGGGGTATTTTATCTGTCGTGATGGAGAAGACAATTTTAAATGCATGTGAGTTTTTCGTTCACAAGTAAGATGTTCAGGACAGGCTCAGTGCATTTATTCATTTTCTTGTAAAAATGCCTCACGTGCTGACTACTTAGTAGAGAAGAAATTGATCCAAAGTACTGCTAGCCTTGGAAACTAATGCATGTCCATACCCAGAATGAGAAATTAGCTATAAGGAAAAGAAACACATTTCATATATAATCTCTTGCTGTGCCATATAGCAAAGTTTCTTTTTAAATATGTCATCTACTGTACTGCTATCCATTTAGAATCTGCTCAATAAGTATTTAGTACTTGGATTACTGTCACAGAATAGAGTGAGGTCAAACTAATTTTGTGAAAATAAGAAAAATAATTTAAAAATATGCTTTAAAACCTAGGAACAGCTTGAGGCTGCTTAGAGTCGAACTTTGGAATGATTTCAGAACTCACAGGGGGAACTGAAGGACAACATGTGGAAGAAATGGAAGAACACGAGTGGAACTCTTCCTGGTCGCGTGGTTTTAGAGAAAAACGAAACCACAGTAATCCGATCTCATGGCAAATGTAGCTGTCAGGGGCCTGTCACAGGGTGTTATGTTCTAGGGAGCAATAAAGGAATACAGTCTTTGCTCTGGGACCTTACAGCTGAAGCATACTGCTCTCGGTTTAGGGGACACCCTAATAGACAGGAAACTCCGAGGGGCTGGAAGTAGTTGCCTTTTCAGAAACATTAGCCAAATAATGTTGAAACTTCAGATTTTCATCAAACAGGCTCTCTTAAACACTAGATTTGCATGTAACATATTTTCACCCCTGAAAAGTGAAAAAAAAAGTATCCTGGCAAAAGAAATATAGTAACTCTCCCCCTGGCTGGTGTGGCTCAGTGGATTGAGCACTGGCTTGCGAACCAAAGGGTTACTGGTTCAATTCCTAGTCAGGGCACATGCCTGGGTTGCTGGCCAGGTCGCCAGTTGGGGATGTGCAGGAAGCAACTACACATTGGTGTTTCTCTCCTTCTCTTTCTCCTTTCCTTCCTCTCTGTCTAAAATAAATAAATAAATAAATAAATAAATAAATAGTCTTTAAAAATAAAAATACAATAACTCTCATATCCTAAAGCAAGTGCAAAATTATTAAACCCAATATCCATTATTTGGCAGCAGCTGTAAGGAAAATTAAACTACCTTGTCTGTGAAAAATGAATTTTATGGATGAAGAAGAAAGATTTTGCACACAGTGGAACATTGTTTAAAACTTGGACTCATGTTTTATAGCTCATCCACCTCAGTGTAATTTGAATTCATTGTGGGGAGAAAAACATAAAGGAACACTTTTTACTTGGGAGGAAATTTTAATTTTTGTCAAAGTTCACATTGTCATCTCAAATTAATATTGCATTATAGAATAAACTAATCTAAGGTTGAGGCATGGATTTCAAGCCAATTCCTGTGGCAGAAAGAGACCCTGACCACCACTCTTTAGAATCATTGCCAGAGTTCTCCAGTCCAGAATTGTTTCCAGTCCTCTACAGACCAAATTCCTCTTTTGAGCTCTTGACTCATACAGTCAACAGCCTCTGGCCCATTTTAGTGTGTGTTGAGGTTAAGTTGTCTGCAAACAGGCTGAGATAGTGAACTTAATTAGTCTGCTCTGGCTGCCATAGCAAAATACCACAGACTGGGTGGCTTAAACAATAGCAATTTACAGCTTTGGAGGCTAAAAGTCTATGATTAAAATGCCAAAGTATCACTTTCTTACAGGGGCTTTGTTCCTGGCTTGGAGACAGCCACCTTCTGGCTATGCACTCATGTGGCTTTTCTTCAGTGCACATATGCAAGAAAGAAAGAGCTAGCTCTCTGGCACCTCTTCTTACAAAGACTCTAATCCTATCTGCTCAGGGCCCCATCCTTGCGACCTTGTTATCTTTAATTGCTTTCTTAGAGTCCCACCCCCAAATTTAGCCATCCTAGAGGTTAGAGCTTCAACATATTAAATAGAGAGAGAGTCAAGCGTTCAGTTTACAATAGATGAGAAATTAAAGAGACAGATTCTTGTGGTTATACCTGTGAGAAAATGTAAGAAACAGAGCTGGGCAAAGGAGAAGCTGACCTGCAATGTCGTTGCAGCTGAAGTGTCTGCCCACCTCAGCATAGTTCTCAAGCTGGGATAGTCCTTCTGATTAGTTCCAAGTGGTGGAAAAGGGCCAGTTATTTACAGCCTCACAACAGCCAGCTAACCTCTGGAAAGGGCAGGAACCATCATTGCAGTGTACTATGTTGATGAATGAAATTTGTCACAGTTGTTGATCACTATAACAATGGTACCATCATATGGTGAACTCACCCAGGCAGTGGTCGCAAAGAATGGATCTCCACAAGGAAATGTAACAGCTTTTCTCTTGGAAAGGACTGTGTTCTGATACAAAAAGCACAGCTGCTGGAGAGCCTCACATGAAGCTGTGAGGGAAGGTGAAACAACCACTCACCAGGCAGATTGTCTGGAGACCTGCTGAAATCAATGACATGATAGATGTGACCGCTAAATCACCCTCATCCTCATACTTAAAAATAACAATGTTCTATAAACAAGGGGGACTAACAAAACTATGCTTGTTTTGCCTTGCCTGACTTGAATTCACATTTAATTCCATGTTTGCTGATGATGACATTGGTGAAATAATCTGCAAATTCTAATCTGATTTGGTCAACCAAGAGAAGGTTTTGGGATTTGTTTATTTTATATGTCAAAAGGCACTGTGTAGTTCAATGTCAGATTTCTCCTAACATATTGTCTCCAATACCCCTTCATGTAGAGAATTTTTCTTTTCATGTATCTGAAGTGGTTTTTAATATTTAAAAAAAATAAGGAGCTTGTAATTCCACCTACTCATTTTTTGTAATCATCTTTTATATTTGTACTGAGATGCACTTCTGCAGGGGAAAAAAATAGGGGAAGCCATGAGGAAGGTTAATGAACACTGAAGGGCTGGCTATTGGTTAAACACCACAGGCTGACTTCCACTGTAGGACTTTAGCAAACCCTGCTTCACAAATGGTTATTTGGGGTCTACTGAATATTTTTATGTAAATCAGCCTAGCTTCTGAAATTCCTGTGTTAAACCTTTTAAGTTTGTATTTAAACCATTTAAATTCATACTGGAACTAACTCAGTAGGCTATACCATGCATGCAAGATGTAATGATAGGTTTTATTTCTTTTGAAGTCAAACTGTACTATGAGTGAAGGACTTCAACTATAGTCAAATCCAGAATTCCAAATCAGTGAGTTCTGGACTATTCTTGCCATGTTATTTAGGATAATATTCCATGAGATACTAGAAGATACAAACAATAAAGCTCTGTTATAAATTCTGCTTTATTCTGTAAGGGCATTTTGGAGGAAGAACTTCTTAATTGAGAGAGATTTCAACCCAATCTGCTTTGTAATGCTCAAGTTCCACTTTAAACCTGCACCACCAGAGACATAGTTTGGCACCTGCTTTAGGAAGCATGAGTTTCCAGAGACTGTTGCTTCTAGCAATAGCCCTGTGTTTGTCTCAGATACAGGTAAGGGACTTGTGAACAGAACATTGATCCAAGCAGTCAATATCATGCTTTGTCACCCTGAATTAAATGGTTCCATTTAAAGATTAGTGCAGAATTCTAAGGGTGTCCTGAAGCAAATTGTTAAAGGAAATTGGTCAGCTGGGCCCTTCAAGTGTAATATGTCATCTCACACTCTAAGTTGTAGTAATTTGTGTTGAGTTATCAAGTGGCCATGTCTCAGATTTTACACGAAGGCCTGATAAAGAGTGAACTAGATTCCATATGCCATCCCATCATTCACCTCGTGATTATCACACAACATTTCTGGAAATTGTGAAACTGAAAGCATCTAATTCTTGTTTAGCAAATACAAGTATAGCACATGCTATCACCCACTGTTCCAAGTGCTTCCTAGACAAGAATGCATTTAATAAATGGTTTCAGACACTATAATTGAGGACACAAGTTCTGTGCCAGAGGTCATCCAGAACAAAGGTGCCCACCTGCAGGTTAATCCATTGCCAAGTTATTCCCAAGAAACAGTCAACAGCCAGACCACTGACAGCATCACCGATGGAGTCCCTTGGAGTGGCTTGTTGTGTGACCTGGCCTGACACTCAGCAAATTTACCACATGAAATACACAGTAAGCTTCCTCTGGTTTCTCTACTACTGAGATTCAGATACCTTGTAGCTGTATAACTGCAATATGACAAAGACTTATGCCCACAAAACTGAGCCAATTTACAGGCTAAATTCTAATAGCCTCTGCCTATGTAGGATTGATATGTTTGCTGGAATTGCTGGCAGCAGTGTTTTGATATTTTTGAGTTATTCTTTTATGTTTCAACAGTGGAGAGGGACATAAGACCAGTTCTGGATACTTCTAATCCCCAAAATAAGAATCATCTTTTCTGAAGTTTTTTATGATTTCTGTTTTCCCTGGTACTCAACAGAGTATGACAACTTTGACCTTCCCCTTTTAAATTGATATTCTTATTGTTAAAATGCTGAGTACTGCACTGTTTTCGTACACCAATAATTATAACTCAGATATTACTGCACCTCACTGAGTTTTAATTACAGCATTGACCTCCTCAGGGGTCATTTCGTACATTCCTATCTTATCGATCTTCCTCGAGGCATGAGTCAGAATATGAAAAATGTCGTGACTCTGTAGGCAGAAGCACTGCAGCTATGGTCACAGCCACAGTACATGCCACAGCGAACCCCTGAAAAGTGTAATGCATTTCCAAATTGCTCATGGCCTTGACTGCCTTTTAAAAAATATTTTGTGCAGAGCGTATAGTTTTCTTTTGTTCCATGACATTAATGGATTGCTCAATCTGTAAACTGCTTTCTTTATTTAATACAAATACCCATTTCCATCGAACCCACCTGACTTTGACAGATGACGCACCAAGAGGACTAGCAGGCTTCGCTGCAGCTCAGAGGGGCGTGTGTGTTCATATCTCCAGTCATTTGCACTGTACAGTGCTCTGCCTGTTTATTCCCAAAATAGAAACAAATGGTGTGCTTGCTTCTGCTTCAGGATCTATTAACAGTTCTTTGTTGAAAGCATTACAGTTGTGAGAGTTCATTTGTCTTTATAAAGAAAAGCTGTGGTGATGGCATCCAATGACCCTTAAATTACAGTGAGCGTTTAACTCACGACAGACAGGCTGCTCTAGCGAGGAGAGGGAGTGCGGAAGACTTTCGGCCAATTACCCTGTCTGATTTCTGACTTGAACTTAATCTTATTTCCACACCAATTTTACCCAGTAGGTTATTTGATGTGAGTTACTACCAGGCAGTGAACAAGATTAAAATGCTTATTCTTGAGTTCAAAGTAAATAACATAGCACTCTGAAAAATAAAGTTGGTTGATTTCTCTACCACTAAATTAAAGTACCTATTTTGAAAGCAATGATTGTACACTGTAAGAATGTCCCTAACTACACATATTTAAATCTAAGTAACTTTAATTTAATTAACAAACCTTGTTCCTGCTGGGGAAATGTCTGATCTGACAAAGAACACCCCCATCTGAGTGTCAGCCTTCAGAGGAAATTGAGGAAGAATGGGACAGGAGCTGCATTTGACTTAATAACCACAACATCAAGTGCAGAGCTGCTGTGGTCATTAAAGTGTAATTTGAATTATTTAAGAGCGAGCAGGCTATTCCACATCCCTACTGCACTGTTTGTTAGTGGAAACGTTCTATGTTCAAATCCCTGTGTACTCATCCTGCTGGTTTGGCTAAAAACTTTTAGAATTTGTTTCTCTTTCATTTGGTCCTATAACAACCAAATAGTCATTTCAAAAATATTATTTTGGCACTTTATTGGTACTTATTTTAATAAAAGTAATTATATGTTTTAGCTTTGTGATATCTCCCTGATGTCACAAGTTAATAATAATAATAATAACAAGATCTAAATAATTTTATTCAGAGGCAGTAATTTTCTGCTGGTTATAAAAATGGCTCATTAAGGGAATGAATGAATGTGCTGCTTTTTTCCAGGAGCTATTGGTAAAAGAACAAAGGAACTCAGTAATAATTTAAGTCCTCCAAGTCCCCTAATTGAGAGAGAGAGGGAGAGGGAGAGAGAGAGAGAGATGTTAGGAATTCTGAGTTCTCCTAAATGATGTCTGAAGATACATCTTTCCAGCTTGTGAAGCACCTCAGATCTGGGGCAATCCCAATTTATTTTCACCTGCAGATTGATTATAATCAAGATACCAAAAACTGATGCTGATGGTACAGCCACTTTGGATGGCCATCTGGCACTTCCACAGAGTGTGAAGTGGAGGTTTACTATATGACCTAGAAATTCTATTCCTAGATACACAAGGGAAGTAAAAAGATATATCCACATAAAAAGTTATATACGGATATTCCTAACAGTATTATGCATACAGCTATCGAGTGGAAACAATTCAAATGCCCATTAAACTGATAAATGGATGAAACAGTGGAATATACCCACACAATAGAATGTTATTTGGCAATAAAAAGAAGTGAAGTGCTACTGAGACATGGCACAGCATGGATGAACCTTGAAAACACTTTACTAAGTAAAAGAAGCCACTCCTGAAAGAACACATAGTATATGATTCCACTTCTGTGAAATGTTCGAAATAGGTGGCTCCATAGGGGCAGAACATTAGTTAGTGGTTGTTTAGAGCTCGGGGAGTGGGGGAGAGTGGGTTTCTAACAGGGAAAGTAGGGACTGAGGGGTGTGGAAGTTTCTTTCTGGAGCGATGAAAATTATCTAAAGTTAATTATGGTGATGGTTGTGCTACTCAGTGAAGACACTAAAAACAACTAAAATATATGGTTCAAATAAATGAATTGCATGGTATGTCATTTCTATCTCAATAAAGATATTTGAGCCTGGCTGGCATAGCTCAGTGAATTGAGCACGGGCTGTGAACCAAAGGGTCACCAGTTCAATTCCCAGTCAGGGCACATGCCTGGGTTGTGGGCCAGGTCCCCAGTGGAGGCCACATGAGAGGCAACCACACATCGATGTTTCTCTCTCTCTTTCACCCTCCCTTCCCCTCTCTCTAAAAATAAATAAAATCTTTTAAAAAAAGATATTTGAAAGGGGTATCGTGTAATGAGTGCTTACTATGTGTCAAACATTATATTAGGAACTTCGTTAACCTAAGCCTACTTAATTCTCTGAACAACCCCATTATATCTGAGGAAACCATAGCTTGAAGATGGTAAGTGACTTGCCCAGCTTACACAAGAAGGAAGGGGCAGGATGAGTCTCTCTGACTCCATAATTACTACATTCTATATTATGGTCATTACAGTGCTACCTTCGATAAGGAGGCAGTTGTGAGCATTTCCAGCAAATCAGAATGGCTTTCAAAGAAAATGTGACATTTTGCAAACAGGTAGCAACCCCGCAAAGCAATAAGCCTCATTCAGGTGCCTTTGTAAAAGGGCTACTGCCCACCTGACCTATATAGTCTGAGCAGCGCAATTTTTTTTAATTGAAATGGTAGGGTGGTTTGAATAAGTTCGAACATCGATGTTCAAACATATTTAAAGGGATTTTTTAACTAGAGTTTTATAGGAACAATGAGATAATTAATTAAGATTGATGACACACTTTTCAGTCTACTTAATATTTAATTAAAATATAATCACGTACTACAAAGTACATCTAATAAACATTAAAATCTGACATCAGCCTCCACTTGGGACTTGGGAAATACAGGAGAGTAAAGAGAAATAGTGCCCTTCTTGTCACACACTCAGCCAGGGGCTTCCTGCTTCTAGAGTGCTATGTACTATGCCAAATCTTTACATATATTTTCTTACGTATATGTCACAGCAATCCCTGCATACATGTTATTATTGCAACTGGTAGATGAGGAAACTAACCCTTGGAAAGTTCATTGGCATAGACACATGGTTAGAAAGTGAAAGAACCCAGATTTGATGGAAACAAGGTGTTGCTCAGAATGACATGACCTCCCTTCTCCTTGGGGCTGCAATTGCATGTGCTATATTGGTCACTGGAAATGACAAGGGTCAAAACATGAAATTAGAACACAAATCCCTTGCTACTAAGTCCAAGTAGGAAAGAAGACAATTTGCAATTCTTAAGGAATTTCAGAAACTCTAGTTCATCCTCAGCCCAAATCACATTGTCTTTTCCCATATGTTTGCTTACTCATTGGTGAGGTAGGGCCTTTGACAAGTGGATGTCAAATGCTCTTCTGAATATTTCATGTTGTCAACTGCCTTAACATCACCCTGTAAGGCATTACAACCATGGTGTATTTGATTGTCACAAAGCAGAAGATCATAGTTGGTGACAGTCTGAATCTTCAATCAAATCGTTATTATAACTGGCGGCCTATTTCATTTTTTTCTACTCCCTTAATATTTCAACTGAAACCCTTGAGACTTAAAAATCCAAAACATTCACAAAATTAAACCACTTTTTGTTCTAGTCACAATCATTGCTTGCTAATTAATATTCACGTGGGTTTAGATTAATATTGTGTGTGTGGGGGGGGGTGTGGAATTACCAACCTAAATTAACCTATTAGTGCAGCAGACTTAGGAAATAATTTTAAACATCTTTAACTACCATACTTAAAAAATACATTTAACTTATCAATCCTCCTAAAATTATAAAAATGCCCTACAAAGTAGAAGGGAAGTGGTGTGGAGGATTTTACACTTTACAGTCTATACCTCTAACGAAGAGACTCAAAGTGAGACTATTGTCGCACTTCCTGGAAACCAGCCTGTACTTGGCACAGAATTCCAAACAATGTTCCTGATCTCCCTGCAGCTCAGTGTTTTTATTTACAGTGGGACGACCCAGAGCTTTGTCAGCTCCACAGCTCACAATCTCAGGAAACTTTGGTCATTGTTATGTCTTATTGAATGATTAATAAAATTGAAAACATGTAATAGAAGTAGAGCTTATGAAAATATTTTTTCTAGAATATTTTTACTAAAAAGAAATTGAAAATTAATGATCAAAATTATTTGTATCATGCAATACTTAGATTGAATCTCATAACAATTCTAAATGTCTGAAATTATGTTCACTATTTTCTTTGTTTAATGATGCTCATTATATTTGATGCTAAATTCTCTTATAGTAGAGAGCATGGATTCTTTTCTTTTGTTTCACCACAGTCTAGAACTGTAAAGCCTTAACCAAGCATGCATGTGCAATGTGGGTGAGCGAGAGAGACAGACGCTGAGGGACAGAGATAGACAAAGATAGAGAAAGGGAAATGGTATAGAAAAACTGTGAATAGATAATTTTTCAATCTCCTCTTTTTATATCTATTTACCAAGAAAAGGAGAAATAACAAGTAGAAAGTAATAGAGAGTTCAGGTAACATCTGTACATTCTGACTCATGCATTTCTATTTGTGGAAACCAAGATATGTGACACTACCAAATTTTAAGTGACAGAATTAGACTTAGTCCTTAAATAACTAAGAGCAGGATTATTGGTAATGAGTGATTGTTAATCACTCAACATTTGAATGTTCTTAGACAAGTCTTATTCTTCAGCGTTGAATATCACACCAGGTGTGTGTGTATGTGTGTTTTCTTACGTATACATCTTAAAATGTAAGTATCACGTAGAGATATAAACAAATTAAGTAAAACAGATTTTTAAAATAAAGGCTTTCATAGCATGTAAAAGTGTGTTATTAGTCTAAAAAATCTCAAAGACACCTATAAAAAAGAGATATATGTAAACAGATAGGAGCTGTTTGTTAAGGAACAAATTGAATTAATCTAAAAGAAGATACAGATATCCGTAATATAAGAAAGGGCTTCAGAGTGGTAGAATGCTGAATATATTTGACTGACAGAGAATGCTTAGATTATCTTTGCTTCCACCTAAACAATTAGAAAATAAGGTCATTATTGCTGGTTAACAAAAATTAGTACTTATAATTCCCACATTCATTTTCTTGAACCCAGGTCATAGCTATGGGAAGCAGAGGAATTCCAAAAGTAAAGCATTATTTTTCTACATTCAATCAAGCATGACATAAGTTTCTAGTAAATACAGCATTAAGTTCAAGTGCATTTTAAGATATCACTCTATTTCAATTGGATTGTACTGGTGGTTTCTTTCAAATTCATTCAAGAATTTTTTCTCAAAGAAATAGTAATCAAAGAACATACCACAACGAGTATGTATATGACTTGTACTGTTATAGATGAGGAAGATGTTAGGCATAACATTGTCATTCTAACCACGAGACATGCCTTAACATACTGTTTGTATAAAGAAGCAATTTAAAAGTTAAAGAATATCATACACATTTCAGTCTGAGGGAAGTCTAAATATTGGCCCATTGAAGTTAAATTCCTCATGGTGCAAAGCTGGAGCATGAAACACTGTATTCACTGTGAGGGTCCTAAGACCTGAAAGATGAGTTAATTCTTGAAAATATCTTTTCTCATCAACACAGCACTGGCTCTCCCACAGTAAGCAACATGAATTGAAGAGTTCAAGGGCAAGTGCTAACCTGACATCTCTCATCAGTATGGGAGTCTCAGAAAATTAACTTCCTACTTTTAGAATTGGTGACAAAGTTGAGTTCAGCAAACTTGATTGATTTTGTGAATGCATTGCCAAGGATGAAATATACGAAGCTGTTCTGTCAATGTGACGGCCATTAATCACATGTGGCTATTTAAATTTAAATTTAAACAAATTTAAGTGGAATAAAATTAAAAATTCTGCTTCTCCTGTACCAGCAACATTTCCTACATTCAAGGATGTCCCAGGGGACTGGTGCCTACCTTATTGGACAGCACATACCAAGAACATTTTCATCAACGAAGAAAGTTCTACTGGATAGCACTGGTGCACATTTCACTGTTTGATTTTGCTGCTAGTATATAGACTTTCTTTCTATGTAGTAGATGAGTTTCTAAAATACAAAGAGACTTTGTTTAGTAACATAATCAAACTCTAAATGCAAGAAGAAAATTGATAATGTAGAGAAATATATTTCCCCTAGACTCTAAGCTCCATGAAGTAAAGTTATGTCATCATATTAACTACCGCATCCCTAGCGTATAAAAGAGGGTTTAGCATATAGTAGGTGTTCATTATATGTTCCATAATTTTATTTATGGTTTGAGGTTGTGAACCATTCCTGTTCAAGTACAGTAAAACTTCATGTAGTTAGCACTTGTCAACTAAAATTCATGATTATCTAGCCTGATGTAGGCCTAGCTTTATGCTGAACTCTGAGAAAAGCATTTTAAACCCAAATTAAAAGAGACTCTATAAAGTGCTTGACTTCCTTAAGAGAATGAAGTGACTAAGTAGCTTGGGGAATTTTAACATCTCATTTTAGAATATTGTGATTACAAGAGCATCTCCAATTGAAATTGACCTTAAAAGATTCTGTTTGGCAAGAATTGTTTTGTTTTGTTTTGTTTTGTTTTACCAGTAGTCCTTCCAATTCCAATAGATATTTAGAATGAAACAGTCCAGAAGACAGACATGTCTAATTTAGATTGACCTTTCCACAAGCAATCTTGATTCCTATAATTTTGTTTTACGAGCTATTTTTAGCACATAATTCATTATGTCACTTTTTAAAGGTAAATAGGAAAACAGAGCTAAAGTCTTAGTCAATATCACTTAATAATTCAAGAAAGCAATTTTTGGCCTGTTATATAAAGGAGCACAGTAACGAGGAAGTAGGAATAAGGCAGAGAGCAGCAATGACTGTGTGTGTCTCTCTAACATAGAGCTGCCTCATTCTATGATGGCTGATCTGCACAGTAAGCATCAAGGACAGTTCTAGTTCTGAGAATGCACATTAAGTAATTAAGTAAGCCTAGAACCATGAGGAGTTTACGTGTGTGGTGAGCATCCGCTATTTTTGCCTGCCCAGCATCCATTCCCTCTTCTTATGGTAATGGCATCCTCATTTTGCTTCAATGTTCTGCTTTGTTTGCAGCTTGAACCAGTCTTGGCAGAAATGTCCCACCCTTGCCTGCAAATAGGAGATGGCACCATGAAACCAAGCTAAGTCACTCAGAAACTGTGTCCCTGGAATTTGCATCATTAGCAAAAAAGGTTGTCGATTAGAGTCTACACATAGACTGCTATACTTTTGCCATCTTTCCTTTTTCCCACAAAATCTTTGGACTACCCCATATCTTTCCAATGATTCCACTTTCATATAATTAACTAGAGTGCTCTATTTTGTACAAGGAAAAAAGCTTCATGATGTAATGTCTACCAAAATAATTTCTAAATTAAAAATAAAATTTATAATGCGATGTGCAAAAGTTCTAGGTCTGACTTTATCACTAGTTTTCTGTAAAATTGGGCTAGTAACAGCTAGTTTGTAGGGTGATATATGATTACATTGAAATTGGTTCAAAAAAACAAATATAGCACACCCATTAGGGCTCCTCTTACAAAAAGTCAGCAGAAATTATCCTCAAAAACATAAAAGATTTTTAAGAGAAGAAATACATATATGACAACTTAAAATATAAAAAATGGTGTCAGTAGAAAACCTAAAATTTTGAGAAATCCTTGAAAATAAAAAATGGTATTGTATTGATAGAGGAAAAATAGTGAAGAAAATCATAGACACCACAACTGTGGAATTATAGGTAATTTAAAGAATAATCCCAACTGAGAGTAAAACAAGCAAAAAGACAAAGAGTCAGCCTTGTGGTGATCCAAGATTGTTAACTGAAGAATTGATTCATAGCAGCTGGCTCAGCAGAGTTCTCAGCAGGTTGTAGAAAAATTTGTCCTGAGGTTAATATCTTAAGAAAGAAGCTTTAAAGCATTGTACAGACTGTTGGGACTTAGAAAATTGTACATAAATGTACCAAAACTTTAAAAAAACAATGGAGGAGATTGAATTTGGAAGATGGGGGAGGGGGGAGAGAGGAAGAATAATGGGGAAAATGAGGACAACTACAACTGAAAAACAATTAATAAAAAAATAAAAATAAAAGCAATGAAAATGAAAACAAGGAAAACCATATAAGTATGATGTTTTCATATAGAAAATTCTAAGAAATGGTTCTTCTTAGACCAACTTTTAGACTTAAGAAGATATTGTAATCAAATAAAAATAAAAAATATTTCCTTCAGCTTAAAGAGGACATAAATCTTTAGACTGAACCCTCTGGGTGGGGACTTCAATACAACAAAAAGAAAAGCCTGCAATATGGTAAAATATCAGAATTCTCGGGAAAAGTAGAAAATTCCAAAATCCCAGAGAAAATTAATTTGTAAAAGAGTGAAAATTAAAGTCATCAAAAAGTTCATTAACCACAATGAAAAGTAGAAAACAACAAAATAGTATCTCCAAATTTCTGAGATTAAATAATTTTAAACTTAGAATTCAATGCCCTGCCTAACCAGCAGAGATTATTTGATGATATTTATAGAAAGGAGGTTAATTGCCCATTTTAAGAATATACATTAGGCCATGTTCTTTTAAAACACTTCAAAAACATACATTTATACATACAGAAGGTTAGTCCAAAGGCTGGTAAATAGTAAAGTCAGACATAAAATATTATGGCTGTCTAATTTTATTGTAAGTATCCCTGGGTTAACCTATAGCATTAGTAAACATTGCTTTTGAATAAAGTTTTTTTACTTACACTTGAGAAATTTAAAATAAAACCTTATGAAATCTAAGACAGAAAAATTACATTTAAATAGCCTTCAGAGTGAGACACAATTTATAAAGTTTTGTTTTCTTTAACCGCTCTTTCCTTCAACTCATACACACACATTTGGAATAGCTAGACTATTGTTAGAAATATGAGGTCTGTCTGGAAAAAGTCAAACCATTGTTAATATAACAAGAGTGATTAATGTAACAAAAATAACAGACAACACTGATGTAACCTGGTAGCCAAGGAAAATGGTCTAAAATGTGCATGCCTGAACAATGACTTCACTATACTAGTCAGTGGAGGCAGGAGATGCCACTGAGCGAGCATGTGCACTGTGTGGCTATCCATTGAAAATGAGCAAGTAGAGCAATGAATCTGCATCAAATTTTGCATTAAGTTTGAGTATTCCTCTGCAGAAACTATTTGGATGATTCAGAAGGCCACAGCTACAGACAACTGGTGATTGGCAGTTTCATCACAACAACATCTACACAGCAACAATATCTACATCACAGCAAGGCCCCCAGATACAGCAGGCCTGAAGAGCTATGCAATGTTGAGGAAATATTGAATTTCCATTTTAATTTTATTTTATGCAATAATACCCTCAGGATAGTTCCATAGAACATACCAAATGCTGTCATTAAGCAAAAGATATTAGATTATTAAGCAAGGAAATTAAGTATTACATGTCTAAATTACCACAGGGGATAATTATGATTAGCTTCCTGGACTTAGACATCTAATTTCTATGCCAGCTATTTGTCCCAAATCCCATACCCTGGACATGTGATTGATTTAACCATCTGTAATGAGGAGAGATCAAAACCTGAATAAATACCAAAATATTTGCTCTGTACCCAAAAATTCAATCATTTTCTTGCTTGAAACCTCTGAAAAAGTAGACTTAATTGTTTTCCTGCCCAAACTCATCTAGGATATTAATGCCTAAAGTCATTCTCCATATTTATGCAAAATTATCAACAAATGGCTGAGGTATTAATAACATTATCTAGAACCCAGTAAAATTAACAGACAGTATAATCTTAAATGTTTAATGACACCTAGTTCATTACCAATTTTTGACTTCTACCTTTCAGAATTACTTAGTTTTAAGCAAGAAAATATGGTTCTGGCTTAGGAAAAAGGTGATTTATTGGAAGAATATGAAGAGCTAAATGCATCAATAGGAGGCAAAGAAGGGGAAGTATCCAAAGTGCTTCATAAATTGAGAACCAGGAATCACAAACATTTTGAACTCTGCTGTAATTTACAATAGCCAAGATATAAAACAACCTAAGTATCTGTCTATTAGCAAATAAATAAAGAAAATATGTACTTCTATGTAATAGAATACTATTTGACCACAAAAAAGATGAAACATTGCCATGTACAACATGAATGGACCTTGAAGGTATTATGCTGAGGGACATAAGTTATACAGAAAAAGACAAAAACTCATATGTGTTTACCCATGTATGAAATATATAAAAAAGAAAAAATTAACAAATAAAACTAAACTAAAACTCATACAGACCACAGATTGGTAGTCACCAGAGGGAAAGAGGGGTTTGGTAGAGGCAAAATGGGTAGAAGGGTCAAACCTGTGATGACAGGTGAAAGCTAGACTTTTGTTGATGACCATACTACAGTGAGTATGGTCACTGATTTACAATGAAACTTATATAATCTTATTAACCAATGTTGCCATAATTAAAAAAAATACTTCTGTTGAAATAGTGCATATATTTAATCTCTGTCTTTTTTTCTGAGCAGAATTAAAATTTTCTGACCAGAAGAGAAATAGATTCTACTTGGGAAGATGTATTTACTCAAAAGAAAGTAACCAGCAGTAAAATGGAGAGATAGATGTCATTTTCTGTTATTCTGCAACAGAAACTATTCCAAAGAGATTTAAAAATATATAATAAGTGTGAGAATAGGAACAGCAACCACACACAACTTTTAGATATGAAGCCACTTGTTAGTTTCTCGGGGACAGGTGTTGTGACTATTACCCATTACAGAACAGTAGACAACGCTGGCCTGCACCAGAAACCTTGGGGTGATTCTCAGGTAGAGATCTACTTCTGCAAAGTATAGGGTGTCAGAAGCTCTTGACTATGAGGTCAGAGTCTATCATATCTGCTTCCCAAGGTGCCGCCCTTTTACCTGAGATCAATTAGATAGCAATTATGCTGAGACAATCATTATATTTATGCAAATCAGCCTGACTAGAACACTGAAATTAGTTCAGATCCTGAGAGTTTTAGTCTCTTACATTGTCCCAAAGCTCAAGATTCTGTGACAAATATCAGTGCAACCTGCCTTTCTGTGTCACAATGCCCACCAACCAGAATATCTCATTTGTTAAATAATTCAACAAATTCTTTAGTTTCCTGGGGTAAATTTAATGTGGACCTGGAGTCATTTAAAGAAATTTGGATTTACATTCTCTTTTAATCCTGGTCTTTCAGTTTGAGGATAATTACTTTAATTAAAGAACATTTAAATTAAAGGGAACTACCTAACTGTATTATTATCATCATCCACTCCAAACACATTTACTCTTATTACACACATATATATTTTAAGTAACTTTATTTCCCTAGAAATTTTCACAAGTTTTACTTATTCCTTGCTTGTACTCACATTTTAGGTCATTTTCAGAAATGTCTCGTGTTTGCACAAATACACTTAGAACAGCCATTCAAACGTTCACATTTACAATTCTTCCTTTTTCATTTTATTGACATCAATTTGTTATTCAGTTTTTTCCTAAACCTTCCTTACTTCTTGAGCCACATTTTTAAGAGTTTTTAATCAAATCTCTTGTCCTCTGAAATTTTCTGAAAGATTTTATGTAAAACAAGGTATCTGCTTAATTTTGTAAAATCTTACTGTTTATTTAAAAAATTTTATCATGGCAACATGACTTTTCCTACATTTTCCATTGGTATCGCTTCACAGTATTGATGAAAACTTAGTACAAAGTACCAGTTCCCCGCATTGCTTCTAACACAGGAAAGATGAGATTATATCTGTTGGTGTCTGTTTTGTGTAAAAGCATATACCATTAACATTTGGGGAACATCAAAATCAATACATTCAAGTTTACAAAATAAAAAATAACCTTCATTTTTTAATTTTTGTCTTAGGGAGGTGGTTAAATTTCTAAATTAGACAAAGAACTTCTAATAGTAGAATTTTAACATGTGCATAATATAGTTATAGATATTCTTACACAATAAGGAAATTTTAATGGCATTGTGGAAAAATGTATTATATTCATTCACATACATAAGAAAGAAAAAATTGAATGCTTGTTATGTGATATTTTAGATGTAATTGATATGTTCCGTATCAGTTAAATTTTGCTTGGAGTTGTTACAGTATAATGTTTTTGTAGAAGAAATCCACAATGACTATTTTAGAACCTATTAGCCACCATTTATTTTTGAGTAATACACTTCTTCCATTGTCACATTTCTCAACTAATACTAAAATATAAAACAACACCTTACTTTAACTGTCCTATTATAAGTGCCATATGAGTTCTATGAGGTCTATCCAGAAGGCTTACAGTGATGAGCATGGTCTACTGGTTGTATTAATAGCTTTGTGCTCATTTTTTAATGGGGAGGAAAAAATGGAACAGCTGTAGTAGCATAATCAATAAAATTTACATAACATCTATAAAGGATGCATGGACAAAACCAAAGGTGGGATCAAGGGTGGCAAGGGGGGATGGCTGGGGTAAAGGAGAGTGGTGGGGGGAAAAATGGAGACAACTGTACTTGAACAACAATTAAAAAGTTAAAAAAACTATAAAAATTGTTTTGATACTTTATTATCACCATTCAAACATTCAGAGAATGAAGCATGTTCAGTTAGGCATATGCTTAGATAAAGTAATGCAAAACATAATATATAAGCCACAAACCAAAAATGTTAGATATTCCTTTTCTCCATCATTGCTACAATATCTGTCTATTCATCTACCTAAAATGGATCTATGCTCTGGAGCATCATAGTCTTAAGAACCTGAATTTAATATTCCTGAATATGTAGCTGACTACCTTTCAAAATAGGAAATAAAGTAGAAAGACTCAGAGGAAACACGTATGGTCCAGTGTTCATACAGCAGTTGCTGTTTAAAAAATCTGAAAATAAACTTGACAAAAAGTTATGTGAAATTTTATAATAAAACTATGAAATAACTAAGAAACACACAAAAACAATGAAATAAACGTGAAAAAACATCTGATTTTGAATGATGTATCTTTCAAGATCCTGACAGGAATCAGAACGCATTCAGAAAGGTAATGGCAAGGACGGAGGGGAGCTAGCCTTCAGCGGAACAAGTTAGGAAGATGGAGCCCTGGGGTTTGCGAGGACTGGAGTCCTACCTCCCCACAGGCCTGACGGATCAAGAGGAAGCAGCAGTTACCTGAAGTTGGCTTGAACAGCAGGATAAGGCTGCACAGTGAGGGATAATGGGGCTAGCCATTGACACGTGATGGCTGAGTGAGAGGAAAGGAGAAGACAGATAACCAAACTTCATTCTTTCCTTGCTGCCTATGTCCTGCCAGCATCTCCCCTGGCTTGTGCCCATTTACAATGGGCCCTATCAACTGAAGTAGTTCTTAACAGTCAGACTCTCAGGGCATATAACAGGATGGAGAAGGAGGGAGATTGGATCTGGGGAGGCAAATGGAGATTATAACGCTCCAAAGGACCAAATTTTGTAAGTTAACTGCAAAATGATCTCTCAATGTGACATAAGGCCACTTGAATTCCCTGGATTTTTCTAAGCTGAAATGATTCCAAAGCTAACCTAGAATGATAAGCATGTGATGTGAGCGGCTGGAGTAATTCTAAAATAAATAAGTAATAGAGCACAAGGGTTATTTGCTCCATGAAATATAAAAACTAGCATGTTGCTATACAGTGGAATTAATTTGATGTGAATGGAAGAATAGACTGATTAATTTATTTGACAAAATAATCCAACAATAAATCCAAGAATATACTAAATAATGCCATTTAAATGGATAGAAAAATAATAAAAAACAATAAAAGACAACTAAATACCATTATGGAGAAAAGTAACTCTAGTGTTTATCCTATGCTTTATACCAAAATACAGAGAAATGAATTAAAGGTCAAAATACATTAGAAAAATATGAATTTATAAAATATATGATATATAAAGTAAAGGATAAAATGGACATGAACTGTATGAAACACTTGGCACAGGGAAGAAATCACTCTGCATCTCATCTAAGCCAATCCAGCATCTTGTACTGAATGTTTTTCTAGACACATTACGTGCGCTCAGTAAACAGTGAGTAGGAGGAACAGAGGAGGAGCACATAATGGCAACATTAATAGAACTAACCAGGAAATATTTAATTCCATGTAGAGTCAACATCAACATAAATGTGGCAGGATGCAAATCAATGAGCCAGGAAGTTACAACTTCAATATATTTGATGAACAGGCAACACTATTTTCAAAGACAAATACTCCAATAGAAAAACTGGCAAAAGACATAAAGAATTCAGTGAGAAGAAATATGAATGATGGCAGTTTGGGTTTAAAAACTGAATGCTGTTAGCAATCGAGGACATACACATTTAATGTATACAATAGAATATTCTTTGAGTATTAGCACACATTGATAAAGACGGGAAAGGCTGACTATACTAAGTGTGAGTGAAAGTGAGGAAAATACCTTTTGCATATAATAGACCAGAGCATAAAATGTTTAAACTTTGTTTTAATGTTTAATTAAATGTCAAAACTAAGTTTTGATGTTTAAAAATTTTTGTAAGGTAATCTAGCGATTCATGCTAAGTAGATAACTATGAATATGTGTAAAGTTATGGTTATTAGCAAAATTTGGAAATCCCAAAAATTTGATTAAATAGTGTGGCATTAATTAAGTAAATAGACTATGTTTATACAATGTATGACAATTGAAGATAAAATAGTAAAAGCAGATTTGTTTAACAGAAAGATGTTCATAATATTTGTCTGTTGAAAAAGCAAGTGTAAAAAATAACATCACTTCAGGGCCTAAAGTGATTAGCAATTCCCCAAATTCTTGCTGCTTTTTAACTGGATAAACACACAGTGGTATTCTAAATGCCTGGCTGAAGTCACAAGGATGTTGAGGGCCAAAAAGAGAAATGTACTAAGGCTCAGTAAGAGTGGTGAGAATTCTTGTGAGTGGCACCTCCTGGAACTGAGTGGTGCCTGCAGACTGCACAGCCTTTTGCTTTGGCACTTATGGTAACCATGAAGAGTAGGGTACATCTAAGGTAAGGCCAAACCAAAGACCTTGGGCTCTGACTGCTTGTGATCAGGTTCAGAAATGTTCATCTGGCCTTGATTTGTGCACTGTAAGCTGCTGAGCCTTAGAATCTATATGAAACCAGATTCTGGATAGAGCTACATAGTCACTAACAGGGCAAGCTAAGAAAAATAAAAGAAAGCACTGTCCCACAAAGGCAGCCAAGAAGGAAACAAGGAGAATGGATAAATAAACTGTGGAATAGTCATAAAGTGGTATGCAAGGCCATGGAAAATAGATGAACTTTAGCTACATGCACTAGACAGAATACTGCTTAAGAATACACGCCAAAGGAATAAAACCACACATTCTTTTTTTTTTTATTGATTGATTTTAGAGAGATAGAGGAAGTGGAGAGAGAGAGAGAGAAAGGTGGATTTGTTGTTCCACTGATTTGTACATCCATCAGTGGCTTCTTGTATGTGCCCTGACCAGAACCTGCAACCGTGGCATATGGGGAGCCCTCTAACCAACTGAACTAGCTGGCCAGGGCCTAACCACAAATCCCCGACAGTTCCCAACAGTTCTTACCCCTGGAGTAAGAGATTGCAGTAAGACTGGGACGGTACACACAGGGGACTTCAACAATGTAAAGTTTTATTTTTTCAATGAGATAGTAAATCCATGAATGTTTTATTATCTTTACATATCCTTATATTTCTTATATATTATTTACATTTCCATCTTTATGTATAAAGTGTTTTGTTTACAATGGTTGAAATTTGCGTGTGTGAATTCACATGGGGTGGGGAATAGGATGTGTGCACCCACTCAGTGTGCATTGCCTCTGGACAATGAGATTTGGGATGATTTTTTAATGCACCCATCTCTATTGCTATGTTACTTACAATGAACATGTGTAACCATGATTATAATTTTTTAAAAGGCTGGGGAAATGTTAATGTCAAATCTTAACCTGTAAGTAGTTTTTATGTTTTGAAAGCATTTTAATTATTAAAAAAACATTTGTTAAATATTTAAATGTATGTAGGACTTATTGATTGAGTTAATGTAACATGATAATAGAAACCATTAGGCTGCATCCTGTATTCGTAGGGTAATATTGTGATTTTATAAGAAAAATAGGTATTTGGTCATTCAGATGTCCAAGATATGTTTTTCATATACATGTGATATTGGCCCCACTTCCTGATTCATACTTCCAAAATCCTTGGAATTTCCTAGCTATGCAGAGGGACACAAGTGTTTCTTGTTATGCCAATGAGGTGACTTGTAGGCCCCTCATTTTGGAAGCTGGTTGCCAAGAGAACCACACTTCTGATTGGAGGGTTGAAGTTTTCTCGGCCCCTACCATCTGGAGAGGGGAGAAGACCTGGAGGTTGAATCTATTGTCGAAAGCCAATGATTCAATTAATCATAATTGTATAATAAACCTCCATAAAAACCTAAGAGCACAGGGTCCAGAGAACTTCTGAATTCATGAGCACATGGAGCTGCTGGGAGAGTGGCACCCTGGGTGACAGCGTGGAGGCTCCACACCCTTTCCCTGACCTTGCTCTGTGCGTCTCTTCCGTGTGGCTATTCTTGAGTATAGCTTTTTATAACAAACCAGTGACCTAGTAAGTAAAATATTTTTCTTGATTCTGTGATCCATTCTAGCAAATTAATCAAACCAAGGAGGGAGTCATGGGAATGTCCAAGCTATAGCTAGTCATGTTTCGTGTTGGCCATCACCTCTGCGATCCTGAGACTCGCTTTATGTAAATCAGCGACAATGTCACTGGGTCGTCGTGGAGATTCGGTTTGAAGACGTAGTTGGTGAACTGTAATTGGCTGCTCTCAGGTCCCGTTCTACAGTGGGTAAGCCGCAAGCCCTGCTGCAGACAGCCTGGGTTCTCCCGTTAGCTGTGACACTTGAAAGCGTGACCTTAGGTGATCTATTTGATCCCATGGTGCCTCAGCTTCTTAACCTCGAAGCAAAGATTGATAGAAAATCTTCTTGACATACGTTTTTATGGAAGGTAAACAAGATAATATACACAAACGCAACGCAATGCTGAGCGACCAAAAAGCATTAATGTTCCCCTCAGCTTGACTAAACTTTAGACAGACTTCTTTCTGGCTCTAGACCTCTGACTTCCCTATTCGTAGAAAATTTCCTTCAGACAACTTTCTGTTGTAAATTATTTCTCTGCCTCTTTGACATATAGTAAATCTTATTCTAGTTTCAGCCAGTTCTACAATCCAGAAATGTGTTTCTCAAGGGTCTGGGAGCCATGCCTTTGAAATCTAATTATTAACAGAGAGAGTACCTCTGTCTCCCAGTGCCTGTGGGAGGGTAGGGCCTAAATCCATTAAGCCAATTACCTAGCACAAATGGCCTAACCCAGTGACCACTTACCCTGCCAAACGTTATTCAGCACTCTCCCACGAGCTCACCCCCAAATTTAAAAGTGTTCCCTTTCTTGTTCCAACAGAGTTGGGTTTCATCTGTCTGCACTATTGCAATAGTCTTAAATAGTGTTCCTTGCCTGTTTAACTTGTCTGTTGTCTGGTGTATTTTTTGACAGTAACATACAATTAAAAAATAAATACATAATTTATTATTATAGTAAAATATTGTGTTGCAACTCTTTTTAGAAATAAAAAGATGTCTAAAATCTTAACATCTATGGTGATTGCTCTATACTCATTTTCTAATGAAGGATTTTCTAGAATGAGTTGGCTAAGATGAAGGATTATGTTTAAGTCAGTTTGTTAGTTTTAATAAACTCATTTGAGAATGAAAAGGGAGATGGTGAAAGAATATTTTCAGGCTTAGAGTTGTGCTTAAATTGAATTGGGAGATCTTTACTGAGGATGTGAAGCATGTGTTAGATACATTTTCTGGATTTTTTTATGGTTTAAGGAAATAAATAAAAATTGCTATACATAAACTAGAAGGTAAAGGGGATAAAGAGCATAGTATAAAATATGGCCTAGTGTTGTAATGTAAGAATTTTTTCTCCAAGGTTTTCAGTCTAATTACGCTCCTATTCCTGCTGTATTTTATCCCTGAGGTTTAATACCAACATAGAACTTTTCACCCACCTTCTTAAGTATTCCTTGTACGTTTGTTTTTTGCCTCCCACTAAGCTGCAAACTGTACAAAGGTAGGGATTTTATCTTTCTAATTTCCAAATTTCTTGCACATAGCTCTGTGCCTCAATTAATGGCAAAATAGTTGTGTGTTTATTAAATAAACATTTAAAGGGATGAAATATAAATGTTTGCAGAAAACTCAAGGGGAAGAAAAGAAGCACTATAATTATCCATGAGGAACATGAAGAAAAATTAATACATTGTTCAGGCCACCAAACATGCCTTTGTAAACCCCTCCCACATTTCTCAAAACAAAAGGCAACTGTTCGAATGTCGTGAAAGTTTTAGGTCACTTGTGCCAGCCTTGTCAACAGACATATAGGGTGAGGGGAACTTGAGTGGAGTAATTATTAGGTAAGAAGCAAGACAAATTACCTTACTTATCAAATTCCTCCTCTTAAGCAGGGTAATATAATTGCGAAAGAGTCTCAGATTACAAAGAATTTTTTTCCAGTTAGTCCAAAGTATCTATTTTATTTGTCTCCATTTCTGTATTAATTTGTAATGGCAGAGGTACTAACTAATCAGAACAGTACTAAAACATTTGAACCCAACAGCAAAGGAACATTTTGCAAAATTAAATAATCATGTTGTTTTCAATTTGTGTGTATGTTCAGATGTAACATAAAGAAAATAACATTTTTTTCTTTTACATTGGCAACTGAAATGGACAGTGAATATGGAATTGCAAATATTTTTTATTTTGTAGAAATATTTAATAAGGCACATTTTCAAAAATTCAAATGGTGAAAATCAACCTTTTTTACTATTCAAATTTTAATAATTTTGAATATTTATAAAGAAAAATAAGATGACAATAATTTTAATGTCAGAATCATTTATTTTTATTTAAAAACTTACTAAAAATACCTAGGCCAAAGTAGTTGTACAGTCACAAGTATGTGAAACACAGTTTGTTCCTGTATTGCTATTTATTAATTATCATTTATTTGTATTACAAGTATAAACCTACTTTTGCCCACTCCTGTATATTTAAATTGGTATGCCCTACAACATTTTTTCAATCCTTTAGATTATTGACAATGATAACAAATTGATAAACTAATAGGAATAAAAAATACAATAAAGTAACTAACAAAATAAAAATAGCTGAAATTAAAACTATGGAAAGTTTTCAAAGAGGCAGTCTGCTTCACCTTTCAAACTTGAACCAGTGGAAGTAAGCAGCCTCTGATGAACATGATGGGTACAGTTTGCAGAGTTTTACTAATTGCTAATTTAATGAAGATTTCATTACTGACCACACAATAAAAACAAACAGGAATTTATTCTCATCAAATTCACAACTCAACCATGTCAGAATTAATCTCTGCAGTGTAAAACTCTTTTTCAGATGGTGATTTAATTACTTATCAAAATAATGAAATAAAACAGAGAATTATTTATATCAAGGTCACAACTCAGTCCCAACCGATTCAACTGTGACCTGTTCACTAAAGATGAAGAAAATCGCATTCATGAAATCAGCAGGCTGAAAAAGGAGCATGAAACCTCTGGAGTTTTACCAGTTAGCTGTTGACGACCCAAGCAAAGAGCCGCCCTGTCCCTGTGAAGACTTTTTCTAGGAAACCAAGTCCAAGTTTTTCCATTGGATAAAAATAAAAGGAAGTTTACTATTTTAAAGTAATTTACTTCAAAATTATTTCAGATGAAGAAAGAAACCACAGAAATTGGCTATTACATTCCACAAGTTCTAAGCTCAAAGACAAAATTATCTGGCACAGGATCAGTAGTCAATAAATATTAGCAGCCGGTTGACTAGCGCCTAAATTCTGTAGTTTGTAATAGTTTGATCTGAAAGCAGATTCTACCATTAGTCCATGTGTCTATCTATAAGAAACAGAAGTTAGAATGCAGTTTTGAATTTTGGGAAGTATTGACTATTTAGCAGTAGCATATGGACATTGAGAATGTACACCAAACATATAGTCTAATATCAAATTGACTTCTATCACTTACTAAAACTCATTTCAGGTTTCTGATGTCTTTTCAATGGGTTCATAGCTCATTTCTTTTTAGTGCTAATATTTCATTGTCTGAATGTGACATTTTACTTACTCAATCAACTACCAAAAGATATCTTAGTTATTTCCAAGTTTTAACATATCGTATTAAAATGTTACTATATACGAGATCTGTCCCGAAGGTATCCAGCCATATAATATGAAAAATAAAGACATTTATTGAAGAAGATACAAAATACAAGAAACATTGTACATAGGACAACGATGCCTCAGTCCCCTTCAAATTAGACACCTTGAGACCTTACACAATTCTCAATCACCATTAGCTACCCCATTGCATTTTGCTGAATCTCATTGACTGTCTGAAATCTCTTCCCTTTCAACAGTGATTTTAGTTTTGGGAAAAGCCAGAAGTCATAAGCATCAAATCTGGACCATAGAGAGGTTGAGTTGCCTGGGTGATTTGATGTTTCACAAAAAAACTGCAATAGATGGGGTACATGAGCAGGTGTATAATTGTGATGAAGCTGCCAATCACCAGTTGCCCATAGCTGTGGACTTCTGATTCATCCAAATAGTTTCTGTAGAAGAATGTTCAAGCTTAACTCAAAATTTGGTGCAGATTCACTGCTTGACTTTCTCAGTGATTTTGATTGCCACAACCACACAGTACACAGCATCTACTGCCCCCACTGACCAGTAGAGGGAAGTCATCATTGTTCACACATGTGCATTCCAGTCCACTCTCCTTGGCTGCCAGTTACACTGATGCTGTGCAAACTGTTCTCATTATATTAATAATGGCTGGACTTTTTCTGGACAGACCTCATATAATAGGGCCAAAGTCAAATACTCTCTTGGTAAGTTTTGACTTTGGCGGCCTTATGTTTTCTATGATATCTGCATTTGGTATAAGTTAGTGAAACCAAGTGTGATTATATCCAAATGAATGTGATTGCATCTTTCCATGTCCAGATGAGTAAAAAAAAAGGCTGGTGTATTTACAAATGCAGTTTTATTTCATTTATAAGAAATCTATTAAATAATTTTTAAGTGACTAGGAAGAAAAAGTATTTTCAAGATATCTTAATATCATAAATAGTCAGTAAAAAGTATGTAAAGCATTAAAATATAGTATAAATAAAAAGGATTTAACCAGTAATTAAAATCATTCTTATAAGATCCTTGGTCTACAAGCACAATAGCAGTGGCAGACTGAAGGAAGAGAAGCAGGGAAGGGAGTGAGGAAAGGGGAGCCCGTGTAAGCTGCAACATACAATTATCATTAGAAAGTGATGAATGTTTACATGAAAGCAAATGTTCCTCTTCATCCAATCCAATTTATTTCCAAGAGTTTAAAAACATTTTTAGAAGGCTGGACAATGTGATCAGATAAAGTAGTTCCTTGGTTTGTTGTTTACACCTCCCAGTGGGCTCACAGGCACAGACTATGGGCAGGGTTTTCAGAAACAGGACGGCTTCTGATTACACAAATCTACACTCAGTAGAGTTGGTAGGACAAGGGTGTTGGAAGTCTGATACCCATTGTTTTCAAGGTCTATGTCAAACAATCTATGTCATTTTATGTCCTACACACACCAAACCCATGACGCAGATCAGAAAATTGAGGTTCAGAGACACTAAGAAACTTTTTGAGCATCATAGAACTAACCAATGGCAGAGCCACTTTCAGTCAATAACGTGACTGCTTCTCCCTCCCAAGATGACACATTGCAATGCTTTGTTTTGGGGTAAACCACCAGGTGAGAAACCCTACATACATCTGCTGCCATCCAGTCTACCTAACAGTTTTAGTCATAATACCCATACTTTCTTGAACAAATCAATGCTTTTATTTATTTATTTTTATTTTTTTGCCTCTCCAGGAATTTCAGTGTCAATGTATTTAGACGTCTTGTGCCATCAATAAGAAGGATCACTTTTGTAAGCCCTGGGCATTTGAAAAGAAAATTGTCCAGGGAGTGTATTTTCTAAGATGATTCTCTGGGGCTTTCTCAGGACTCTATCTTTCCTAAATCATTTTGTGTCTTGAAGTTATGGATTTCCCAAAAGTTTTTATTAAAAATTCTACACAAGAATTCATTCAGTCTCACTAATGGAAATCAGTCACTCTGGGAACCACTGGTAACTTTATGGCCATTCAGTCAGCTGTGAAAATAATCTCCAATCAATTGCCCAAAGGCGTGAGAAAGTAGCTCAAATCTAAAGAGAAATAAATTGAATGCTGGCAGTGTTAAATCAATCCATCACCTTGCTTTTCATGGAAATCTATCAGAGACACAATAGTGGATATTTGTCCCAGGTGCCTATGTTATTTTTCTTAGTTTAGAATTGAGACAAAGCAAGTGGCAAAAATTAGAGGTGAACAGAATGTTTCAGCTGGAAAGGATTTTAGCAATAACATAGTTTGACCCATTATTTTGTCAGTGAAGAAAGAAATGTTTAAATTTTAAGCGACTACCTCTAGTTACACAACAAATCAGTGGCAAGACCAAAACTATGTTCAGGACTAATTTTCAAAATCACTTAATGAAATCTATTCATTAAAGGAAGGGCAAATGACGACAACTATATGGGAAAAAAAGGAAATAATTTTTCCATTGAAATCTGCAGCAAATGACAGAATTCTTTTAACAACATCCACTAAATTAAATATTTTACAAACTCATGAGTTCTTAAATCTCTACTTTCATACTATTACAAAAACTATTTTAAACCGTAAGCTTCTACTCTGCATTAGGTACACTGTGCACCTGCTCTCAAATCTCAGAACCACTTTAATAGCAAGTTATCCTTATCTCCAATTTACAGTGGAGGGGAGTGAGGGAAATATAGGGAGCTGGGAACCTTGCCCAACATGCTTTAGATGTAAAATCAGTTTGCCCATCACCAGCACTGCAGCCCCTGACCATGCCTATGCCACTATACATTAATACACTTGGTCAGAATTTCATTTGGCATTGTGTTTTTTTTAATCATAGATGGTCCCCTGGGCCTTCTTTAAGACACAATTGAATTTGGAAGTAAAGAATTATTGTTACCTTTTTAACTCTTCCAAGACTAAAGTCATGGCCTTGCAGACTAACTCCCTGCTTTTGCTGCCAACCTTGGAGGGATTAGGGCTCAGTCCTGAAGTTTTAGGAGCAGATCATCCGTGTATTTTCTCCCTATTTATATCTCTACATTTAGAGCAATTTCAGAGTTCTTGAATGCTAAGCCACTTTACTAAAGAGGCCGAAGATAAGTGAGGACACACAGCACATACAATCGGCAGGTGCACAGATCACGAAAAGCAGCTTGGGGCTCACCCATCACAGAACAGACTCACTTGAATGCTTTGTGTCCATGCGGGATCACTCCATTCCCCACACATCTTCTCTTATAGGTAGGGCTCCCTCAAAAGTCTGTATTATTTCCCTGCTTCTAATCTGCTACTATTGCAACTCTGGCCACCTAGCCATTCAAGTGTTTTTGTCTCTTTGGACTCCTTGTCTTCCTGCCGTTCCTACTTGTTCACTTCCAGAACTTCCTATGCCTTCCCTACTTTGGACTCCACAAAATACTTCCTGCAGGCCCACTCCTGAATGTTATGTTTCCCCATCTCTTGCTGAATTAGCCGAAGATGTATTTTTCCTGATCATATAATTATGAGCACTCTTCCTGTCAGTAACATATATGTGGAAGGTATTACTCTTTCCTCAAAATACCATTTATAGAACAGCTTATGACAACATATTAAAGTGTACCTAGTTAAGTAAATATATACTTATATTTTAACTTGCTACCTGCATGTTTGTGCAGAAATACTAAGCTTCACCACAGTTTCTTTTTGTAACCTACAATTACATAAAGTAATATTTACTTCCACTTAGTTATAGAATAATAGTCAGTGGAGCTAGAATTTCTGAAGTACTTATGATTGTATAATTTTCCATTTTTACCCTCCACAGGAAACAGGATAAAAAGAGAAATTTTTACTCAACCCACCAATATCCACTTCGGGAATACTGCCAGTTTGTTTCCAGACCACCACGATAAAGCACAGACATCACAACAAAGTGAGTCACACAAGGTTTTTTGCTTTCCCAGGGAATATAAACATCATGTTTACACTATATTATAGCTTACTAATGTGCAAATGCATTAGGCCTAAAAAAACAATGTACTGTACCCACCTTATTTTAAAAATACTTTATTGCTAAAAATTGCTAAGCATCATCTTAACCTATAGCAAGGTGTAATCTTTTTGCTGGTGGAGGGGTTTTGCCTCTGTGTTGATGGCTGCTGATTGTTTAGGGTGGTGGTTGCTAAGGGGGGTGGCTGTGGCAATTTCTTAAAATAAGATGACAATGAAGTTTGCTGCGTCAATCGACTCTTTTTCTTTCACAGGTGATTTTTCTGTAGCATGTGACACTGTTTGACAGTAAAACTGTTTATAGTGTGTTTTACTGTTTGGCCACAGTAAAACTTTTTTCAAAATTGGAGACAATCCCTTCAACCCCTGCCTCTGCTTTATCAGCTAGGTTTGTGTAATAGTCTAAATCCTTTGTTTCATTTCAACAATTTTCACAGCATCTTAACCAGAAATAGCTGGGTGACTCCTTAACTTAAGCACTTAGAGGACACTGCAAGGTTATTAATTGGCCTAATTTCAATATTTTTGTGTCTATGAGAATAGGGAGGCTCAAGAAGAGGAAGAGAGACTAGGGAACAGCTAGCAGATGGAGAATCAGATCACACAAAATATTGTTTAAGTTTGTACTCAAACTCAGAGACTACTAGGAAAAATGATAATTTGAAACAATTAGTGAAGAACTCTTTCTGATATGCATCAAGGATACTTGCTGACATTATCTCAGTTTCTGAAAGCTAAGGAGTGAAGATTTTCAACCACAGAATAGCTAAGCGAGCAGCGTGAAGTAGGAGAAACACTGGTTTCGTCATGACTCATTTAATAAGCAGGGATGAGGGAAGGGAGAGAGCAATGCTTTTAGTTAGGAGGTTGCCTATTCATTCATTCACTCATTCATTCACTCATTCATCCACTATGATGCAAAAAATAAATACATAAAGCTTGCAAATGCATGTAAAATTGCTACAAATGGTAATTGCATTGTGCAGATAAAAAGACAGTTAGCCGCCCTGGCTGGTGTAGCTCAGTGGATTGAGCGCGGACTGCGAACCAAAGCATCTCAGGTTCGATTCTCAGTCAGGGCACATGCCTGGGCTGCAGGCCACAGCCCCTAGCAAATGCACATTGATGTTCCTCTCTCTCTCTCTTTCTCCCTCCCTTCCCTTTCTAAAATAAATAAATAAATAAAATCTTTAAAAAAAAAAAGACAGTTAGCTTAGTCATTGAAGTTACAGAATACTTCCAATTTCAGCTATTTAATTCTATTCAATGGCGCCTGTGTCAATATTGATCCTTGCTTATTCCATATATTCATACAGTTTACACTGATTAAAACTTAGGTAAATGAATCCTGGCTGGTGTGGCTCAATGGATTGAGTGCTGGCCTGCCAACCAAAGGGTTACCTGTTCGATTCCCAGTCAGGGCACATGCCTGGGTTGTGTGGGCCAGGACCCCAGTAAGGGATGCGTGAGAAGCAACCACACATTGATGTTTCCCTCCTTTTCTCCCTCCCTTTCCCTCTCTAAAAATAAATAAATAAATAAAGTCTTTAAAAATAATCACATTACAAAATTGGGTAAATGAACCATGAGAATATTATTTGGAAAAGTGAAAAGTGTTATCCTTGGGTAGAGTCATTGGCTCCCATGTCCCACTGCAAACACTGCTGTTGAAAACATGGTTGACTCCATTGTTGCCCTACAACCTTTGTCTAGAAATCAATCAGAAAAGGACAACGGATGAAAGCAGAAATAAATTCTCCACTTGCTTAAGAAAAGGTTAATGATATTTTTTAAACGATCCCTCAAGAAAAGGACACATACTTTTTTAAAAAGTACATCAAATATCCTTTTATTAAGATGTTCCATGAATGCAGGGTAAGAAAATAACAAAATTTAAATAACTCAAAACTCAAACATTTAATTATTCCTGAAATTTCTTAGTAAAATTATGTCTAAAACTTTGTATTAAATTTTATCTTTATTTATTCACTGTTATAGCCACCAGGACAGTGCCTAGCTCCTAATAGGCTCAATAACTACTTATTGATTAAAGTGGAAATTAATCTGATGTCTTTTCCTTCATCTCTTATATCTATGATTCTGGAAATATTACTCCTTGAGCGAATATTCCTGATAATTTTGCAGTCTTCATCTTTCCCTCTTACACTTTTTTCTTCAAACATTGTACCAGTGGGACTCAAAATGATACACTTGAAATCCATCAGTAATCAAAGTACAGGTTTCCATAGAAACCAAAGCCAAAATGCCTTCATTTTTTTTCTCATGAAGAGATTAAAATTTACCTAAGAGGATAAATACTGTTCAAATGATCACATGTCCACTTTATGTGCTAAATACATGATGAGGACTCTCGATCTGACTGGCTTTTAGCTGAGACCTTACTGATGGGTTGGAATTTCTATTTCACGTTCTTAAATATTTCAATGGCTATGCTGGTAAAAGATATTTTATTATTAATTATTATCATAGTAATTATTATTTTTCCTATATTTGCTATTATATTACATTTGTATTTAATCATCATATTTGGTTCTTTATATGCTTAATTGATAGTTATCAAATTCATCTGTTGAGCAAAAAACAAAAGTAAATGAATGAATAACAGATGACATTTTAAAATACCATTTTCATGACATTTATATTTCACTAAGCAACTTATGTGAATACAAAGGAAATCCTAGAACAGTTCATAAGAGACAATAGTCAGTTGCTTATTAAAAGTGTTAAAAATCCTCACCAGACACTCCTGGAACTGATCCCACTCCTGGTTGTGTCTTGGTCTATTTATTGTGTTCTTAAAACTGAAATCCCTCTTTTGCATCCTCAGAAAATATTTGTGCATATATGTAAATCCATGTTCCATATTCTCTAAGAGCATCTGGTTGCCTTTTTTGTTTAACATTTTCTCCTTGGGTAGAGGCAGCCATCAAGTTCCGCAGGTCATGTGTTGGACGCTGGGAGCTGAAGATGTCTGGGCACGCTGAGAAGTGAACCACTCCTAAAGACTTACAAGGACTACACGGTCTGGCAAAAGTAACGCCTGCTTGAGTGTGGTGGGTAGGGTACAAAAATGTCTCTCACAGGATGGGCAGAAATTTGAACATTTCACCTAAAATGTCACCTGGTGTGCTTAAGTGGGATATTGTTATATTATAGAATCACATGCTTGTAATTTTGTAACAAAAGATTTTGTAGTGAAAAGGGGGTATTATTTGTTCTGGATCCTGTATTTGGCTCCATTGAGGGATGGTAATGGATCAAAGATACAAATAGCTAACTAGTAATGGTAACAATATCTGTGAATAGACAGTAATCTTTCTGTTTTATATTTTGCATAATATTTTTCTGGCAAAGATAGTATGGAAGGTTGGTGTTGGAGATTTCAAGAAATGGTTTAGGAAGCCATTTTTAACACCCCTGTGACAGACCCAACCACCAAAATAGATATATTATATCTAGCCTCAAAAATTAACAACTTAACCAAACAAATATGAAACAGCTTCCTAGAGCTCTCAAAGAACAAAGAGATCTTCCAGGACCTACCTACCCCACTAGATAATGCACAGTGGTCATACCTGGTCTTCACCTGCTTCTCCAGACATGCCTGTCACATTCTAGTATCCTGCCTTTGATACATCATCTGTCCAGAAGTTCCTCTCATATAATCTTTTAAAGACACACAGTGTACATGAACCTCATCCGGAAAGCCTGCTATCAGAACCATTCCTTTCTCTCTCCCTTGGTACTACATAGCCTTTAAAAAATACCTGCATGAAAGCATTGCCCACAGCGTGCCTTAAGTAAACTTTGTTCCTTGAGCATGTACTCCTTAAGCATGTAAGTAAGCATGTATTAGCCGCTAATTTTGATTCCATGACATTCAATAAAATTTCCCCTGAAACTAAGATTGGCAGTAGATGTGACAAATGTAAAAAAGGTATGTGCTCTGTGTAGATTCAAATTATCTCAAATGTCAGGGATTGTGGGAACAGGAGGCACTGAGTCTCTTATGAAGTATTGAGCAACAGTGAACTGATTGAAGAAAAGTTTTAAATAATGTAAGAAGAGGTTATTACATAGTATTTTAAAATATATGTGTGCAAACTTCTGCAAATGCAAATACCTATTGGGGTAAAGAATTCATGTAACTGAGAGCTCATGAAAAGTGAAAAATGATGGTGTCCATTAATGTGCAGGGAAATAGGAATATAGGTGGTGGTTCTGAAACATCTTGATTCCAGGACCCCCTGATAATCCAACAACAGCTAAAATAAACACGCATGTACAAACTCTCCCCACTCTCTCTCTCTCTCTCTCTCTCTCACACACACACACACACACACACACACAAACACATGCATGAAAATGCACACATTATTGTGTGATTTCAGACAAACATAGCCACTAATTCCCTGCCAAACTCCAGGTCTGAGCAGTGACTCCGCACGTCATGAGTCACAGTCCACTGACATCAGGAAAGACCACAGGCTCTGCCAGGTGTTTTCTCAGCCATTTACATGAAATGACTTTGTGATAACAATGTAGTAAGATTTCAAAACAATTACTAGGGTGGAGGAATCATGTGCATAGAATAAAATATTTTAAAAGACATTTTTTTAACTGACAATCTAAGAAAATGGACACTATTTTCAAAGTAAGATGTGAATTAATGATAAATGATTGGACCTCTTTTTTGAGACACTTAAACCTCTTGCAGTCCTTGAAGGAATACAAGAATCAGGGATTGGAGATCAGAGCAGGTATTTTGAAAAGTATTTCCTTTCAGAGATCTGTGGGTATGGGATAATTCCTCCTTTAGCTTAATATAAGGGCTTCACTGAGATCATTTAAAGCTCGATTGCTCTCCTTTGCAATTTGGGGGTAACATGGAGGAAGTACTTACTCTGATATATCCAGAAAATCTAAGTCTTGTTAACTGGTTTTTCTTTCCTAAACAGACACTGACATTTTTTTTGTTTGTATCATCATCTGAGGACATTTTTTTCATTGCTTTTTTTTTGTTTTAGAAAGAGGAAGGGAAGAAAAGAAACATCGATGTGAGAAAAAAAAATCAATTGGTTGCCTCTCATAGGAACCCAGACCAAGGATCAAACCCACAACCTAGGTATGTGCCCTGACCAGGAACCAAACCCACAATCCTTTGCCTACAGAGGACGCTCCAACCAACTAAGCCACATCAGCCAGGGTGGTTGTTAACTCTTTTAATGTTAGAGTACATAGAGGTTTCTGCAATGGACACCCTATATGCCTAGATGTTGGGACAATGAATACATCTTTTCTACAGATTGAATGTAGAATACATGCAAAAAAACCTCATAAGTAGATACAAAGAAAAGTAAGCCAATTTTAATTATAAACTGAATTTCAAAAACAGTCGCTAATTTGAAGAAAAAAAGAAAAGAAAAGAAAAACCACTATCCCAGAAATGAACCAGCTATTAGAAAACCACTGGCATCAAATCAATGCAGATTTTGCTTCAGAGGTGACAAATGGACCAATGAAATCAAGGAGAGTCTTAAAGAGTCCCATGTATATAATCAAACTTGGTTTAAAGCATCACAAATGGGTTAAGAAAGAGCAGATTATACATGAAGTAATGTTGGTGAAATTGGCTCACTGTAAAAAAAGAAAGAGTAAATTTACTAGGACACAATCTATGCAGATACAGAGGTGGGAAAAAGTAGGTTTACAGTTGTAACACAAGTAAATAATTCAATAATTAATAATATAAGAATAAACTGTTTTTTATGTACTCAGAATTGTAAAACTACTTTTGCCCACCTCTGATGCATACAATCTAAATGTTAGAGGCAATGTTATAAATAAGTCAAAATAAAATTTACGAAACTAGTTTTTGGAGATTAAGTTGGGAAAGAATTTCCTAAGACTCCAAAAACCCAATTCACAGGCTGATTTTAATTTATAAATTGGGTAATGTATGTGTAAGAGTAAACCACTTAGTAGGCTATTTTTAAAACTTAATCCCATGTAAATATAAAAAATGACACAATTATATATTATTAACCTGTAAAAGTAGAAAATGTAAATAATTTTCAAAGCCTAGCAGTGAGCTGAGATTCAAAAGTCAGTGTCTGCTGCTCAGAACCCTTTTAAATCTCACCAAATCACTCACCCAACCTCACTCAGACTTCAGTTATTTCTTGAGTGAATCCCTTCTCTTGCCAGGACAACTTCTAGGCGTGGAGGCATACTTCATGTTCAAGTCCCTTCCCAATTTTCTAAACCTTCTTATACATGATGTTTTAACTGATCTCCCTCAACGCAGGAGTCTACATGGAAAATGCCCACAGGTCCAGAGAGGCATCCATATGTTAGCATGAAAGAACTGGCCTCTTGATCATAAACTGAGGTTCCAGACCCTCTCTCCCACGTACCAGCCTTGTGACCTCAGAAAAACTGATTATCACTCTGATTTACTTGTGCTTGTGTTTAAAGTTAGTGGGTGATGAGCTTGCCACGACGTTTTAGTTCTAACCCTGTGATTCTCCAATTATCAATGACTCCATATGAGAATTACTAGTCACAGGAGTCCAAAATGGGTGATATTTGGGAGTGGGCCTTATGGATGCTCACAACTGCAATACCAGAGTAACCACTTCCTTCTTCTATGGTAACAACTGGCCCCATCTTCAACACTCCGGGGAAATGTCTGTTTCCCTTAGGGTTGTTTGATAGTATACAGCAGCAGCAGCAACAACAAAAAACACCACTGGCTAACCTAAGCAACAAAATCAAAATCAAAATCAAATAGGCTTACTTGGAAGCAAATATGATAGGGTCATAGAACTGACCTGGTAAACTAGGCTTCTTAAAGGCCAGTAACTAGAGAACAGCTTGGGACAGTGAGAACAGAAAGAGGGAATGTCCCGACATCATAACATAGATAATTCTATAACAACTAATTCCTCTCCTGGTTTCTCCCTACCTGGAAAGAGACCTTGATTGGCCTGCCTGGGTCACATGCTTACCAGTCCTTGGCTCGGGAAGAGCATGGCCTCTTGACTGAAATACCAGACAAGTCTGCTCACAATAAAAGATGCGGGTCCTGGAGAGGTGGGAACACAATGCTGTATACTGATCGTGTATCACAGAAATGTATAATTGAAACCTAGATGGTCTTATTAACCATCTAGGTTAATTTAAGGAGATATTAAAAGAGAGAAAAGAAGATGCAGTTCCTTTTCCCAGAGGGAATCAGGACACAGCAACCAGAGAGGAAGAAAATGCCCGCTGGATGAACAAAAACGACACATGGCACAGAAATCAATAGAACACTTTGATGATAGGACTGCCACCACCTGAGCCTTTGCTCATATTGGAAGCTACCTGCTGTCAGATCTAACAGAACAGTAGGAATTATGGCTGCTTCTGCAGATCTTTATTTCAAAACGGCAGTTTAGTTGTTTGGACTTGTTAGGAACCCTTGGCTCTTTTCACTCCTCCTACATCTTTACTTGTCCCTCTTCAAACAAGGTATCTAGGATTGCGTATAAATATATAACATAGTCTAATGAAGCTCTGAAAGACATTGAAATATGTGAAAAAGCTATGTATTTTCCCCAGGCAAACTCATTGTGGGTAATTTACTATTCACAGTTTCAAATGGATAGAATAGGACACGAAAAACAGAAGGAAGTAGAGATTTATTTTGAAAGAAAGTTATCGTAGTTGTACTAAGTAGAAAATACTTCATAGAGGCAGCTCTGCTTTCTTGTGACAGAATCCTTTTTGGAATCCGTCATGCTGGCAAGAACTATGCCCCAAAGGGTGCGGAGCTATTCTGCAACCACAATGAGAAAACATCTGGAAACTGAACGGCAGTCGTGCAAACTGTGCTCAAATGTGGCAACGCTCAAGTTACTACTTTTCTGGGCTTCAGTAACAGAAATTTGATTATGAGAATGACAACATGTTATAATCCAGGTTTTTTCCTTCCATGGTTTCTTGGGGATTTATTTCTTACTTAATTTTGATGACTGTGTGAAATGGGACCCAAAGTTAGCTACAGGATCCAGAATGCTTCAGTAGATGCTCCATGGTCTTGTTCACTGGAAAACCAAGCACCTGCCTGACCCCACGGGGGATGCTGCCCAGTGAAACATCCAGCCTGCATCTGCCCTTCGTGCACATGGCACTGTGGCTCCCTCCCAAGTACTCCTTATCCCTCACTGCTGGGGAGGCAGAAAGGGGTTCAGCCCCAGAACAGAGCTTCACTGATAATCAACACCACCAAAGGGCAGCCCTTGACCCTGAAGGTTTGCCCCTGCAGACAGAATCCTCTCCTACTGCCATTGTCTGCAGTGAAGACAAGGGAAGAGGAATTGCAGGGGAGAGGACGGGGGTGGGATCTAGCTTAAGTAAACAGAGGATTTGAAATATAATGTTTTTGTGTGTCAATATGAATAAAGATCCTACCTGGAGCTTAAATCTGGTCTGATAGTATAAATATATGATGACATGAATAAAATATCTCAATATTAAGGCTCTTGAAGAGCGTCCTTTTTCTAGCTCCCTGACCTTTAGAGTGTCATTTAAATGTCTCTCAGCTGGGTTTACTTGTCTGGAGAATAACTGCCTCGCTTAACCATCTCAGAGGTGAAGTGGAAATAATGGATGTGAAAACATTAATATAAAGACAAAGTGAACTGAAGTGTAATTATTTCTGTGAAGCAGTCTGATGTAGTGCTAATAACATAGATATCATGTTTAGGTGATTCTGTCCAACTTAAGATTCTACACTTAATAGCTAGGTATTTATTTTGGTAGTTTTGATTGCAAGAACTAGCAATAAATGGTAGAGAAATTATTAGCACAGAGTCATACAGGCAGGTAGATTCAAAGGTAGACTCTGCCAACTCGTAACGTTTTTTATTAGACAAGTGCATTCTCTTTAAACTCAGTTTCCTCTCTTTTAAAAAAAGACTACTGTTCTCTACCAACACCGTAATTAAATTTCTGATGTACCCCCAAAAAGGGAAGAAAAAATTAAAAAACATGAGCAGGTAAGAGCCTCAAATGCAGAAAAAGCAGAGGAACTGTAAAGGGTGGAAATAAACTGTGCAAACAGAATAAAAATGGCTGCTGCAGACTTTTTTTTAAAAATAAGCAAGAGTTTTACAATGACATGAGAACTGTGCTCAGCATTTAAAAAAAAAAAAGCCTCACATGTATTTAATCCAATGACATTTTTCAAGAATATGAAAATGGGTCAGGATATTTCACCACTGTCTATTTAGAAATAAGCAGTAACAAAAAAAATTGTGTGGTTGAGACCTTCCTCAGCCTAAGCAGCTAGGAAGATAGGGCATAAAAAATCAAGGTCGGGAGGTTCACAGAATCACATGCCTCTTCTTCTAATTTTTATTGAATTTATTGGGGTGACATGTCTCTTTTTACAGTAAGTTTCCAGTGGGTTTTTCTGTAGATCCAGGCCACTTGCATTTATCAGTTTTTGAGATTTAGATTCTATAGTACAACCCAGAGATACAGCATAAGTAAAACAAACTTTCAAGATTAAAGCAACGTGAGGCTAAACCGCTTCTTGGTTTACTCTGTTAAAATATTTATGAAGCAGGAATTTCAGAACAAATCTGAGTAATATGTTAGATGCATGTTTGTGGAAATAATTTATTTTAATTTGTTATTTTTTCTGAGATAAATTGAAGAAATAAGCCACTTCTGAGGCAAGTTATGAATAATTCAGCTCTGTATATTTGAGTGTAAAAGATGTGTAATTGGAAAATAAAGCTGGATCTTATAGTAATGATGGTAGAGATGATATAGTGAGGACGTTGCAAGGATAGAAATGAGTAAGTACCCAGATTCAGTATCGGGCATCACAAAAACCAGAGCATGTTTTGTGAAGAATCCAGGGCAGTCTAGAGTTCTCAGGCACATAGGTGCATATTTTCCTGCCAATATCCACCACTGGGGTGGATTAATTACCTCTGTGTCTCTGCTTATTTTAGGCTGGTACCAAGTGTCTTCCAGTGGCATTGCCTCTTTCTCCATCTTGACTTCTGTTTGACCCATAACTTTGTCTTTTCCATGCTTTTGACTTGCCAGCAGCCCACAGGGCTCTGCTCTATCTCATGGCCTTTTTTCATTTTCAACTTCCACACCAGCAACTGTTTCACAATTTATACCCAGAAGAGATGATCAGACAGATCTTTCTAATCTTTCCATATTAGTCCATGACAGAGGTTTTAAGCTAGCATTTTTGTCAGATGTCCACTTTTTGGACAATCGGCTCTTAATGCCAACATCACATGGTCTCCTTGACTGGGAACTTAGATGAGGAACTGCTTGTGCCCTGGTCCACAGTGAGATCTCTCCCAATGCCTAGGGAAATCCAAGCCAGTCTTTTAACATCACTCAGCTCTCCATGCAGACCTCACCAGACTTTTGTGATCATCCAACGAGATAATTTATGTGAAAGCCCCTTGGCATCTCTAAAGCGATATATGTGATATAAATATGCCTGTGTTTAATTTACAAGCCATTTAGTTCTTTGTATGTAATGACTGACTCTGAATAACTTGTGGTCAGTTGTCAAAATTAAGCTGCTTGCTAAAGAGTCTCTCAAACACGCCAACCGTCGGAGTTAGAACTCCTTAATTTATGTCATTGGATGACAATCATCAGATGATCATTAGGTGAGAATCTCTGTGGTTCTGATCAGTGTATATGGACCCGCATTTAGCTGCCTAACCTGGTGTTTAGAAGCAGTACACTGCACAGTGCCCCTGCACCAAGGGATCAAACGCTTGTCTTGGAAGTGTTTTCTATGACTTTAATAATCATTTTTCAGTTGTCAGCTTTCAGGAAGACATGAAATAAGGGTTATCCATAAAGCCTGACTATTTTGAAGGGCTAAAAAATGAAGTTCAGAATGCTTAATTTTTTTTAAAACACAGCACTTTATTTGCTGCATAAATTCTAACGGTACAAATATAAAATTTTGCAAATGTCATCTGTGATCATAAAAAAGAAACTATTGTTTATTATGAGACTTTAGTCAATAATATAGTCACACATAAGATCCTCTTTTTAAGAAACTGTTAAACTGTTTGCCAAAAATAGTCGTAACATTTTACAGTCCTACCAGCAAAGTTTGAGGGTTCCAGTTTCCACACACCCTCGCCAACATTTGTTATTGTCCGCCTTTGTTATTGTCATCCTTTAGTGGATGAGAAGTGACTTAACATTTGTTTTTTTAATTAACTACAACTATGATGGCAAAGGGCTATTATTGTTAAGTTGTATACCCAAGAAAATAACAAGCTCAGTAAGAGGGACTTTGTCCCTGTCTTTCTCTAAGGGAGTGATCTTGCTGTGTTTATCATACCCTTGACCTGTTAACTCCCAACTGACTCGCAGATGCATTGTTATTGCTTTTCAGATGACTGTCACATTTACTTACCTTTTCTCAGTGAAACTGCCCTTAGTTCCCAAGGGAGACGGTAGCAAAGTGGGGCAAAACATAAAAAGGAATTACAGCAGAGGAGCTGTGAGTGAGAAACACATACTGAATTTAGACAAATGATCAAAAAACCTGGTACAGTGCAGAGCAACATTGTAAATGCTTAATTTGAATGACTAATTGACCCAAGGATTAAATTTAAATTTAGAATAGCACTATTCCAGACATGACTATCTTATTTCCCACTTATAATAAATAGAAAAGTGGGAAATGAGAAAAACATAGGATGAAGAAAAGAGAAAATAAAGGGGAAGGTAAAGAAGAGATAAAGAGGATTATAATGAGAGATTTATAAATGTTATAAGCATGCTCTTAAACATTTAACTTCATAAAACTCATGGTGGAAAGCCTAACCAGGCTGACTATTTTGGTAGCAAGGGGAAGGGTGGTGCAGAATGGCCTTTCAGGGGACATGGGGACCTGTGCTCAGGAGCACCTGGGCATCGACTGCATTGTCCCCAAGCCTGATGAAGTTGCCTTTATGATGCTGAGAAGAGAGCAAGAACCAGGCAAGAGCAACTGCTTATAAACATCACCTTAACTCCATGGTTTCAACGGCATGCTGTTTCTTCCCAGGGCCATATTTTGTAATGTCTGGAGGCAAAAGGCCAGGCATGCTACTAAACACCCTGCAATCCCCAGGGCAGGTCCCCGACAGGGTATTGTGTGGTCCAAAGTCAGTAGTTCTGAGGTTGAGAAACTTTCCAGCACAGTGGCAGCACAAAGATCATTTGTAGAAACTGGACCCGAATAGTAATGTATGGCACAAAGTCTCAGCTTTGTACTGAAATTGTTGGCAGTCTCGCCAGCAATTGCATACGCTTTTTGGATCCCTAGGCCAAGGAAAAAGACATGGTGGGGAAAAGGAGGTTTACAGTGTGCATACACAAAATACAGAGTTTATTCTTGTACTATCGTTTATTAATTATTGTATTATTTTCCATACAAACAACTGTAAACCTACTTTTTCCCCACCCTGTGTATTATTTGAATCACGTGCTTCTTTCCTGCATGGTTGCATTACTTTCAGTAACAGTCTTGTAACACAGGTGAGTTAAATTATGAACCTAATCTTAAACTAAATGGGGAAATGGGAGTGTTTATATATGTGTGGGTGGTCTCTCCTGCCAATCTGTCGTGAACCTGAAACACTACATTTATGTTAAAAAATTAAAACTCATAGACAGTCTGAGAGATGTTTTGGATGAAAGTTTCCAAATCCATCCTTCTTGCCTTTTCAGCAAAATTGTTTTAATCACACTTCTTTGAGTTTTACCTCTTAGGTCACCTGTCCAAATTCTTTTAAACTTAAAAAAAAAGACATAATGATATGCCTTAAGAGGCAGGTGTCAGAAAGAAAAAGGAAAAATAAAAGATGTAGAAAAATAAACTAAAAAAATTCTCTATAAAAGTCCCTCAATAACTCTAAAAATTTATTATATATGGAATGATTGCATTGCACTGCATTTTGCAGTACAATTTCATGATCATTGTAAACTTCCCCAAATCATGTTTTTCATATCTTATTTTGCATGTCAGAGAAAAGGTCTTCTTCTATTATGTAAGTTAATTATTATACTTTTTAGACTCACAGTCCATCAAGCATCATGTGGTAATAAAATGTGTTAGACATACTCTGTCACAGTAGCTTTATTTTTAATAATTCCTGGTTTCCTCACTGGAAACATCTGGAAAATGATGTAGAGCATACCCCAGATTTGCCCCTTCCGTGAGAGACAAAGAAAAGGAAGTTGAGCATTTGGCCTCCACTCTTGTCAACCAGCATCTGAGGACTTCCGGGGAGCACCACCTCCCCAGGCCTCCAGAGTAGGGCGCTGGCAGCAGAGCTCCCTCAGAAGCTGCTATACAGTGCGTGCTCAGGAGTCAGGACACAGCACCAAGAGCATCAAAGGCCTAAATAGACACTCCTAAGAGGACTAAAAAGTTTTTGCACAGCAAAGAAAACCATCAACAAAATGAAAAGACAATCCATTGAATGAGAGAACTTTTTTGCCAACGATACATCTGATAAGGGGTTAACATCCAAAAATTAAAAAGAACTTATAAAATTCAACACCAAAAAACAAACAATCCAATTGAAAATGGGTAAAAGACCTGAAAAGATGCTTCTCCCAAGAGAACATACAGATGGCCAATAGACATATGAAAAAACGCTCAACATCGCTAGTCATCTGAGAAATGCAAATTAAACCCACAGTGAGATTTACTTCGCACCTGTCAATAAAACAGCAAACAACAAGTGTTGACAAGGACGTGGAGAAAAGGGAACCCTCACTCACTGTTGGTGGAAATGCAGATTGCTGCAGCCACTGTGGAAAGCAGTACAAAGTTACCTAAAAAAATTAAAAATAGAACTGCCTTATAACTCAGCAATTCTATTTCTGACAATATATCAAAAGAAACCCAAAGCACTAATTTGAGAAAAGATATGTACCCAATGTTCATTGCAGTGTTATCTACAATAGTCAATATTTGGAAGCAGCCCAAGTGCCCATCAGTAGATGAGTGAGCAAAAATGCTATGGTACATTTACACAATGGAATACTACTTATCCATAAAAAAAGAAGGAAATCTTACCCCTTGAAACAGCATGGATGGACCTGGAGAGCATTATGCTAAGTGAAATAAGCCAGTCAGAGAAAGACAAGTACCAAATGATGTCACCCATATGTGGAATCTAATGTACAGAATAAACTAACAAATAAAATAGGTAGAAACTCACAGATAGAGAACAGACTGACAGCTGTGAAGAGGGCAAGGGTTTGTGGAGTTGAGTGAAAAAGGTGAAGGGATTAAGCAAAAACCCACAAAAAACAACAACATACATACACAGACAACAGTACGGTGATTACCTACGGAAAAGGGGGTGGAGGAAGTAGAAGAGGTATACCGGTGATAAATGGTGGTGGAAGGAGACTTGGCTTGGGGTGGTGAACACACAATGCAATCTGTTGATGATGTATTATAGAATTTTACACCTGAAACCAATATAATTTTATTAACCAATGTCACCCCAATAACTTCAATAAAAAATTGCAAAAAAAAGCACGTCTTCTAAATAAATAAGCCAAATGTGTGAATTCTATGAAAAAGTATGGAGAGGAGGCAAAGACATTCACTACTTTTTAAAACTTGTTTGCAGAGAATCAGCTTTCCTTTGTTTTTATAAAGAATAAGCAAATATTACATTACTTTTTATAGAGTTATATAGCTCTCCACCAAGAAAAACCAGCTTTAATGAACCTCCCCAGGTCGTGAGATATAAACGTGAGAGGAGTGGGAGGTAGTAAAAGTGAGCTTTCCTTATCTTGCTTATCATGTAAAAACAGAAAAGGATGATTTGCACAGATATATACATACGTTTTTAGGCTATGGGGAAATGCATACAAGTATGTTTATTATTGACATCTGTAATTCCCTTTAAAGATAAGTGGATGGATGAGAGTCAGTGGTTTTATATTTCTCTGATCACTGGTTCCAGCAGATATATATTGAATCCTTCTGTCTCATTTCTTGACTACTTCTTGGGACATTTCTATAAGTTTCTAGACACTTTTAGTTAATAAATGCCAGTCTAACTTAAAGCAACAATTCCAAATTCAATTTAAATCTTAGCTCTTACTTTTCTTCTCTATGTTCATTTCTGAGAAAAGATTGGAGTTACAACATTAATTGCTTGGAGTGATGGAATCTGTATGTCCCACATCATGGAGCAACAGGGGCTGCATGTATCCTCTTTTGTACCCCTCCCAAGGTCACTGAGAGCTGAGATAGAGCATTTGGGGAATTGGTTGCCCCATCTTCTCCCCAGAGTCCACCACAGTCCCATCTCACAACGCTGTCACAGGCTACTCCAAGAAGCATTCCACATTAAAAGTCACAAGGCTATATACATGGCACAGTCTCTATATTTATGTATGTCCCTAGACTCTGTAGAAACATTAACGAGCTCAGCCAAAACTTGCACACTCCCTTATGCTTCAGGGGTGACCTTGTAGATTCTTCACATCAACACACATCCAGCCTGGGACTTTGACATAAGTATTCCTTTATTGTCAACACCACCCATCTCTATTACTGATCCCCTCAGAGCCCCTGTTACTGCCTTGGAAAGGGGACACTCTCTCACTGTACACACCATTTCTCAATGTCCTAATGATGACTTATGTAGACCCCCTCTCCGGCCCTCTCTCTGTAATCCGAGGATAGGGTCATTGACTATGGTTGGACCATCTCTACAGCCTCTTGCTAAGCCAGAAGAAAACTGCTTGCCTTCAAGGTTCTCTGGAATCCAGAGAAGAATTTCTCAAATTTAAAAACATGTATATCACTTGGGGGTGCTGTTAAAATAGAAATCTGATCCATTAAGTCTGGGTTGAGGCCTGAGATTTTGCATTTCTCACAAGCTCCCAGGTGATGCTGATGGATGCTGCTGATTCATGGACCGCACTTTGAAAAGCAAAGACGGAGTACTTGGTGTGTTTTTGACCACGGCTGTGTATGCTCTGGTTATAGATTCCATGGATAGATGGAAGGAGAAGGTGCTCAAGCAAGGTGAAAGAGGATACTTCTGTTTTCTATTTAATACCCTTAGGTACGATTGGGAAATGTTTTGTTTCTACTTTTATTTAATTCGTTTTTTAAACAGAGGGTTAAGCAATACAAAAAGCACAAAAATCACTGTAAAAGATTGATGCACTTATTGAAGGGACTTTGAGAAATTTTTTGATCCTGACTTTTATGTCACATCCTCAGTTCTGTTTTTTTCTGATACAAGTGCAGGGATACACACAGCAGCTCACCTGCTGCTCGCAGGTTAGGCGGTTTGTTCCTCTCTCACTTACTATGATGGATATCTTTTTTAATGAATATCTGTTAACTGACAGGAGATTTAAGATGCATTAATTAGGGTTTGGGGGTAGTACTCTATGACTACCTCAGATTACTTTTTGTATTCCTATTTGTTAAAGACAGAAAAAAATACAACCAGCCTGAATGCCTTTAGAACATAATATAAAAACATAAAACCCCCTTGGTTCTCGGCCAAATAAAGATTTACTAAATATAAGAGAAGGTTCCCTTGCAGGATATTTAACTTGAGAAATTACACCGATGTCCCAGTTCTTCTCTCGGTGTTGGGATCTGCGTTCCTGAGGCTTCCCAGGCTTCGGGCTTCTCCCCTTATTAACCATCTTAAGATTTTTATTCCTTCTCCTTCCCAATATGCAATTCCCCTAATATAAATCCTTTTTACTTGTTCTTAATATTTTTGTGTTCTCTTCCTCCACATTCACTAACTTAGATGTGCTGCTGAGGTTAAATGAGGATTTATGCTCACCGATTTTGGAGTATCTTCCCAATTTCTGATTCAGCTTGCCCCTACTTTCCCTGTACACTCAGCGCCATCTCTGGTCATCAGCTAGAACTGCATGTCAAAAAATTCCCGGGTCATTCTTAAACCCTGCAGTTCTCTCTCTGATGTGGTCTGAGCTGTATTTTGATCTCTCAATCTGCTGACACATCTGGTAATGGTTTACCGCCGATCTCTCAAATCTTAGAGTAGCCAGTGCCGAACTAACACATTTATAACCTTCCCACTGCCCTCTAGAAGTGGAAATTTTTAACTGAGAGCTGATTAATGTATTTGAGGCGAAGTTTTGTTTTTTGTTTTTTTTTGTTTTTGTTTTGTATTCAGTGCAAGGTAAAGACTTGAAATGTGTGGGATGTTTTTAAATAGCCTCAATTGATTTAAGTATATTAATTTTGAAGTGCTTTAGTGCTTTAATGGGCACTTATTTATGCAAATAATTGCCTCGGGTTTTAATTTGTCTCTGATACACTCTGTATTTATGCATTTTAATTTTGTCTGACATCGTGCTGTCTTTCACCTGCTGTTTTTCCCATGTTTCTATTTTTCATCTTTTCTCCACTGTTGTTTTCTCATCTTGGATAAAAATGTGTGTGGATAAGCCATGCCTAAACCTTTCAAAGATAGGCAATCTGTTTTGCTATATTTAGGTCAAAGGTAAATCAGATTGTAGATTGTAGAAATAATGGTTTACATGTGAACAAAGTGTTATCTTTTTCATTATATCAGAATATTTCTGCCAAACTGGCATTTTGTGTTTAAGTTTCATTTGTTATAGTGATTTCCCTTAGGATTCAGAACACTCTCGAAGGGAAGAATGAACACCAGAACCATGAAAAGATGAAGTGTTAGTCTCTGATCTCCTTACTCAGAAAGGAAGTTGCTGTGAGTGCCTGCCAAAATAAAGAGAGCATGAGAAAATATGAAAATGTAAAAAATGATTAACTGTACTAAATGATTGAATGCCATCTGCTGTGTAGTTGCATAAAAAGTGTGTGCCTCACAGTGGAAACATGCAAAAATTAAATATTTCCTTCAAGTCTCATTGACTCTGAACCTCATTTACCTTCCATGACTCTGCTCTAGCTCCTCCACTTCAATCCAAACCACTTAAAGACAAAGACCAGCTGCACTGCCCGTTACCCCAGCGGAGAGCACACTGCAGCCTGGTTCAAGAGGCGCTCTTGACGCTGACCTGCTAATTAGCCATAGGACTCTCTTCTTCCAGGTACACTATTTGAAGCTTCCACTCTGAGCTCTGGTAACAGTAATTTTTCGTACATAGTACAATTTTCCATGCAAAAGCCAATTTGCCATTTCGGGAACACAAAAGGCAGGACAGCAATGATATTTTTCTCCATACAGAATTATTTCTGCGAAGAGAGATTCTGCCATGTGCAGCCTGTCTTTAGGCACAGGTGACTCCTGTGTAAGAACAGACCTAGGGCGCACACAGCAGGCAAAGTTTGGTCTCTACTTATTTATTCATTCATTCGGTAAACTCATGAGCACTGATTTTGCTCCAGGCACTATGCTACAGTGACAGGTAAGAACATGCAAGGGGTTCACACAGGAGATCTGACAGGAAAATAAGTAACCCTACCTATATTATACACACATGCATGTAAAATACATATATAAGTGCATACATAAGCATCTGTATAATGAAACAGTATGTGAAAATAATTGTGCAAATTTTATAATCATATTTTTCAAAGACACCGACCAAGTCTTGCTATATCATATGCTGACACCCTATAGTTGCCTCCTTTGAGTACCTGGTTTCTCAAGTTTCTGATAATTTTATGCTGCCTCATATCTGTAAGCAAAATGGGATTTATATCAGAGAGTTAGTTACTAAAATGTAAGATATTATAGTTCTTTTTTCTTCTTTCTAATTATAACTTGCTCATCTTGGGATCTATACTTTAGGGTCCTACTACATATGATAGCTTGATTTCCAAGCTAAGATTCAATGAAATCAATCTTTATATTTTACCATTTAAGAAAATGAATTTTAACTAAGTCCTCTAGGGCCTCATGTGAAGAAGTATTTCTTTTGGAAAATTTTACCGTCATTTCAGGTAGGAGAGGGAAATGTTTTAAGACTAGGAGAGACTGCAGAACCCCTCAACCCACAGTACAAAGCAGTGTACCTTTTTTATGTTATTATTTTGACTGAAAAAATAAAGTTAGCCAATCAGCCATAGCTATAGGGTATCATTTCTCTGTAGCTATAAAATGCAAAGTCAGATCTATAATAATGTAAGTTGAATTGATGTATAAATATTAAAAATAGTTATTAAAATTAAGTAATTTTTAAATTACAATAATCCAGGTGATGGAGATAATGTCTACATCAACATTTTTGAAATTTTAAGAATTTAACTTTTATGCTTTCCTGATTTTCATTGTTTTTTTCAGAAAGATATTCTATCTAGAATACTGATTGTATGCTAGATTGTATCAGTGCAATACTGATTGTACCGATCATGTGTCTGGACCATGGTTAGGATGATGGTCCTAACCCGTATCTGTAGCACTTACTGATTACTTCCAGGACGTAAGTGTGGATTTGACTCTGTGAGGTCAAGGTTCTGAAACCGAGATCTGTATTTGTAACTAGACCTAGAAAATAACTTATTCTTATGTTAAGCAATGGCACAAATTCTGAGTCAAAATATGCTAGATAAATATAAAAATATATTAACAAAAATCGTTTATTGATGTGTTTTCATAGCATGAAAAATAAAACAAAGAAGCCCTATTTCTCTATACCAGGTTAAGTTTCCAATAAATAAGACATTTGCAAGAGCATTCCCTCTATTTTAATGGTCAATGAATAAAATCATAACTTATCAGAAGTATTGATTTGCACATTTACCTTTTGGTGTTTAATTTAAAGAATACCTTAGAAATTCAAGATGGATCTATCTCTTTTGCTCCACTCTTAAAATTTGGCAAGAGGTAAATGCTTAACACCTGTATAGTTATTCAGGTTAAAGACACCCAGCAGAGAGCTATAAAGCCCAAGAGAATCCTGAAGAACAACAGGAAGGAGGGCTAGCCCCACCAGAGATTGCAATAATTTCATCTATAAAGCCTCTTTTTTTAAAACAATCTGGGATTTGTTTTGTTGTTCAGACAGAACCGTGGAAAAAGATAAGTACTCTGAAATACATACACAAATGATATATTATAAGATAACCATTATAAATTTGTGGCTATTACTTTTTTTTAATTAGGATGTTGGGATAACTGAATAGGCATTTGGATACATGGTAAAATGGGGCCCATTAATAAATGGGGCTCCACACTATGCAGGAAGATAAGGTTCAGTGGACCAGAAATTTAAACAAAGAGTAAAATCATACAAGTACTAGAATGATATGGGATGAAATACTCTGTAATCTCAAATGAGAATAATTTATCATCTAAGATTCAAAGTTCAAAGACAAAAATACAAAAATCTAATTACATTTAAAAAAACCCTTTTAAATGGTTAAAAACACTATAAGCAAATTCCTTATTTACATCTTAAGCCATAGAGAAATAAGTAGTGTTTTAATACATTAAGTACTTCTAAAATAAATAATATCCAATGGCCCTATAAAGATAGGTTAGGGAAATTAATAGCCAACTTATTGATGTAAAAATTCAAATGGCTTTAACCATGTGAATAGACGTTCATCTTTGCTCAAAATAAGAGAATATGTAAATTAAAACTACAGCAAGAGAACATTATATACTTATTACTTTGGTACAAAATTAGAATACATACTATGTTAGCAAAACTGCAGGGAAAGAAGTACTTTCATATATCTTTAGAGAGTAGGGGCATGGAGCAATGACTATGGAAAATAACATGGAAATATCTAGCAGAATTGCATCTAGAATTTATCTTTTAACCTAGTCATCTCACTTGCTTGAATCTATTTCACAGCTAAACTGGCCAAAAGTAAAAAGGCTTCTGCATAACATTTTGCATTGCAGAAATATTTATTAGAGCAATTTAAATGTATACTAGCGGTGAGCTAGTCTAATAACGTGATACAACCACATAAAAAATTACCATGTAGCTATAAAAACAAATAAGAATATCTCTATATAGTACTAGGGATTGATCTCAGGGAAATATTTTCCAATGAAGAGTCAGTATAACATGCTGCAATCTATCCTTAAAACAACTGATGTAATTATTAAGTAGGTATGTATGTTTAATATTAAAAAATAAAAGGAAATAAGATTTCAAAAATAGATACCTATATAAGTGGAGGAATTAAAAGCAAGGATATAGAGTTAGACAATAGACTTCTTTAAATATATCTGGTTTTGATTTTTAAATTGTGAAAATATTTTATATAATTAAAAATAAAACATTTAATTTAAAAATTTTTCAGTATCTTCAAAAAATCATAGGAAAATGAAACAACAGAACTTAATCACATAGGGAGTTGGCAGTGATATTTCCACACAGAGAAGAACTATATTGACTTGAAAACACATTATAGAGATTTAACATCAATACATATACCCTTAGGACAAAAGGAAAAAAGAATTCAAAAACTAAATTGAGCTATGTTTGTAAATCATATTGTTGGTGGTGTTTATTTTGTAATTCTGACACCATTGTATATAATATATGATATGTTGAATAAACAACTATCTCCTTTAGAATCAGGATTCTCAGTGTAGGAGTAAGAAGAAACATAAATAATATGGAAAAGACTGAGTAAAATCCCAGTGGTCATGAATTTTAATTGAAAATGTAAATTTGAATCTTTATCTTCTATTCAAAGAAATAAAATAACTCATTGGAGAAATGGCTGCTTCCAGGTCTGGGAGGACATAAAGCTGAGCCTGAAGCATTTTGTAATACCAGATACTAAAGAGAAGACCGGAAAAGTCATTAAAAGAACTGAGGAGTCAACTTACAGAGGCTCCCATTGACATAAAATGGGACAATGTGAACATTAGTAAGAAAACAATAACTATAATGGGTAGAAAGGCATAACATATGTGTCAACCATTAATTTATAAAGATTCCAAGTAAAATGTCAAAAATCGTTGGTCAATTACTGGTTTGAAAACTGGTAAATAATTAAACTCTGGTAAATAAAAGCAAATAAACTCTGTCATTTATTTATTTATTTAATCAAAGTAATCTAGATGTTAAATGAGGAAGGAATTACAAAGTTGCAACACCACCATTTGGCAAGCCCTAATTAATTAATCAGTTATCTAAACTGCTGGAGACATACCTACACATACACCATTCATACGAAGTGATGTGAAATTATAACAAATATTTGGTATTTTCATTTTGTATAAATAACTTAAGCAGGTAAAAAAGATCTAGCCAGAAAATCTAAAGGATAAGAAAACTATTTTATTCTCTAAAATAAAATACTGTTTATTTTATTTACTATTACAATGTCTTCCAAACTTTAATAAAAACTCTAAGTCATTGTCCGGATTTTCACCTTTTATATAGAGGTGTTTGGAATGTCTTCGAATAATAAGAGTCTAAGAATTGCTGAGAACAAAGAATGTGTATTAAAGTATTGTTGAAGACTATCTCCTAGACTCAGAAAAAATGCAAGTAACATCAGCCATCCGATAAGTGGCATTTTGCCTTACAGTCAGGACAATACCAGCTATTACAATATATCAAGTAGTAATCTGGGTCTGTGATGGTGAGAAACTAAAGTTAGATTTTTGTAACTTTCTTTCTTCTGACATATTTATGCATAAATTTCCACTATTCATCTCAAACCTTGAAAAATATAACTTCTATCTATACTAAAGATGTCTTCATGGCTCATTTTCCTTTTGTTTAAGGCCTTAAGCTCTGCATGTCAACTATGTACCAAGCAGCTGTTGCTAGGATGTATCTGTTTCCATAGCAATGGATGAACTCTTCAGATGCATCTAGAATCCCTCCTCTTCTTTGCAACCCCTGTCCCTTGTCCATATATAAACCAGTGTCTAAATCTCTAATTGCAAGAAAATCATTTGAAGTAATAAAATCCTGCGTCAGACATCCATGTGCACGAGTAGAGTCCAGCACAGTATTAATCTTTGTGTTTTTCCTTTAAGCTCTGCTTTCTTTCCCCAAGCCATTTAGGCGACAGCCATGCCTCTGACCTGCGGACGGACACTGTGCCATCAGTCAGCATCAGAAACATTTTGTGCCGATGCACTTGGCAGAAACAGCAATTAATAGAAGAAAACAACTAAGTGTAAATGGACTCTTCCCTTCCTTTTTTTTAAATAAAAGCATTCAATACGAAACCAAGAACGAATGCATTACAAAAATAGCAGGCACTATCCTCTGCATGGAGTTGAGCCAGTCCATTTTGGACGCAATCCGAATTCAGCACGTCAGCTGAAGCTGACCCTTCAGAAGTGGAACTGAACTTGCCAAAGTGTCACTTTCTTGGTGTGAAGTGTCACCATCAGTTCCCCGGCAGTGCATAATTTACCCTTGGGTCTCAAACTGCTACCACAGCTCACCCTCTCTGTGGCCGTTGTCCAGGAGCTTTTCGAAGTCAGCAGATTCAATAACTTTGCTCAACCAAGTGACAGAAGTTTCTGAAGACTAGACACCTTCCGTTATGTTCAATACTCCCTGCCAAGTGCTGAACAGACTGAGAACTCTGCAACTGCTGGGAGAACTGGCGAAAGTGGAGGTAGAAATCGTTCAAATAATAATTGGGTGCACTCAGGGACAACCCCTTGTTCGCCCAGACTTGACATTGATTTCCTTACGTAACTGACTTTCCAAGGCTGAAGCTTACTTTCTGTTCCCTGGTCCTGTTCAGATGCAGGACTCGCTCTTCTGTGCTGAAGTATTCCTGCTTCGCTGCCCACCATCCTCCCTAGAGGTAGGAGGAGAGAAACACCATGTTCTTCACCAGACATGGGTTTGAAAATAAACCACTCATGAAAGTCAATGTGGGGATGTGTGTGTGTGCATATATTTGCAAGGATACATTCATGCTCCCGTTAATAGGACTGAAACTTTATGAGTGATAATCCAGTTAAATATTGTAATTACATTTCTGTTGGTGATTGGCCTAAAAAACTACTACAAGAGAACCCTTGTTACAAATAACATTCTCATTATTTCATTTGAGAACGACATAGATCTCCACTCCCAAAATGTAGAGCAGAGTTTCTTGCCTTTAAGTCCTTTGTTCTTATTATTTGTTTGGCCAGAAATAATCTTCCTCCAAATTTTGCCTATAAATAACCTCTCTGCTCCTTAAAGCTCAAGCCCACTGCATTCACTTCGATTATTCCCCAATGCGTGAAACAAGCTGGGTACATAGTAATTGTTAAAAATATCACTTGAAAGTTGTATAATTTTATTTTTTTTACATTTTAATTTTATTTTTATTTATTTATTTACTCATTTATTGATCTTTTAGTTTTATTTTTATTGTTTATGCCATATAGTTGTTCCTGCTTTTTATCCCTTTCCCCACCTCCACCCAGCCCTGCTCACCCCAAGTCCATGCCCATATTGTTGTCTGCGTCCATGGGTTGTGCACGAATGTTCTTTGGTTACTCCCTTCACCGTCTTTCATTCTGTTCCCTGCCTCCTTTCTGGAAGCTGTCAGTCTGTTTTATGTTTCTAAGCTTCTGTTACTATTTAGTTCATTGGTTTATTGTGTTCATTAGATCCCAAATATAAGTGAGATCATGGGGTATTTTTATTTCACTGACTGGCTTAATTCACTTAGCATAATTTTTTCCCAGGTCCATCCATGCTGTTCCAAAATGTAAGAGTTTCTTCTTCTTTACTGCTATATAGTATTCCACTATATAAGTGTACCACAGCTTTTTTCCCCACTCATCTACTGATGGGTACTTAGGTTCTTTCCAGATCTTGGCTATTTTCAATAACCCTGCTATAAACAGAAGGGTGCATACATTTTATGTACTGCTGTTTTAATGCCCTTGGGGTATATTCCCCAAAATGGAGTTGCTGAGTCAAAAGGAGTTCCATTTTTAATTTTCCAAGGATGCTCCATATCATTCTCCACATTGGTGGCACCAGACCACATTCCCAAAACTGCACTAAGGTTCCCTTTTCTCCACAACCTTGGCAACACTTGTAAACTTATATAATTTCATTAATCAATGTCACCCCAATACATTCAATTAAAAAGTTTTAAACAATAAAAACAAAAACAAATATTTTATGTAAAAATGTGTATTTGAAATGCGTATTCTATATGGCTTTCACTTTGGGCCAAAAGTGTTTTTGCCTGCCTCCGAATATCTATGACATTGTGTTGATATTTTACATAGGTTTCTTAAAACACACTGCTTGAAATTGCTAATTTGCTTCCTCCCCCTATGATAACTATGAGTGGAGAGGCTATGAGTGATTATTGTTTAAAAATTTTCCCTCCAGGAGAAAAAATGCAGTGCAAAGTAAAATAGACCAAAAAGGTAATGTACAATGGCAATCAGCGTGGAAATTAGGTTTTTAAATGTAACTAGTACATTTCTGAACTCCTGACCAAAAATCTTATTTAGTCTTCATTATCACAAGTGATTTGGAAGTAGAAATAAAATACTTATCAAACATGCAGGTAAAAAGAAGCTTAGCAGGAGTGTAAATAGGTTGCATAATGGGATTAATAGTTTTTAAAAAACAACTTTTTAGGCTGCAATAATTGGCAAAAATCCCACACTCTAGAAGTTAATTGGTATAATTTTATCCAGATAGAACAGCTATTAAATTTTAGTTCTGAGTGATTTTGACTTAGCACAGCTTGTATAAAACCAAGTTAGTTGATTTTCTTCTGCATCAAAATGAAAAATGCCATATATACAATGTGAATAATCAAAAATCAGATGTGATCCTATAACATAATTTCTAGAATTGGAGATGCTATCATATTTACTATGCACTGATAAGAATACCCTGAATAACTATATTCAGTTCTTGGACCACACATGAAAGAGGTCCAGGCACAGATAGAAAGCAGATGGATGATGGGTGATTAGCTCGAAACCATGTCACACAGGGTCTTCGATGAGTTCAGAGAAGTTAAGAGGACATGATGACTCCCTGTCTTAATTTATTAGAATTATTATGAAAGGTATTGTCCCAATTATCATGAAAGGGTGAAAATCACTGAGAGCTGAGGGCCCAAGTTAAAGTGGAAATGTAATTGGTCCGAGCTGACAGGTGGTAGACTAGATCCTTGGGAGAGGAGGGCTTCTGCCACTGACGATGCCCAGTCTCTGACGAAGCATCACGTGGTGCACACCACAGGAAAGGGAGCATCACATGACTGATTGAAATAGAAAGTCTTCAAGTGGCTTTCCTGGCAAAGTTGAAATTCTAATTTAAAGGTCTTACACCATAATGTGCTATGTGAGGAGCTGAGAAAACTGTCCTTTGGCCATCCCCCTGTCTTAGATCTCTCCAAAATTAAGAATCTTTCTCCTTTAAATTCTATTGCCCACTCAGGATAGCTACTACTAGAAATATCGTGAGATTTTTTTCTGCAGACCCTAGCAGATAAAAAAAAAATCCAGTAAATTTTAGTTGATTGAAAGCCTCAAGCCAACAATCTACCAGAAATAGACTTAAGAATTAGATATACCACATAAAGAATGGAAAAAATAACAGGACAAAGCACCAAAATATGATCATTTAATCACGAGTAACAAGGAGGCTATCAACACAGAAAACTAAAAACTAGGGACAAAGGAAAATTGACCTGATTGTCATCAAATAAATAAGCAAGGAAAGATAAAAATTTGAATGAAATTTAATTTCTAAGTCATCCCCTGCCAGCTACTGGTAAATGACATAACTATCCCATTTTTCCTAACTCCTAATAAATATTATTTTCCATCTGTCTCTCAAGAACATACCAGCAAATCTTATTGAGCCAACTTGCCTGAAGCTAATTTCTTGATGCAACTTTTAGTTGGAGTTTTCAAGTGGATGAGAGTAGACAGTGATAACATACAAGATCTGAAATATCAAATAATAATTTTTAATAAACTTTTGAGCACTGAGTTATTCCTGATACAATCTCTTCTGCCTCTCATTTGTCATATAGTTAGGAAAGAGCACAAGGTTTGGGATTGGTAACCTGGGTCTGAGACCCTTCACTTCCATTAACTAGATGTATGACAATGCCTCAGTTATGTAACTCTTTTTGAGAGTTGTTTCATCTTAAATGAGAAAATAATGGTCATATAAAAGAGTATTTTGATTTTATTCTTTTAAGTTTATGTGTTTGTACTCTAGAAGGACACCTTGGAAACACAACAGTAAGTTTGTTAGTAATATTTAAATGTAATCTTAATATTTAAAAAAATTACAAGATGTATATTAGCAAAAATTGTCTGCAAGAAATCCTCAAATTGCTTTTTACTGTTTTTATTAATTCTTTCAGTGACAGTTGACATTAAATATTGTTTTATACTAGTTTCAGGTGGACAACATAGTAGTTAAATCTTTATATTATTTAAGAAGTGATCCCCCCGATAAGTCTAGTACCCACTTGATGCCATACATAGTTTTTACGATATTACTGCCTATTTTCCCTATGCTGTACTTTAAATACTTGTGACTGTTTTGTAATTAGTAGGTAGTACTCCTTAATCCCTTCACCTTTCCACCCAGTCCCCCAGCCTCCAGCCTTCCAGCAACCATCAGTTTGTTCTCTGTATCTATGAGTCTGTTTCTGTTTTGTTTGTTTATTTTGTTCTTTAGATTCCACATATGAGTGAAATCATATAGTATTTGTCTTTATCTGACTTCAATTAGCATAATACCCTCTAGGTCTATCCACACTGTTGCAAATGGTAAGATTTCATTCCGTTTTATGGCCAAGTCATGTCCCATTGCATTTTAAAGCACTCTCTTAAACATTCTCTGAATGGCCTGAAGAAATAACACAGTTTAAAGCACCTCGGTTAGCTGGCTGTACATATTGGCTTGGCTGGGTTCCATAGTTATTCCCATTTTCATTTGTTTACAGAAATTGTTGTTTTTCATAGATTTTTGAATAACCCTTCTTTGCAAATACCTGAGCAATACAGTATACATTTATAGCTTGAAATCAGTCCTTGAAAGTTCATATTATTCTTAATAACATTTGGGGTATATTTTTTTAGCATTTCCTACTTCATACATATGGTACATACTAGAGAGTTATTTTCATATTTTGTCAACATACTACAGCTTATCACTTTAATTTTTGTCATTATTGTTGTTATCAATACTTGATAACATATATTAAAAATTTACTATATCCCTGCAACCAGGTTTAGTAATTTATGTGCTCTAAAAAAAGCCATTCTCTGTTAGTATTATGTCTAGGGTTGTCAGATGTAACAAATAAAAATACAGGATGCTTAGTCAAATTTGAATTTCAGACAAATAACATGCATCACATGCAATATTTGCCATCTTGTATTCCATCTGGCAACCCAAATTATGGGCCATATTGTGTTTGTTACACAGTGTTCTTTCTGAACACACTGTGGGGCAGGTGTAAGGGACATTCAGATCAGTAACATATTATGATCAATGTAACTATGTTATAATCTATTTCTGTTATTATAATCTATTTCCATTATTATAATGTTAATAATAATATAATAGTGTTTTCCTAGGATATACTAGGAAATATAGTGGTACTATGTATTCATAATGTTTTCTGAATTTGTTCAAAGCCACTTTGTATATGAAGCCCAAAGCATTCTTAATTTTAACTATAGTACTTTAGAATCTATTATAGTAAGCTTTGCTTTATGTCCTGAAAATAATGAATCCCAAACAAACTATAAACTAAATTATGGGTGGAAGGAAAAAATGCAAACAAACTGAAGGCTACACACTCTTTAAGAGCACTAAAGCCCACATTAACCATGCAGATACAGATATGAGAAATACATTTTTTCTCACTCCAAATTTGTATTTCAATTTTTAACTCTATTCTCTCTAAGAGGTCACTACCTAACAGAAACAAATGAGGTACTAGTTTTGGTGCTACACATATAATTATGTTCTTTTTGTGTAATTCATAGTTCTATAATTGCCAAATTTTACTTACTTTTAAAGGGGTTTTACTGTAATGTATTCCTATAAATATAGAGAGGCTTTATGTTTATATCAGATAATTTCATGAGTGTCTTATCTGAAGTTTTGCTGATACAAAAGATTTATGGATTATTTTAAGCAAGTGATGATTTACTCCTTAAAGCAGGGTTGGCAAATGGATCAAAGTAATCTTATGGTACGGATTTCTATAAAAATACTCACTTATCTAACTTTAGATATTTGTTATATCAGTTCTTCAGAAGAACTCAAAAGGGCCTTAAAAATAATTCACAATGGAAAAACAAAGAGCAGAGGGTTTGTGTGATCCCTCAGGAACTACCAGGAATGTATTCCAAGCTGTCCATCACTTCGATAGATTATAGATACAGAAACATAGAGACAGACAGATAGATAGATGGATAGATGATAGATAGATAGATAGATAGATAGATAGATAGATAGATAGATAGAGTGAGCAAGCAATTTTAAGGCTCTCATTTAAGCCATAAAATGGGTAAAAACAATGGTTGAACACTGTTAGAGATGTTTCCTCAGTCAGAGATTTTGATTCATTTTGAAGCTGGTGACACTAAAAGAAAGTGTGAATTAGAATTTCATGTATTCTTGAGAACTAAGCCTCCTTTACCCATGACACTTGACTTTCCTTAAATGAATTGTTAGTTTCACTGTTAATCCTAAAATGGTGTGAGCTTTCCTACTGCAGAAATTGGTACATAAAATATATCACTGACATTTCCCTTATGTTTAGTCCTCTGTGTTTCACTTTTTGTCTTAACCATACCGCAGCTCTGACCTCTCTTAGCTTTGTATGAAACAATCATGTACAGCTATCTCTGGCAATTGGAAATCTTGCTTTCTAAACTTTCAAACTAAATAATTTTAGGCAAATGCTTGGTAAATGCTTTACTCTTCAAAATCTCCTTACTCGTTCTCTGAAATAAGTGGATTTGGATATCAACATATCCCCTTTATATTTAAGGTTACTCTTGAATCTCATTAGCCAAATGTAGGAAATAGAGAGATTTGACTGTTGAGATATATATACCCACAGATAAACACAGGTAGATATCCCTGTGTTGAAAGGCATCAGGGGGCACCCTCATAATGCATTAGGAAAAACTACATGTTGACAAAAGAAATTGCCAAATCTCCATTATAGCAAAGATCAAACTCAGCACAAACTGAATTACAATTATTGTATAGCAAACCCAATTTCAGTATAATTATCTAGTTTCCATAACACATAGAAATATATTTCAATGATCGGTATTTTTAATAACTCAATAATCATTGGAATAGTCCCTTATAGTCCATATATAAAGAGATAGATGCCTCTTATTTTTTAATTATTTTAGAAAATATTCAGAATATTTACATTCTAGAAAATATGCACCCATGTATGTCTCCAATCACAATCCTTTTCCAGGTCGGAGTTTACTCCCGGCTTACCTGAAAGGACAGGTGAGGAGTCACTCTTTATATTCCACTGCTAACACGAAAACATTTGGAAAATGGCCAAAGAACATGAATGCTATTAAAATTTGCTTTACAGAACTGAACATGATGTGTCTTAACTAAAGAAAAAAAATATTTCTTTACCAATGCCAATTATAAATTTAATTGAAAATGTAACATTTAGATAATAACCCAAGGAGTTAACATTTTCATATATGAAGCAATAATCACAGAAATAAATGAATAAGTTATTTAGAACCAATGTCATTAGGTATCAGACTACTGGAATTTCTGTACTTAATTGACGTTACTGATCTTAAATTGATTGCATTCTAATAGAAAAGTGAATGTTAACATAGTGTGAGTTCTTTAGAATACACTAAGGCTTCTTTTGAGGCCGGTCCTTGACTGATTTTCCTGCGAGTATTCGGTATGTGATAAAAATAAATTTATCTTTCATGGATGCAGTTTCTGTCTATATCTTTCAGATCAGTTTCGTGAATGGTTTTTAAATGAGGTATATCTCGTACTTTTTGAGATTTATCTATTTCTCCTTGTGATTAGAGCTTATGCTTCATAAAGCCAAACACTTTGTCTTTTCTTGTTAGGTATAGCTAATGCCGAAATATTGTTGAATGAATTACATAATCCATTTCAGCAGTATTTGGGGGGAATTGATGTACTGACTCTAAATATATTGAATAACAGAGGCACAATAATGCTTATGGGTTATGCAGATTAACAGATATTAAGAAATATTACAAAGCTATAAAAATTGACTTTCTTTAAACTTGACCCACAACCCATGCTATTTTTATTCTTTATGTATTATTTGAAAAAAATACCAACTGTCCATAAAAAGTTGAATTTTCTTCATCTGAAATAATAACAGAAACTACAGCGACTTAAAAAATAATACAGCACTAAATAAGAATAGGTAAATACTACTGGTGGAGGAAAATAGAAAGTCCAGAAATACTTTGACATGAACTTACAGAAGTTCATATAATTGCTCACAATATGATTGAGTTCCTTTTGGAAAATAAGCCAATACTACTCATGATATAAATGGTGTTTTCATCTGAATTTCACAGATGAGACATTGAAAAATGATGTAATTAGCTGAAGGTCAGAGAGCCAAGAAATAGCTGATCCAGAACTTAAACTGAGGGAGTCCCAACCATTTTGTCATGCTGCCTTTCCCACAGGTGAGTGGAAAGGAGATGGGTAACCCATTGAATGGCGCTGGAAAAATGAGTTGAATACACAGTAAAAATAAAAGGAAAATCACAGAATTTTCACATAAACTGTAAAGAAAGTATAAACTTCTAAACTGTAAAATGATTTCAATAAAATATAAGAGAATGCATTTCTGTAACTGAATGAACAGCAGTTTTAAGTGTAAAACCTACTTCAGGTTTCAGTTATGATAGAGTAACGATATCAAACTCACCCAGAACCCTTGAAAAATGAAACACACAAAGCACCCATTTTCAGGGGTTGAATAGCAGACAGAGAAGCAGCAATGAACTGTGACGCTTAAGCCCTGGTTGGTGTGGCTCAGTGGACTGAGTGCCGGCCTGTGACCCAAAGGGTAGCCGATTAGATTCCCAGTTAAGGGCACATGCTTGGGTTGCCTTTACCCCGGTCAGGGGTGCATGAGAAGCAGCCACACATTGATGATTCTCTCCCTCTCTTTCTCTCTCCCTTCCCCTCTCTCTAAAAATAAATAAATAAAATCTTTAAAAAAAGAACTGTGGTGCTTGAGAGAAAATCAATATATGAAATGATCTCAGTGTTCATCTTGACTCCCTGCTTGACAGCAATTGTCAAACCATGGCCAAGGGAAGTCAAGTTCAAACAGGAAGAATCAATCTCACTGAGAGGAAGAAACAAATCAGGTTCAAAGGAGGCTGAGTATGGGGAAATAGTGAGGAAAGAGCCTCTCAGAGAGAGGCTACAATCCATATTGTACCTCTGACCAAATACTAGACTGCTCATACCAAAGGCAAAAATCCATGCAGTGGTGAGAAGAACAGGTCCTGGGATTGTAGGCTGGTTGAGATTCAAGAGTTCACAAGATGCTGACAGCGGCTGTAGCCCTGACCACCGAGGTCAGATAGAAAGTCCTGAATACCAGGCCTTCAGCTGAGACCTCTAAACAGCCACTCCTTGAAAGCAGGGCTGATCTGGAGAGCAAATAAACACACTTGAATAAAAATTAATGCAAATCATTTAATACTGAAATAGTAACTCTGTGAGATAACGAATCTCAAGGCTGAAAAGTAAATTCTTTGGATATTGGTGTAAAACAATCAAGAACTGTTACAAAAAGATTATAAAAATGAGGTTGGCTTTCTATTCCTGCCCAGTTGCCTTCAGTTCCAGAAACAATGAAGAGAAGATTTGTCCACTTTAGCACTACTGATATTTTGGGGTCATATAATTCTTTGTTGTGAGCAGCTACCCTGTGCTTTCCCTACAAGATGCCAGTAACACTATCCTCCCTGCAAAAATGACTGCAGAAGCCTCATGTCCCTGCTATGATCTGAGTGTTTTTTTCCTCCTGGAATTCACGTGTTAAAATCCTACCCCTATAGGTGATGGTGTTAGGAGGTTGGGCCTTTGGGAGGTGATAGGTCATGAGGGGGAAATCTCAGGATTGGGATTAGTGTCCTTATAAAAGAAGCAGAGAAAACTCCCTGGTCCCCTTCCTTGTGTGAAGACACAGTGCGAAGGTGCCACCTATGAATCCAAAAATGGGCCCTCATCAGATTTTGAATTTCTTGGTGTCCTGGGCTTACACTTTCAGCCACTGGAACTGTGAGAAGTATTGATTGTTATAAAGCCACTCAGTTTATGGTATTAACATCACAAACAGACTAAGACAAGCCCCATGATAGAGAACTACTGAGCTAGAATAATAAAATGCGGAGGGAAATTATACTATAAAAGTTTTATATCAGGGTGGCATATAATAAAAAATGAAAGAATCCTGGGGCATTATTCTTGAATGCCTTGAATTATTCTTTAAAATGGAACTCAGCACTAGAATCCAGGTCACCAAGGGACAGGAGAACACAGTCACAATCGAAAGTCTGGTGGTTTATAAACAACCAGGAGATGTATGGCCACAGAAGATAAAAGCTATAAAGTAGGAAAATAAAAAATAACACTTTAACAAGTAAAAACTGTGAGGTAGTGGCAGAAAATAAATTGAAGAATATATGTATTTTCCTAATATTACTTAAAGGAAATTCAACAGTCACTTCTTGTAAGGATAAATCAAGGATGAACAGTGTAAGCCAATTAAATAAATTTATTAAGACAAAAGAAATAAAATCTATAAAAGGAATATGGCAGAAGTGGTAAAATTATGTTGATTTTCTCATCTTTCAAAATAAAACATTGATAGATGCACCTACAGAAAAGGTTAACTGCTACAGATATAAAGATATCCACCAGAAGAAGTAAAAACAGGCCATGAACCTTTTCAAAAAAGACACATAGAAACTCACACATTCACTCTATTGCACACAAAAAAAGGAAATCCATCCAGCAAAAGTAAAGTGTAGCAAACATTGTAAGAAGAAAATAAGAGAGGATTTAAAAATTAATACTAATTATATCAGTTTTACCAAGAATTTTAAGTGGAGGGTAATCTCACCTCTTCATGCAAGCATAAAAAGTTAGAGCTGGCTGAATAAACTAAAACAAGCTATGTGTTTTATACAAATGACACAACTAAAACTAAGTGTCTCCAATTGTAACGAAAAGGATGAAGCTATTAAATTAAGCAAGTAATAAAAATAATATTGAAATTGTAATAACAATGTCAACTCGAGGTTGAGCTCACGGCAGATCATGTAAAATGAATCAAAGAGGGGCAACTAAACTTAAAAATTAACATAAAAAGGGGAATTAGGCAACTCTGCAATATTGAGTCTTGCTTTTTAAAAAAAGTAATGTGTAACAAAAGGTATTTAAATTTCTTATAGTATTCCTAGAAAAGTGTTTATCTTCTATGAATTAATACAAATAAAACTGGAATTTTTAAAAAACTACACAAACCTATAATTTGTGTAATTTAATCCAGCAGTCCTTCCTTGGGGATTCTTACAGAAATGGAATCTCCATTAGGTAAGGATTTATACGCAGTACTGTTTACCACCTCGGGGTTAGAAGACGTGTGTGTCCAAAGTGAAGGCTGCGTGGATCATGGTGCATCCGAACTCTAATCTAGCAGGAGCCACTGACAACAATGGGTTATAGAAAATCCATCAGGGGCCACCCTTTAGGTTACAGATTTATATACAATGTAGAGTTGTTAAATACATATAAATACACATATTTTGTATCTGGTTGTTTCTGTTCGATTGATCCTAGAGCAACTTGTGGAACATATACATGGAACTGTTCATGTTGCTTATTTCTGGTGGAGGGATTTTACAGGTTTGCTGAAAAAGATTTTAATGTTTTCTACTAACCATCTCTTAATTCTTTCATCCATTATAAAAAGCAAGTATTCTTTCAGCAATGTGAAGTATAAAATCTTAAGCCCTCAAAAAGAACATTTTTTTAAAATCCTTATTCCCTGAAGAACTTACATATAAGTTAGTGTGAACATTGAGGCACGTAGTATTCCTCTGGATCATTGGTTTTTCTGGTTCATGTGGGCGATTTTCTGAGTTCTAGGTTAGACACATTTTGTTTCTAAGGGGCCAGATTGTGACTGTTAGGCTCGGCCGGCCAAAACGGCTCTGCCACACAGCTACTCAACTCTACTGCACAAAAGCAGCCACAACGCAGCGGGGGAACAAATAACAGGGGATGTGCTCCCCAGCCTTTATTTGTGGACACCAAAATCTGCATTCCATGTCCTTTTCACATGCCACAAAATATTCTTCTTCTTTCGACATTCACTCAACTATTTCAAAATGTAAAAATCATCCTGTGCGCATGAGTTGCCCCCAAACTTTCAACCACAGTCCCCAACCCTTGCATGAGGGAGAGTAAGTGTAAGTAGGTTTCCAGAACCCTACCAGAATTGGGTTGTTGTCCAAGTCTTCGGGACTGGGTGAGCCCAACATAGAACGTACATGTATTGGAGGTTATCTCCCCTACATAGTATATTACATGGATTCTGAAAAAATATCTCCCCATGTTCTTTTCTGAGGAAATGTACTTGATTACTTTTTCAGCTCTAATTCTGTACTTAGAAGTCTCATTGTTCTAAAAAAGGGGGGAAGCTACAATTCTAATGGAAAAAATGCATTAGACTGTGTCATCTCTCACTGTGTGAAATTGTGAAAATGATTTTCTCCCAACAACTATCCCTGAAAAATGGAAGTTGTAATGGGGTAGAAGTCAAGAGGAAAGTCTGCTTTTGGACTTTACTGAGAAAGGCCCTGTGGGTCATGTGGGGGCTGCTGAGCAGAGGCAGGGACCTCAGGTGAGACACTGGCCGACGGAGGTTGTGGGGACACTGGGCTGTGGGAGCAAATGAGATAAACAAAAGTGTCTCATGGTTTACCCCTGACAATCCTGGCTTTACCATAAGGATTAAAAGGCAATAAAACAAAGGCTTTTAAAGGGAAGAAAGGAGAAAGACAAGAATCATTTGAATTTTTATTGAGATTCCTGGCCAGGGATTTCTTAGACGACTTTTAGTTAGAACCAGACTGGGCACCACACACTGATGGAAGTGTGGGACTGTGCAGTATGTCTTGGAGGGAGGCTGCTATGTCATGGAATGGATATATATGTTAAGAACATCAGTAAGCCGGGAAAATACTCAGTTTCAAATAATTTGAGGAAGAGTGTGTTAAGGTTAGTCGAAAAAGTTAGTATTTGCAGGACTATTTAAAGTTCTAAGTATTCTCGTGTGATGCGTTAACCTCCATAGAGAGCTGGAGTGTGGGTGTGTGCCTGCATGCGTGTGTAGAACCTGTTAAGGTTAATGCCCGCAAAACATATTTTGCAAAATACTAATTTAGTTATAACCTTCTAGGAGAAAATTTGTTCTGAAATAATAAAAAGCACCAGGCAACTCAAACTAATTAATGCATAGGGAGAAACAAAATGTAAAATATGTGTTTATGTGCACTGGCATGCATTTAAGAGAATTGCCTTCCTGCAGCACAAATTGTGGTAGATATTCACATAACACTTTCTAAAAGCAAAGGCTTCAAATTACTAAAGGGATTTCACATTCTAACAGTTTGTGTTCCTCTTAATAATGTACATTCTGATAGGAACTAATTAAAATGGTGGCTTAGCTCCCAGCCCAGCCTACTAAATTTTTTAATAAAGTTGAAACAAAATTACTGGTGGTGGAGTAAACTTTTAAAAAGACACCATTGTTAAAACCAAAGAAGTTAAATGAAAAAGAAATGCAAAGATCGATTTTTAAAATAATGTGTTGAATTTAATGCTCCCAGAAAAGAAGAATGAGGTACAAAATTTTGTTGCCTGCCATAAAGTTGAATTACTGGTTTTATTTTAATAGTTTATTTTGTTTCAAATTATAAAACCATTTTACAAAATATATAAAATAAAAAAACACTGAAGGGTATAAAATCACCTATAACTTTACCATATAGTATAATTTGTTTGGAATATATATTCCTAGACTTATTTGTCTATACACATATTTATCAGAAAGATATTTTGCTTCAATAATATTACCTGTAACTATTTTCATGCAAACGTAACACACACACAGAACACAGATACAGTGCAAATATTTATCTCAGTGAATTATCAGGAAATGAACTCCCGGGTCACGGCCACTCTGGGGAGGGTGGTAAGAGTTTAAAGACCCCAAAACGACCCTCGAAGCTCCTCACAATCACTACGCCTTCCTCCTCACATATAATGTGATTCTGATATATAGCCTAATGGTTCCTTTTGTACATTTTGGAATTTTATGAAAAGGCAAAATACAGAATGTCTTCTAGGTTTGGCTCTTTTTGGTCAACATTATGTTTATGAGATTTCTCGACACAATTATGTCTTGCTGTTATTTGTTTACCTTTATAGTGAATAGTATACTGGCGTGTGACTATGCAACTCTTTAATTACCTCATCTACTCTCGTTTTCAGGTTTTTGGTCTTTCACATTGACATTCAGTCAGTACATAGCTGAGTCGTTGGGACAACAGATAATGCCAGTTTTGCAAAACAGTTGTTCTGATTTACGGTTTTGCCCGAGTGTTCCTTGCTAACACTTGGTATTGTCAGTCGGTTGAATTTAGCAATTCCGGCATATGTGTGGTATGTTCTAATTTACATTTGTCTAACCACCTTTTTAAATATATTTATTGCACATTATGTCCCCTCTTTTCTGTTCAAGACACTTGCCCATAATTTTACTACATCATCTGTCATTTTTAAAAAATAATTCTTAAGACAGTCTGGATAAGCCTCATTCAATTTTTCAAACTATTTGTAAAGTAACATGTTGGTGAGTGTGTCTGGATGAGCTAATCTTCTGCTTGAGGGAGCCAACCAGCTTCAGTGATCGGTAGCTTCACACATGAAAGTTAGGATTTGCTTCAGGTCATTGGGGACAGCTACTTTGCTCCACACAGTCCCTCAAGAGTTGAGGGTGACCAGTGTCCCACTATTTAGAATGTTGCTAGCTGTGATGGCAGGAATAAAGAAAGAAAACTAAAAAACCTCACACCAGAAGTGATATATGTCATTTCTGCTCACATGACACTCTCCAGAACTAGTCACTGGTTCATATGGAGCCATAAAGAGGTGGGAGGTACAGTCTTCAAAGCCTCGGAAGCAAAAGAAAATGCAGTATTGGTAAGAGCTAGTAATGTCTACCATGCCTGGACATCTTTCCTTATCAGTAATACAAATATACTTTCTGTTTCCAATGTTTGCAGTGTATTCCAAGTTTGCATATGAATACTTTGGTAAGGTTCCTTCCAAAATTATGCACACCACAGCACATATGGAAAAATGGGGCTAGTGCTGGGGGATTGGGTCATGCTAATGGGCTTCACGTGGTGTTTGGTTGAAAAAAAGTTACATGTTCATAGTATTTAATTATTACAAAAATAATATGTGCAGCCTTGTATTCCATGATGAATTTCTACAAAATATTCAAATTACCCCTTTTTCAAAATTTAAATAAGAAATTTGAAACTGGTTTTTGTAAACATGTCTTTTTAATATCAGATCCTGTGCTTGAAATGGTAAAATATGGTTTCTTGTCAAGGTTTTTAAATGGAGAGATTTTCAAGTTCTTAATGTGATCATCAATCAATAAAACTGTTCACCATAAGTTTGCAGAAAAAGATAAAATTATCTCTGTAGAAATTATATTTGAAGATTCCAACAGCTTTTCTTTTTTCTTCAGTAACAAATTAATATTGAAATTGTTTATAGAAACAGAGATGGATTTTGAAATCCATTTCAATACTGTCAACACAATTATTTTGAATTACTGATGAAGGTTTAATTTGCAGAACATGCATAATTGTTAGAGCAATATAGCGAGGATAAACATCATCAAAGGTATACATCAGCCACAAAGGATAACAATATCAATATTTGTGAAAACAGAAATTCAAAGAATGGGCTGTTGTACCCACCCAGGGCCCAGTGTACGTCTATACACACACCCACAGCTGCACGTATTAACCCCTGGGCTTCTGAATGCCACTCCTCCTAGCAATACACAGACCCCTTGATCCCGAAGGCCCAAAACATACATGACAGCCAGCTGGTAGGGACGTTGTTAAGGTGGTTGCTGCTGACCAGTGTGTGACAGCGATGTCGCTCATCTTGTTCGCCACCTGCAGAGAACTTGAGCGTACCAAGGCTCTGTTCCTAGAACTCTGGGGAGCTTCCTGCTAAAGCCTAAGCAACTGGAGGTATTTGACTAAGTTTTACGTTGCCAGAGTCTGATTCTTTTCACAATAATCTTGGCATCGGTGAACTAGATCCAAAATAGGAGGTTGTGATGACATTTGCTCAATTCAATGCATGAAACCGGGCCACAGTGATTCACACGTCTTCTGCACAGGGACACAAACTGCTAAGTGGAGAGTTAGGATTCGAAACCAGGAAATGGGGCTCCAGAATTGGTCCTCCACGTTCTAGAGACAGTTGTTGACTTTCTCAAAGTGAAACAAAAATGGCACAACTGAAAAGAATGGATATGTTGTGTTGACATTAATTGTCTGTAGGGTGTGACCCATTGATCTACAGACTATAAACATCTACAGATTTGCACTAAAAGTAATGGCCTTTTGCAACCCCCTGTAACTCTGGCTCTTCCTTCCTTAAGATAATGAACTGAGGGAAGCTAGTTTAATGCAAGTTTAATATATCAGAATGAGATGATGAAAATTGTGATGATTTTAAGTTGTGGTTTGAGCAGTAGTTTAAATTTTTCTTAGCATTTAACATAGCGTTAATTAAATCAGTCAAATTGTACTAGATATTTTTTTCTCAGAGTGAAACAAGTAGAAGTTTAGTTTCCAGAACTGATCATTCATTAAAGGAGAGCTTGAGCAGGTGCATAACTTTAGCACACAGCTCCCTTATTCTCTTGAAACAACAGAGAAGTCACGCATACAATAAGGAAATCACAAATCACTTAGGTAACACCGTTTTGAGGATTATTATTCAAGTATACTCTCAATTCACTGCCTTAAGATTTGACTAGTTAATATGATTACTCAAATGCTATATAGAGGAATATTGCTACAGATTTTCTTAAAGCATATAATTACATTATAGAAACTATACTATCAGATTAGACTAGTAAAAATAAATCTAGTCAATTTTTCTGACACCTAGATTGTTAGAAGTCAGAAAACCCACATTGCATTATCTTTCAATCTGAAATCAGATTTAATGATATTTTAATTTCAATCATATACCCCCAAACTAAAATAATATTATATAAGCTAAACAGATTAAGGTTTAATGATATCCAGCAACTAGAAGTATTATAGATGACATTCTAATAATTTTCTGGCCTTGTGAATTTGTTCATTTTTGATGTGATTTAGCTACATAAAAGGAAACAAGAAATTGTTTGTTATTTTGTTGTATTTTCTGGAGGTTCTTTTATTCTTTTACAGTTTAAGTGCATAGAGTTGGGGCCATCTGCCACAGTTTATGGCACACCATAATGCTTGTTTCTCGAAGTCCTCTTTTTAAATTTATTTTTATCTGCTCTTATTTTCCTCCCTTTTATTCATTTTGTATCACTCTTAATATCACCTCATCTTCACCTCAATCCATCATGTAATAAATTATGGTAATACAATTTACAAAATGGCTTGGGGTTATTCATTGCTTTATGTCACTTCACAATTTTTACTCAAAATACTCTTCTGAGTCATCCATCCTGTCCCTTGTAGATATAATAGTTTCTTTTTCATGGTAGTATAGTATTCCAGCATTTGCAATACCATGCTTTACCTCTCCATTTTCCTGTTGATGGACATTTAGATTGTTTCCGACTCTTTGATTTGTCTAGCAATGCTGCACAATTTCTTTGTGTACATGAAGCATGGATTTTTTAAGCATGCATCTCAAGGAATAGAGTTGATGAGGATTCATGACATATATACAAATACAAATTCACTACAACTTGCTCTGCAAAGTAGTTAAACCTATTTATATTTCAGAAGCATGCAGAGATTCAAGTTTCTTCACTGATGTCTCACCTTAGTTGTAATGGCAAAAATTGGTATTTTATTGCATTTTTTATTTGAAAGTTTCTCATACTAAGAAAATTGAATGACTTCTATACTTTTAAGCATTCATGTTTCTTCCCATGAATGCAATTGATCTAATCAGTCTTATTTTGGCTAACTAGCATTTTTTTTCTGTCTTATTCTTTCTACATTGAAGGACTTCCTTCTATATTAAAGATTTTAATTCTTCTTAGTTACATATTGTTCCAAAATTGTCTTTACATCCATCACTTGTCCATTAATTTTGTCAATGATATTATTTATAAAACAAAAGTATTTACTTTGGTTGTGTTAGCACATTTTATTTTTTAACATTTTGTTTAGATCGAATATAAATAAAGGCCACCAATTTTGAGTGTACAGTTAATGAATGTCCATATGCATGTAAACCCTTGTAAGGCCACACAGATCAAGATACTGGGTTATTTCTAGCACCCCAGGACGTTCCCCAGCAGGTTTTCCCAGTCAAACCCCACTCCCTATCCCTACTCCTCACACCCACAGGGCAATTTTCTACAACCTGACATTAGTTTTATTTGTTCTTCCAATTCATATAAATGGGATCGTATATTATATACTCCTTTTGTCTACCTTTATCCATTCATCATTATGACAGTGAGACTCATCCATGCTGTTGCAGTTAGCAGTAGTTTTACATTGTTGCTGTGTGATTCTCCACTGAATAAATACACCACAATGTATCTATCCATTCTACTATGGATGGGCATTTGGGCTGCTTCCAGTTTAGGGCTACTATGAATATGCCATTACAAACTGTACAAAGAATTATACAAACATGTTTTCACACATGTTTTTGAGTGGACATGTACACTCAATAAATATATTCTCTTGGATATATTTATGTAATGTATTATACATATGTAAGTACATGTCAAATTTGGGGGTCAAGTTTGTGTGTATATTTAGTGTGAGTAGATAATGCAAAACAGGTTTCCAGAGTGGTTGTCCCAATTTACACTCTGAAAAGCAACATATGAGAGCTCTAATTGCACTGCATCTTTGCCAAGATTTTGTATTGTTGGGCTGTTTAATTATAGTTGTTCTCATGAGTGTGTAGCAGAATTACCTTGTGCTTATTATTTTTTCTCAATATTTAACTTCATTTCTCTGGCTTCTTTATCAATTATTTTGAGGAAGTCTTTGCCTGGAGTACCGCAATACTAAAGTTATTGCATATAGACTATCAGTGGATGAATCAATTACTTGTTCCAAGACATTTAACAAAAAATAATTGCTAATAACAGATAATCCATAACAACTTTATATTCAACTTTTATATACAGAGTTCAGCAGAAGTAAACGTTGGTTGAGTGTGGTTGGTAGGGTAATAATACGGGTGTAATAATTTATAGTTTTAATTTAAACATTTCACCTAAGATGTCATATGGTGTGCTTGAATGTGATATTGTTATGTTACAGAATTACATACTTATAATTTTTAATAAAAGATTTTGTAATAAAAAGGGACATCATTTGTGCTGGACCCTGTACATAAAATTACTACATTTCAATGTATTAGCTGATGCATTATATTACTAGATTCCTTAGTGCTGAACCTTTGTTATATAACTAGAATAAAATAGACTTTATTCTGCTGTTAATGTATTGTTCAATTCTATTTGCTTAGAATTCTCTTCGATTAGAATGTTTCTATCAGTATGTGTAGGTGAGCGTGGTTTGTTGGTTTACTTTTATGTGCTATATTTTGGGAGCACTAATATCACAGTCATTTGCTCCATAAAATAAATTGGAATTTTTATTTGTTTCTTATCTCTGAAACTGATCATACTGTATTGATTAGATCCCATACAAAGCAAGGTATTTGCTTCTCTCTAACCTGATGCCTTTGTGGGAAGTTAACACAACAGTAACTTCTCTGTGGCATTTGGCGTCTAATGTTTTCTCAGAGACAATGTGGAAACTGGCTGGAAGTATGCGAACTCTGGTGCCAACAGCCCACGGTTGGAATCTGGGCTCCATCACTCACTAGCTATGCGCCCTTAGGCACCTTGCAGATCCTGCAGTGCCTCCGTTTCTTCACCAAAGAAGAGAAACTGTAAATGGTAATGATAGCACTGGCCTCATAAGGTTGTTGAGAAGACTAAAAGAATTAAGGCATGAACGCTTGTAGAACAGTGCCTAGCACAGAATAAACAACATCTACTATTATTATTTCATTTCTTCCGGGGGCAACTTGAATAACTTACATTCTTGTAGAAAGTGTATCTCAATAAATTAAATTGCAAAGTATGGGCAGAGCCATTCATTTGCATATTTACATTTCCTTCATTATGTCTTGTTACTTCCCCATTATCATTTTTTATTCTTTGTTGGTGTATACCTCTCTCTTCTCCTTAACTGGTTTTGCTAACAAGTTTAACAAATTTTAACCCTGTATTTTACCCCAAAGATCCAGGACAAGGTTTATTCATTATTTTTGATAATTTTCATTTTCAAATTCATTATTTCTGCTTTTATTTTTTATTGGTTTTTTTTTCAGGATTTTTAAATATTTTTTCTAAGTTCTCATGTTGGGTGCTGATTTTTTTTCATTTTTCTTTATTATTTACTTACAGTTATTTTATTCCATCTGTACATCAAAGTTTTTGATATGCAGTCTTTTAATAATTTTTATTTTCCAGATATATAACTATTTTGGTATAGAATCCCTTTTTTAACAAATAATTCTTTTTTATTGGGGTGACACTTGTTCATAGGATTATATAGGTTTCAAGTGTACATTTCTGTGATACATGATCTGTATATTGGATTCCATGCTCACCATCCAAAGTCAAATTATCTTCCATCACCATACTATTTGGTGGCCTTTACCCTTCACTAACCTCCACCCCTTTCCCTCTGGCTTCCACCGTGCTATTTTCTGCCTGTGTCTATGGGTTCCAGTTTTATATCCTACGTATGAGTGAAATCATATGGTTCTTAGCTTTTTCTGGTTGACTTATTTTGCTTAGCATAATATTCTCAAGATCCATCCATGTAGCCACAAATGGCAATATTTCATCTTTTCTTATGGTATTTCAAGTGTTTCTACTATTCCATTGTATATATGTCCATATCTTCTTTATCCAGTTCACTATCAAATGACACATTGGTTGTACCCATCCAAATAACTCTTTATGAAAAGTTTCTTTCTATTGATTTTTCTGTTATTTCAGTCTTTTTCTAATAAATTTCATTATATTCATTAATTTTATTATGAATACTTAGGTATTTTTACTATTTTTTCTTCTTTTTCATGGCATTTTACTATTTGTTTTCCATACTCAGTGTTATTTCTTCTTATCTAATTGGAATGTATAAAATCTATTACCATAGTTACTAAAGTAAAAAAATGTCTATATTGTATTTTTTAACCCTCCAAAACAATATGAGAATTTTGAGTGCTTGAATGTAGATTAGCGCCCCTCCCCCTTACATGCCACAATTATTCCACAGTCTAATGTAGTTTCAGCCTTTTTCATCTCATGGTATATATAAACTAATTACCAAAATTCTGCAACACACCAAAAAACATATTTTTGATAATTTGACCAAAAAATAAATATAATTTTGATTTATTCACACTGAAAAGCTATCATTGTATTGGTTGTCATCATTTTTTTAATTTGGCAATCTAAAGGAAAAGAGGTCAGTGCCGCTGACTAAGTAGATATTGTGTACTTAAAAATCCTTGGGTAACACTGGTTGAAAATCACTGGTCTGGTGCTGTCATAGTGTCCCTGGTCAATTAGACACCATTATTAATTACTGTTTTTGATGATTTCTTTGCACACCATTTTTTGTTGTATCAGTTGTTCCTTCTGAAATCATTTCCCTGCTTCCTCAGATTCATCCTTTAGAATTTAATTTAGCTTATTTTCTGGTAGATATTACTATATTCAGCAATGCCCTTCGCTTCCATGATACCACAGAGTCTTGCGCAGTTAGGTAGATCCCTTTGACTACTTTTTGGCCGAGGAAGTGAAAATAATTCCTCCCCGTGACACATGAGAGTTCTTTGCCAGTATGACGTCAAAAGGTGGACCTATACACACTGCTAAGTAAGACATTTAAAAACAACTATCCTTGAGAACCATTAAAATCATAGCAAAATTTGAACTAAGAAGTAAATTTTTAATGCTTTAGCCACTGAGATTTGAGATAAATTGATACTGAATCATAACCTAGAGTTATTCTAATATAATGCGTTTTGTTTATTTGAAAAAGTTTGCATTTCTTCCTTGCTGTTTAATATAGTTTTGTTGCACCCATGATTCTAAGTTGTCAAACATCTTTTCTCTGGACTTTGTACATATTATACTATTGAATTCTAGCATTGATTTTTTTGTCTTGTTGAGAACTTTATTCGCTGTCAAAATTTTATTACTTGTAGATGACTTGCTTTATTTCTGATGGTTTTTAAGATTTTTCTTTTTATCTTTTGTTTTCTGCAGTTTTGCCACAATTTCATATAAAGGTAAATTTCTTTGTGTTTGTCCAGAAAATTCTCAGACATTGTCTCTTCAAGTAGTTTCTTCTCCTTGCTTTTTTCTACCCTCTTTTTCTGGAAGTCTACTTAAACAAGTTAAACCTTTTCATTCTTCTCTCCTTGTATCTCCACCTTTCTCCTGTGTTCTATTTCCTGTCCCTCTGGGATGCACTCTAGTTCATTATTTCAGTACCTTCAGACACGCTTATTCTGTGCTATGTCTAATCAGCATCCTTTGAGTTATCTCAGTATTTTCTATTTCTAAAAGTTACATCTGGCTCCTTTTCAGATCTACCTACTTAGTTTTCTGCTGTCTTTTGCTTTGTTTGCTTTTATGTCATTATTTATTTCTTTAAACATTTCATCTATAATTATGTTGTTCTTGTGTTTCAAGGGTACTTACTCTAAGAAAGCAATTCTGAATTCTTCTACTGTGACAGTTCAATCATTTCCAGAGTCATAATTTTTTTCTCAGTAGTCAGGAGATAATTTACAGCTGACTCAGAGCATCCAGTATTACTAATGAACAGTCAATTACTAGATGAATTTTTCTCATTTGTAAGTTAACATATTTTATTTATATTGACTTTTGTAAGTTTTAGTGTACGCTTAGGTTTATAAAGGTTACCAGAATGTGTTTGGACATGTTCATTTCTTCATCATTCCTAGCAGAAATGTGGTAAACCCTTTCAATCTGTAGATTAAACTCTGTCTTCAGCTCAGGGATTTTTTTTCTCTTTTTTTAACTAATGCATATTCTTTATCAGTTTTTATCATTCCTTTTTGAATTATTCACATGTTTCATGGATCTACCAACTAAATCTTTTATTGCTCTTCTCTCATAATTTTTACGTCTTTGTCTTTATCCTGGGTCTTGAAATAAGTCATGTTCTTTGACTTCAAAGACTTTTAATTCAGGCCTCAATAGTGACTTCATGGCCCTCAATTCATCTACTGACTGGATCTATTTGGGCAAGTGTCGTTTGTATCTCCAGAAAAATATTTTGCGTACTGCACTTACAGCTCCTTAAAAGCTGGGTGTTTTGATCTGCCTAAAAAAAATCAATTCTATTATGCCAAATGTTCTATTCATTTTAATTGATGATTATTTTTCCGGACTTTGGATCCCCTTGTGTGAGAAAATGCCTCTCACATAAGGGGAAGTACTCTTTACCCAGACATCATGGACGGTGAACAAACAGCAAAGTGGCTTCTATCCCGAGTACCTGTCATGCAGAACTGGGCATATTCCTGCGGGTGCACCTGGAGGAAGTGCCCCTGCTCCTCAGAATCTTGGACCACACCAGTCTCAAGGACAAGAATGACTTAGTCCTACCTCGGCTTATTCTGACCCTCTTGGTGTTGGGGGAGATGCAGCATACCATACTCCCTACAGTAAGTTCTTCCCAGGTTTCTACTTCCAGAGCTCATCCCAGAACTCCAGGCATCGCACAACCCCTGCACAGAGCCCAAGATAATTTTCCCTGTATCTAATTACCTACTGACCCATTGTTGTCGGGATTTTTTGCTTTATTTTCATCAATTTGTTTCTCATACAGCTATTTATGAGAGCAAGAAAAATATTTTGATACTTGGACTTATTTAACCATATAAAAATGCCATTTGTTTTCTAGAAGTAGGTTTTTATTATTGCTGTTGTTCTTTTTCTCTATAAAACTTTTCCCATGGCCCTCAGGATTAGACTAATTTTATTTCCCCTGTCCTCTAGATATTGCTTCTCTAAGCACTATGAGTGAGGAAAGTTACTACAATTGCCAGGACTACCAGTAAGTATCTGTGGCTTTTATGGTTTTCTGTACATTAAATAGTGTTAAGTTTTCCAAATCTTAGGAAATTTCTATTTATTTGCTGTGGCAGACAGAATGAAATTAGAACTAGGCTCCCCATATCTCCTGAATAAAACACACATACAGGGAGAAAAGATATTTCCCTCTTGTTACAAACATGGCCTTGGCACACTACCAGCAGACATTCATTCTGAGAGCCTTCTCCCTGTGGCTCCTTCTGAGCATTACACATCTGGGAGCAGGTCTGCCGGCACAGTGAAATCTTTACCACCACTGTTACATAGTGCCTACATTCCTCATCCATGTCCAACCTCAATAGATCAGAAATATACCCAAAAGCACATCCATCATATGTATCAAGAGAAAGGTGCAATATTTGAAGACAATTAAAATGCAAGTTAATATCATGTGGCTTTGTTTCATAGATAAGGAAATATAAATCAGGTCCTGATGTTGCTTAATTCAGCTGTAGTAATAATTCTCATTCTCAGTGTTTATACTGAAAGACAGAGTATCTCTCTCTAATTCTATTCCACCATGGGCAGACATTCTCAGGAACCCTCCAGACCTTTCTGTCCAGGGTATGGAAAACTTCCACACACCCGCTCAGCTGCCCTAGCCATGTCTCACAGTAGTTGGTGTACAGCCGTGACCTGCTACACCAACTCCTTATGGGCCCAAATAACTTCTTGCCGTGCTTTGGCTTGAGTTGAACCCCAGCCTGTGAACATTTACCAGTCTCATTTCCAAAAGTTCAATTTATTGTACTAGGTAGTTTCTCTAGAGACATGGGGCTGGGAAACATCTGGCCGCTATCACTGTTACTTGGAAAGGTCGTTCTCATTCCACAGAATGAAGTGCAGTATTTGTTCCCTAGAGAAGCTAGTGAAGCTAAAGAGTGTGTTTCAATTGTATACCCATTATCACTTCTAAATGCTTCTGCTGCTTATTCCATTAGGCAATTAAATGACTCAAAGTCAGGTGTTTTGAACCCCAATTGCAAAGTCCTCTATTTCCTCTAAAATTATAACAACACTGCAGTGCAGAAAATGCAGAAAATAACATCCTGAAATTAGCCAAAGACTTTTATTTAACATTCAAACACATAGAGATTTCTGAATTAGCTCCCAAAATATATCATTTATAAATATATTCTCTGTATCAGTATGTGTTTTATGACATATCACTACTTATTGTTCTGACAAGTAAGATTTTTTTTCATATAGCTCTAGTTTTTACATAAGTTATGACTCAAAATTAGATTGTCATAATTTTTATTTTTGGCCCCTGGGGAAAACAAACCTTATTTCCTTCTTATTTTTTCTTGGGTTCCATTAGTAGGACACCCCTACTTGTTTCTTCTACAGTGATGGATAGTTCTATTTATGAAAAAATACAGTAACTAGTCTATTTTTAAAACTTAGATTTCTACTACCATTTTTTTACTTACCACTATATGAGTAATTGAATGATTATATTTTAAAAACCAGTGATGCAATGATAGATAGATAGATAGATAGATGATAGATAGATAGAGATATTTAGTCTGTCCAGAAAAAGTCCAGCCATTGTTAATATAATGAGAATGGTAACCTGGAAGCCAAGCAGAGTGGACAGGAGGACTGGAATGCACATACATGAATAATGACAACTTCAGTGTTAGTCAGTGGGAGTGGTAGATGCTGTTGAGTGAGCATGTGTACTCATCAAATGTGGCCATCACATTCGAAATGACTGGAATGAGTAGAGCAATGAATCTACATCAAATTTTGCATTAAGCTTAAACATTCCTCCATGGAAACTATGCAGATGATTCAGAAGCCCACAGCTATGGTAACTGGTGATTGGCAGCTTCACCTTAACAATGCACCCACTGATGCATCATGTCTCGTGCAAAGTTTTTTTGTAAAACATCAAATCACCCAGGTGACTCAGCCCCCTTATAGCTCACATTTGGTGCCCTGTGACTTCTGGCTTTTCCCAAAACTAAAATCACTTTTGAAAGGGAAGAGATTTCAGACCGTTGATGAGATTCAGGAAAATACAATGGGGCAGCTGATATTGACTTGGAGAACTATGTGAGATTCCAAGGTGCCTGCTTTGAAGGGGACTGAGACATCATTATCTTATGTACAATGTTTCCTGTATCTCGTACCTTCTTCAATAAATGTCTCTGTTTTTCTTATTACATGGCTGGATATCTCTTGCTATATACATATATATTCCTTTGTCTATACACACACACAGAGTTCTCATCTAATGTTGATAGATTCTGCAACTTTAAATGAAACAACCTACAATGAAACCAGTGTTATCATAGGCATAAAATATATATAAGAGTTAAGTTCCTACAGCATCTCAGCTATATTATAACAAAGTACCTTTGAACAAAATGATGTTATTTGAGAACCTGCTGTGTGTATGTGTGTGTATCTCCAGGCTTTTTTGGATATCACTAACCAATGGTATTCAAGATCTTAAAATTGCTCTGTAAGTTTGTGGTTTTTCATTGATAAATACAAAGTAAATAATTAAAAAATCACCTTTGTTGATGGGTGAAAATGTGTTGGCAAGAATTCTAGAACAGCAAGGCAGAGTAACACACTAATAATAATTCAGAGTTATCCAAACGAGGAACCATCCTGAGGCCAGCTGAAGGGCTGCAATGACTCCACAAATGCACAGCAAGAACATCTGCAGTTCCACCTCCAAAATGAAATCAAATGCTTTGAAATAAGTTTTCCACATTGTGTTGCGGAAACTTTCACAGTGATAGGCATAGGTACTTCCACAGTCTGTCTGTATAGAGTCTTATAAAATGTCCTGACCAATATCTCATACAATGGTACCCGTCCTGAATCTGCCACCATCAGGTATGGCATTTGAGGAATTCTCTCAGCTTATATAAATAAGCTTTATGGAAACACTAATTTAGAACAATTTCAAACAAAACTTTTGCAGAAAATCTCCATTGTCCGCAGTTTTCTCTGTTCACTGAATTATTCTCATGACCTGGCAAAAGTGGGACAGCTTCCATTTCTTAGAAATTCTCTTGCAACTCTATATACCTCCAACTTTGAACACATTTCTCTGCTCCCTTTAGTAGAAAAAAAGAAATGGAACCATTGCTGTCCCTATTGCTTCCAATTATTCGTTCCCACTCTCTCTTGACCTCACCTTTTCAGGCTTTCATCTTCGCCACTCTACTGAAACTAATCTTGTTCTTGGTCAATGATGACAATCATGTCACATCAAGGGTCATGGCTGGCCTTCTTACATGATCTCTCAGGAGCATTTGACCCTACCTTCTATACTTTTTTCTTTCGGATACCTCTTCTCTTGAATTTAGGAACATCCTATTTTTCTGATTTCCTCCTCTCTCACTGGGGTCATTTCCATTTGGCCTCCTTTTTTTGGATTTATACATCTTCCTAACTTTTAACTATCAGCATAAATACCAGAGCTTCATCTTGGACCATTCCTGTTCTCTGGCTATACTTCATCTCCAGATGACCTCATCCAATACCATAGGTTAGTTACCTATGCATAGTGATCCCATTATTATCCCTCAGTTTCAACATATCTGCTGGTATCCAACTATTTATATAACATCTCTACTTGATATATGATAGTCATATTAATAGTGATAGCTGATGAAAGATGTGGAACTAAAGTCTCAAGACATTAGACAAATGGTAAAAAAAAAAAAAAAAAAAGTGATTCCTTAGGAATGAAAAAGAGTTGAGCCTTATAATTGTCCCAGCTTACTGCCTAGAAAGAATTTCCAGGCTGTCACACAGGAAAGAAAACCTAGGCAAAGAGTCTGAATTTTGATAAGAGATGAGATAAGAGTCCTGCTAAAGTAAGGCAGCTGGAATTCACCAAGCATACTTGTAATTCCAGTGAGGAGATAGCTGACCACACAGAGAAAGAACCCTGAACGCTGCAGAAGACCCTCTTGAGTATTTGATGTGGTACTGCTCAGCCCATGTCTGTGAGGAAAGCTCAGAGGCTGGAGAAGGAACCATCCAACAGGCTTAGAAGTAACAGTAACTGACAGCTGCCCAAGACTGGATGGAAACAATGCTCATTCCTACCAGCCAAATGGCAAATATATAATGTGGGGTATCAGATAGAGTATTATGAAGTTCCACTTAACTAATATTCAGAAACCCACAGAGTTACATGGGTTTGGAAGAGGAAAGACTTTCCTGGTTTTTTTTTTTCTTCTCAAAAACCAGCCTTTTCTTTTATTCATTTTCTCTATTGTTTTTCCTGCTTTCTATTTCAATGATTTTTCCCCCTACGTGTATAATTTCCCTTCTTTGGCTTGCTTTGGATTTAATTTACTTTTTTCTAGTATCTTGAAGTGAAAGCTGAAGGTCATTGCTTTGAGTTCCTTTTTCCCTAATGTAGGAACTTAATGCTATAAATTTTTCTCTAAGTACTGCTTTAATCTGTGCAATTTAGTTCAAGGGGATGTTCTATAAATATCAGTTACCTCAAATTGGTCAAGCATATTATTAAAGTTCTCTGCATCCTTACTGGTTTCCTGTCTAATTTCTGTTAATACTGAGTTGTGATATTGAAATATTCATATATAATTGTAGCTTTTTCTTTGCAGTTCTTTTTTTTGTTTGTTTTTGCTTGATACACACTGAAGCTCTATTATTGAATGCATTAATAATTAGAACTGTCTTCTTAAAAAATTGATTCTTGAGCATCATGAAATTGGTTTCTTCATTGCTAGCAATATTTATGCTAAAACCTACATATATATTCTAAAACCTACATTAATATTGTCTGATATTAATATAGCCACCCCAATTTTTTTCATTAGTATTATCATGGTATATTTTCTCATTATTTTACTTTTAATTTATTTCTACCATTTCTATATTTCTTCATGCTTTTTTCTTGTTACCTTATTTTCTGATGGCTTCATTATATAAAAACATAACATAATATATGTGTGTGTGTATATATATACATATATAAAAATATACATATCTGTATCTCTGCTTGAAGTTTTCCCACAACTCTCTAATGTTAACTTCACTTAGTTCATTATTTTCCCCAATTTCATTTTGGGTATTTTTATTGATAATCTCTGCAAGATCCTTGATTTCTTTGTTTGGCAATATCTAATCTATTTTTAATCTTATTTGGTATATTTATCATATTGGACATTATAATTCTCATCTTGAGAAGTTTGATATGGAGAGATATATATTTTTCAATGTCTTTATATATTCAATCTTTCCCCATGTTCTTAAACAAATGAATAATAATGGCAATAGCTATTTTAATCTGCTCTACTAACTCTGTCATGCGAAGTTGTTTTAGTTGACTCTTAGTTTTATTCTTCATGATGGATCATAGTACCTGCTCTTTGGCATGCCAGATAATTTTCTACTCTATGCCAGCATTATGAATTTCACCTCATTGTATGGTGGACATATTTGTATTTCTATAAATATTTTTTCACCTCTATTCTGGCAGAGGTAAGTTACTTGGAAACAATGTGATTCTTTTGGGTCTTGCTTTTAAACATTGTTAGATAAGCCCAGAGCAATATTTAGTCTATGGTGAATCTTCCCCACTGCTGAGATTAAAGCCTTTCTAGTACTTTTCTTGATGCCCCATGCATCAAGAAAAGGTGTTTCCCTCTAGCTGGTGGGAATAGGACCTATTCTTAGCCCTAGTCCAAGTACTGTTTTCTCTAATCCTTTAAAGTGGTTCTTCCTATGGTTTCAGATAGTTTCCTGGCATAAATGTACTTATCAGTATGTTCCTAAAGACTTGAGTGGGAACTCTGCAGCTCTCTCTTCTCTGATACTCTGCTCTGCCAACTCAAGTTACCCCCGCCTCCATGGACTCCAAGCCCTCCCTTCTCAGGCAAAGGTGACCACCAAGTGTTATCTCGGTTTTCTCTCTATGCAGCCTTGGAAATATCTCCCAATGGAACTATCTCAATATGTTGGAGCAATATTCAAGTTCACCTTGTTTGTTTCCCATTTCCCAGGCATCACTGTCCTCTGTTGTCTTATGTCCAATATTGTGAAAACCACTTTCATATATTTACAGTTATTCCAGAGGTTAGCTTTAGTTCTTTTTATTGCATCTCTACTAGGAGCAGAAGTCCCAGAACTAGGAGTGTCCATTTACAAAATATTGATTACCAACAAGAAAAGGATGCAAGTATGATTTATTATGTCCTGACTCTGCACAAGTATGTAACTATTGAAGAAAGAGTACGGATGGCTATTAAGAATGGTAAGGATTGAAGGCCTGGCTGGTGTAGCTCAGTGGATTGAGCGCAGGCTGTGAACCAGGCATCGCAGGTTCGATTCCCAGTCAGGGCACATGCCTAGGTTGCAGGCCATGTCTCCCAGCAACCGCACATTGATGTTTCTCTCTCTCTCCCCCCTCTTCCCTTCCCTTTCTAAAAATAAATAAATTTAAAAAATCTTTTAAAAAAAGAATAGTAAGGATTGATATTTTATTAATACTTTTTATTTCATACATGAAAAAAGGAAAGAAGAAATATTTCTTCTATTAAAAGGCATCTGAGTCAGTTCCATCCTTTATTTTCTCAGCTGCTATGGTCTACTGCTTCTCTGATCAGCTACCTTGAACGAAGATCACTTCACAAAATGGAGTGACTGGATAACTCCTTTGTTGTGGACACATTTTTCTGCAGTGAGAAAAATATTAAGAGTGATTCTCTAATCACTCTGGGAATCATTTAGGAAAGCAGAGACTATAAAGAGTGCTCAGTTGTGTTTCCCTTTTACTGCTGCTTTATGGACTTCATATTGTATGTGGGTTGAAGTTCATAAAGGTTTTAATAAATGTAAACCCAAGAAGCTCATAAATCATACCCCAAATTCTATAACTGTAATTGTTTTTTCATTTTGCTTTGTTCTGAGGAATGTTGGCACACACTTATATCTCAAAGTATTTTTCTACTTTATTTAACTTACATAGTTACTTAAGATATATATATTAAGTTAAGGCACTGTGTGAGACACTAAGTTTATAATACATGAAACAAAAAAATAAGTCTGTACCAATGAAGTATATAATCTGGTGAAGAAATGGATGCCACATAAATAAACAAATAAATATTTAAATATGAATTTGGTGTTTGGTGCTATGAAGAAAAAGAACAAGGGACAGTAGAGGGGAGTGGGTAGGCATGTAACCAACAATCATACTGCCTAAGTTAGACACCAACTTCCACTCCATACTAACTCTGTGAGCTTGAGCAAGTTATTTTAACTACCCCATCTCAGTTTTCCCACCTGTAAAATGGGGATAATAATATTGACTTCATAGGATTGTGGTGAGAATTAAATAAGTTTAAAAAGTGCTTGGACCATAGGCCTCAGTGATTGACAGCCATTATTATGCAGCCTTCTCTTAAGAACTGGTCTCTACTTGGTAAGGTCACCCTTTTAATCCAGTGTTCCTAGTGACTTTAGTGAGCAAAGATGCTTCACAGTCACATCACTCTAAACCACTTTTGATCTCTATCTGAACATATAGACCACCAGGATTTTAATTTTAAAAATCCTGACCAAAAAAAAAATGTATTTGGCCCTTCATTGCTTATATATTTGTTTGTTGTTCAAACTTTCTCCACCCACATCCCGGTAAGCTTTCCTCTTCCTGTAAAGTGAAGGAAGATGACTAACCCCATCAGCACCGAAGCTGGGAAGGGTTCCTAGTTCACTTGGAGAATACTCCACAGAGCTTGGGGAAAGTGTGATCTGTCACACTACTGTAAGCTTGCACTGAGTCTGCCTTCTGAAAACTCACTGGGAAAAGGGAAAGCAAACCAGAAGGAGCAGCTGGGCCAGGCAGTGTACAGTAATGACTTTAACCTGCACAAACTGTCCTTTCTCCTGTGAACATGACAAGCCAGTCAGGTAGATGTGGCAGAACTGGGTCACTCTATGATGATAGAAAGGAACTCCTGACTTTTATATAATTGCAGCCTTTGTTCTTGTGGCTGTTGCATGCAATAAATGTCATTCTATAACAAGAAGTGGCCCTCGATATCCCGTTGAAATCTTTGAGCTCTGATAGAGCTCTGATATCCTCTCACGCTGTGGCAGAAACGCAGCAGCACAAGACACATCACTGAAATAGCATGGCCCAGGGGAGACAGGGGTCACTCGTTTTATTGTAGCAGCCTTTTTTATTGAATTGTTGAAAAAGCAGGAGTAAGAGCTACTTAACAGTAATCTTTTGAGCTTAAGCATTCTGCCTTATCCTTTTGATGAAAGAGCTGAGAGAAGACAGATGAGGGACAGCAAACATAGAGCAATTAATGACTTTGAGAATTAAATGATAAGGCATGTATGTGTGCAAGTTTGCATTTTTCCAGGGTGGCTATAGAATAAATGATATTTATGCCAAAGTATAGCTTTGTACAAATCATTTTAAAGTACCTATGGTCACTTCTTAACTTTATTATGCATTTGGAAGCTTGGAAAACATACGGAAACCTAGGCCTCCTGGCTGCGGGAATTAAATATTTAGAAAAAATCAGCTAAAGGCAAAAGGGAAGAGCTTCAACCAATGAAAAGTTTCACAAAAGTTTTGTTTTTCAATGTAGATATAAACTACTTCATGAATATATGTTTGTGTGCATTCATTAACACGTGGTCACACACAAAAAGTTTAAGGCCAAGAAATTTGAATTTAAGTAACACATGTCCCAATTATCTGGATACTATAAGAAAAAGTAAAAACAAAATAAATTTCCTGACCTCAAAAACTTTTGTAATTGTTTTAGTTTTCCACTTTAATCATGTGTAGATTATTTGAGAACTTTTTTTTCAAAAAATATCTTTAGTAGCTTTAAATAAATAGGTTCTGAGATTAACTCAAAGATGAAAAAATCTTCACTCAGAACTAAAAAGAGTGATATTTTGATACTCAGGATGAGACATCCTTCTAAATAATGTAAGCCATATTTCAATTGTTGACAAAATAATGTAAGTGATTGGACTTTCACTTCGAAATGTAAAAACTTGTACATCTGCTTGAATTTTTTTCTGTATGCCATGGAGTCAGCTCAAGAACCCAGGTGAAGGGAAAAACTAATCGCATATTCAGCACTCATATCATGCGAACAACTCAATAACACCAATGAACTATTTACAATGATTACTTCAACAAATGGCTTAATGTGGCTCTAAATAATAAAAATATAACAGGCTAGGATTTTTACAGAGGTAAGGTTTGAATATTTGACAACCTCTGAAACAGTCTCAAGCAAGTAAAGCTGAACAGAAATAAACAATTGTCTACTAATTACTGTCAGGGAGGACAGTTTTTACCACTTACAAACTATTGAATCACACTGCTCAGATGGAAGCTGTGGGTATATTACCAACCTTTGGTCTGGCTCATCATTAGACACACCTCTTTCCTTTCTCTGATAGCTATGGGGTAAACTGAAGCTGAAAATACAAATTTGTGGAGCCCACTGTTGACACAGCAGAGGCGTTTATGATGACATCCAATTTTACAGAACCCTTCGTAGGTATCATGCTTCCAAAGAGTTAGCCCCTGATTCCAAAGATTCTAGCCCCTGGACGTCTAGCCAGGAGTCTCAAAGGCAGAATTTTGGTCAAGATTGGTCTGTTTTCCATTATACTTCAATAAATTAAAAACATTTATTTTGTCTTTAAATTAATTCATCCTCCACAATGTACACCCTCAACAAAACAAAATAAGCTCTATGAAGTATTTCCCCAAAACAAGTGAAATATGAGTGAATTTGTTTAGTAATATTTATTCCTTGATATTTTTAATCACTGAGGCTTGCAAGTGAGGGGAAAAGACTTTCAAGTCTATGTTATCCTTGAGCCCCATACATTCTGATTCCTGCCTTTTTAAGGCAGCTGATAATCCAGAGAAAACAAGAACAATAAAGAGAGTTTTGTATAGAGTATCAACCAGTTTGACCAGGATACATCCAAAGAATAATGTATGAAATTCTGAGAGGAGGTGAGAAACAGTTATGTGTTTTTAATTTAGATCACCAGTGTAAGTGTGTGAGAGAGAAAAATTAAATAGTTTGAGAAAGTCTATTCGCAATATCATGCAGGTGCTTGAAATCATCAATGTATGTTGGCAAAATTTATGAAAATATGTTTTGGGTATATTCATCTAACAAATGTTTTTTGAGAACCTACTTCATGTGGGGAAAAATCCCTGACTTCATTGAATTGAATTAATCCCTGAATTAATATTGAATAGTAGAAAACAATAAACACACAAGAAAAATATACAATAGACTGGCTAGTGATACATAGTAAAGTTTAGTTCTATGGAGCAAAATAAAGTGTCAAGGGTATGTGTATTAAGTTTTACCTCCAAATGGTGGCATTCAGTGGTGAGTATTAATTACACGTGTGTCAAATATGCTAATCTCAGCCAAGGTTGATCTCCTGAGGTAGCTGGGGCAACTCAGTTCTAAGTCATGTGTTTCTCAGCCTTCAGCAGGCCAGTCTAGACAGGCTCTCAGGATCCTGGAAAAGATGTGGGAGTACAAATGGAGATAGGCAAGCCGCCTTTTTTTCTTAGTCTTCATGGGCACTTTATTCAGATGGCCAGTGATCTGAAAAGATGACGGGTTCACACCCTAACAGACCATCTGACATTTTCTTTCTGTGCCAATGTTTTAAAACAGGGAATAAACAAGGTGCTGTGAGGGCATTTGAAATTCAGGGAGAATCAAGTGAAAGAGACTTCAGCATTCTTGTCCAGGGCAGGTAGCTGTTCCCAGGGACATTGTCATCTGTCTCTCCCTGGAACACAATGGCCCAGATGCCTCCACTTGTCCCCAGGTGGTAATCTTTAGCAGTGCCCCAGGAGGTCAGCTGTTTCTCCCAGGAGCCAGGATGGGCCTTATCTGTAGTTTCTGAAAACAAAGTTTTAACATATGCATTACTTATTAGGCTTATAACTATTTACCTTAAACTAAAATTTTCCAACTCTTCAGTCTGCTATTACTCCCCACTGTTAGTTTTAAAATACCTTATAAGATCAGCTTCATATGGAAGTATTCATTTTGTTGTTGGGCATGTAACTTAAGTCAAGGCTCTTCAGACCTAGATTTGGAATTGGCATACTGTCACTTCTAATTCATTCAACTGGTAAAAAAAAAAGTCATATCACCAAACCTAGACTCGAAGAACAGTGTAGGTTACCCCACCTGCTGGGAGAGAGAACGGCAGAGTAATCGTAAAGAATTAAAACATAGGGAGGCGTGAAGAACAGGGCCAATGATCTATCTACCATGGTATGAAGGCTACTGGAAAAGAGTGGTCAGGAAAGGGGTTATTGATCTACTTGATCCAATTAATCAGACTCCTTGAGGAGAAGGGTTGAGCCATTGGGCTATCTGGGAGTAACATTTGAAGTGCAGTGACCACGAGACAACACGGAGGGAACAAGGGGAGGGTAGTAGAAAATGAGATGACAGAGGTGGTAGAGGACAGATGGGGGCACAGATCTAATAGGTCCTTGTAGACCCTTGAAACAATTCTGAGTTTATTCTAAGTAAAATGAGAAATCACTTAAGGTTACAAAAAAAGACAAAATATATCTTAATGTTTAAGGGATTTACTACAACTAACAAAATGTTGAGTGAACTTATGATTGTCATGAAAAGTGGAAGATTAATTGAAAACCATGGAGAAATGTGTACTTACAGTCAATAAGAGGAATAAGTCAATTCTACACATTGGATTATATATACAAAACAATATATATAACACCTTAAGGAAAATCTAATAGCTATTCAAGGTGAGGAAGTTTACAACATGCTTATGCCGAATTTAGAAAATGGCCCAGCTAAGCAAAATGTTACTCTAAGCTCTTGCCTTTGATGTATTATAGCTAGGCTCATTGAGCACAGATGTCTCTTACTTTATGCCGCATATGCATTTCTGAAGTTTTGCATTTTAAAGTGAAGCACGTTTACCACTACAATGATATAAAATATGTACTTCCGTACAAAAACAAATTGAAAGTCCCTGAAATAAAATATTCTATTAAAAAAGGAAATTTAATAAAATAGCAAGTTTAAAAAGTTAACATAAAGCAATATCATATGTATATATAAATATAATAGAAAAAACACCATATTTTCAACAGCAAAACATAATAATAACAATAATAAAAATTCCTAGGCTTATCTTTACCAAGAAATATCCACACCTCCATGGGGAAATCTATAAAACACTCTTAAAAGACACAAGAGTCAACGTAAACAAATTAAAGGATGTATCATGGACTTAGGAGGCATCAACATCATAAATGGATCAATAACTCTTGGAGTCTATCTAAAAACATGCTGGCAAAAGGTATGAAAAGCACAAGGCTATTCACTGTACTCATATGTTAACAGCAAAAATGTGAAAGTAACTCAAATGTCAATGGAAAAAAAGGATTGATTGAATAAACTCTAGTACAGCCACACAAAGGGTTACTTACAGCTCTAACATGGAGCGAATAATATTTCTACACTTCACTATGTGCTAACCCCAGTAAAACTTATTAAAGTAACAGATTATAAAATTAACATGCAAAAATATTTTTTTAAAAAGAGGGGAAAAATGCATGATGTGGTAATAATTATCTAAGAATGAAAGAGGGGCAGTATTAATATATATACATAGTTACTTATGATAAAAAAATTATGAAGAAAACATAATTTTTTAAAATGACCATCTTTAAGTCAAGGAAGAAAAAAGATGGTGGGTATAAGCAGCTAAGCTTGTTTTGAATGTACTTTGTTTTATATACTTCACACTAATAATCTAAGTTGTTTTTTTACTGGTAAAATATCTATAATAAGTTTCAGGACTGAATTTGAAAAATTTTACTGAAAGTCATTTTCAAGTCCAGATTCCAATAACATTCGTAACATAACATTAAATTATTTTTTAGTTAGTCAAATGGAACAGATACTTTGGCATGTGTGAATGGCATGTTATTGGAATACACAATATGTGTAGACTTTATTTTTCACTGTGAAAGGTGCACTATGATACAATGGAGAAGACTGAGTCTGGTGGGGAGTTAAGCCATTGGGAATCAGCTTATCAACCAAAAGAAAGTTCTTTGGAAATAAAAACCCCAATAGTTGATAATTATGCAATGAAAATATGGTTGGGGTGTATTCTCTTAATGGCTATGATCTCATTTATATAGTAATCAAATACAAATATCTCAGTATACCTCTTAGTTTGGGTCCTCATTAGACTATCAATCTTATTTTGACACCAAATTGACTTGTTTCTCTCCTATTACTTTACTGACCACCACCTGACACTCTTTCATAGAATAATCTGTGCATTCTCTCTTTCTCTTCTATCCTCCCCAACTCCTTCACTTCCTCCCTCTGGAATGTAAGATCCATTAAAGCAGGATTTGGTCTCTCTTTAATCTAGCCCCTGATTCCAGTGCCTAGCAATAGGTGTCACCCAATAAATATCTGTTAAATAAATGAATATGTTAATATCATTTATTGGCCCAGTGTCTACCCAACACGTGACATGGTCACAGTGTGTTCTGCCATGTGTATAAGCCCAGGTGATTACAGCATCACCTCTAGGTTTTTACTGGCATGGGTGCATAGGTGCACATGAGCTCAATGGCTGGAATGTAGCTGCTTAATAATCTCCAAAGTCACTCGCTGTGCCTTCTCATGGAGCCCAGTTTACTCACCTGAAAAAGCAATTCATGATAGGGCCTATCTCATAGGGTATTCTAAGTAAAGGACCCAACACTGTGCTTGGCATACAATGAGCTCCCAGAAAATATCTTATTTATACTCATATGTGATAAGGGGATGAGGAAAGAAGACCAAAGGAATCATAGTGTCTTCCTAACAAAGTTCCTCAAGTCACTATTCTACTATTTTCTGTACAGATGACCATGGTTAAGTTGTTGAAATACTTTGAACTTCAGTTTCTGAATTAGTAAGATGGAAATAAAAGAATTCCTACTCAACACACCACACCCAGGTTGTTTGGAAAATCAAATCAGACTACTTAAGTGGAGAGCTCGGTTATCACACAGCTATGCTGTGTCCTTTGTCATCTATTCACTCACACCATTTAGTCAAATAAGTCAACTGCTCAATCAATCAATCGATCAATTGAACAGTACATATTTATGATCACACACCATGTGCAAAACACTGAAGTAGTCACCATGTGGAATAATGCAGTTATTCATGCCATGACTGAAGGAAACCACAAAAAGACCAGATAATTTATTTTGGTTTTCGTTTAACATTCAGCTGCTAACATCCACATGTAAACATAGAAGAGAATTCTTCTGCATGGTGAACACACCCTGGGTTCAATATCCTTTCTCGTTTTCTATTGTTCTCCAACAGTTCCCTTTCCTATCTTTTCTGGTCCTTATCACTGAAAATATGAGAGTTCAAAACCTATTATAATTCTGGTAAATAATAAAAATATATAAGGTCACTAACACTGTCCCAGGAGAAAACATTACATTTTTCTTCTAAGCACAATATCATTTTCTTATCCAATCTTCAGGCCCAGTAATGAGTACTTAAGTCCCCAAAATACTGCAATGCCTAAGATGACCTTTCTCCTTGTGTTTCATACATCCTTAAGAAAAGAACACGTTTCTATTTGAGTGCAAGGTCTTCCTTCCTTATATCCAACATAAAGCTGCTCTTCCATACACCCCACCTCCACACCATTAATACCCCTTTTCTTTCTTTTTGAACATGTAACTTCTCTCCCCCAATTTTTTTATTATATCACTGCCTATTTGACAATATTACTATATTATCTAGTCCAGTGTATAGCTTTTCTTTCTTTTTATATAGGTCTCTATATCTCATCCATGGGGCTTCACTGAGCTCAAATATAAATCACGTATGTAGGGGCATAATGGGGGAAAGAAGGGGAATGGTCATCAAGGAACATGTATAAAGGACCCATGGACAAGGACAAAGTGGGGGTAGGATTGAGAGAGGGAGGTGGGGGTGGGTGGGATGTGGGAGAGTTGTGTGGGGAAAATGTAGACTGTACTTGAACAACAATAAAAACGTTAAAATTTAAGAAATAAAAAATAATTCAATAAAAATTCCCCTTTATGCTTTGATCTTCCCTTAAAATATTTTAATGTATATAAGACAGATATTTTCTAAGTATGCATGCAATATGACAGTAAACTGAATGTTTCTTTTTTAAAAATTAAGCAATTTAGAACATGATAATATCAATGAAATTATTTTTTCAAAATGGTAATTTTGTGAGGTTATACACTTCTAGAAATACTTGCTTTTTCAAGAACTAATCTTTAAATAGCCTCCAAAAATGTATAAACCAATTGTTTTTTAAGATCCCTCTCTATACTCTAAATCTAACTTTTTTAAACTTGAAATAAAATTTTATAAGTACTCTTGGTTCTAAATCACTTTTTTATTTCAGAAAATAAATTTTACCCTCAAATAATGGAGAATGTAACACTTGAAGCTATATTAAAGGATATGTCAATAATTATACAGAAGCACAGTTTCAGAGAAGATTTTGCTGGAAATATTATGGGTTACCCTTAATAATTCTGTGACTTCTAATCAGGAAATGTTTTAAGAGACACATTTCCATTTATATTCATGTTTAGCTAAGTTTCCTTAAAAATGTATAAAACACTTGATACATCGTACCCTGCTGAGAACTTTCTGGAGGTAGTCATGCATACACTTATATTTAAGAAGAAGACATTTCAACATGTATATGAAGAAGGGTAAATCCTGTTTTTCACTTTTGAGGTTCTTACATCTGTTTAGGGAAATAAAATAGATAGGCATTATGGAGACCCTGGTATATTAGAATTTTGAGGCTCAGAAAAATTTTTAAGTTCAAAATAAGACTGTCTGGTTCTTTTGAAATTACAGTTTACATAGCATATTATCAAGAATGAGCTTGGAAGTCATAGTTTTCTTGAGTCAAAAGTCTTACTATATGCCTAGAAAAATGGAAAGTAAAACTATAAGCTAAAACAAAAAGAAACTAAGTAATGTTAATCAAAGACATGAACTCAGCTTTCCCCCTAACAAATTTGTTTTTAATAAAGAAAATTCAAGGATATTTTCCCATAGGATTTAGAAAGGAAAGGGAAGTTGGAGGAATGATTGGGATGATAGATATTGCCCTACACCCAAATGCATTCCATTCACTGAAAAGAGAAAAAAAATATGAAGATAGGAAGGATCCAGAGTTAAAAGCAACTTTTAAAATATACATATTGCTTTTATTTTTGTTGTTGGTGTTGTTGTTTTTATAGTTTTTCTTTTTTTTATTGTTCAGGTACAGTTGTCTCCATTCTTCCCCCACCACTTCCCCCCACCCCACCCATTCCCCACCTCCCACCCTAAATTCTTTTCCCCTTTGGCTTTGCCATGTGTTCTTTAAACAGTGTCCTTGACGACCCTTCCCCTTTTCTCCCCCATTACCTCCCTCCCCCTACCCTCTGGTTACTGTCAGTTTGTTCTTTATTTCAATGTCTCCAGTTATATTTTGCTTGCTTGTTTGTTCTGTTGATTATGTTCCACTTATAGGTGAGATCATATGGTACCCATTATTTTTATTGTTCCTATAGATAAAAGAGTCACAGAAAAGAGAAAAGATAAGGCAAGGTTATATTAATACATCTTCCTGAAACTGCAAATGGATGCAGTGGAAAGCTGGAGTATGTAGTCCAATGTAATAGGTAAAACTTATACCCACACAGAATCTAAATGTAAGTGACTGGTAAGGTTATCATAAATTCGTTTTAATTTTATGTTAACATCAATCAGAGAAAAACAGCAAAAACAAAAATTAAAGAAAAATACAAGGAAGCTTAATCCTATCAAAAATCTCACAAGTAGGAGTTTATGTCTCTATTTTTTAAAGATCTTTTTATTGTTATTCTATTACAGTTGTCCCATTTTCCCTCTTTGCCTTCCTCTACCCAACCCATCCTCCACTCCCACAGTCAATTCCCACACTGTTGTCCATGTCCATGGGTCATTCACAGATGCTCTGTAACTAGTCCCTTCACCTTCTTCCCACCATTATCCCCCTCTGCCTCCCTCTGGTCATCATCAGTCTGTTCCATGTTTCCGTGCCTGTGGTTCTATTTTGTTTGTAAGTTTATCTTGTTCATTAGATTCCTCTTATAGATGAGATCATATGGTATTTGTCTTTCACTGACTGGCTTGTCTTTAAAGGTTTTATTTATTTATTTTTAGACAGAGGAGAAGGGAGGGAAAAAGGAAAATATCGATGTGTAGCTGCCTCTCGAGTGCCCCCTACTGGGGACCTGGCCCACACACAGGCATGTTCCCTGATGGGAATCGAACTGGCAACCGTTTGGTTTGCAGGCCGGGGCTCAAACACTGAGCCACACCAGCCGGGGCGTTGTCTCTTTAATGTTTTGTCAAAAACAGAGCTTCTTTTGTATCCATGAGTCTGACTAACAGCTGTCAGAGGGGTAGGGCATTGGGGGCTGGGTAGGAATAGTGAAGGAATTAAACAAAAGGAAAAAAGAAAGACTCATGGACACAGACAACAGTATGGTGATTGTCAGAGGAAAGGGGATGTGGGGGAAGGTAGAAGAGAGAGGGTAAAGGGGGAATAAATGCTGATGGAAGGAGACTTGACTTGGGGTAATAAAGACACAATACGATATGCAGATGGTGTATCGTAGAACTGTACACCTAAACCTATATAATTTTTTATCAGTGTCACCCCAATGAATTCAATTTTTTTAATTATAAATAAATAAAATAAAAAACACAACCTCTTAATTTTAATATAAAATATTTAGTAAAATTATTTTTTTACTAAAAGTCCTTAAGGAAAACAATGGCCAATCAATTGTCTCACACAAGTGCATTAAGCTCTGAGATTCTTTGTTCTATATCTAGAATGCATCTAACTATTTGGTCTTTGCTGCTTTCCTGGCAATTAGTTGCTACAAAAAGATTTACAAAAGATCTGCTATATTCCATTACTGTTCCAGTCCACATTGTCAAACTAGACATTAAAATCAATTACATGATGTAAAACAATGCCACTCTCACCCTGGCTGGTGTAGCTCAGTGGATTGAGCACGGGCTGCGAACTGAAATATTGCAGGTTCGATTCCCAGTCAGGGTACATGCCTGGGTTGCAGGCCATGACCCCCAGCAACCACACATTGATGTTTCTCTCTCTCTCTTTCTCCCTCCCTTCCCTCTCTAAAAATACATAAATATATCTTAATAAATAAATAAATCTTTAAAAAAAAACAATGCCACTCTCCTCACTAAGTATTTTTCAATTTGGGAAAATAAAGGCTATTTTCCCTTAAAAAATGTTATGTTTACATGCAATAAGTTTAATGTTATTTGAAATGAATTGAAAAAGAAATGTTTTTTAATTTTTGTTTAAATTTCTAATGTGATAAACTGTTATAAATGTAACCCTCATAAATAAAAGATTTTTAATTCTCAATAATTTTAAAAAGTATTGTCTTAAGACCAAAAAATGTGACAGCTCTTTGTCCAAATAGAAAGTGATGAAACTACAGTAAAGTAATGGCAGTTATCTGAAGCTGAAATTGAAGAGAAAGACTCAAATAGAAATGAGGTTCCAGATTTTAAGAAAATATTTATCTCTGTGAATCACTTAAACTAGCCCTTGGATGAATTATTCAGAAGAGTTGAGTCAGAGTCATAGATACCACCATCCAGCCTTTAAGGGAATCAAGTCCTTTAAGGTCCATTCTATACCAGTATGAATATAATGTAATACTTCCAATAACTCTTCATATTAATTTCCAGGCCGCATTCAACAAGACATACAAAGCTAAAGGCAAAGGATAAATTCTTTCATATATAAAGTAGTCCCACCAAACTCCTTGAAGTTAATTCCTTTATTTTTACTTTACAGAAGAGAAAACCAAGTATCAGGAAGCATGAATATATATATATACATACATATACACACACATACACACATATATATACACATATACACACATATATTATATTATATATATATATCATAAGGAAGCAAGTAGTAGCAGGGTGTGGATTTTGAGTTGCTTTGTTATTTAAAGTCAAGGGCTTATACCCACTCTATCCCAGATGTCTTTCTTTTAGGTTTATCAGGTTGTAAAATTTCTCTTTTTTTCTTTTTTGTTTTATTTTACCTTATAAATAAGGGTAGCTGTTCCAATTCTCTGGGTGTTTATGTGACAATACAGTGATCAAAGATAATTTTGTATCCTAATTTGTTTATATTTTCATTAGTTCTATAAATTTAGATGTTAGATAACAGAAAATATTTGCAAACAAACACATAATATATTCTTCTAAAAAAACCTTGGATATCCCCTTTTTTCCTGAACTTTAAACCATTGTGATAGTCTCCTGCATAGTATTCATGTCGATGTTCTACATTAATACGTGTTAGTAATATGTTCCATTAACAGGCAGTCTCAAAAACAAATTCAAGACTAAGCTATTGAAATAATTGTGGGATGAAGACAATTACATGAATAACTAAAGTCAACATATTTTGAAATTCAAGGAAGAGGAGTAACTTTTAGCACTTGCCTAGATCCATGCTAGCTATTACTAAAAGCATTTCTTTGAAGCAAATATTATTTTGAAAAAAATGTATGCCATGGACTTAACATCAATGTTAAATTTTGACTGACAGATAAGTTTTTCTTTTTTTTTCAAATAGAAAATCTATGTTAAGCAAGAACTCTCTCCACAAAGGCAGGGATTTCTATTATACAAATAATACATAGGAAATTAAATGTTTTTTGGTTAGAATCCATGTTACCTAAAATAGCTAGGCTTGTAGGAAATTGACTCAGGTACTTACAGTTAGTTCACCTCCTTTCACAAGAGACCTGAGATTTCACAGCAGACTTGAGATTGCTCCAGTAGAAAATATGCAATTATGGGAATAGAGAACATCCTACATGGAAACTAAGAAATAATGGAAGCTCAATTTGAGGTCTTGTACACTATGTATTAAGTGGTACTAATTGTTTATTCTTTCATAGCTTTCCCCTGGGTTTCCTAAGGTTGTCTTAAGATAATTTGAAAGAGAAATTAAACTTGTTCTGCATTTTCCCAAATTGTATATTGAATAGATGTGAGATACGGAGATACAGATGTTAGGAAAATTTAATACTTTCAACAATGTCCAGAAAATCCTGCATTTAAAATAGAGAAATAGTTATCCTTAATGAAACTTAAGAAAGAATAATAGAAAACAAAAACATCAAATTTCACTTAGAAATATATATTTGAAGCACAAAGTTCAAATACCTAATACATACAATAATATTTTTTTAATTTTTAATTTATTTTTCTTTTTAGAGAGGGAAGGGAGGGAGAAAGAGAGAGAGAAACATCAATGTGTGGTTGCTGGGGGCCGTGGCCTGCAAACCAGGCATGTGCCCTGACTGGGAATGGACCCTGCGGTGCTTTGGTTCGAAGCCCGCACTCAATCCACTGAGCTATGCCAGGCAGGGCATAATACATCCAATAATATTTTTTTAATAAAATAGAATGAAAAAACAAATAATGTTTCCAGAGAAGTACAATAGGAATTGGGTTGCTTGTTGAGTAATTCTGGAAGAAAAGTCACAAGGCCAGTCTATATGTCTACACATTTAAGTCCTGGCCAATTAGCACAATATACAAAGTTTTTTTTTTTAAGTATTATCATTAAAGTATTCATAAAAGTGTTTGGTTTTTTAAAACCGCCCAGATTAATTTAGATGATATTATTATTTTAGTCAGTCTGTGCTGATACAACAAAATACCATAAACTGAGTGACTTATAAGCAACAGAAATTTATTCCTCATAGTCTGGAGGTCAGAAGTCTGACACCCTGGTGCCAGCATGGTCAGGTTCTGGTGAGGGCTCTCTTCTGGCTCGCAGGCTGCTGTCTTCTCATTGCATCCTCGGTGGAAAGACAGCTAGGAGATTTCCGGAGTTTCTTTTATAAGGCCAATCATCTCACTCATGAAATCTCTACCTTGGTGACCTAATTACCCTCCAAGGACCCCATCTCCTAATGCCATCACATTGGACGTTAGGATTTCAACACATGTCTTTTGGGGAGACACAAATATTCAATCCATAGCTTTTGTAAAAACTACGCTACTTATTTTTCAATTAAATTAAAATATTATATATGTGCATACATACAGAAAGCAAAAGGAAGGGAGTCCACTGTGTATTAAGTACTATGTCATGAGCAGGCCAGCCCTCCAGAACCTCAGAGTATGTAAAGCTAGGAGGGTAAGTAAGACACATGAAGTAGGAAGCATGTGCATAAAAGAGGACAATCACTATGCCAAGAGATTTCATTCGATTTGAATCAGGAACTGCATCTAACAAGATATAATATTAAAATAAAAAACCTATACTGTTGTACTGAGATCCTTTTAAAACAACCATACGTTCCTAGGGCAAGAAAAATGTGACTCATCAGGCATAAGAAGCAAGCTCCTCTGTTCAAAAACAATTGCAGCTATCGTTTTTAACTCCAACACCTGGTCCAGAGTAGATCTTTAATAAGTATTTGTCAAACTGACTTGGGTCATGTTTAGGGAATTTTGTCAATACTAAGTCTAAGGAAGAGTCAAGAGACCAGTGTAAAGTTAAAGTGTGTGTGTCTGCGGGGGCGGGGGGGGGGGGCGGTGAGGCGACCTTCCAATAACTATATTGGTAGAAAGAAGTTTGTAGTCTTGCTCCGTTTTTATGGGTCAGGCCAAACAGCTATTTTTACCTCTGGAATCATACTTTAGGAGCAGATAGACATACTATAACGTGAACAGAAAAAAGACAAAACTATTGGAACAAAAACCCAAAACTATATCTTATAAGAAACAGTCAAAGGGCTCTGGCTGGTGTAGCTCACTGGATTGAGTGCGGGCCTGTGAACCAAAGGGTCGCTGGTTCAATTCCTAGTCAGGGCACATGCCTGGGTTGCAAGGCCAGGTCCCCAGTATACTGGGTGCACAAGAGCCAACTATACATTGATGTTTCTCTCCTTCTTTTTCCCCTTTCCTTTCCCTCTGTCTAAAAATAAATAAATAAAAACTTTAAAAAAACCAGCCAAAGGAAGTAATGTGTATCTTGTAGAAGAAACTACTACAGTATTTTCAAATACATAAAATGTAATATTTATCATTTATTAAACAACTACTATTACATTATTTCATTTAATCCTAACAGACATGTGAGGTATTATCAATATATTTTTACTGTAGAAAACTGTCACTCAGTGAGGTAATGTAACATATCCAAACTCATACACCTAAAAAGTTTCAAATCTAAGATTCACGAAATGATTCTACTCTAAGGCCAGGTTTTGTTACATTGTACTCATTTGTCATTCACATGATGTAAATTTAGACCGCTGCTACATGTCCTCAAGCAACTGAACACTGGCAGACAGATTGCAGCTCAATATGAGTGAATTGATACATTATTTCATAGGACAAAATATGGTAAGGTATTTTTACTTATGAGTTATCTGTTCTCAAGAAAATAATAAAAATAATATTAGGATTAAATGTTCCTTCCAAACTTCCTAACCCATCCCACTCTCTGCTCCCAAAGAGTATAACTTTCTACAATCAATTGGGGGTATTTAGTGCTTACTGTTAAAATATATATACATACACAAATATACACATGTATAAAAATGAGAACTACCTCAGAATTAGTATTAATTTTACTCCCCCTCAAAAAGATAACCTCATTGGATTGATTTACACATTTATTTCTAAAATAGAAGTATTTATGTACCTGGAAATTAGGTATCATATCTTAAAATATATCAATATTCTTTAAATTTGTGTGGGCCATTATAGTTAAGATATCTACAAGCTTCCTCCTGAAATCTCTGCACAAGAAAACAGACTGAGTTAATGCAAATGCTGTTTGGTTTTTGAAACCATTTTCCTTAGAAGCACACTTGTATGTGAGAAGTCTGCAGATAAAGCGGATAATCAATCATTTCAAATGAATCTATGAGATTTAAGATGTGGAGGTTACCCATCACTGTTGGTTGACTTTCCTGGATGCCACAACCAACCCCTGATTTCTGCAACTCGTTTCTGGTGCTTCTTGCCCACAGGACAGAAACCAGATGCAACTGAAGCATCTAGGCTAGGAGAAAGCTAGGGACTAGAGGGTAAAATTAATATGTTCCACCCATGAAAGTTGACTCGTTTCTCATTTCTTTTTCAGGGAAAAGATCGCTGTCATTTCAGGCAGGTTGGAAGGGTTGTAAATTCCCATTTGTAGCATGCAAAACCCAGTTCCCTTTTCCTGACTGTGCAGGAAGGAAAACTAACAAAAAGGAATTGATGCCCTCTGCCCTAAATGACTGCGGAAGGCGGTAGGGACAGAAGCGGGTTGGGTTGTAGGGGTCCCTCAAGTTGCTTGAGACCAATGCCCTGTCACATTATAAACAGAGAAATCTGCGCTGGAAACAGAGTGATGTCAGCCGCCTTTCTTACGCGTTACTGCTGTCAAAAACTAACTCTCTGATCGTCTCACTCCCCACCCTTTCCTCCAACTCCCTTCTCCATTCTGCTCCTCCTTAGAGGTGTTTGCACAGATGAGTGCCGAGGGCGGGGGAACAACTCGTTGGATCGCTTTGCGCAAAATCCACCCGTTCTCTCCGGTCCCTCCCCTCCAGCCTCTGCGTCCTGCACTGCCCTCCCTCCCCACCCCCTAGCGGTGTGGGGTTGGGGACCAGTCTCTGTACTACTAGGATGGGAGGGGGCTGCAAGCAGAGGATAACGTCAGATGCTCCGTGCTCCCCCTCTGCCTGACGCTCCCGTCTGGATCCGCCAGGGGTGGTCTCTGTCACAGCAGCCGGAGCCCTGGCAGCCGCGGGAGGAAGCGGCTGAGGGCGCTCGGAGCCTGAAAAGTCGGTGCACTCTCGGTTACCTCCCAGCCAGGTCCGGACGGTCATCAGCACCATGGACAGCGGCCCCAGCCCCAGGGACGCCAGCAACTGCACGGATCCCTTCCTGCGCTCAGCAAGTTGCGTGGACGCAGCCCCGAGCCCCAGTTCCTGGGTCAACTTGTCCCACTTGGATGGTAACCTGTCCGACCCGTGCGGCCCGAACCGCACCGAGCTGGGCGGGGGCGACACCCTGTGCCCTTCCAGCAGCAGCCCTTCCGTGATCACGGCCGTCACCATCATGGCCCTCTACTCCGTCGTGTGCGTCGTGGGTCTCTTCGGAAACTTCCTGGTCATGTATGTGATTGTCAGGTAAGAAAGGCGCCAGGGCTCCCAGCAGAGGCTTCAGTGGCTGATAGCGGCGCAAAGGGGTACCTGAGCTGCCAAGCAAAGTGGCGAAATCCTACTTTTCTATTCCCTCCCTCCTCCCCGCACTGGTGAAGTAGAATCCAAAATTTCAGAGACGGAGAAGTTGCTTTGGTAAAAGCTCTAAAGCTCTGGGCGAAGGGGTGGGGGATGTTCTTAGAGCTCCCTTATACTGCTCCGAAATGGCCCTTTGGGTACAATCCCACAGCCCTTTTGGCAGAAGCTGTGGAAACAGTAATTTGTGAATAATGGGAAAAGAACCTAGTTTATTTCCTCTAATTGGGGGACCAGGCCAAGTTTCCTCCTCAGTCCTTTTCAGAGATGAACCTTAGCAACTTTGTATGTTCCCGCTGGTTTCTGTGCACTTGGCTGTATGAGGTCCCCACCCACCCTCCTCTTCCCTGGTCGTACCCCACTCCTACCACTACCATCCTGTGACCACACTCTAAAGGACATTTGCCTGTGGTCTCTCCACAGTCTTGCTTTGTTGTAACAAATATGATGGTTGTGTTGCCTGGACCAGTTTTCAGTGAGCAGCTGTGGATCAGGCAGGGGCGTCACACACTGAAATGGATTCAGGAGAGGTGCAGGATACACTGTTTCGCCACCTCCAAAGGGGGAACCAGGTAGACAGGACTCTAAGCAGCATCAAACTATTATATAGGAAGTTGTGATGATTGTTCTTAAAAACATAAAAAATGTCTTTATCCAGGGAAATTCTTTCCAAGGAGTCTGTGGCCCATTTTCTGTTTCCTGTATGCTCCAGGTTTACTTGGCAAAGAGTGTGCCAGCTCTCAATAGAAGTTGAGATTGCTGTAGATTGTGTTAGTGTTAGCATTAGTGTTGACGGGTGTACTCAAATCCTACAGGTTAATGTGGATTACTATATTGTCAATCTTGTTAAAGTAAATAAAGAATTTAACACTTTCAAATGGTCCCTGGTTTACGATGTCCTTCCTACTAGAGGTTCTATTTGTTCTGTGGATGTAGTGAACATGGAATTTTCACGTTTAGCTACGGTATTTGCTTCATCTATTCAGCAAATATTACAGATTTTAGGGGGCATTTTTAATCACTTAACAATTTCTTTTCCTCATTATGCTTTCATTATCTATATACTGCATGTAGCTTATAATCAATTGCTTATACTTATGTATCTGATTTCTTTAATTATGATTATTAAATAGCAATACTAATATCCCTGATCTTTTGATGAGGAGTAAGATAAGTAGTGTCTCTGACAAAACAGCACCATCTATTGAGAAGAAAGCTAACAACAGAAGATAATGCAGGAAGACAATCAATGGAAGAATTCAGTTTTACAAACATTTACTTTTTAAAAATTTGTTATAATAAACATTTTGTTTACTTATGTAGTCTAATACAAAGACTTGTGTCAAAGATAAAAACTGTGTCTCACTTTGAAGTTATGATAATCAAATCATAATAACAGGTCTGCCTTATGAAGAGAAAATGTTTCTCATTTTCCTAAGAAAATTCATGGAATCAAAAGCTTATAGGACTGGAAGGGACCTTAGAGATTATCTAGGCTGGGTGAGTCAACTGAGGCACAGAAAATATAAATGACTTCTCCAAGGACGGATAATTTATTAGTTCAATACCACTGAATCTCTCTGGCCAGTATAATATTCTGTTCATTAGAGCAGCAAAGCATGATTTTGGTTAATTATATAAAAGATTGACAGAGTAGGTTAAGTTAGAAGTAATAATGTGAAAATAATAAATTTCTCCATATTTATCTCTGGAATTCTGGAGAATAAAGGACAAAGAGAAATTACCAAAGCCTCTAGAAATTCTGCCATCCAAAATATTATATTTATTCTCTTGTATTGTTTTTTTGGTGTTTTCCTTCATCATTTTTCTTGCCCCCAGTTTATACTTTTCAATAAAGAGACAGCCAATAAGGCATCAACTGGCTGTGAAATAAGCAAATTGATCTTATTCTGGAGTTGAATAGATTTCTGATTTGGTAAGTTTGTCTTAAAAGGATTACCTCTGACCTCTTAATGACTTGGAAAATGATGGTGACATTTTAGCTTACTGAGAACAAGATATTATACTTTACTTCTCTGTACTGAAAGTTCTACCAAAATGCCAGTAGGATTTCAAAGGTCACCACAAACACCAACCTGTGGCAAGTCAAGTGTTTAATTCAAGGTTGGGTAACCCCCTGAGAATATTACTGTGAAACAGAAAAAAAGACATTTCAGAGACTGATTGAAGTGATGAGAGAAGTAACTGGGAATTGAAGAAAGTATGTCTGTTTAGCTGAGAATATTTAACTGGACTATTTCCAGGCCGTGTTGTTTTCTTTACAAAATGATCAGTTCAGGGATATTATTATCTTTTTGAAAAGGAAGATGAGGCTAAGGGAGGTCAAATATATGGTGATAGAAGGAGACTACACGTTTTGTGGTCCAGTGAGCACACAATGCAATACATAGATAATGTATTGTAGAATTGTACACTTGACACATAATCTTATTAACCAATATCGTTCCAATAAATCTAATGAAATTTTTTGAAAAATATAAATATAATGCTGCATCTTTTAAAGTTGAGATAAAATGCTCACTTACTGTTATTATTTAAAATTTAATAGGTACTTTTAAATGGTCAAGTAGTTACAGTTTTCTAACCAGATTAAGGCAATATTTATTAGAATAGTTTAGTGCAAAAATAGCTGGAAATTCAGGTGCCATAATTAATGCTTTTTCTGTTCTGTGTCTCAACTTCACCATCATCATTTCGTCAATACTTCAAAACAGTATAACAAGTAGGATTCTTATTTGGTGCTGTTCTAAGGAACATAAGGGGGGAAAAAAGATAGAAGCCCAAGAACTTACATGTACAACCGATGGACATGAACTAAACAGGGCGGGGGAGGGTGCAGGTGGGAGGGGATATGCAGGGAGGAGGGAAATATAAAGGGGGGAAATGGGAAAATTGTAATAGCATAATCAATAAAATACATTAAAATTTTTTTAAATGGAAAGAAAGAAAAAAGATAATGTCATCTGACCTACAGATTTCAAATCAAAATGTTAAATGATGGAATATTATAACCATTCATCACCTGAAAGGTTTTTTTGTTTTAAAGAAAAATTTTGCAGGATAATATTATAAAACTACCACAAAGATTCTGGGAAACATGGTGATAAAAACATTATTAAATGTAGCAATCATTTACAATGGGATGATAGTATATTATTGTCAGGAATATTTAAAGAAAACAATCCAAATAATGCACAGAGTTATAGTTACCAGGATTGTTTCACTTATTGAAAACATCTAATTAAAGTGTAAAATTAACCATGACTGTAAAACTGATGTAGTCCTAAGTGTGCTTATTTTGTGAGATTTTTTTTCCAAAATGATTTGATCATGTAGTCACGGCCTTGGTATGCAGACACTGTTGGGAAAAAAGTAGGAGTTGGAAAGTGTTGTATCTCTCTGGAAGCTCTAATAAAGAGCACCACCTAAAATTGCCTTCATTTTTAAGATTGTTCTCAATTTGACTAGATAAACTCTTAATATGACTAGTTACCAGAGAAGAGTACTTAAATATATGCATGATGTTATTGCAATTTTTCTTACACTAAAAAGTATTTTTGCTTTTTTAAATTTTTTTTAAAATACTTCATTTATTTATTTTTAGAGAGGGGAAGGGAAGGAGAAAGAGAGAGAGAGAAACATCAATGTGTGGTTGCCTCTCATGTGGCCCCCACAGGGGACCTGGCCTTGTAACCTAGGCAGGTGCCCTGACTGGGAATCGAACCTGCGATGCTTTGGTTTGAAGTCCTTGCTTAATCCATTGAGCTACGCCAGCCAGGGCTTGATTTTAAACCAAGTTTTATGAGTTTACACTCGCTCTATATACTAAATCTTCTATCCAGGTTTAAGCTACAAAATGATCAGTCACACTTGATTGAAACAGAAGTACAAATTTTTCACTCAATTCAGATATAAGTAGCTGAGAAAATAAGAAATAATAATTTTATTTAGTTTAAGGATATATGTACATATTTATATATACACATGAATTAATTTGAATGCATATGTCACTGAATATGGTCACTAGTGATTTTTATAAAATAAAAAAAGGTTAATAGTTCATTTAGAAACTCAAATACTTATAAAACCCATTTTCTTTTTTTTAACTATAAAATATCCAAGTTAGAGTATTTCTAACTAAATGAAAAATAACTTCTAAATAAAATTATGTTCTTAACATAATGGCTTACCATCAAAACATAAACATTTAATGAGATGCCTACTACTTCTCAATAGAGAGCTTCTAGTATCAACTATTACAATTTAAACTTTAACTGCTCACTCCAATACAGTTGCTAATGCTGTTGGGAACAACTCTTCCTCAGCATGTCCTGAGAACACTAAATTGCTTTTAACTTCTTATTTTGAAAAAAGTGTCTTTGTCATTTTTATAGAGTTATCATTGAGTTTCTTTTTCTTCTTCCTTTTTTGAAAGAATGAGGTATCATATTTTATGAAGTATTCCCAACATAAAGGAATGTATAGAAAATAATAGAAGATTATATGTCTTTAAAAATTTATATTTCTAGTTAGGATATAATTATATCTTAATTTATATATGTACACACACACACATATATCCTTTAGTAATATATAATATATTGGGTTGGCCAAAAAGTTTATTTAGTTTTTTCCATAAAATAAAGGACACATTTTTCATTTTCACCAATAACTTCATTGATTTGGATATTTTGAGTATGTTGGCTATCTTCCACATGGTAGAACATTGGTTGTTCTCAATGTCTCAGTTTGATCACCATCAGTTTGACTGGTTTGATCACTAGTCTACCTGACCACAGAGCATCATCCACTGAGAAATCTCCAGCATGAAATCTCACAAACTACGTTATTTTATTTTTTATTGTTTTTTTCTATTACAGTTGTCCCAATTATTTCTCTTTTGTCTTCCTCTACTCAACCCACCCTCTTGCCCACAGTCACTCCCCTCTCCATTGTCTGTGTCCATGAGTCATTTTGACATGTTCGACCAGACATAGCACCTTCTCCATACACTGCGTAAATTGGTTTTCATTTTTCATTTCAGTTGCATTTTACCCTGCTTGAAATAATAAAGCATAACATGCTGAATATGTTGTGTATTTTCTTCCATCTTCAATATTAAAATGACTATACAAAGATTCACCAATTTTGATGTTTTTCTTTAAATGCATGCTAATATTGACAGCTGTCACAATACAATCTAACAAAATTGTTTCAAATGAAGTTAAAGACATCTAAGTGCTACTAGAGCCACCTAATGAAAATATTTTTTTTAAAAACCAAACTTTTTGGCCCAAGCAATATATCACATAGTACGCATAACAATATACAAGGTCTGTCCTGAAAAAGTCCAGCCATTGTTAATATAATGAGAATGGTTTATACATCATCAACATAACCTGGCAACCAAGGAGAGTGTACTGAAATGTACATGCATGAACAATGACGACTTCACTATACTAGTTAGTGGGGGTGTTAGATGCCATAGAGTGAGCATGTGTACTGTGTGGCCATAGCATTCAAAATCACTGAGCAAGGACAGCAATAAATCTGCATCAAATTTTGCATTAAGCTTGAACATTCTTCTGTGGACACTATTCAGATAATTCAGAAGGCCACAGCTATGAACAACTGGTGACTGTCAGCTTCATCACAACGCACCTGCCCATGCATGACAGCTTGTGCAGAGGTTTTTGGCAAAACATCAAATCGTCCAGGTGACAGCCACCCTACAGCCCAGATCTGGTTTCTGCAACTTCTGACTTTTCACCTTTGAAAGGAAGGAGATTTCAGGCCATCAGTGAGATTCAGGATAATATGACAGGGCAGCTGATGGTGATTGGGAGAACTGTGTGAGGTCCCAAGGTGCCTACTTTAAAGAGGACTGAGGCATCATTGTCCTATGCATAATGTTTCTTGAATCTTATATCTTCGATAAGTGTCTCTATTTTTTATATTACATGGCTGGACACTTTCTAGAAAGACTTTGTATAATATTGTTTATATACACATATATAATATGTAACAGATAATTACATAATAATATATGAAATATATGATTTGTTATATATAAGAAGAATTCTTTTAAAATATATTTTATTGATTATGCTATTAAGGTTTTCCCAATTTCCCCTTTATACCACTCTTGACCTGATAGCCCACCTTCCTCCAGCAATCCCCCCTTAGTTCATGTCCATGGGTTGTGCATATAAGTTCTTTGGTTTCTCCATTTCTTATACTATTCTTAATATCTTCCTGTCTATTTTGTACCTACCAATCATGTTTCTTAATCCCTGCACTTTTTCCCCCATTCTCCCTCTTTCCCTATCCAGCTAATAACACTCCAAATGATCTATGATGCTATTCTTGTTCTAGTTATTTGCTTAGTTTGTTCTTTTAGATTCAGTTGTTGATAGTTGTGAATTTGTTGCCATTTTAATATTCATAGTTTTAATCTTATTTTCCTTAAATAAGTCTCCCTAACAGTTCATGTAATAGTGGCTTGGTGATGATGAGCTCCTTGAGCTTTACCTTGTTTGGAAAGCACTTTATCTGCCCTCCATCTAAATGATAAATTTGCAGGATAGAGTAATCTAAGTTGTAGGTCCTTGCTTTTCATCACTTTGAATACTTCTTGCCTGAAAAATTTCTTTTGAGAAATCAGCTGATAGTCTTACAGGAACTCCTTTGTAGGTAACTCTCTGCTTTTCTCTTGCTACTTTCAAGACTCTCTTTTTATCTGTAAACTTTAGCATATTAATTATGATGTATCTTAGCATGGTCCTCTTTCAGTCCAGCTTGTTTGAGACTGTCTGTGCTTCCTGGACTTATATGTCTGTTTTCTTCACAAATTAAGGAAGTTCTTTCATTATTTTTTTCAAATAGGTTTTCAATTTCTTGCTCTTCCTCTTCTCCTTCTTGTATCCCTATGATTCAGATATTGGTATATTTGGAGTTGTCCCAGAGTCTTCTTTTACTATCCTTATTTTTTTTTTGAATTCTTGTTTCTTCTTGCTGTTCTGGTTAAATGCTTATTTCTTCCTTTTGTTCCAAATCATTGATTTGAATCCCCCTTCCTCTCCTTCATTGTTGGGTCCCTATAGATTTTTCTTTATTTCACTTAATGTAGTCTTCACTTCTTCCTTTATGTTGTTGCCATACTCAGAGAGTTCTTTGAGCATCCTGATCACCAGTGTTTTGAACTCTGCGTCTGATAGGTTGGTTATCTCCATTTTGTTTAGTTCTTTTTCTAGAGTTTTGTTCTGTTCTTTCATTTGGGCCATATTTCTCTGTCTCTCCAATATGGTAGCCTCCCTCTGTGTCTGTGTATTAGGTAGAGCTGCTTTGACTCCCTGTCTTAGTAATGGCCTATGTAGTAAATGTACCTGTAAATTGTGTGGGTGGAGCCTTAGGTAATCGCCAGGGCAGAAAAACCTGCTTCACCACTTGAGACTCTGTGTGGGAGGAGGGATCAGAAAGGATACAGTGTCACTGCCTGGCCTCTGAAGCTTTGCCCAGCACTTGTCCCATTTCAGTCACTTTACCCACTTCCCATATGAGATGGGTGCCCCTCCAGCTGTTTCCCTGGTATTGAATCCCAGAGTGGGTGGGTTTGCATATGTTTTAAGACTGTGCAGGCCCTCAAGTGGAGTCTCCTGAAAATCCAGCAGTTTTATTCCATTGCCCTAACCCCCACTGGATTTTACAGGTAGAAGTTATGGGGATTTATTTGCCCAGAGCTGGAAAACTGGCCTGTGCAGTCTGGCCTGGGGCTGGGATCACTCATTCCCAAGATATCCCCCTGATTTTTATACACCACACATGACTGCGGGACCACCTGTTCTGCCACTGCTGCTGCTCCACGCCATACCATGTCTGTTCCTTGCCTCTCCACATGTCTCCACATCTCCATCCCTCCTACACATGTGGGTGGATGTGGCTTCTTTAAATCCATAGTTGTTGGACTTCTACACAGTTCGATTTTCTGACAATTCTGGGTGTTATTTGTTTTGACTAGTTGTAATTCTCTCTGTGGTTGCACAAGGAGGTGAAGTGTGTCTATCGCTGCCTGCATCTTGACCAGCAGTCATATAGAAGCCTTCTCTATTCTCATTTCATACTGCCTGTCCAAATACTGTTACTATTATAAATTTGACAGTCATTATTCACATGCATTTTTTCAAACCTTCATTTCACATGTGTTTCCACAAACCAAATATAATCTTTGCCCTGACTGGTGTGACTCAGTTGATTGGAGCATCATCACATAAACTAAAAGGTCATAGTTCCAGTTCCTGGTCCAGGCAGATGCCTAGGTTGTGGGTGCAGCCCCCAGTTGAGAGGCAACTGATCAATGTTTCTCTCTTACATTGAGGTTTCTCTCCCTCTCTTTCACCTTTCCTACTCCCCTCTCTAATATCAATAAGCCTCAGGGGAGGAGATGTACACATACACACACACACACACACACACACACACACACACAAAACAAAACAACAAAAAGACAAAACAAACAGAAACTGAAGCCATTAACTTTTCTGACTACTTTTCACTTATCTCCAAATATGTTTTCCCAAACTAATTAATATTTTATTAATATGTAAATATAATATTCAGGAAAAAAAATTCAGCAGTTGCTGCAACAAGCATTATGTTCGTAAATATAATCAAGAAATAATTTTTCTACTTCTAAATGGGACATAAAAAATCATTGGTTTCTACTTCACAATGTCATTCACATGGAAAATGCTGATAATGTTTACTCTGGGATTTTGATCATCTTAGAGGACCTTCCCCATGAAAGCAGAAAATATTATATCTTTTAGTATTCCACTTTAGGTTTAATTGAAATCAAATTGTTTTAGTCATCAAGAAAGGATAAACTCATTACAATGAATAATGTACAATAATAAGACATTTTTGAAGCCTTCATATTTGCTAATACTGTTTTAAAAATCTGTCATTTTCCCATGGCTTTACAAAATATCACTTGGTAATCCTTGAAGCCTTGATCTACTGTTGGAGTCTGCCCTGCCTGGTCTCAGGAAGCTGTAATCCCCCATGGCTAAGGCTGAGTGAGAGACCTCCAGACCAGGAGCCACTAAGGAGACAAAACTTATTTCCCTGGCATGAACGCTGCCTGTTCTGTGCCACTCTGCCCAGAATCCCAGCAGGAGTTCTATCAGCCCCTTTGAAAACTACCTATTCCTTTTGATCTTCCCTGCCAGACTGTAATCCACAAACAGTGTCTATATTCTTAATAAAAGCCTGCTTGGGCAGGAAAATGGGGCACTCTCCACAAGAGAAAGTAGCCATTTCATCCCTATTTCTCCACAGGACTCAATTGTCCCTGTGTATGTTTTTCTCGTGTTTCGACGAGCATCCACAGCAGGGATGGATACTGCTGGCCAGTATCCACCACAATATACAACTGTCTTTCTGTGACAGCTAAGAAAGTCAGACTTTCAAAGTGGAGCACTAGGACTGTATATTTGTATAATATTGTGTAATTTGTAGTGTTCAGCATTTCACATTTACCTCAGATTCTTCAGATGTAAATTCTGAGTCAGACAATCCCTTCAGCTCACTCCTTTGGTCATGTATATTTAGCCTTTATGACTTGAGACATGAACACCGAGCTGTACCAGTGGACTAACATCAGCAAATGATAAATTCAAACACACACACACACACTCTCTCTCTATACATATATATGTGCATACACATATATGCAAACTTTGAACAGGGAATAGACTATCACTCTCATAATTTAAATATAGACAGTAATATTTTTAAAACTGAAAACCTAAAAGGTTAATAGGTTGATTCTCATCATTCATGGTAATTATGGTCTATAAAGTCCCCATGACTTCTTTAAATTTATTGCCCCAATTGTTCTACCAAGATGCTGGCATTATGAAAATGTAAAGGGCAGACGCATGAAAACTCAGCTCCTAAAATATTTCTCATTAATGGTAATGACAAAATAATTGATTTTCTAACTAGTAAACTAGTATCTTTTTCTAATTTTGCCTAAATTCTTAGTTAATTTTTAGGAAAATCTATGCACTTAATTATCAAAAACATAATCATTATTAACTTATTCTACAAGAATGATATGATACTTCATTCAGTACAAAAATGTCAGTCTTCACTTTGGTGTGCTTGCTTATGTAATGCATATTATTCCACAATATATTTTATTAAATTACTTCTGTTTTACAATCTGGGATTAAAAAACAACCAAGCTACATATACATAATTATATGATTATGATTGTTATACATTATTATATATAATATTAAAATTGTTTATATATATATATATGAAACCATTTTTAGCTGATATGCTATTAACAGCAATGGTTGGCCAAATCTGGCCCATAAGCTATCATCTGCCAAACTTTGATACAGAATGTGATAAATAAAAGTTATGTCTTTGTGGTGGTCATGCAGTAAGAACATATTGCCTTCTTTGGCAAATTTGATTGCATGTTGTTGTTTAATAGACAGAGACAAAGCATTTGTAAAAATAGCCTATTGCCAAATTACAGTATTTTTCAACATGAGAATATTGCAATACAAATACAAAGTTTAACACAAACAAGGAGAGTCATCTTAGATTATTGTGACAGAGGATACCACTTTTCTGAAACTGATGTTGAAGTTGGGTTAAATGAGTAATCACACAGGATTGTCTCTATTTCAACCCAGGTCCCGACCTTCAGTTCCTAGTACTTCGTTTGACCCAGATGATTCACAATTTTCATTACCACCCTTAGCCAGTGAGGAGGGCAGGTGCTTAAAAAGGAGCATTTCTGAAAATTTTCCTTTATTGGATATGATTTGTGGTTATCTTATATCAGTGCAATTTTCTAGGCTTTCTCACAGTATTTTCATCTTCAATCATTTAAAGCTTTCAGGAAAAACTGTAACCATCATCTGCAAATTCATATTAACTTCTTAGCAAATACAAAATCTGATTTCAAAAACACCTTGCATACCAGGCACCCTGCACCCATCCCTTGTACCCAGGTGGTGACTGGCAGCTTCATTTCACTCAGCCTCTCTTTATGCCCTTCCAAGCACAAAAAGCTAGAATTTTTTTTCTCTTCTTTACAACTTACATAAGCAGCTCATTTGTAAAAGAAAGAAAGAAAGAAGGAAAGAAAGAAAGACAGAAAGAAAGAAAGAAAGAAAGAAAGAAAGAAAGAGAAAAAAGTGTTCCCTGTAGTTTTCAAAAGTTGCTTTGAAAAATGTTATTTCTTGTGTTTTACAACACGGACTGTCCAGCTGGATAAAGAACACTTGGGCAGGCCAAGGAGTCCCACAGTGTTTAAGACCCTTCAGCTTCTTATCCATGTTTTTGCTCCATGATTTCCTAAACACTCACTGAAGTCTCTTTCCTGACTGACTTTGCATCTTTAATTCACTCTATCTGTCTGCAAAGGACTGTTATCTGATGAGTGGTACTCAGAAAAAACCTTCTGGCATGTACAAGAATTCTTTAAATTAGCCAGATTGCCACCAGGTTTAAGTTTGCAAGGAGACCCTAGTTAAGGAGAGTTTTAATTGGATGATAGGTAGTCAGGCTAAGGAATGCTACAGTTTCCACAATCTCTGCAGTGAGAACTGGATCTAAATTCTAGCCAGGAACCAATAAAGGGTAAAATGAGTAACAAAATGTGACTTGCCTTCCAAAGAACTCGGCCCCTTCCTAGTTACTGTCATCGTGTAACCTCCCTAAATCTCAGGTTCATTTGCACTGAAGGAGTAATCATCATGTTTAAGCTCACAGGGATTTTAGGCCCCAATTAGATATGATGCATGGAAGTGTGGGGTTCACTCTGAAAGGGCTACATCATAGTAGGACTTCTGTTGGCTTCCCTCCCGGTGAGGATTATTTTCCCTCCAACTGGGCTCACACCATCTACAAGCTGGATCTCATCATTCACCCAGTGCTTTTGGTCTTTCCATAGATCCGATACACTATCTGTCCTCATATTTGGAAACACAGTTTATCCTTTTGGAATCACAATTTTGCAGAAGCAAAGCAAAGCTTTGCCTGGCCGTCACTGCTGTCATTCTTCACTCCAGTCCACTCCCTCCCAGTACACTGCATCATCCCCCAGTCATCTTGTTGGCAGCCTGCGTGACATGAAAAGAATTCGAAGGGTGGATAACTGCAACTTACTGAGTTCCCTATCGACAAATTCTTTTTATATTGTTCAATGAATTCAGTGAAGAAAAAAGACAAACCAATTATTTTTTGGAAAAAATGCTATTTTTGTCACTTAACTGTTTCTCATTTAAATTGGTATTACAGTGAAAGCATTCCAAACAGATTCTAAGTCTAAAACTCAAAGCATCTAAAACAGAATCTAAGTTAAATAATGACCTCATGTGATAAAACTCATTTTTTCTCAGCAGAGTAGTTAATTTGAATTAGAAGAAATAACTCATAATAATGATGTTCTCTGAGCACTAACTTTGGAAACTTAGGTTTGAAAAATACCATCCCTGTGACTAGCCGTGGGTTCTATTGTCACAGTAACACTGATCACAGTAAAGTTGGTTACAAAGATAGAGCATGAATTAATGATGATACACTGATCTGGGTGTGTGTGTATGACTAACACTTTCATTATGGATTTTTCCAGGACTTGCAAAGCAATGTTTGTCAACTTCCTAAACCAGAGTAGTAACCTCTAAAACAAAGCAAGTGCAAGATACAAAATAACATCCTTGAGGCTTGCAGTGTTCCTGAAAATTAAGTGTATCCCCAGGATAGAAGGTGTGCAGAACAAGGACAATGAAGGAAGCCTTTTATCCTTCTGAGCATTTTTTCACTGAACACTGAGTTCAGTGCCAGGGAAAGGTTAAGTATTGTATGGGGGTGTATTAAATATGAATTGGAAAATGCTACTGGGAGTGTAACCTGAACACCAGAACCTGACTGTGCCTGCCAAGAGAACAAGGGAAATTATTACCGACATTAAAATTTCGTACTTACTCAGCCCCCATTGTCTCTGGAAAGGAAAGCACGTGGGTTGAATGAAATGAAATCTGAGCATGCTTCTGGTGATGCTGGCAATCCAAGGGCACTGAAGTAAGGGGTCCTACGGAAAGCAGAGAACAATAATTGAGACCCTTCAAATAGCCTTTCCTTCTGACAACAAAAGGAGGCTTATTTTACTCATTTGTAAAATATACAAAACATGTATCTAAAGGAATAAAGATCATGCCTTTAAGTTTATTATGACTTTAGTTGTTCATGACAGAAAGTAATTTGATTTTCATGAAATGTTTTTGAGTGTAGACAGGGAAAAATGTTAATCAAATGAATATTAAAGAAGATAAGCCTGAAGCTCATTTATTTATTTATTTATTTATTTTTGCTGTGTTTGTTGAACACTAACTATATACAAAACACCTTCCTAGAAGCTCCAGCTGTACAGTCCCACCTCTCCCCAGAAGTACAGTCTGGTGGAGAAGATTAAACAGCCCCACCAGTTGGTAAGTGTCAAGGATTGCACTACAATAACCAGCCTAGTGTTCTTTAACCACACTGTTAGAGAAACATCGTCCCCACGGCCAATCACAATTACTGTCATTCATCTCCCTCTATCACCAAGCCCAGAAATGGGGCAACTTATGATTTGTCTCCATCCAATTTTCCAAATTTTTCCAGAAGTGTTATTTATGTCTTAGAGACAAGAAAGAGAAAACATGGGCCTGGGTTAATTTTCATAAAAATAACAAAAGAGAACTCTATTGACCATAATTTACAAGTGTTTCTCAAAGCAGACATAATAAACATTTTACAAAGTACAAGTATAATGCAATGAAATGGTGGAGCATTGAATACAAGGGATTCCAAGGGAAAAAAATCCCAAGAATCATGGATTCACTGGGCTGAAACAATGGCCAGTCTGTCTCTGAACACTCTGTCACAGGCGGCAGAAGGCACAAGCTGAGTGCAAGACTTGAAACGTCTGTTCTTTAAAATCATCGTCCTTTTGTGGAATTTAAAGTATAAGTGTCAAAAGAGAAATCCATGCTGTCTTTTGAAAAAGGACCACCACTCTAAACAGAGCTTCCTGCCTACTAACAAATACGTCACATTTCCACAGAAGACATTGGTACGTTGGGACTTGAGTCAATGGCAGAAAACTTACATTAAAACATATAAATGAACAAAATAAACAAACAAACAGAAACAGACTTACAGATAGAGAACAAACTGATGGTTGCCAGATGGGACAGGGTATGGGGGCCGGGGTGGGGGGGAATGTGCAGGGATTAAGTGCAAATTGGTAGTTATAGAGGAGTCATGAAACTATACAGTACAGCACAGGGAACATAGTCAGTAATATTGTAATAATTGTGTATGGTGTTACATGAGTCCTAGACTTATCACAGGATGACTTCACAACTTATACGAAGGTCTAACCACTATGTATATGCCTGAAATTAACATTGAATTTCAACTGTAATTGAAAACTTAAAAAGAAATAAAACATATAAATGACAGTTTCCACAAAAAGTATTATTTTTTAACAACATGGAAACTCACATTAAAAACAAACATGCCCATCTACATATCCTTGCTTTAATTGCCTTTTAAAACATACATTACATAAAATATACATGTCCTCTAATCTGTCAAAAAAATTATTCTAATTCTAGTACAAAAATAGAAGCCATGCTTTGATATAGCTGATATACATTTTGGTACAGCTGGTATACATTTTGTACTCCGTTTTTGAAGTTCAGTTGATGTTAGAAACATAATAGATTGCTCAATATTGTAGTTACATTGGATGAAGTTGTGGAATTTAACTATCAAAATATTTTGGTGGGGGTAATTGGTCAAGTAAAGTAGTTGAATTTCCAGAACAGCTACAGGTAAGGATGCATTGGTTATCTTTAGCACATAACAGAAAACATGCTGGAAACAATGTTAGCACAGGCAAAACAAAGGTAACATTTTTATGAATATAAACATTTCACCTGTTTCTTCTCAGAGAATCATGCCTGCCTCCTTAAATTTGAAACCTAATTGGAATCATAACCATCGTCATCGTCATCATCATCATCACCTTAACTAACATTTATTGAAAGTCACTACACATTAGCTAAAATTTTGCTGATGCTTCATCCCTAACAGCAAAAACTGTATGCTGTGATGTGTGTATGCTAATAATTTGTATCAACAAAATGACTGAGAAATAGCCAGAGTGACAGACCCAGTGCTAAGTGGTACAAATTGAAGTAGGCTTTCCAGATTACTTAGCTAAGTACCATTTTCATATTTCCATTTACATCAGTGATCCCTTTTGCTTTTTCAGAAAAGGAAATTTCCAATTTGGAGGGTTTAAACTTCTTGCAGATGAGTACAAAGTAACAAATGGCCCCAGGGCGTAATGTACCTGGAATGCTGCGGTATGTTGAAGTGGTTACGCTATTATGTTAAAGCCAGATTCATTTCAGCCCTCGGTGTCTCAGTGTCTCATTTTCAGTTTGAGAAAATAACTTTCAGGTCATTGTTCTTCTGAGAACGAATGGTTGAAAGAAAGTTGGAATTCCAAACAGTAAAGTTTCTATGAAAGGGATAACTATTGTAAATTTGAGAGCGAAGATATTTTACATGATTATTTTAAACATTCAAGCTGAGAAGAGAAGCTGGGTTCATGAAGTGTCTGCTGTCTCCTTCAACCACTTCATTGCACCAAGGAATCAATGGGAGAGAAGCTTTGGAGAGATGAGTGATTAAAGAAAAAAAAAAAAGAATCTGAAAGAATTGATTCTAGAAGAATCTGAGAAGCATCAATCTGAAAGAAAAAAAAATACACCTTCACTCAAGGACTTTACTGAAGATCCACCTAATTAAATTCAAAGAAAGTCATCCTACTTCTTACCCTTGTTTCCCTAGTGAGCAAAACATGGGAGGGACAGAGTAGGGGACAGCCTGGAATTACTGCCAAGTAAAAGTAACCAGTCACAGCGGTGCCACTCCAGAGCCCAAATAAAGTAACCCGATGCCAGAAGTACGAAAATCCTTCCTTCACACTCTCAGCCCCTACCTCTAATGCTTTCTTCGCTTTTCAAATGGCTAATGGAGTCATTTTTGACAAGTTTTTCCCAGTTCTTTCCACTTCCATGCCTCAGAGGCAGATGAGAGCACATGAGGTTTCCAAGGAGATTACCAATAAATGGAAACTATTCTTGAATCGTGAGGGACTGAAAACTAATATGCATTGGAAGTGATATTTTTTTCCCCTGAAAAACCACTGGACTTGTGTCTTCCCAAGAGAAGAAAGATAAGGTGACAGTAGCCATCATATCAGGGGCACAGTACGAGTGGGGGGCCTTCCCCCAGGAAATGGGAAGGAAGAAATCACAAGACAACAAGTGACTAAGGAGCCCAGATTCATCCCGGTGAGGTATCGCCCAGGAAGTTACCCTAGGTGACCCCAGGAGCTTTGTTGGTCTCTACCACATCCGGCCACTCAGTACACATTGAAAAGTACAAAGTTTATGTCAGGAAAAAGTAGTTCAACTTCACAAAGCAAAAAGTAAACTGGCAATAAAATTTGATAATCACTATCAATAAAATGGGTAGTAAAATTTCCCAATTTAAATGGACTTCACAGAGATTTATATTTGTCTCTGGAAAATAGATACAGTAAAATGTAGACTAATTGGAGAAACTATAGTTATATTTATTTCTAGAAAACAGAATAGACAGACTTATTTGGGGGTCAGCCCTCTACTAAGCCCTTCCTGCCATGACCAGAGACAAAATCCTCAGCAGCATGAACTAGCCATGTGGCCGCACAACAAGTTTCATATTCTCATGGGCATGTTCCATGTGATGAGCATGAACCAGCCATGTGACCCCATGACCAGTTTAATATTCTTATGGGCACGTTCCAGGTAATGAAACTGACTTTGAATAATTGCCACTGACACTTAAATGCAGGTCACTTGTTCCTTTCACCATTGTCATAGCACCCCACCTTGTCAGAACAGCTAACATTCTGTTCTGTAAACACGTGGTTGTGTTCTCTCATGAGACCTAGGTCCCCCCATGGCAGGAGGGACATGAAGCACATGAGAACAATTGCCTAGCATGGTCTTCTACTTGGCAAAAACTAAAATTAAAAAGGTGTTACATAAACATATGTTTGACTCAGGGTTGACACTCAGAGAGTTTTATGGTGGGAAAAAAAATTATAAAAGTATAAATGTATTCTATGAAAATTAAGAACATGCCTACACTTCTTTAGATGTTCTATTTCATATATAAAGTTCAGTAACAATTTTGCCTTTAGCTGGGAGAAATGTGAAATGTCTAACTTGAATCACAAAGTTAGTGTATTCAACATAAACTGTTATCACTTTGCCTCTACATGTTAAGGTTATGGTGATTTGTATTTTACTTTTTATAATTATATTCTTTAGGGTTTTTTAAGTGGATGTGCAATGATATAGTAAAGAAAAATGCAATTATATGACAATAAAACAAGTGAAAGTTTCCAAAGTAATAGATGTTCCTGAAAGGCAATAAAATATTGTGTTAGAGGTTTTTTCACTAAAATATAAATCAGGGTCATATGTGACTAAAAATTTTGTTCATGCCAAGTGAGTCCATTCCGAGTTGGAAGACAATTTTAATTGATTTAATAACCCTTATTGCACCATAAGACTAAAATTTCAGATTTTAAAAACTAATGGGACTTCTTTGCTTTGCCAAATTACTGGTTTATTCATGAATCATTATTTTCTCCTAACAAGTGCTATTGAATTCTCCACAGGGGAAGAGAAATACTTTCCAAAAATCTCTCTGCCTAAAATTACTTAGAAAAAAATCTTAATAAACTGCTTTCTGTTTCCTAGAAAAATCCTAGGTCAGCATGGTAGTTACATTATAAAGATTTGTATAATTCTTAGATGGAAAACAGCCATCATAAATATATAATTTTACATAAGCCAAGATCTACAGGAACTAACTGCATAATCTTTATTTTTCCTTCAATTGGTCATAACGTTTTGGGGTAGCTACTGTTGCAGGAATTGATCGAATGCCAAAATATTCAATAGCAGAAGATTCTATGACACATTAAAAGGATAATCAAGGAATGCTCATCCACAGTTTTGACAAATAAAATTTGAAATTAGGTCTTCATGGACATTAATTTAAAATGTCTGTTGCAAAACTCAAAAGCAGTGAGAACATTTTTATTTCGACTTCTTACATAGCATCCTGATACATGATGCTCCCGAACACCTCCTACTAGTATTAAACATTGCTAATGGTTACGTCTACAGGACACACACACACAGACCACATCCCCCCAAATCAAATCACCTAGGTATTTTGTCTGCATAGTAACAAATACTCAAATATTTAAACGTATGATGCTAAATAATTTTCTCCTTCACAAGGGTCCTAATCCTCAGTTCTCTTTAAAATAGGGACACAACCACAGCTGCAGCTACTAAGAGAATTTTTGTGAGCAGCATTTTACACAGAGATGCAGAAGTATTTGCTGCACTTTATAAAGTTATGATTTCTTCCATGCTATTATTTTGTTTATTTATTAATCATTTTCATTGTTATTCTATTACAGTTGCCTCAATTTTCCCCCCTTTGCTCTCCTCTTCTCACCCCACCTCCGCTCCCACAGTCAGTTCCCACAGTGCTGTCCCACGGGACTGGGGAGTGTTACGCTAAGTGAAATAAGCCAGTCGGTGAAAGACAAATACCATCTGATCTCACCTGTAAGAGGAAACTAATGAACAAAACAAACTAACGGACAAAATAGAACCATAGGCATGGAAATGTGGAACAGACTGGCAGTGACCAGGGGGGTTAGAGGAGGCGGGTAATGGTGGTACAAAGTTATAGTTTATCACACAGATAGCTTATGTTACATGGTGCATGTTGTCACAGTGCGGTGTAATGGTGAAGGACATAAACTATGACCAGAAAATGTGGATTTAAATTCTGCCTCTACCACTGTCATTTTTGAGCAAGCTCTTTAACCTCCATGAACCTTGGTTTATTCATCTACAAAAGAAGGGATAATATGCAATTCAGAAGTCTTTAATGAAGATTAAATCAGAAAACCCAAGTAAACTGCTTACAGCAATGCTTGGAATAAAGTACACATTTAGTAAATGTTGGCTAGGGTTATGACACTCCAAAAATAACATCTATCACCATCATCATTTAATTTGTTCTAATGATAATTTTTAGGGGTAATACAATCACTTCTTTAGAATTATGAAAATTGAAGTTCAGTCACTTGGTCATGGTCATGAAACCTTGCTCAGACCTATGTGTTTTAATTCCAAACCCAGTGTTTTATCTGTTAGACTATGCAGGGGGAAATCAACAAAATCAAGGTAGTTTTAGTTGCTCACTGCTCTGTAGGTTCATAGTACTCAATGGAACTGGCCTTGCTCTTAAAATCAAGTAAACTAGCCCTGGCTGCCATAGCTCAGTGGATTGAGTGCGGGCTACAAACCAAAGCATTGCAGGTTCAATTCCCAGTCAGGGCACATGCCTGGGTGGCAGGCCACGGCCCCCAGCAATTGCACATTGATGCTTCTCTCTCTATCTCTCTCTTTCTCCCTCCCTTCACTTTCTAAAAATAAATAAATAAGATCTTAAAAAAAAAGATCCATGCTTAATTTTAAAAAAATCAAGTAAACTGTGTATGACTCGAGAATCACCATGAATGTTTCTACATTAAGAGGTAGGATTTTTGTTCCTGAATCTCCTAACACTTAATGTTAAAAAGCTAAATATCTATAGAAGATATTGAAAATAAGCACTGTAAATAGAAAGCATTTCATTACAATTGAGCAAGCAGCTCTCTGCTTCAATTATTTCTAAAACTGAAGTCCACTTTATTTTTTTTAATTATTTTATTGTTCATGTACATGTGTCTGAATTTAATCCCCCCACCCCAGCCATCCCCACCTCCCTCCCCTGACTGCACCCCCCTTGGTTTTATCCATATGTCTTTTATAGTTGTTCCTCAAAACCCTTCCCCCCTTGCCTCCATTATGCCCTCCCACTCCCCTCTGGTTACTGTCAGATTATTCTTAATTTCAATGTCTCTGGTTATATTTTGCTTACTTCTTTGTTTTGTTGATTAGGTTCCACTTAAAGGTGAGATCATATGGTATTTGTCTTTCAGTGCCTGGCTTATTTCACTTAGCATAATACTCGACTAGAAAGCATTATGCTAAGACCACTTTAAATGACTAATTGAAGGAACTGAATGCAAATGAGGTACAGAGAGTTAACCTAGGGTGTGGTGAGGCTCCAACTACAGCTGCAGTGCATGGTATGGGCTCTGAGGCAGGGAGCAGCTCCCCCTACAATAAGATGGTATCCGATACGAGCTTTCATAGCCCCAGTTCCATCTGGAATGGGTCCTGCCTGCTACAGACAGACGTTGGATGAATATATTTGCCAAGAGTCCAGTAGTGCAGGCAGCTGTTATAGCTACTGTGCCCTCCAAGTGGTCTGTACCCATCTGTGGACATCATTGGAAAATTCCTAATGCTTCTGTCCAATTGCTGACTTTTGTTGGCCAGTTGCTGCTGGGATAACCTGATCCAAGTGCACTCTGCTCTCAGTGCTGACCAGCCAAAAACCAGTAGACAGGACTTGGAACCAAAAAAATATTAAGCTTATTAAGCTTGCTGCAGGAGGGATAAGAGAACACCATGGGGATTTTAGTTTATGTTTGGAGAAGATTCAAGGAAGAAGTCTCAAGGAAGCAGAGGTCTGTCTGAGTAGAATGTTGTCTCAAAGCAAGAAACATGGGCATCGGTAATTTCTTACCTAGGAGGCAGAACTAACAGAGTAGGGCTAAAGCTATCATTGAATAAGAAGCATTGGTCACTTAATGTCATCCAGGAGAGGGAAGTGTTTGGCATTTTTATGGTTCGGGCAATTCTATTGGTTCTCCGTTCAGGACTAGCTATAGTGATGTCTTGTTTTGTCATGTTGCATTGTAGTCTGCATCTGAGGTTGATGCTGTAAAGAATTATGTTCTAAAATGAATACCACAGTCTGGTGGTCATAGATGCAACTAGCTCCCTGAGAGCTCTCTGGGGATTTCTTTCTCCACCTCACCACTGTGTGCATGCTACCCTTTCTTCTCTTCAGGCAATAGGGAGAGATAACAATGGGTATCAATGTGGGGAGTAGTAAGATGACTGACAGGAGGTGGAAAAGCAGAATTTACTTCTATGGCAGCAGGAAGAGGGGTATGCCTTAAGGATATGAGATGCACAGGAATGTCTTATTTAAAGAGATAAACAGATGCAGGCTTAGGGTCAAGAGAATTCATCATGTTGGGCAGCCAAGCAGGCAGAACAGTACAGTACAGACTGCTGATCATGGTTTCTGTACTCTAGAAGCTTACAGAGTAAAAGACCAACATAATTTTGATATTATTATTACATTTATTACAAAGACTAAGGTTTCATGTGCAACATGCAAAAGGTCAAAAGTTTTTCTCAAATTCAATAATAGCACAATATCTGTTTTTATTCAATTCTCAGACAAAAAACATATGTAAAGTAGTTACTGTGCAATCTATCATTTTCAGGATGGCTGACTCAGAATAAGCACAGGACTCCATCCCCAGCCCACCAAACTCTAAAGCAACTTTTAGAAAAAGTTGAAGCAATAAATCAATGAAAAGTCATACACAAATTTGTGAAAATCATAGTGAAATTTTTGGTAGGCAATGTGGATGTTTAAAGGGCCCGATTAAATGTCACTGCTTATTTCCTTGATGATGTGCAGACCACCTGAGTGGTAAAAGAGAATTAATGGGCCGATAGAGAAGAAATATCATCTTTATTATTGGTAAATACTTTACTGGTGGTTGTGACTTAGCTGTGCAGTAATACTGGCTTCCTAATTCTAATGGTAGAATGAAATACGTGGACACACTGAGTCACACACCTGATTCACTGGTGACCTCCTTACATGAGGACCAGACCCTTTAGAATTTAGAACCTGGAGTAGTTGGATATAGTATGTGTTCCCTTTGGGCAGCTGAATCTTGAAAGGAGACAAGGGAAGGTATGGAGATATACCAATCCTTTACCCTAAACATATAAACAAGAAAGTCACTTCTCCTCCTTTTGAAAAGAATGAATGATGCAACAGACAGAGAGATCAAGAGTGTTAGAGACAGTGATGACTTTGTTCCTGAAATACAAATTCAGAAAAAGGGGTTTCCTCAATGGGGTAGATTTCCGCAGTCATCACAGCCATGTTCGCTGGCCCTGGTGTGTTTCCCAGTCTACAGGCAAGACAGAACCAACAATGTCCATTTAAAAACTGCTGCTTGGGCAGAGATACTGGCTGTACCTGGGAGACCAGCAATGCTCTGGAGGATTAGAAGGTAGCCACCAGTGTACTGTGTCTCCCTCAAGCCTACTCCATCCTCCATTCTTATTGAAAACTGTACGCAAGCACAGTGAACAAGACTTGGGAGCTAATTCCAGCTCCTGGCTCCAGTGAGGCTACACCGGAGAGGCAGCGAACAATCTGCCAAGGAATATTGACCTGAAGGGTCAACCCAAAATAAATATAATCATATTTTCAATGAATGACCATACCATGAAAGGCTTGAGGGGAGGACACAACAAACAAAAGAATTTACACTTGAGGAAACAATTAAAAGGCAATCACACAAAGACTTTAAAATGACTTCTATTTAACATCTTCAGAGGAATGAGAGTATTCCATGAAACAAGAAAAAGCAATCAGGAGTAATAAGAGATGGTTATTAACTAGCAAAGCATTGCAGCTAAGGACCCAAATAACCTGAGCTCAAATCCTAGCTCCAACAATTGTGACTGATTACTTTGCTATTACTGATTGTGGTAATGGCAGTGGTGGTGGTGAATGACAAAGAACAGCCACACTTTGAGAACTACTGCATTTGAGAAGCCAATAGCAGGTGCAGATGTTCAAAAGAAAGTTGGCAAGTAGCTCTGGCTGACGTGGCTCAGTGGACTGAGCACTGACCTGCAAACCAAAAGGTCGTCAGTTTGATTCCCAGTCACAGCACATGCCTGATTTGCAAGCCAAGTCCCTGGTTGGGGGCATGCACAAGAGAGTTTTCGCTCACACATCAATGTTTCTCTCCCTTTTTCCTTCCCTTACCCTCTCTCTAAAAATAAATAAATAAAATCTTTTTATAAAAAGAAAGTTGGAAAGGTAGTCAAAGAACTTAGACTGATTGTGAGTTAACTACCTAGAACTGATAGGTTTAAACAATGGATTGTTAAAGAGCAAAAGAAATAGAATAAACTCAGCTCTCATTAAAAAATATGATTCTGTTACAAAATTCAATATAAAAAAAGTATCAGTATTTCTAGTAGCCCCAGGATTGCCATTTTTGAAAAGAAGATGAAAAAGTTTTGTATGCTTATCTTGTTTGAGCTTATAGTAGGCCAAATATTTCTGGGGGGGATCTCAGACATGTGTGCATCACTCTGTCCCTGAGGTCCTCTCTCTGAAGCAGGGTGATCAAACAGTGTGGTCTTGAAAGCACCTTTCAGACCTGACTTCTAATCGTTCATGACCTGTGGCCAGAGTTCTTTTTAATTTAACAACAAATTGACCAGACAAAAAGGAATATTCCCTGTTCACTTTTATTTCAAGAGCTTGTGATTTCCCTTCAAAAAGTTTATTTCATCTTACCACAAAAATATAAAATCGCCCAAACCCTACCTCCAGTCTTAAATTCCCTTCAACAAGCATTTGCTTGATTCTATGTGCTGGATTCTATGCTGAATGGATTATTTAGTCTTATTTTTATTTCCTTTAACCTTTATGCTCATGCTATCTTTTATATTCTACTTATAGTGAGTGACTATATGGACAATATCATCACCAAAAATATTGGTGAAGCTTTATATTTATTGTACTATGTCTAATAGATTATAATTTTACTATGCCCTCTAAAAGTTTATCATCTAAATTTTAAGCTTCTTCAGAAAGTAATTTTCTAATATTAGTATTGATAAACTTATTTTATGATATTTTGAAGTCATCTACTCTTTTATTCTTTCAATATTTAAGAAATACCTAATGATATACTTTTATTTGAGGTTAGTGGCAATACATACTTGATTATTTTTTACATAGAAAACTACAGATTTTAAAATAGAAGGAATTTTATTTTCTCTTAGAATTCTCAAATTTGAAAACAAATAAAACAAATAATTTCTAAGCTCTAGAAACCAGTTCTTCATAAGAAAAACAAAACATTTTTTTCTATAAAACAAAATGCAGTGGCTCCTGAGATAGATACTCTGGTGCTATTTTGGAAGTCATTTGGTCTAAGGAGATGAATAATCTATAACATCTGCAAACAAAAATTTAAAGTCACAAATGAGAATATTTCATCCTACAATAATGGCTTAAATACATTAGAGGGTTTAGTGTAGTAACTAATATATTTCATGGTCTCTACATAAATATTAGTTATCTCAGAACAAAGAAATCAAGAAAGCAAAACATGATTTTTCATATAAACTTCTGATAGGATAAATGCTATTCATGTCCTGAAATAAAATGATCAGAAGTAAAATTAAGCAGGAAATTAGCACTTCCAAAAAATATAATTTAAAAATGCTTCAGCAAAGTTTCTTGGCCTTGCAGAAGCTTTCTTTTCACATCCTGTTCTCCATGTGCCCAGAGAAATGGCACACATGGAGGGAGAGAAAGCCGTATTCTTCTCCCATCCTCCACCTCAGTTTCCAATTCTCAAAGGAACGTTGGAAGAGCCTTGCAAAAAGGCACAAAATAAAATATAAGAAATAGAAAGGGAAATAGGGAAATAGGAAACCAAAAGAGAAATAACGCGGTTAACAGAGAAGTTAGTACTACAGAAGTGTATTAGATTCTGATGGCATTAGAATTCTACATAATTATTAGGAGGAGACACATATTTTACTCTAAGTTTTTGTAGCACCAAATGCAAAAATAAAAATATGATCAGTTATTCATTTCACATTTTCTATTGATAAAGTTTATTTGTAGCTTCAAGAAGGCAGCTTTTTTTCCTTGCTTGATCTGAAAGATGTCTTTCTCATGAGTTGTCATTAATGGGACAGGGAGGAGGAAGAAAGTGAGAATATGAAGAGAACAAAAAATGAAGTGGGTGTGGGTAAAGAGAGAGCAACCCCCAACCAAAAAGACTCTGCTGGTCATTACAGCTGGTGTCACAGAGAAAGAAAGAGCCAATTGGCCTCTGGAAGGAGGTGCATCTTTGTCTAATTTTCCATAAGCCTCTTTGCCATCTCTTGTGAGGAAATCTAGTAAACAATAATTACTTTTCTCTCTGCAGAGCTCAGAGGTCTGAGTTGCTACTCTTGCCTTTTGCTAATATAAGCTCATTGTAAATTTGTTCATTGACCACACAAAACCACTTTGAAATAAATGTAAATAAAATGCTTTAGAACATTTTATAGAAAAGTGAGAAATTCCGTGCCCTCTTTCACTGAGCTAGTGAAGAACATACCAGAGAATAAACTAATATACAGTTCTTTGTTAATACCTAATAGTAGTATATCAATGATTTTGATTTTTGTTTTTATTGCTTTGGAGCTCTCTCTTTCTCTCTTACACACACACACACACACACACACACACACTTGCCTGGGATTTGAAAATAGAATTGATAACTAACAAAAGAGAAATTCAGGTAGGTACTCACATGATCACTTTTGTAATCTAAATAAAACCTGAAATGTAGAACAAGTGCCTTTACTTCATTGGATTTATCCAATTGGTCATGGGTATTAAAAGACGACATTCCAGATTTCTGTTTCTGCTATTTCATTCTTGGCGTACAAAAATGCCTTTGATTTCTGACTGTATCCCACTGTTTTGCCAAATTCATTTATTAAGTCAAGTTGTCTTTTGGTGAAGTCTATAGGATTTTCTTTGCACACTATTATGTCATCTGCAAACAATGACAGTTTTGCCTCCTCCTTTCCAATTTGGATGCCTTTTATTTCTTTTTCTTGTCTGATTGCTGTGGCTAGGACAAAAATGGAACTGCCTTTTGACCCAGCAATTCCACTACTGGTATTAAATCCTAAGAATCCTGAAACACCAACCTCCCAAAACTTATACACCCCAATGTTCATAGCAGCACAATTTACAATAGCCAAGTGCTGGAAGCAACCTAAGTGCCCATCAGTAAATGAGTGGGTCAAAAAACTGTGGTACATTTACACAATGGAATTCTATGCAGCAGAGAGAAAGAAGGAGCTCCTACCTTTTGCAACAGTATGGATGGAACTGGAGAACATTATGCTAACTGAAATATGCCAGATGGTAAGGGACAAATAATATACGATCTCACCTTTAAGTAGAACCTAATCAACAAAACAAAGAAGCAAGCAAAATATAAACAGAGACATTGAAATTAAGAACAATCTAATGGTAACCAGAGGGAACGTGGGAGGGAATAATACATGGGAAGGAGAGAAGGGTTTTCAGAAAAAAACTATAAAAGACACGTGGGTAAAATCAAGGAAGATGGAAGCAGGGGAGGGTGGTGGGGATGGCTGGGGGAGAATGGTGGAGTGTAAATGCAGACAACTGTACTTGAACAACAATAAAATATTTTTTTTTTAATTTTCCCCTTTACTTAAAAAAAAGATGATATTGCAGGGAATGTTTTCCTCCATAAAAAATGTAAATTTCTTTACATGAATGTAAGTGGACATGAAAATTGTAGCAGATACAAGACAGGTATCTTCCCAAACATGTGCTGAATGAATCCTTACTGAATTACATAGCTTTCTTTTTCTGTTATATTAGCAGAAAGAAGAAAAACTCCATTTGGTAAAAACATTCAAGAGCAGAAAATCAGCCCAAAAGGAGGCGAAGGTCTTCTGTGCATTCCAATTGTCTCTATTGTGAACTCCCAGAAAAGGTAGTTGAGCCATGCAAAGGGTTTGACTTGATACAAAACTGGTGAACTGGAATCTAGAATTTGTTCTTCCTCTTTTTTAAGCTCCATTGGTCAGTTTTATTTCTAGACAGGGATAGGGTCATCGCAATTCCAGAATTAACTTAAAAATGAAATAACAAAATATTTGCAAAACTCATCAACATACACAAGTAATTTATTCAGTGTATCTTCATTTAGCACAAATGGGTCATAATCAACAATGTCTTTTCTTAAGTAGTAATTGTTGGAGAAATGGCTTGAAGAATGAAGGCCCCAAACAAATGAGTCTGTAATACCATCTTTTCCAACTAACAGCCATCTCGGGCTGAATGAGTTAGACTTTTAATTTTATGTGAATCAAAAACAATAAATACAAACTGGAGATTAAATAGAACTCATTTCACCTTGAAATAAAAAGTCCAAGGAAAACCTGGCATCAGCTGTGTGTTTCTCTCCCTGTCAAATCTGCATGCTCTGAGTTGGCTCCATTTTCAGACAGGCCCTTCCAGAACTGCGTACTTTCCACCATTTAAGTTTTGAGTCCTGTGGGAAAAATAATACACTCTTTCACCAGAAGTACTCAAATAACCTCACTGACTCTGTTTGAAGCATGAGACATTGAAGCATCACTAAACATCCCCCATTGTCCCAATAAGTTTACATCTTTATGTCCTGAACTAGTATTAGAGCCCATGGCAATTCATGTGGACTGAGAGTGGAAAATAAGGGTAAGCAGATGTGGAATGTCAAATATATCTGACAATATATTTGTAAGGTGTTCTTCTACCATTGGGTAAAATGTCTTAGTATTGTCAGCATTCCTTCCATGTGGTAGTTCTAATTTCTGCAGCTGTAAACACATACAACACTCTTAGATACTTATCCCAGAGAAAGGAAGCTTTTTTTCAAGCAAACATTTGTACATGAAGGTTCACAACAGCTAATTTATATACCTAAAAACAGAACCCAACTCAATTCCAATTGTTAAATGAATGTATGAGCAAGTTACAGCATGTTCTCACAATGAAATACCACTCTGCAATTAAAAATGAATTATTAATACATGCAACAATGTGGATGACTCTCAAAATTATTATGCTGAATGAAAGAAACTAGACCAAAAAAAACACAAAGATATACTCAATGATTCTATTCACATAAAATTCTAGAAAATGCAAACTAATCAATAATGACAGAAGACAAATCAAGATCAGTGATTGCTTAAGGATCATTGGGAGTGTGATTTAAGGCAGGGATGGTAGGATGGAAAGTTTAAAGTGCTTCACAAAGAAACTTTTGAGGATAATTGATATGCTCATGATCTTGATCAAGAGTTGACTTTTTTGCTGTAAAAAGTAAGATAGTAAATATTTTAGGCATTGCAGGTCATACAGTCTTGTTTGCAACTACTCAACTCTGCGGTTGTATCACTGAAACAGCTATAGATTGGAAGTAATTAAATGGTAGGAGTGTGTTCCAATAAAACCATTTACAAGAACAGGCAGCAGTCCAACTGAGTCTGTAGGCCATAGTTTGCCAATTCCTGATCTTGATTATGGTAATAGTTTCACAAATGTGTACATGTGTCAAAACTTATCAAATTGTACATTTTAATTATACAATAACTAAAGCTATTAAAAAATAAAAACAAAACAAACAACCTTGCTTCCCCAATACAAATTGGATAAAGCCTAATCCTTTTACCATGGCGTACAAGTCCCTCCATGAACTGGCCTCTGTATTCTTCTTCTATCAGGTTCATTGTCACTCCCTGGTGGGTTTACACCTTTTAGCTGTGCCAAACTGACACCATACCATTTCAATTTTGTGTCTTTGTTTGGATACTCTCTGCCTAGCAACTATAAGAGCAGACGTGCATCTGCACTTCCAGGATGCATTCCTTCTTTCCTTGTCTTAACCCATCTAGTCTCTTTGCCTCATCTCTATGCCCCCATAACAGCTGGTGTGTGTGTAAGTGGGTGTGCGTGTATATATATACAAGGTCTGTCCAAAAGGTCATAAATATACAAGGTCTGTCCAAAAGGTATCCAGCCATATAACATGAAAAATAGAGATATTTATTGAAGAAGATACAAGGAATATTACACATAAGACAATGACACCTGAGTACCCTTCAAAGTAGGCACCTTGGGACCTCGGGACCTCACACAGTTCTTCCAATCACCATGAGCTGTCCCATCTTGTTTTCCTGAGTCTCATCAATGGTCTAAAATCTCTTTCCTTTCAAAGGTGATTTTAGTTTTGGAAAAAGTCAGAAGTCACGAGGTGCCAAATCTGGGCTATAGGGGGCTGAGTCACCCAGGTGATTTTATGTTTCACCAAAAAAAGTCTGCATGAGACATGATGCATGAACAGGTTTGTTGTCGTGATGAAGCTGCCAATCACCAGTTGCCCATAGCTGCAGCCTTCTGAATCATCCTAATAGTTTCCGCAGAGGAATGTTCAAGCTTAATGCAAAATTTGACATAGATGTGTTGCTCTACTCAGTCATTTTGAAAGCAACGGCCACACAGTACACATGCTTACTGAACAGCATCTATGGCCCTCACTGACTACTACAGTGAAGTCGTCATTGTTCACAGATGTGCATTCCGGTCCACTCTCCTTGGCTGCCAGGTTACACTGATGTTGTGCAAACTGTTCTCATTATATTAACAATGGCTGGACTTTTGCCAGAAATTTTTTTACAGTTACATTGCTCCAGAATTTTAAGCATATATGGATAAGCATATATGGATTATATATATAATATATATGTAATATATTTATATTATATATATAATGTATTTAGGATCAAAATGAATTATTATTCAGTGTCTACATACTTGACTGAGAGCTTCCAGTGGCTGGCACATGATAAATAAATCAGTATGGCACCTATTGTCATACCCTTTTTTGCAGGTAAGAAAACTGATAGGTAGAGAAATTACATATGTAGCCTATATGCACATGGCTATAAATAGCCAATCTAGTACTAGGAAAGAGTTTATCCATGACAAATCTCAAATGCTTTCTGCTAATCCTGAGATTTTTAAAAAAATTATTAGAAGCTTATCTGTATTTCACATATCTGTCTTTTGCTGACTTGGCCTCTTCCTTCATTTCCTAGATACACCAAAATGAAGACTGCCACCAACATCTACATCTTTAACCTTGCTCTGGCAGATGCCTTGGCAACCAGTACCCTGCCATTCCAAAGTGTCAATTACCTCATGGGAACATGGCCATTTGGAACCATCCTCTGCAAGATAGTGATCTCCATAGATTACTACAATATGTTCACCAGCATATTTACCCTCTGTACCATGAGTGTTGATCGCTACATTGCAGTTTGCCATCCTGTCAAGGCTCTGGATTTCCGTACTCCCCGCAATGCCAAAATCATCAACGTCTGCAACTGGATCCTCTCTTCAGCCATTGGCTTGCCCGTAATGTTCATGGCAACAACAAAATACAGGCATGGTGAGTAATGTTACAGACTTGAGGATTGCAGAATTTAAGAGATCGATATGTCAGTGAACTCATAAACTAAGTAGAATTCATGGAGATATCCAAAGTCTTAGTCAAATTGTAGTCTTAATGATTCTTTTTCTAGCAAAATGCCTTTGAATACTTCTAAATTAAAATTTCCCTTTTAAGCCCAGTAAACATTTCAAGAGAATATAATCAACTGGTTCCTGATTTCTCTGCATTTCATCAAGATGATGAGAAAATAAAAATACAGCTCTTTAAAGAGTAATTAGAGCTTAAACCTAAAAGCATTAAGTGGAGACTTGTTTTACAATTTCAAGTGGTTGCCTACATAGCAAATTTATCTTTCTAGACCTCTTATCAGAATGACAAACCACCCAACAAAAATGAAGTGAAAATATCCATTATCTGGAAAGTCCTAAAGACTTTGGGCAGTGATTATACAGCTTATGATGAGAGGCCCTTAATTGTTGACTGAATGCAACCTTAATGTGATCAAAGTGGACAGCAGAATGAGATATTTAGAAAAAATAAAAATAACTCTTCCTGAAGATCACCAAAGAGCTGAGTTTCTCCCAGAGTTTCTTTAAATATTTTGGCTTGTGTACTAATAGCCTTAAGTTAGCTTAAATCAAGGTGATAAATTAGTAAGTAAAATGGCAATGTTAATACCTAATGACATAATTAAATGTTGCTGCTAATTCTTCCTTATAATTCTTTTTATCTAGGTTCCATAGATTGCACACTAGCATTCTCTCACCCAACCTGGTACTGGGAAAACCTACTGAAAATCTGCGTTTTCATCTTTGCCTTCGTCATGCCTGTCCTCATCATCACGGTGTGCTACGGACTGATGATATTACGCCTCAAGAGTGTCCGTATGCTCTCTGGCTCCAAAGAAAAAGACAGGAATCTTCGAAGAATCACCAGGATGGTGCTGGTGGTTGTAGCTGTGTTCATCGTCTGCTGGACTCCCATTCACATTTACGTCATCATTAAAGCCTTGATAACAATCCCAGAAACTACTTTTCAGACTGTTTCCTGGCACTTCTGTATTGCTCTAGGTTACACAAACAGCTGCCTGAATCCAGTCCTGTATGCATTTCTGGATGAAAACTTCAAACGATGCTTCAGAGAGTTCTGTATCCCAACTTCCTCCACCATTGAGCAGCAAAACTCGACTCGAAATCGCCAGAACACCAGAGATCACCCCTCCACAGCCAATACAGTGGATAGGACTAACCATCAGGTATGTAGCTTCTAGAACTGATTATACCTACTGGTGACGACATGAAATTACAGAGCTTTGTATGAATCCAAGATTTTAATCTATCAGAAAGAAACCAGTAAGTAGGGGACTGAGGTTCAGCATGAGGACTGAGGGAGGAAGGGCACAAATTTTGATCATTGTGTTGGAAAATCACTTTATTTATAAACTGAGCTCTATATAATTGTATGTAGACATTTGGAGGTAGAGATAGGCCAACTAGAAATCTGCAAAGCCTCTAAAAGTCATTATCTTCATAGTGTTTTCTTCTTTGCAAAATTAATGACAGTTAGCATACTTTGGAAGAGATCCTGATCTAGAATTCTTGTTTACCCCCTCAATGTCATGCACTCTATGCATATCACTCTAATATGACAGGGGTCACTCCTCAAATGCCAGTCCTGCTCCAAATCTATGGTTAAAGAGAAAGAATCAGCACTGTGCTGACTGTGGTGATGGGTACAAGCTGTTCCCAGAAATTGGTGTTACAGCAAAAGAGAAAAAAAGAAAGAAATGAAGAGTGATGATTTGTTGGAAGGCGTATTTCTATTTGCAGAGGAGTACAAAGCATGGCCTGTATGAAAGATTATTCAAGATTTACACACAATATGGCAACTATATGAGGAATCAAAAAGGAGGAAAGAAAAAATCTGTCTCTAAGTTAATATTGGCTCATTAAGCACGTTTGCAAATTTGGAGTCTGACCTTTAAAGTAAATCAAACATATCACTTAAATATTGATGTTAATTTGAGTAAGTAAATTTTCAAATAATGGTGCTAGCATCCAAAAATCACAGCTTGTGTAGTTTTGTAACCCAGAACTAAATTTAAGCCTCCTGTGAAGTTAATTCTTGAGTCAGAAGCTTAAATGAAGTTCCTAGCGTCGGGGGTAAGTCTGTGGGGACAGATGTTTCCATAAAAATCACTGGAAGGCAAACCAGGAGGCACAGGGAGAAATAGTTGCTGCTTCCTCTCTGCTGTCCCTCCACCACACCCCACCTTGCTGTCCCCCATTCTGCCCACTATAGCCACCCAGCCTGAGCCCAGAGTCACTTTCCAGTTGGACTAATGCAGTGTGGGTCATCGGGGTCATTAATCTTCATACCCCTGATATTAAATAACGCTGCAATGAACATAGGAACTGGCTTCTCCTAGGAAGTATGAGATAATGATGGCAGACCCACTTCCAACCAAAGGGAAATTAACTTATTATGTCTCACTTCTAAATCCATCTCAGAAATAAAAGCCAGAAAGAAATGTGTTTCTACCCTGCTTCTTTTCTCTATTTTTTTCCACATTAAGATTTTAAAACCTTCCCCTGTTACTAAGCAGCTCTCCCTCTCAGCAGCTATCAAAAGCTTGTGAGTAACCTAAAGAGGGCAGGGATTTAAGTAGATTTTGTTCAACCTGAGGGCACTATATTAAAGAATCCAATTTAAAATCTCACTTCTAAACTAAAGTTACAATTTGTTGCATTGCAGCAAAATACTTCCATTGGAGCACAGAATGGCCATTATAAAATACTGGTTCTTCCTCCCTCAGTCCTCCCCACACCTTCCCCCTGCTTTCTGGCACTTTGGGGTGTGGCTGTAGATAGTGTACCCTGGACCACGACCAGGGCCTATTGTCACTTCTGATCCTCCCAGCATCCTTCACTAGCCTTGCTCTCCTGGCAATTCAGCCCCCAGCCCCGCTGCTAGCATTTCTCCTGACTTCAGCCTGGCGGCCCTTCAGATGCCCCAGGCCCTTGACTCCTTTCCAAATGCAGCTTTTTCACATTGGTGTGGTTCCTGCATAGCCAGAGAGAGGAGCAAGGAAACTAACTGGGGAAGCTCTGTTCTAAGTAACTAAAAGGTTTGCTTTAAAAATACATCCAATTAGCGCTTATCTTCATCGCTGCCTCCGTGAAGCAGCATCAGTGTCAGATCACAGCAGAAACGCATTAGCCCGGGAATTGGCTGCTTTCCCAAAACGCCCAGCTGGGAGAGCCGGACAAAGAGGAGTGGCTGCCAGGAAAGGAGGAAAAGACACTCTGACATATTTGAAAATTAAGATAAATCAAAGATCCTTTCGCTAATCTCCACTAATGTGATCATTAGAATCAAGCCAGTTACACTGACATCTGGGACGATACATCAGCCTTTGGTGGTAGTTTCAATAATACATCAAAATAATAAAATTATTTGCAGGAAAAATCGGAGACTTTATGTCTGTGTCTGTGGGACCTAATTGATTCATTATACGAATTCAGCATCTGACAAAAAGGTTGTTTTTGTTGTGTTTCTTTAACAGCATGAGCCATCATGCTGGGAAAACAAAGCTAATTGGATTCGTATTAACTTTTTAAATGCTTGTTTGAATTTTGTATTTTTGTAGATGTTTATGTCTGCTTGTATATTTGTGTTTTCTCCGAGAAATCTGTTATCCTATATATGTCACACCTCAAGCACATTAGTCCACTTCATATTCTGCAGATCAGAGATCCAATATCAAACCTTCCCAGGGTGTCTGTATTCTGACAGCTGTACACTGAGACCCAGGCCACACAGCGCAAAGTGAAGTGAAGAGTTGGCACTTATCAAGGTAATCTGATAAGCCTTATGACAAAATTCTGTGCCTGAAATTAACTACTGAGTCATACTCACATAGTGAAGAGCTACTCAGTTAGCTTTTGCTGCATAACAAGTCATTCCAAAATCTAGTGGCTTAAAGGTGTCAATTTCGAGTTTGAGATTCTATAAATCAGTAGTTGGGACTAGAGTGGGCCAGGCAGTTTTTCCAGCCTTAGCTGGACTCACTCTGTGGTCAGCAGCCGTAGCCAGGCCGGCTGTCAACTAGCTGATCTAGGATGACCGCAGCAAGAATGGCTGCCTCTAGCATGTTTGCATGGGGGTCCCAGGTTCAGGATTCAAAGGGTGGAAAACAAACTCAGCCTGTTGGTGGTAGAAGCTGCTGTCACATCGCAAAGGGGTGTGGGGATAGGGAGAGAAGTTACTGCAGCAACTTTTCCTAACCTTCTAAAGGAGGCGCATGCTGCCTGGGACAGGCAAGCCATCACTTCCCGAGGGCATGAGCCGCATCTGCCTTCCTGTGCCTCCAGTATCTACTGAGCACAGTGTCTGGCACATTACAGATCAATCCAGAAAGATCTGTTGACCAAATGAATAACCAGAGGGCTCATGATATTTCAGGAGATATGAAGGGTTCTGGCAATGTCAGGCTCACCCTTCAGAAGGGCCTAGAAAATACTCACAGGAGTGGTTCTTCATTTTCTATTGGCTGATCCTCTGATCAGAAGTTATACTGTTCAAAAACTTGTTTATTTGCACTTGTGCTGTCTGTTTTATTTTTAACCAGTGCTGTTGATAAGGAGGCCAAGAACTGGATTCGGAGGCCAAAAACTGCTTTCAGTGCCCAAGGAGATCTTGCCTTGGCTACATATGAAAAAAAATGGTACCATGTTCTTGGAGTATTTCAGGGCTCAGCCACTGCTCCAGATGTAGCACTCCATGCCTGGTTTATGTTCAGCTTATGGTCTTCATAGCTACTGGCTCTTTGCTGAGCAGACCCCCACGTGAGCATTCACTGCCCATGTGCTCTCCATGCAGTCTGACTTCTCTGTGCAGGCGCCGTCCTACTGCTGTCCCTATTGGACTCTGCATTGCGGAGAACACTTCTATCTGAGATGCCGGCCGCTGTACCCTGTCTTCCTTGCTCGTCTCCCACCCCAATCACGTGCCGTAATGCATGTTCTGTTTCAACACCTAGATTATGATTTAAAGTGTTTAATATTACGTGGTAAAACAAACAACTTTATTAGATTAGTTGAATTATTAGTTAGAGTCCGTGTTAACTATGACCATAACAATCATGCCACCTTACATTCGTATGTATCACTGGATACAAAATAAAGCCTTTTCGCGTGCACCACCACCTTGGCTTCCTGTAATCACCCTGATGGGTAAACAGGGAAAACTAAATGCTCAGAGAGGTTCAATGATTAACAAGATCATACCACCAGTAAGAGGCAGAACCCAAGTAAATGACTGAGCTTCTAATATGAATCCAAAGCTTTCCCCTGCCTTCCCACACAATACCATTTTGCACTCAAATATAAATGGTACAGTCTCATCTAGTGGTTCCCAAGCTTTATAATGAGCTCCAGAAAGTGGGAGTTCTGAAGAACTTTTCTAAGAAACTCTGGTGCACTGGGTGGAAGCTAAGTCCAGGAGTCTGTATTTCAAATAATACATTAAACTATAACTTTATCCAAAGACTTCCAAAGTCACTTTTGTGGCTAATCTGAATAACCATTTCTGTCAAGCTGATTGCTATAAATTTTTTCACCAAATGGACTTTGTGTTTAGTAAAATGGTGTTGTCACTCTTGGACAAAGCCTTAACTTTCTATTATATGTAACAGTAAGTCTCATAGGAGAAAGTAGTACATTGGTGGGAAAGCTAACATTATGGTACCTCCCGCTCACTCCTTCTCACTAATATGGCAAATCTAATTTTAAAGTACTTTCTGGATATTTTAATCCAAGCAGCAAGTCAAAAAATTAGGAGATACTTTGCATTTGCACTAATTATAAAACTATATTATCACCAGCTAAACTAAAAGCAGACACCTAATTGTTAAAGAAGTCAACCACGTGACTCTCAAGAGCTGAGTCTTGGTTTTTTTATAAAACATCTGTGGAGAGCTAATTCGAGAAGAAAAGCATTTCAATCTCATCATAAAATTCTAAATGAAAATACCTTATGAAATCACAGAACTTGACCACATTAATATGTGTTTTGTTAATAAAATCAAAATGACTACTCTTTAGTTCTATGGTTTAAAAAGGAGATGGTCCCAGACACAAGTGGGTGTGTGTGCATAGTATGGGTGTGCCTCTGTGCACGCGTGATGCTAGAGTATATTTGGGTTTAAAATGAAAAATGTCTTTCATACATAGCAGACCTTGGTATGTTTTGATAAATTAGCTGGGAGGAAAATGATTATTCCATTGGGATATAATCATTTATCCCATCTGGGAAATAGGTTTATTCCCAGAAAAACATTCAACTTTAAGACTACTGGTAACAACATTTATTGACCAGTTTGTGTCCAGTATATCTTATCTAATCATATGAAGTATGATTATTTCTACAATTGAGAAAATCAATGTTTAAGGAATTAACTTGCCCAAGATCATAGTTTAAAAGTAGCAGCTGAGGAATGAGTCCATTTAATTTGATCTTATGACTCAGACTCTCAATCGATACACCCTACTGTCCCTCCAGCCTACTGTTCACTCTTCTCAGTGGTTGCTCTTAGAACTAAATATCAGTCTTTATCAATTGACAATTTGAATGCCATAACGTCTTTATGTATGTTTGTTGGATGTATTTGCAGAGTACTTGTGTGTCCAGGTGTAAAGATAAGCATTCAGATATAGGTTCATGAATAGCATGGGTAATTAGAAATTTAATAATGAGGATCTTGGTGATCACTATATGGGCTAAAATTATTTGAACTAAAATCTTTTGACATCAGTAGTCATATAACTCTCACTGAATGATAGCACTTGCTTTTTCACAAGTTCAGTTTTTTTATTCATGTCAGAGAGGTTCATTTGGTGTTTTTATTAGTTGCCCTTGAGATTATGACTGCAATCATGTCTGTCCTACTAGAGAAAGCAGCTGGGTGGGGTGGTGGCACAGGGGGAGATCGGGGCAGTGAGTCAGGTAAATGTTCTGGTTGTCACCCTCCACCTGAGTGTGTGATGAAACCAATCTTTCCATCTTGTAAGGACTCAGTTTTCTCAACCCTCACACCATTCCATTGAACCAGAAGATTATTCTGTGTAACAAAACTGTACAGAAGACGCTGGTAACATGAGTTAACTAGAGACATCCCTGGCTAAATACTCTGATCTTTTAGGGAGTTTGAGTTTTAATAATTGGGTTGACTAATGTCATCACTGTAGAATTGTCTTGTGCTTGTTGTTTCTGTTAATGTAACTACCTGATAAAATACAGCAACATATTTTTCTTTAAAAAACTGAGTTAAAATAAGATGTCATTCTATTTGGCTAAATTTAAATGGTAAATTGCTATATTATAATGATTTATAATTTTAAAATTCTCATTTATTGGGATTCAGTGTTTTGGAAGATACCAGTCTTTATTTTTCTATCCTATATATAGAATAATCATCAAATATCAAATAAAAATAAGCTAAAAGTTTTCATCATAATTTAAAATAACAGTCCTTTCAGTATAAGAATGAATACATTAAAAATACTTCAGGTCACTTGTCTATATAAAACAAGTATTTATTAAGAAGGAAGGAAGGAATGAAGGAGGGAAGGAAAGAGAGTGAAGAGGAAAAAGAATGACCCCCATAGCACATTTTTCATCCAAAATCAGCTACATTCTTGCTGCTACCCTGTTTTCCATATAGACACAAGAAGTTCCAGGGATACTAGAAATCTATTAAATCTATCAAACCTTATATAGCTATTATATATTGGATTGGAAAGAACCCAAATACAGTTATATGTGGGCTGATTCGAATTCGAGACATCAACTTTAAAAAAGTGCTGCCTTCAAGCTACTCTTTGGAAATAAAAGAGGTACATGTCACAGATAAAACCTTAAAATGCTGCAGATGGGGGTGTACAGTATCACTAGCAAACACTTCAACTGGAAATTGTATGGTTACCTCAGAAATTCAATGGGACAAATAAACTTCCAAATGGCTACACTGTAAGTAAATATCAACATTTAAATCCCAATAATGCATTTGGATTTATCAAGCAGATGCAAAATATTCACAGAACATTGGACCTGAAATTTCATCAGGTAAGGGGGAAGTTTACATTTAGATAAGAATAGCAGGTGTATTATAAAACCCTAAATTTTAGATAGCTCATTTATTTATCCAGATTCTACCACTGACCAACTAAATATCCTCAGCACATTTCCAAAACTCTTTGTATTTCAGTTTTCTCATCAGTAAGAATGGTGATGACTAGGGGATCTAACACTCGGTTTGGACATGGACATGGTGTAAGTGTTCATGAAAAGTACACAGCACAGCGCCAGGCAGCAAGCCAATATTAGTCACTTAATGCGGATTTACTTTTTTCACCTCCTTCCTATTTTTCCCCCAAGCAACTGAATTACAGCTCCTGTAAAGAACAGTTTTTAAAAAGTGAAATAATGAGGCCAAAGGAATTTTCAGGTTGATTTAACTCAAGGCCTCTCAATCTTGGCACTAGTGACATTTTGGGACGGATAAATTTTGTTGTGGGGGGAGGTTTGGCAGATCCCTGGCCTCTACCTGCTAGATGTCAGTACTATCCACCCACGTCCCGTTGTGACAGCCAAAATGTCTGCAGATGTTACAAAAAACCCCAGTTGACAACCCGTAATATAACTCAACCACCGATGTTTAACAGATGAAGAAACATCAACATCCAAATTAGCTGTAATGTCCACAAAGTCGTACCTGAGAGTTGAAACTAGGCCCCAGGTGCCCTGAGTTTAGTGTAAATCTCCTCTGAAACATCACAATAATTTCACAAAAGAAAGTTTACTTCTCTACTGCTAGTCATTTGCAAAGAATAAAACAATATTAATGGAAGACAAAAAAGGAGGGCAAACTTCTTCAACAGTCATTTTATTTCAAGTTTCTCTTTCAGAGCAAACGATCTTTGTCTTGAAACATTATTAAGAAAGAATTAAGGCCAATAAAGGTAAAGATAATTGTTAGAAGATGCTGGGAGGCTCTGAACGAGGTCAAATCTCCTGGTGATCTTAAAACATTGAGAACTTTTAAATGAAACACAAATCATAACTTCAAAAGCAAGAAAAGGGAGAAGTCCTAAAAATCTAGGGGAGATTCCTAATTTTAATGGGAATTTTGTGGCAACAAAAAAAACCCCACAATATTTAGCTTTGCACTGATTTTAGAACCTAGATCATATTATTAAAATATATTTTGAAAACACTTAGAAAAGCAGTAGTAATTTTTAGGAGGCAACTAAGTTCTCTAAGAAGGATTAGTTACTGCAAAACCAATTTTATTTTCTTAGAGGGTTGCAGGACAGGAAAGTCAAGTTAACCTAGTATCAATAGTATTTTTAACAAGAGATTTGACAAGCCTTTGTTAATTTCTGTAATGCTGTGCTATGTTGAATTATGATCTTGATATAATGGCACCATGATGTAGATTCATAAACTTCAGTTGCCATCTTAAACATCCAGTCAGTGGAAGAATGCTGGATAATCTAGATAATAAGATAATGCACCAGTCTTAAGCTATAGTAATTACTAAAGAAAAACTTAAGTCGAAAAATCCAACTATAGAAACAAATGATAAATGATAGCAGAAATGAACCAAAAAATCATAGAGCTTTTATTTCATAGATTAACAGTATGATATGATCCATCTCAACTGTTACAATTACAGCATCAACAGAAGGCTGGTGTCTAGAACCAAAGAAAAATTAGCTTCACTCTCATAAATGACACACTTCAGGAATGAAATGAACAAACTAAGCTGTGTTCAGAGATGAACACTAAGAGACAAAGCAAGTTACAGTTCCTCAACATGACAAATGGTTGAAGTAAGTGCACATGCTTACCCCAGGAAACAGAAAACTGCACAAAACAATTATCTTCATATAACTAAGAGGATGCAAATAGATAATTGGACTTATCCAATATGACTCTAATCATGAAAGCTAAAGGGTAAAAGTTACAGGGAAAGGGATTTCAACAACCAAAGAAAGAACTTTCTAAGCTTTAGCATACAAGAATTTCCTTGTCACTAGAAGCCTTAACTGTTCGAGCATCGGCATTTTTCCTCCATGGTAGAGATGTTCCAGGAATTCGGAAGTTAACACTTGATACTTAGGGAATGTTATTGGGATAACTCTCCCAATAACATTTTAGTTTCTCCCGAGTTCTACCAGCTTCCTACAGAACATTACTGCAGTGAAACGTTAATATGTGATCTATGAAAAAAAAGAGCTCTTTGGACAAATGTTAGGAAATGTTGCCTATCTTATTTTTGGTCATGAGAACTGATACTCTATATTAGTATTTTAAGGCTTTGAAAAGCTCTACTGTGTGTGTGAGAGGGAACTTTTAAGCGGAAGTTCTCAAACTTACCTGAGCACAGGCCCAGTTTTTCAATGGACACCTTGTAACGTCTCATAGAATGAAGGGTTCACTAAGCAGTGTCCAAACACGCACTGGAGGCTATCGGTTGCCATTAGACACAAATCTACTCAACATTCAATGTTGTACTGGAATACATGGCAACGTCCCGTGATGCCAGGCATTCACCAGTCTTCTAAAACTGTCGAGCTCTTATTCTCACTCATTTGAAAATATATGGTCTAAATAAATCAAAATACTGAAACTGCACATGTAGGAAAACAGAACAGGCTGTGTTTTGTTTGGGTTTTCACTTTTGTTTTAAAGCTTGCCACTTTCTGGTTACAGTGCTAAAGGGGGAAAAAGTCTATATAGCTTTCGGATAGGTTTTCATGAATTTAAACTATGCATTGCTAAGAATAAGCCTTGTAATTGACACACTCTTTTGTTTGGGATGAAACTTCCTTGAGAAAAATAGCTTTCTTTTAAAAGCTATGTATACTGGACTGTGAGAAGTATACCAAATGTTGAACAATTAATCACAAGCTCTCCTGTGGAAGAGCACAGACTGGAAGCAGGAAACACAGGTTCCGGTGTCAGCTGACAGCCAGCTGGGTGAGCCGGGCCTCCTCTGCCACTGGCTGCTCCGGGATTGCTTTGACTAATGAGTAGGACTTATCTGAGCGGGAGCTTAAAAACAAAATGCAAAAATATATATAGGTAGATAGAGGCAGCACGCTCACAACCATTAAGACTCATTTCTGGGTTTGATTGATTTCCCCATGCAGACTCTTGGGGCTGACATCTTCCAGGGAACATCGAAAGTAACCACCATAGCTTCCTTTTATGATATGAAAAGATATATTGAAAAAATAAATCCCTATTAAAAGCAGATGGCAACATACAGCATATAGAGTCTGGATCCTTTGAACTACCATGTTATTCTACCTCTCCTTGAATTCTTGTTTACTCATGTCTGACCCCTTGTAACACGTGCAGCCCAGCATGTCTGATTCCATCAGTGGAGTGTGGAGGAAGCGGTGCGGGGAGCTCTCGGTGATTTAGGTAAACATGGAACTTTGCCTCTGAGTCATCGACTCCAAAAGTATTTTATGTGGCTCTGCTTTTATGGTTCTGTAACAAATGAGATTTTGAACCCTGTTATTGTCTGAAAGCTTGATCAGCTTCAAAAGTACTCAAGACTGTTATTGGCTTCAAATGCAACTTTGGATGGCATGACAAATAGGAAAGGGAAAATTGAAGTGGCAGTGAGTAGCTGCAAAAAGCAAAAATAAAAGTATTAAGCTAGCTTTCCTCTACCAACATAGTTGGGCATGTCACTTCACCTCTAAAAAGCTCTGCTTCCTATCGTAGATTGATCAAGTTGGAAAAGACAGTCTCGTAAATTCCCTCCAGGGGTAGAAAACACACTCTAGTCATTGTACAGATAGAAATTAAAAGTGCTTTAAATAAGCTTCAGTTTGGACCTGAAAGCTTCTCACAACTTGATTTTTCAAAATGCGCTAACAGACAGCCCAAAGGGATTTGTTTGTTGACTTTCTGGGAAAATAAAAGCTTGGAAAACTGTTGACAAAACTGGGAATTGATGGTAGAGTAAAACATTGTTTCTGTGCCCAATGTCGAGTTTCCTGAAATTCATAACAGTGCTGTGGTTACTGTCAGGAAAAAAGCCCAGCCTTAGAAAACGGCAGGGAGTTACAAGCTCCCAAAGAGATCTCAGCAAGCAAGCAAGGCAGCTGGCCACAACTCTGAGGATGACAAAATAAACAACGGGACTCAAATGGCCCAGAGACTAGTTTGCTCCCGACAGCACAGCAAAGAGCAGAAACATCAGCACGAGAGCGCTGGCTCCCTTGCCAGCACGTCCCATGGTGTAACACAAGGAGCCCAGATTGCCACTATGCAGACAGTGGGTGGCATTGCTGCTGAAGAGCCCGGAGCTTAGGGCTCACCACCTTTGCAGTAAATAGTAAACAAACCTATCCTTCTCCCTCCCGGGGGGCAGGAGCAGGCAGCCACCAAGTGATCATGCTGTGGTCCTCATGGGGTCTGGCAACAAAAGTCCTTAATTGACTACGTGACTATAGAAACAACTCAGAATCAAAAGATAGACTGCATTTCAGCTCAGCAGGCAATGATGTGCAGGGACACGTGGTGGACTGCCTCTCCCAATAATTCCCCTGTCAGCTGGACACATTCTTGGCTGAATTCAACTTGCATATATTTATGTCACCCCATTAGCAATTTGGATTAGACATACTGACAAGGGCTAGGAACAAATCTGTTCCATTTATTTCAATCAATACTTGATTAGAGTTTTTATTCACAGACTCTCCATCCACGGGATCAGATTAACTGGCAGTATTGCCCTCAGCCATACACTTCAGCATCCTAGATTCAGTGACTTAGTCCCAGAGAGGACTGATAGTAGCTCTAATCTCAGACAGCCTCTTAGCTTCCTTTCTTATGGTATGCATGCACTGGGCCACCATACTGCTGGTATTAATTAGAACACAGCAGGAGTGGTTGGTGACCATTTGAGCCAGAATGCACTCAGAGGCCAGTCAATGATACATTTATAATCAGGGAGTTTAGCCTGACCAATTGACCTCCTATGGTTTGTTCCGTTTTATTGGCTATGGTAGCTAAAGTCAAGAACAGGTTCCCGACCTGTCAGTCAAATGTGAACTTTGATGCCAGAGAACAAGGCTCACACTGCTGTATGGAAACAGGAATCCACGTGCCCCTGAGGTAGGACAGCTCTCTTTTACCTGGAGGCCTAAGGAAGGGAATGCAATCCAAGGGGTGGTGTTATAGCCAATAAGTGCAGGGGGGCAAAGATGAGTCAAGCTGCAGCCCCTGTGAGGGAATCCTGTGGCCCACCCTTGTCCACACGAAAACATGCAATTGAAGGAGACATGTTCAGTCTGGGGTTTGTTGCTAAACTTAATTTGGATCACCATTATATTAATTTGGATATTCCATATTAATTTGGATCACCATTATATGAATTTGAACATGACATTAATTTGGATAGTTACCAAGTAGTTGTAGCCTTGAAAGCCATCCATGGTATAACTCTAGGGCATTCCCATGTCAGGGAAAAGTATATGGACTGGTAGGAGCCTGACTAAAATGAGACTGCCACTGTGTGTTTGTACATGTACCAGGGACTTGCCATTTAGGAGCTGCCTTTGATAATATCAGGCACATAGAGTCACTCAGGGCTGGCCAAGCCCGTGTGAGCTTTTCTGACCCCACAGCCTACAGACTGAAGTGAGAAGCCCTGAAATAGGTCAGGGTGGCAGGCAGAGCTATTGCTTGTCTCAGGGGAGCATGTGGTTGTTTTACCGGTGGCAGGGCTGGCATTTGGAGATAAAGACATTGTTAATCATTTCCCCTCCCAGCACCCCCCAGGTCTAAAGTATTCCTTCCTCAACCAAAGGGGGCACTGATGCCAAGGAGATGCCAAGGGGTACTCTTCATGGAGGCTACTCCCACTTACAGAAATCTGTCTTTCAGAAGTGTCCCAGGGCTGGGCTGCGGGGACATCCCGAGGCACTGCCTGCAGGTCACCTGCTGCTTAGGTCTCCTTTCAAATTTGACAGGTTTTCTGATTAACTTGCAACCTCAACAAAACACATACAAAGATAAGACAAATGTCTCCAATACCTGAATAGTGCGATGGAGTGCCAGGCTTCCTTCCTGGTAGTGGGGACCCATAGCACAGAGAACATTTTCTTTACTGTCAATAGGATCCACGTTTGAGTGGTGACTCACATTGCTTCCAAAATGTTGACTTGTCTCAGTTGGCTGGTCCCTGAATCTTATCAGAATTAATGAGCACTCCTAGGCCTTCATGTGAATTATTAACATCTGCTAAATTTATTGGAGCTCATCGACATAAAATCATCAATGTACTAGGGCCAAGTCATTTGCAAGAATAGGGGGACTTGGTCTGTGTTCTGACCCACCCGTTAGTGGTAAAGAGCTGGAGAACCCAAGTATCACTGTGGCTGCACAGCGATTATGTTTTGGAAGCTGAGTCAGAACCAGGATCTTGATCTTCGGAAGCCAAAGGGATTAAGAAAAAGACTTGGTCAAAGTCCAAGACCACATGCCAGATGCCATAATGGGCAATTGATTGAGTTACAGTCACGATGTCTGGAATAGGCAGAACTGCAGAAGCAAAAGCTGAATGCTGTTGGCAATTATCCTCCATGAGCTTCCAGACAGTGTGAGCTTTTCTCACTGGCCATATGGGGCTATTATATTGGGAGGGAACCTGGAGCCAAATTGTCCTCTGTTGTGTCCCACCATCACCTCTCCATGAGTAGCTCCTCCAGATTGGGAACAGCACCCTTGGACTTCACGGGAATTCACAGAACGAGCCTTGGGAGCAGTAGAAGTGGTACAAAACAGTGGTCCAAACAGCCCCACCCAAAGGTCACAGTCACTTCCTCTCCTATTTGACTCTGTCTCACATCTGGCTAATTGAACGAGTGGTCCTTGCCCTTCAAGAGAGCCTGGTATATTAGTCACTTGAGCATGGATATCAAAAAGAGACATAAAAATTTATGATTGCCCACACTTATCTTTCTCCCCTACCCCATTTTGTCCTCCTTAAGGTGTAAGACCTCTGAGATCTCTGGGGAATGAAGAGACCTCACCCAGTGCCCCTTATCCTTAAAGGTTTTCAAGTGTAGGGTCAGGTAGGAGAGATTCTGAGGCAGCCGCCTGGCGTTCTAGTCTCTGCATTAGGAGAGACTGATCTCCGCGGAGGGATCTGTTTCTACAGCGGCATGCGGAGCTTGATCTGCAGAGCTACCTGCCTCCTTGGAGCACAACGCAGCCTCGTATCTGGGCTGCCCATCGTTGGTGATCATTATCTTAGTCTCTGCATTGGGAACCTCTCTCTTTTTTTTATTTATTTATTTTTTTTTTATTTTAATGATTGTTTAAGTACATTTTTCTCCCCTTTACTCCCAATCAAGCCCACCCACCCCCCTCCCATCTTCCCTCCCATTACCACCCTCCCCCTAGTTTTATCCATGTGTCTTTTAACTTTGGGAACCTCTCTCTTAATAGGCATTTCCACATGGCCTCATAGTTTTCTGTCCTGGGCTTCATCTTAGATTTCATTAGCTTTGTCCAATTTAGGGAGCCCTATCCTGGACATCCGATGGCCCCAAATTAACACAGCTTTCAGCACAGAGTTTTCCAGCAAGAAAGATGGTGAAGTAAACCTCCTTGCAGGAAGAGGAGGTAATCTTAAAAACTCATCAGTCACTTTCTAGATAAGAACTATAATCAGGCTGTCATTCCATCCAGGATAGATGCAGTCTAGAGCAACGTCAGCCCTCAGACTTTGAACAGCTTCTTCCATGGAATCCATGGGAATTTTTTGGTCTCAAGAAACTGTGGCTTTAGGTTGGCCACAATGTGGTCATTAAAACAGAAATCCACAGTAGCAAACCTCATTGTGAGAAATGATCCTGTCCCAGTTAAATTATGCACAGTGGCTTAAATCACAGGATCTAATGTCGAATAACCTAGGTGCTTCCTTCCCTCTCTAAGAGCAGAACCTCCCCCACTCCTTTATCAGCCATGTGTCTTAACCGTTCTTCAGTCTGTGGATCAAAACAGCCTTGGGCTTTCTTCCTTCCCCTCTCACTGTGGGTCTGCATCTTTCTACTCACCATTGAGGTGCATTATTCTACAGGTGTTTCCAGTTTTGACTTCAGACTGGGTACAGTTGTACTCTCCCACGTGGCGAGACCCAGAACATTCTCTTAGTCCCCTAGTCCCTGGGAGAGCAAGCAGCAACCATGGCACCATTTGGGCAGCTGGTTGGAGTTTATCCCCCAGCTTCCATCCATCAATTCAATTTGTGTTTATCAACACCTAGGTCAGAGGTGGACCACTCACTCCCTGTCTCTGTACTACTTGGGCCAGAACATTTGCCACCAGCTCCCAGGGAGTCTCTCTATATCCTCACACCTCATCCATGAGCCCTTGCCTTTTCTCTTCCAAAATGTCATTGTCGGTCTTGCCACACTGTGTGTTGTGTCAGTTTTGGGAAAATGTCAACATTTTTTAGAAGATGGCAAGAAGTAAGAAGTCTCCAAAGACAATTGAGTAGGCAAGCAAGTGCCAAATTCTATAGACAAACAGACCTAGACAGTTTATTGCTCACAGCACAGTGAACAGCAGAAGCTTCAGCATAACAGTGCTGCCCCTGCTCCATATCCCACGGGACAAGGCAGTGGAACCAGGTGGTGGCTGCACACCCAGTGTGTTGTGTAACAGTTGAGGAACCAAAAGCTAAAGTCTCAGCCCTTTTGCAGCAAGCAGTCCACAAACTTCCCCTGGAGCAAGCAGTCGCACAGTGGCTAATGCTGTGGTCACCTTGACCTACTTAATTACTTATGTGCCAGTTAGCAGGGGTGTCCAATCCACTGCCCAGAGGCCACATGCAGTCCAGGGTGGCCATGAATATGACCCAACACAAAATCGTAAATTTACTTAAAACATTATTAGATTTTTTGTGTGATTATGTGTCACAGTTTATTTAATGTGTAGCCCAAGACAACTCTTCTTCCTCCATTGTGGCCCAGAGACATTAAAAGGTTGGACACCCCTGATTCACAGAAACAGGACCAGGTCAGAGGACAGGTGAGCCTTATAGTTTGGCGCGATCAGCAAGCATGTTCAGGACCACCCTGGGCCCATGGCAGACCGCCTCTCACAACGGTGGTTATGATTTCTCTGTTCTTATGTTTAGGAAACATATATTGCAATATTTAGGGATAACAATCAACTTATAATCTAATGGCTCTGTAAGATCATGTGTGTTTGTGTTTAGAAGAGAAAAAAAACAAAGAGAAGCGAAGAGTAAAGCAAATAGAGTAAAATGTTAACAGTAAGTGAGTCTGGGTGAAGTACTCTTCATACCATTTATATTCTTGCACTTTTCCTGAAGTTTGAAATTTACCAAAATAGAGTTGAAGAAAGAAATTCTTCATCTCTTTATACTTACTATATGAACACTTCCCTTTCTTCTCACCCAAAGTTATAATAACTATGTCAAGCAATGATTATTTTTTAATTATAAAACTTGTTTCATTTCCATAATCCTCCTGCCTTATTTGAAAATATCAAGCTGCATTTTCATGCTTGTGAACAAATGTCACGTTATTGCTCATGCCAGCAATGACATGCTAGCTTAGTGATGGGCGGGGGGGGGGGGGGGGGAGAAAATCACTGATCTTCAAATCAGCTTCTCCAGGAAAAATATCCATTAATTTTGAGAATTAAATATAAAAATTTCTTTGTCCAGAATTTTTTTAAAAATGCTGCAATTTTCATTTGAAATTTTGATCAAATCATGAATAATTTGAAGATAAGGAGAGAAAAAAAGGGTCAAGGGCAGAGGAAGATAAAGAGTTTGGATTAACATCTATATTTTAAGAGAAGCCATAATAATACCTCTTTGACAACCAGTATAGAGTTCTTATTCACTAGGGTATACAAATGTAATCGCATGTTCATAATGACCTAAGACATTATCCACAATGACCCAAGAGATTATGTAATGTCTTGCCATTTAGGAAACACTGCGAGGGTTGCAGGAGAAAGTGTACACAAAGGCTCTCAAGTCAGTTCTGTCAGACGGAAGATGCCCAACAATTGTGTGCTCTAACCCTGTGTAAAATGCTCATTGTCTTTGTTTTTTCTCTCCTTTCAGCTAGAAAATCTGGAAGCAGAAACTGCTCCGATGCCCTAACTGGGTCCCACGCCATTCAGACCCTCACTGAGCTGAGAAGCCACCATCTTATGTGGAAGCAGGTCACTGCCAGAATGTGTGGGAGGTTCTAGTTTCCTAGGAAAGTGCCAACTCTGAGTCATCAGAACTCTTTCTTCTCTGGTCACTTTACTCTGCATTATCAGAGGGTCATCCAAGCTGAGTCCATGACCCAGGAAGGAAAGAACTGCACCACACTACTGAGGTCAGCCTGTGTACATAATCACAAAGAAGACGCCCAATGGGACTTCAACAAGCTATGGTATGTAAATTGAGGTCATCGTGGAAGATGAACCTTCTGTAGGTAATATATTTTTCAAGCAAATATTTATGGTCTCATCACAGAAAAACAGTAGATTGTTTAGTTCAACATAGCCACATGTAAACACTACCTCTGATCAAGCACCTTGTATGGACATCCAAGAAATTCTAGTCTTCTGTAAGAGAATACTTTGCTCTACCATTGACCTTTAATGTTAACCTTAAAATTTTCTTGTTAAGACACCATTTCCACCTTCATTTTTTTTTAAAGAAAAATATCTCTATTCTTGCAAGGGAAGAGATGTACATGAAAGGTAATTGGAAAGCCAGTAATACAGAAAGGTTGATCCTTGTGTATTGCAAATGCTTCTTCAGTGTTCACAAAAGGGAATGTGGGTCAATGAGCTCATCCCTCTATTCATGCAGGAAGTCAAGCATTACAATGTACTCTTCATTTCTCAGTGGTTTCTCCATACTGCATGCTCCTTTTACATGCTCTATTCCTTTGTTAACTCTGCTCAGAATACTTATGCTTTTTGATTCAGAGCGATAAACTGATAGATGTTTTTGGCGATTTTCAGAAGAGTTCACACTTTTTTAAAAAATATGGATTCAATAAGCTTATTCTCAAAACATATATACTCATGTGATCAAAGAAAAAAATGGATGATCTGTTTTTCAATCTTGTATTGTCACTTGGACATGAAATATTAATAATGACCTAAGAATATTTTCTTGAAGAGTGTATCTATATAATGTCTTCACCAATATGTTGGTCTTTTGGATCTTGGCAAACTGCCATGATTTTCTTTGTAAAATGTCAGTTGTCTGAGTAGTTTATCTTAGATAATTTTCTTTGGTACAAAATACAGCAGAGATTTGGCAATCGTGCATTTTGTTTGATCTCTATGGGCATTCAAGTCAGATGGCCCATGCCAAAAAGCTCTCCACTGTGAACTTTTGTCTGCATTTATTAAATGATTCAAACACATTGTAGTTATACATGAAGACACAAGTAGAAAACTAGGTGCCAGCTTCCCTTGTAAGAGTATTCCAGAGTCCACAAGCTGCCAGTAGCTCCAGTTTTAAAGTTGTATCCATTCTTCAGTCTAATGAGGCACAAATATGCATTAGCCATCCAAAGGCAATGTTTCAGAAAGACAACTGTCAAGGAGCAGAATAACTGAATTTACTGCCCCAAGCCCATATATCCCTTGGATGAGGAGGAAAGAAAATCTAAGATAAGTGTTCTAATGTTTTCTTCTGATAAAATCTTATACTTGCCTCTAATAACCTCCATTTCCTAAATACTATGTTCCAGAATGTACATGCAGTCTTTTTTTTATTTTTTACATTTTTCTGATCAAAGTAATTAAAACTAGGGCCTTAAGATTTAGAATGTTAAATAAATGTATTTGTGTATATATATTTACATACATGTACTACTGGGGCTTCCACAAGTAAAAGGGATAATTCAAATGAAACACAATAAAGAGAAATAAAATATTTGCACATGAGTCACCAGGGAGGAAAATTCTTGTTCTTAATGGCTGTAATAACATGAGCCCTCTCAAGGGACACTGAAGGGCTGCCTTCTGCTCATGGGCTGTTTGTCAGCAATCACTCTTTCAGCCTCATGGCCAGCTCTCAATGAAGACATTGTAAACTAAATAACAAATAAGTGCATTTTCAACATTTTTCATCCCAAACCACTTCTGTCACAAATGTGCTAAAACTACCTTGCAATTCCCTGGCAAGTAGGGAAGTAACAGCCTTGACTCAGCCAAATGAGGTCGAGTTTCTTATGAAATCTGAAGGTGAAGAAAAGGTAATGTTCTGCTTTCCTCTTCTCTCTTACCCCATCCTTGTCCTTGTGGATGAGACCTCTCCTAGTCGGGTGGCCCAGGGATGGAGATTGTGGATGTGAAGTGGAAGTTCGGCTTCATGTCATTACTTACTATGGAGATTCTACCAGGGGTGTTCAACCTGCGGCCCAGGGACTGCATGCAGCCCAGGATGGCTGTGAATGAGGCCCAACACAGAATCATAAATTTACCTAAAATATGAGATTTTTTTTTTGTTTTCATTAGTGTTTGTGTATAATGTGTGGCCCAAGACAACCCTTTTTCCTCCAGTGTGCCCCAGAGACATGAAAAAATTGGACACTCCTATGCCCCAAGTAGTTATTCTTTTCCCACTTGGTCTCAAACTTCATGGTTACATTGCTCTTGCATCCTTCTCTCTCTGCCAAAACACTGGAAGGGAGAGAAAAGGGGAGGTGAAACTCTTAGCTGGGGCAAATGTGAGTCACCAGGGGTCTACTGCTACTAACCCACTGGATATTTGATCTCATTTTTGTTCTAAACCTTGTATTGTAGTAGTCTTGATCCACATTAACAATTTGATGATGTAAAATAAAAGAGGTAGTGAAGAGGCTAACAGTTTGAGCTTCCAGGTTCCCTGCATCCGTGTCTGAGCACACACTGTGGTGTGTTTTGGCTTTGTGTTTTTGAACAACATAGTTAAGCTCTCTGAGCATCAGTCTTCTCTTAAAAATGGGGCCAAAAATAGCAAATGATTGGGCTGTGGTCAGGACCAAGTGAGATAATGTATATAAAAAGCTTGGCCTACCATCCAGCAAAAGCTTCCTAGTTGTAGTGAAAATTATAAATGAAAACTATCAATATCAAAAATAGAAGTAACCTTGGTGGATTCTCACTGGGAACCACCACTGCGATCACCCACACTTGGCACAAAACCATAAGAGGAACCTGCCTCTCGAAGGCAGGGGACATCTCAAGCAGAACCTCCATCTACAATGAGATAGCATTCCAGAAGTGCCATCAAAAGAAGTGTGACTCTTAATTTGGCTATTGGAAACACTTCTCAACATTGAAAAAGACAGTTGGCAGTTTTAAAATAAACTTTTCTAGAAATTAGCTTTGCGTTGGTAAGGAGATATTAATTTCCTTAGATAATATGACATGTATTGCTAAAACTGACATCCATTCACTTGCAAATTTCATTATTGAAAAGGCACAATTAGTTCATTTAATATCACCTAAAAGATGCTAACAACGTTCTATTTCCAGCATTTTCACAACGTGCCCTTTTCAGCTCAAGACCCAGGCAAAAGTTAAAATTTGAAAGCACGAATACAAAGCCTCAGAGAGATACGTAACTAAGGCACCACAAAAAGGTTCTCTCTTTTATCACATTTATCACCAAACCTCCAAAGCATTTAGAGTTTTTACTTAAGTCCAGTACTATGTTTATTTATTCAAAAGTAAAACAAGACCCTTTTGGTAAATGCTTGGATTAAATGTTTCATTCAAAATGTGTTTGCTGAGTTTCTTCTATAACAAAGGTGACCTGTTTGTACAGACACTTCTCTGTCTCCTGGCAATTACCAAGATGAGTTGGCCCATAAGCAATTCTTCCAGCTTCAGCCATAAATACTGCAGAAGCTGCTATGACCTTTTGGAGTTCTCCAGACTCTGAAGCATTCTATCCAAAGCAAGCTAAGGATAGGGCATGGTAGCCTCAGCTTCTCAGCTCCTCTGCTGGCCACACATCCCCTGTGGTGGCTGTGCATATATGGCCAAAAACATCACCCCCTACGTAGAAGTACCAATCGACAGGAAATGGGTGTCTTGAGGAATCCTTACCACCATGGTGGAAGCATCAAGATTCTTACCTAGATTCTCAACCGAAATTCTTACAGGCCGTACATACTGTTGAATTAGGAGAAGAAACAGGAACAAATGTAGACCTACATCAGTAGCTTGACCCAACCCTCGTACTTTTTCCGTGTAACATACTTTAGGATTCCTAGTCACAGAATGTGGCATCCAGACTATATTTAAGATGACTGCCATTAGGACTTCAGGGCCTAACGTGACGAGTCAGTTAAAGAGTCTAATTTTGGGACATCCATCCAAGAACCAGTTGAATTTCATTAGAAATAATTTCAACCTACAGTCATTATTTTCCACTGAAATCAAAATACTAAAACTTCAAGGAATTATGTACATTATTAACTGTTCAAGAATTAAGCAAAACCAAATACTTAGTGTGCTACAGCACATGGCAAATATTCAAGCTATTGTCATGCAATTCCATAACATTTCTTGAAGCAGAAAATGGGTCAAATTCAACTTAATTCAACCAATATTATTGTGTCCTAGGCTTTTAGATTATGATAAAGACCATTGACACTGAGATTTTTGGAATAGTAAAGTGGATTAAGGATAGATTAAAAGTAAAGTACTTGAAGGAATTAAATGGTGGCATCTTTTTTTAAAAAAGTGCATCTCATTAATAACAAGGTACTTTTTAAATAACCTTGAATAGCTACATATCCATTTTAAAGGAATTTTAAGAGTTCAGAGATCATTAAATTGATATATCAATCTTTTAAAGTATCTTTTGACTCAAGTATAGAAAAGATGATTCCAGGTCCTGAGCACATAAACAGAGAAAGATCAATTTCCTGGGGTTCATCTCATCACACATTTAGTACAAATTTAATAATATGTCTTTCAACTCATCTTGCACTTCCTATAAGCTTATAGCAAGTAACTCCATTGAATTCTGCAGTTGGAATTTCATTTACACTTTACAAAGTTATGAAGTTAGGGAGGCAATTGGGAGGGTCACTGCTTCCTCTGCACTTCAAAAGAGGTTCAGGTTTGCACTCCATAGCCAACCCACCTGGAAACTGCTGCTTAGCCATGCCCTAGACCCCATACTTAAAAAGAACAGCCTGGTGATCTTGTGTAGTCAAAGAGTGAGCTCTTCCTTCCCTCCCAACCTCCAGAAACTTAGGAGTTTTTGATCTATTCACAACCAAAACAGATCCCCATACACTGGAGGACAAAATAAAAGTCATGACAATAGATTAAGACCATCCTAAAGTGTACTACTAAGTCTGAAATAATACAAACATTTATTTATTATTCAGAAAAAGTGAGTTAAGAGTCAGGCAGAACCAATATTCAGTAAGAAACAAAGGCATAAGCTTACTTGTTTTTATCATTCTACCATTCAAATTATTTGGCATCACACTTCACTGCCACTGAAAGGAAGTAGTTGAAAGGTTCTGTAGAATCTGTCAGACCAGAAACAGGACCTACTGAAACCATACTTGAGCACCAGCAGCTACCCTGGATAGATTTACAGTTAGGTTTCAGGAAAACTTCTGTCGTTGTACAAACAACACAAACCAGTCCTGTGTCGGTGACTGAGTTTGCCTCTGTCTGTACGTCTCAATGACTGGTTGTCCTTCAGAGCTATTTCCTATATTAAATATCATTTGCTTCTTACCCCACAAACATGTGCATGAAGTCTGAACCAGTGCAGTTGAGAAAAAGGGTTATTGCTTAAGTTCCACCTACAGTACAGTGTTAAGTTCAATCTATAGTGTTCTTAGCAATACATACACTGTTTACAAAGAAAGTTGTGTGTTTGTTTTATGGTTCCAGAGAAGGAGCACAAAAGTCCTTTTGGACACAGTGAAGAAAATCTATCTTAGTATTGGCACATGAACTATAATAGTAATGTTTAGCAACAAAAATCTTCCAGGAAAAGGTTGTTTTAAACATTGCCTACAACTTTTTTCTTCCTACCTAGCAATTTGAATTTAAAATCTTCAAAACCGTCTATCATATTTACTTTCTAGCCTCTTAAAATAAATACATCTCTATTGTTTTGATTCAAATACATAAGCATTTTACTTAATTAGTATTACCTAGTAATATTAGTAAAATTTCAGTGAATATAGTGAATTACAAAACACCAAATAAAAATGAGAGGAGAAGTGATACAAACGGAAACATAAGAAAAGAAAAAGGGGAAATAAAGGAGACAACTACTCTCCTAAGAGTCTGGGTAAAATGAAACATAGTCAGACTCACCGAACAATGTGAGTGTTTAAGCACAGTAAAATTGTTTTCATTAGCAAGCTCTGGAGAAAAGGGAGAGATGATTACATTTGTGTGGCCGGACGATTGTGATTTCTCCATCCCAGTGGAGGACAAAGCTGATGAATCTCTGAGAAGAATAGCAATTACTTCTCCCCATTTTGAGGAGGACAAAGGTGTCCCCACACTCTGCAATATTTGCAAAATTGCTATGTCTCGTAGGCTTTCCCCTCTCTGGTTCCCTCAGAGGTGGAATTCTATATGGCAGAGATACTTTCCACATTTTATATCTGGTCATGGCCACAACGTCACCACCTACACTGCTGTGACACTGAAACAACCAAGCCTAGAGCTCAGCCAGCACCTTTTCTGGTCTGCAAATTCCTGAGTAGATTTGGTTTTCATAGACATTCCTGGTTACAGGTGCATGCAGTCTTCCTGATGCCTTCCAAGAATCTTCAATCAGAAGTAAACCTTTGAAAACACCACCGGTTTTTTGAGTGATATATTAGAGTTCTTACTTTCCTAAAACAATAAAAGGCAATTTTTATGAAGTTTGCATCATGCAACACGAAGTTGAGACGCAGTGTTAAGTTCTGTAGTTTTCCTGCTAGAGTGGTACATATGACTCCTCTCTTGTCATGGTCCTGGCATTCTTTGAAATCAGAAGCTGGTCAGTATAAGGAATCTGATTACCAGAGAATTCCAAAATAGAAGCGTTTCCATTTACAGAGAGCATTGGATAAAACAGCCGATTAAAAGTTTCAGAATGCCTACTCGTCATTTGCCCAACTCTTTGATTTTTTTGTTTGTTGGTTGGTTGGTTCGTTGGTTTGTTGGTCAGTTAGTTGGTTATTGGGGAGTTTTTGTTGTTGCTACTCAAGATTTTTTACTTCTTGGAATCTTTGTCATCACAAATGCATGCTCCACTATTTTCTCTACTGAATAGATTTCCCTTCGTAGTGACCATAGTAGGGGGTCAGGGTGGCCTGAATAAGGTGGAAAATTGGGATATACCTTTGTTTATGGCTTAACATCATGTTGGGCCACTTATATTCCCATTTCACTAAATAATGAATCCCTTCTCTACATCATTTCGATTGAGAATCAGTCAGAATTCCATCTCCAATATTCTGACTTCTACAGGAAACCCATCAGCCTACTGTTGTTCTCTTGCCTCTCTGCAGGTGGTAAACTTGATTCCTCTTGCCTGCCCCTGCCTCTACAGGGGTCCTTTCAGAAAACAGAAATATAACAAGGCCTTTCTATTACTGTCTCTGGTTATGAGACAATTTGTTCCCATCTGCCTCTAGGCTCACCCAGTGCTCTGACTCAGTAGGAAGCTGCTACTGATCACTGCGATATTAACTCAAAACTCATTTGCTTGGATATGGAAATTCATGGCCCTTATTTCTCCAGGGAACAGAGAAAACCAATAGGCCTCTTACCCAGCTGGGTACTTCCCATGCAATCTACTGATCTATAAAAATTAGTTTCAAATAGCATCAGGTTATTTTCAAGATTAATAAAATCAATATTGTAAATAGTAGAATCTGGCAAGTGTTCTTAGGATCCCCTGGTTACCTGTGAACCAATCACGTAATTTCTACATGGATTGGGGGAAAAGAACAAAAATAAGAAACAGTCGCGTTAACATGAACAACTGCCCAGTGGTTTTTCTTTTTATGGGGAATAGGGATGGCAATAATCCTGATTACATCACTTCTTTTTCATCTTTATTATGAAATCTTTCCTTCTCTAAGAATGAACTAAGTCTTATCATAAACAAATTCATTAACCAAAGGATACAATATAATTCCTAATAATAGTTGATGATCCTTTCCTTTTAAGTAATGTTGACTACAGTAAAATTTCAGTGAAAAATGAGAACTGGGATGGCCCATTGAAGTTACTGGCACCCGGGTGCGGTTCGGCCCCCTACACATGAACACACACATTAAAAAATATGAGTATCTCTTTTGAAGTATCTTTTTCTCATAACAAGACTGAAGCTTCCAGTAGGAACCTGGGAAATCAAATTGTTTCATTTCCTGTGGATCCTGAAGACTGTTGAGGCGATCGTGCTGGTTGTATACCTGGCTGGTTTCTCACGTAGCGGTAGCCAGGGGCTGAGCAGGTGAAGACAGACACCGTGAGGAAAGGGCTGCCTTGTAGCTCGTGCAGAGCTGTGGGAGAGGAGCGGGAGTCCAGTAAATGCTAACTGCCTCGTAACAGCCATGCTGTTTGGCACATAAATTTAAAAACTGAATGTGTTTCCTCTCTGTTTCTGCATGGTTCACAGACTATAATTGTAAAAATAGGAAATTAAGATCAGGTTGGATCTATAAACACAAGTCAGTTTGACTCTATGATGTGAAAAGAAAACAATTTTGAGCTGTATCTGTATTTGTATATTGTTTTTAAGTCTAAAAAGTTCATGGCAACACTGTATATGATATTGGAGACTCCCACATAGAAGTATAATTTGAGTTGAGGGCCCACTGTTCTAGAAAATCTATAATGGAAAAACTAAGACGTCAGTAATATTTTAGATGTACATTTTATTTCTCATGAGAACATCTACATGCATTTGTATAAGACATTCTCAAACACACCTATTTAGTTCATGGCCTGAAGAACATGTAGCTTCCCAGATTGTTGGAATTGCTCTCTAGCCTCTCATGAATCAGGGGACCCTGTGATTTTTTAAATAGTTGCTTTGGTTGAAGTTTCTGTTATCATCCAAATGCTCTGCGCTATGTAGTATATTTTAAAATAAACATCACCAACACACACACACACATACACAGCACAGCAGAGTGGACCCTCGGGAGTTATATGGGAATTGCGATCAAAATAGCAATCAACAAAATGTATCAAGTTCTTGGCTCCTCATTTGAAAGTCCACAATCAGTAAATTCCTGACAAATTATTTACATTAAAACTCTGGAAATAAATTTAAAATAAAAATTAGAAAACGCTTTCAACTATACCTTCCCTATTTAAATCTTCATTTCAATGTCGAATTATGCTATTATCTCTATTCAAGACATCAAATTCACTGAAAAGTTTGATTGTAAATCTTGAATCCATAAAATTCAGTGTTACAACTTATAAGTTAATACTGTGACCATAAAAACTTCTACTCTACGCCTATCAAAATATAAATTCCCATTAACTTAATGAGAATTAAATTTAGAATATTGGTATATATATTCCCATTACATTCCCATTGTAAATGGCCTATATAAAGGGACTATATATATATATCTATATATACCAATACAAACTTACCATGTATTTATATCAGTATATAAATTTCCATTAATTTGGGGAGGCAATTAAAGAAGAATTACCAGTTTCTGCTAACTCACCTTTTGCTTAGCAATGCATTTTCTGAACTTGTAATCTGCTTAATAATTCTGGAAACAAATTTCAGGTGTTCTTGTTTTTTCTTTTTTTCTTCTTCTTTATTTTATTGTTAAATGGAAAAAAGGAAATTTTGGATGTGTAACTTTTAAAAAAAATCAAAAATCCTGCTCTGTCAAATGTAGCAAATGGGCAAGTCTTAAAATGTGTGAATACAAAGACTATGTGCTCCGTCACTTGTCATTTTTTTAAAGATTTTATTTATTTAATTTTAGAGAGAGGGGAAGTAAAGGAGAAAGAGAAGGAGAGAAGCATCAGTGTGTGAGAGACACATCTATCGGTTGCCTCTCGCAGGCCCCCAACTGGGGACCTGGCCGGCAACCCTGGCACGTGCTCCAGGAATTGCAATGACAACCTTTCTGTTCACACGCAGACACCCAATCCACTGAGCAACACCAGCCAGAGCTCATTAAATTTTTTGGTAACATTAATGACACATTTTTTGCTTTCCAAAGATAACTTCCATTAGAAAAGAAGTGTGCCATATATTTTTAATTACATTTGAAGTTTAGGTAACTAAAAACACAGTTAAAAAATACCCATTAATGTTTCCATGAGAGAAATCAAAATATTACAAAGAATATATTTTATTAAATGAGATTCTCTGTGACTTACTCAGTTCTTAGATTTTTAAAATAACTCTAGCCCACAAACTACCTTTTCCCCCAGCAATAGAAATGGCAGCAGAATTGTTACTTTTTTTTTCAGAAGGCAAACCTAACTTAAACAATCAACTTTCTACCAGTTGATATCATTCTAGTGGCTCCCATTGAGGGGTCTGCGAGAGGAGCGGAATCCATCACTTCCCGTGAGGGTGTTGGGGGTGGAAGGAGGGAGAGACTCAGCCCTGTTGCTCTGCCTCTGGACTCGGCTTCTCTGTCAAATATCTAAACAGCAAATGGAAGTGCCCACCCGTAACATATAGTTTAGAACAGTTCATGTTTTACAGGTTTTGTATCAAAGTAAATGAAAGCACAGCTTTCAAAACATAGCATGAAATCCACAGACTTAACAACGATGAACACACCATGCTGCCTGTGTTTATTTTCATATCTCCTCCCACATCTCCCTTTATCACAGTAAGTCAAAAATGTCGGCCTGGATATCTCTACACTATTTCACCGACGTGTCCCTGCTGCAAAAATAGAGACAAATAAATATGTTGTTGGTTGTGCTAACACACAAAGAGGAATGTTTGACAATATACAACACTCTTTTCATTTTGATGCTCTATTAATTTTGTTTTCTGTTTGTTTGTTTGGTTTTGGTTTTAATTAGTGTGTTAGTCCCATCACAATTTTTTTCACTGTTGAAAAATATTTTCGCTTGCAGTAAAGATGAAGCTAACATCTCACATGTTGTGCACATTTCCAAGCAGGGCAGGACAATCAGCTGCAGCTTTCAGCGGGACGACCTGCCAAATCACAGGGGTCTCATGTGCAGATCACAATGGTGACTCATACATCAGTAAGCATATCGCCACAGTGTTTTTACGTTATTTCTATTTGACTGTTTAGGTAATTGTATGCAAAAATAAAAACTTTGCATTGTACTACTTTTGTTGTGCCAGAATATATACACATTTTAGGCTGTATTGTGATTTTCTTGCATGTAATGTACAATGACATATATATCTAATAAAGAAAACCTGATGGTGATACAAACTTAGATTTTTCTCGTCTTTCTCATTCACACATGATAACTGATCTGTTTAAAAAGAATATTCTCCAGGTAACTGACGCAATGTAGGTAAGGAGTCTAAGAATCAGACTAACAGATGACTTTGATTCTGGATAAGCACTTCAAAATGAATGAATAGAAGTGAGCTTTTCTCTTCATATGTTATTTACAATTTTTGTCTTTAAAACTTGACAAGCACAACACTTTCATGTAGGACTGCCCAACAAACTGTATAGAGAAAAAAATCCTCTGCCTGTAACATCTAAAGTTGAAAATAGACATAGCTACATTTCATTTCTGAGCTACTTTTTAAAAAATGAATTTGCTACTTTAAGAAGTTACATTCTTAGCAAAAAGAAGTTCAATAGGGTAGAATTTAGAGCATAGTTTAAATTGTTAGATGTGATTTTTTTAAAATGTGGAAGTAGCCAACACAAAAGCACTTTATTATAAGGAAACAGCTATTTCAAAATAACACTGGGTAGGAGCTCCTTCTTTCTCTCTGCTGTGTAGTATTCCATTGTGTAAATGTACCACAGTTTTTTGACCCACTCATTTACTGATGGACACTTAGGTTGCTTCCAGCATTTTGCTATTGTAAATCGTGCTACTATGAACATTTGGGTGCATAGATTCTTTTGAATGGGTGTTTCAGGATTCTACCATTCTCGACAGCATGGATGGAACTGGAAAGCATTATGCTAAGTGAAATAAGCCAGGCAGTGAAAGAGAAATACCATATGATCTCATCTATAAGTGGAACCTAATCAGCAAAACAAACAAACAAGCAAAATACAATCAGAAACATTGAAATAAGTAACAAACTGACAGCCCTGGCTGGTGTGGCTCAGTGGGTTGAGTGCCTGCCTGAGATCCAAAGGGTTGCTGGTTAGATTCCCAGTCAGGGCACATGCCTGGGTTGCAGGCCAGGTCCCCAGTAGGGGACACATGAGAAGCAACCACACATTGATCTTTCTCTCCCTCTCTTTCTCCCTCCTTTCCCTTCTCTCTAAAAATAGATAAATAACATCTAAAAAAAATAACAAATCGAGAGTTACCAGAGAGGAGGGGGAGAGGGATGATAGGGAATGGGCCATCAAGGAACATGGATGAAGGACACATGGACAAAGCCAAAGCGGGTAGGTCTGAGGGTAGGTCTGAGGGTGGGATGTGGGGATGGGTGGGGCAGGAGGGGCGTGGTGGGGTGAAAATGGAGACAAATGTACTTGAACAACAATAAAAAATAATAAAATCATTGAATAACTCTAGATTACACATTGGAAAGAATAAGAACTATAAACATGAACCTTTTGAAAAGAAAAACCTACAATCCCAACACAAGTTCCATCATTTTGCATGACCTACAAGGGCCTTCATACTTTGTGTGAATGTACCATAATTTATTCATTCTTTCAGCTGTTCATGGACAGCTGGGTTGTTTGCGGTCTCAGGCTATCATAAACAAGGCTAGCACGTGCATATCTTCTGGTGCACATACATACATATGCAGTTTTCTTGGGTGCATGCCTGGGGGTAGAATTGCCTGGTAAATAACACTGAGTGGTTTTCTAAAGTTTACCCTCCTTCCAATGTGTACGAGCAATTTCCAGTGCGATGTATCCTTGCTGACTTCTGATCTTTTCAGTTTTTAACAATTGTAACTATCTTAGTGGCAGACAGTGCTATGGTACGATGAGTTAATCTGCATTTCTCTGATAGTAGTTAGCTGAGTGTCTCATATCCTTATTGGCATTTGGGAATCTCTTTTGTGAAATAGCTACATAAGTGTTTGCCTATTCTATTGGGTCACGTGTCATTTTCTATTGACGTGTAGTTCTTTACATTCTATGGATATTTGTATTGAAAGTATCTTTCTCACTCTGTGGCTTCTTTTTTACTGTTTAACTGGCATATTTGGATGAACAAAAGTTCTATATTTTAATAGAATTGAATTTATCAATGACAGTGTCTCGTATGTCCTGTTTAACACATCTTTGACCACTACAAATGGAAGAAGTCATCCTCCTATGTTTTCTTCTGCAAGCTTTTACCTTCCAAAGCTCATAATCCACCTGAAATTTATTCGTATGTATGATGCAAAGTAGGTAAAACAGTCATTGTTTCCATATGAACAGTCCATTGACCCAGCACCATTTATTGGAAAGACTCATTCATGTCTGTGACCCATTAAACCTACGCTGTAATTCAGGAAACTCTGTGTGTGTCTGTTTCTGTTCAAGTTGTTCCATTGGTCTAGTAACTCTGATTTAGATACCATAACCTTGCAATGAGTCCTTATTGCCACAGGCTTCCAATTGTGTTCTTGGTCCTCAAGACTGACTCTGCTGTTCTTGGCCCTCTACAATTCCGTATAAATTTTAGAATCATCTTATTCCACAGAAAAGGTCAAATGGATTTTAATGTAAAGTGCTGCCTGCTAGAAATGGCCTATGACTGCAGAGTAGGGTTTGAGAGCTGAATGAGGGAAGAAGCTTTCAGTCTGGCTGAAGGCAAATTGTAGAGGACCTTGAATCTCGTGTAAGGAACGCATGCTTTGTTCAGTGGGCAGCAGGGAGTCAACAGCAAACTTTAAGCAGAGAAGTCCGGTGATTAGGACTGTATTTCTGAAAGATCACCAGGGAGAAGCATCCATGCTCAGCGCTATACACCTCAACCCCCAGATGCTTACCTTAGAGGCAGGTTTACATTCACAGCCAGGCACGGGAAATGAGTTATTCCTTTCGGAACCCCAAAGCAAAGATGAAACTGCTTTATGCCTAGGTGTGGTAGGGGTAGGGATGCCTCCTTTGTTAGAGCAAACACAGCGGCCCTGTGCTCTTTTCTGATGCACCAACACTCAGCCGCCCTCGGTTTGGGAGGCAGAAAAGTGTTAAAACCTCTCTGAGTCAGTTAATGGCTGTCCAGACCGCACATCATTCTCCAGGGTGTCAAGGTGATGAGAGCAGATGCGATGACCCTAGTACTGAAGCTGTGCTCGGATTACCCACCCATGACCCCACACCCCACTCCTCCTCCTGACTCCCCGCAGAGGCAGGGAACATACTCAGCACGGGGAGCATAATACATCCAGAAGCCACAGTATGTACACTGAAACCCACGCAAAACATCAGCTTGTTCGAAGATACTCGACCATGACTCAGACGCCTTCCCCTCCAACTTCTGACCCAGATAGCAGGAGCGGCCAGGCAGGCCTGCAAAGTACAAACAGTTCCCTGGCAGAAGTGGGCTGGCTCAGCAGCTGATTTTAAAAATTCATATGCATTTTAGGACAAGAGTAAAAGAAAAAATGCTCTTTGAGAAAAGAAATGGGAATACCAGTTAACCCACATATCAAAAGTAAATGACAAGAATTACCGATTTAAGTTCCATTTCATATTGAAAAGTGATCAAAGAGCCCTGTTTTATTTCCTTCCCATCTCCTGTGGAGTCGCAGGGCTTCCAGGGGCAGCCTGCTGGCCAACCGAACCATTGTCCATTTCTGTAGGTCAAAGTTATCATCCATACCTTGAGAAGGCTTTGCTTACTGTATGTATCATAGAATTAATTGAAGATGTCTTTTGCAAAAGCAAAATAGACCACAATAACTAGAAGTCTGTGGGAATAGATATCCTTCCTTATTAAGTTTGTGTGCCCTTCCTGAGGGAGACAGACAGACTTGCTCTCTGTCCAAACCAGGGGAAACTGTAATCCTGTTTTAATCCCATCTTCTCTTTGGTGTGGTGACAGGCTTCAGGACCAGCCTGTGCAAGGCTTGGACCAGCTGCAGACTCCACCTTCTCTAAGCTATCTGGGCTGTGTACCCAAGCCTCTAGACCCTCTCAGCCCTGGCAGGGACACAAGGAGGCTTTGGGCTTCATTCAAAATTCTCCTGGCTCAGCCTGAAATTGGCAGAAGTGCTCAAGCTTTCCTGTTAAAACTAGGTATGCACTGTTGTAGAAGACCATCAACGTAGGCACACTGGCAGAGAGAAAATTGAGAGAATTTTGATAGTATTCCCTAAGGAAGCACCCATGGAATTATAATAGAAAAACTCAAATCCTGACTGGAATTTCTTCTCTTATTGTTGAGTATTTTTCACTATTTCGATTTGCTATGCAGAGCAGGGGAACCACCATCTTTTGAGTTTTTAAGACCTATAAAGACATGATTCAGCTCTGTGCATCGGAGAGCCTAAGACATCGTGCCCCAGAGCATCCTGGTTGGTCATACAGAAATAAATGAATGAACCTGTGGGTCCTGGATATCATACACAAGTAAAAAACCATATCAAAGGGACCACATGCACAATGCTACATGTGTCCAGCTTGTCACCAGAGCTGTCTCCCTGGCCTGCTGTTTCTCCATCTCTGGGTCACCAGCCTCTCACCCCTCCCATCCCTGACTGCACCAGAGCTCCATTCCAACTTCATATGGAGATGACTCTACCAAAGGTGGAAGAACAGGAGTAGAAACGAGAGACACCTCAATGGAAATTTCTGACATTCAGCTATCTGTGACTCTTCTAGTAAAACAGTGGTATCAAGCTTCAGCTGACTAATGCAGAAATGGATGTGAGACAGAGCCAAGCGGCTCTGCAGGCTGAGCCCACAGCAACCTCGCAGGCCCACCTTACACTCTCTTTCTGGAATGGCTGGGGGACCTCATGTCCCACCAGCACCTTGATCCCCTCAGCCGCCTTCCTGAGCCCTCTTTTCCTGCTGGCCCAACACCCCCACAGACAGTGGCCATCAAGTTCAGACTATTTACTGGGGTTTTGCCAAGGGCTTTACAATTACGATTTCATTCAGTCTTCACAGCAACCTGATCAGGAAACGTTTCTAGGATCCTGTTTGCAACCGAGGAAATCAAGACTGAGAGATTACGTTCCCCATAGCCACCCAGATAGTAAGTTATTTCAAAATTAGGTTCTTAACTTCTACACTATGCTACTTCTTTGAAAACTATTCCCAAAGCGTATAGATGGCATGCAAGGAAATACAAATAAAAGTCTGCAAATACCGTATGATCTTACCTATAAGTGGAACCTAATCAACAAAACAAACAAGCGAGGGAAATAGGAAGCAGAGACATGGAAATAAAGAACAAACTGACTGTGACCAGAAGGGAGGGGAGAGGGGGATAACAGGGAAAGTAGGGGAAGGGTCAAGTCAAGGAGCGTGTATATCAAGGACCCACGGACAAGGACAAGGGGGCGGGGGGACAAGGGAAGGAGGATTGAATGTGGGAGAGGTAGGTGGATAGGGCAGGGGAGAGCAAGGGGGGAAAACTGGGGACAACTGAAATTGAATAACAATAATTTTTTAACATTTTAAAAAAGAAAACTAGAGGTAGGCTTATGGTTGAAAAAATACCACTACATACACTAGTAAAAAGAAAAGATGAGGTAAGAACATATTTACCACTTAAAAGTGTATCTATTCACTCTAAGTAGGCTTTCTTCTGTGGCAGGGCTTGCACAAGATTATTTATTTTATGGTCAAATGAAGAGATAAACCTTAGCCTCTCTGAGCCTGCTTCTGTCTCAGCAAAATCACTAGTAACTGACCTGAGCATTAAACTAAACAATGTGCAGAAAACTTTCAGTAAAAAAGACAGTTGTGTGGTTTTTGATAGTTCACATTTTAGAATCCTGTTGTACCCCCATTACATCTATATCACCTGCTAGTTTCAAATTAAAAATAATACCAATGCCTGATCCCTGCCTTGGATGAATTATATCAGTTCAGTGTCTGGAGATGGAGCCTGGTCATCAGGATTTTTTACAAGTTCCGCAGGTGGTCCTCACATGCATGCCTTCTGGGCTGGCGGTACAGCGGGGACAAGGAGCTCTCCTGCATGTGTGAGGGGAGGGGAGACAGCCAGGGCGGGGTCCTGCAATGGGTGGTCTCAGAATCCAGCATAAAAGATGGGAAGGGGATCAGATGTGCACCTTGAATTACACTGGAGAGGTCAGGGGCAGGGTTTCTCCCTTTGGGGCTTAAGAATGGTTCCCCTTTATGGTACATCTCAGGCTCATTGAGTTCTCCCCTTACAATCTCTTGCCTTTGAAGTTCTTTCAATCTGGAGCAAACTACAAACCAGAAATACACGGAGCTGAATGGCTGATCGAAGAGGACAGCAGTCGACAGCAGTGACTCTTTGAGTGGTCTCATGTCCACAATCGCTCGGGTCACTGGCAAGTCAGGAAAAGCCCCTAATGTGGGGCAGGGCACTGGGGCTGCCCTTTTAATTTTAAACTCATCCTGACGAAAAGGAAGTGTGTCCCTGTGGCTGCATCTGGATCTATCTAACATTGCCATAGATCTGTGGTAGGCTCATATATTTTTGAAGAAGCAATCAGAGTGAAAGTTGCTTAAGGATGCTGCTGGCAAGCTTGGGTAGCCACCTAAAGCCTCCCTGGATGCCTGGCTCGCAGAAATAGAATCAACTGCTTTTCAACTTCTCCACTGTGTATGAGAGAAAAAACAAGATCTGCAGGCCAAAATGGCCAGAAACACGGAGTCTGATCCCACTGCCCACGTGTTAAGTTTCCAAGGACGATGTCTCTTGGCAAAAGTCACACTTGCATCGGCCCGCCCCACAGAAAGATGAAGAAGCAAGAGTGTGGAGTCCAGCGACCAGTTCAGCTCCGCACAGAAAGCCCGCACAGGGGGCCTGCAACGTTGATATGCAAGACACTGTCAGGCTGTGCGTCAGTTTGCTTCTCAAAGCAATTAGCAATTACCAGCGTGCATTCAGTGAGCAGAACTCTGGCAGACAGACACTGACAGTCCATCATTATCACAACAAAAGAACCTCAGCTCTAATCCTCCCCAAAGGAAGTGAAATTTGAAGAACTCCAACTTCCAGGCTCATACTATTCCCAGGCCTATGATTTATTTCATCATCGACCTTAAAAATAATATAAAGTTCAACCATTTACTTATAAGGAGCTGCTCACAGATGGCACTCCCAAGGATCACGTGCAGCCCCAGAAAGCTCCGAGAGACTCCTGAGCATAGATGTAACAGCTCAGCCCACAGGGACACCACCTCTACACTCCCCGCCCTATCGACTACCTGCTGGGAGAGGGCACCCTTTCTGCACACCTCTGACCATTGCCTCTCTTTTGCCACACCTGAACAATTCAGCTGCTGTTTTGATGCAGTCCAATCAATCATTGTTTGCCACATTCCAAGTGGAAGCCAATACTGTGCAGGGTAGGAGCAAGAATGAACAGAGAACCCTTGTGTGGTCCCAGCTCTGTAGTACTCGACCTACAGTCTAGGCAGGGCTTTAGTACAGGGGCAAAACCAAACTGGAATCCACTCCATTCCACCTCTAGCCTTTACTGGATACACACACTTGGGCAAAGCATTTACCACTCTGAGCTTTAGTTTAGTTTCCTCATTTATCAAAAAGATAAAACCTACTCTACATGAAAAAAGATAAAATACAGGGTGGGGCAAACACAGGTTTACAGTTATTCACAGGGGAAATAATACAATGAATAAACACTGCTACAAGAATAGACTGTGTGTCACATACCCACAACTGTAAACCTACATTTGCCCCATCCTGTGTATAAGGCACACCGCCTTACACACAATGCATGGTCAACGTGTATTAATGTCCAAGTCACCAATTCACCCCAGTCTTTTCCAGCTGGTGAGCACAAATATTCTAATGGTCAGCCCTACTCACTAGTCACCCAGGGCGATGTCTCCCAGGCCACCATGTATGAAAGAACAGTGCTCTCCATAAATCCCCTCCCTAATTTTTCTCTCTTGGAGGCTCAGTAGGGGTGCGGTGGGGGATCCCTGACAGGCCTGTGGTCCTCAGTCCCGTGCACCAGAGCTGCAGCACTACACAGCTTTCCTTATCTGCAAAGCTGTGTAGATTTGCCCGGTGCCTCTCGTGACCAAGTTTTACACGAGAAGTTCCCACATAGAACTAGGGCACCCATACCCCCACAGATATCTTTCTTCCCAGGGTGCTCGGGCACTTGAATAGCAGAGAAGATGCAAATAGCCCGACCTAAGCTCACTCTGCCCCTGGAACCTGTCCCCTCCAACCTTTATCCCTTTCTGCGTTATGTCCCACAGTTCTGTTACTGCTCTCATTTGCTAGTCAAGCCTCTTTGGAGCTCCCCAAATCTGTCAAATGACTGTGACCTTATCTCAACCCCAATTGTGGACCAGTTCTTTTTCATAAGTCTCCTAGGTTCCTTGCCAGTTGGGTTATGGTTTTGAATTTCCTGAACATTCTCTGCAGAGTAGAGGACCTCCAGGCAGACGAACGTAGCCTCATCTCTAACATACCAAGAACCCTGGTCGATAACATGTACATACACATATGCACATAAACACACAGGCATGATGGAGGGTCAATAAGAGGAGTTACTGCTTTGATTGGTTTTCTACAGGAAGCCAAACCGCTAAAGTTTCAATAAGCATTTTTCTGACTACACACGGTCTTTTTGTATTTCAGACTGGCCCACTTAGTCCCTCCATCACCCTGAAAACAAAAAGCAATAGAGAAAGTTAGTAACATCAAAAGGTAATTCTCTAAAAAGATCGATAAAATTGACAAATCTTTAGCAAGACTGGCAAAGAAAAATAGAGAAGATCTAAATTTACAATTTCAGGAATGAAATGGGGATTATCAGCACAGACCCTGTAAACATCAAAAGGATGACAAGGAGGTATTATAAATAACTCAACAGAAATAAATTTGAAAACTTAGATGAAACAGGCCAATTCCTCAGAAAAGTCATAAAGAACCACAACTCACCCAGTAGGAAGTAGATAGTTTATATATGCTACAAGTATTAAGTAGATAGAACTTGTTATTTTAAAATTCCCACAAACAATATATCCAAGCCCAGGTAGTTTACTGGAGAATTCCACCAAACTTTTAAAGAAGGCAACACCCATTCTACACAATTTCTTCCAGAAAGTAGAAGAGGAGAGAACACTTCCCAATTAGCTTTCTGGAGCTGCTATTACACCTATACAAAAAAATAAAATAAAATAAAAATAAAAACATAGATCAATATTCTTCATAAGTATAGATGTGAAAATTCTTAAAATATTAGCAAGTAAAGCTCCACAATACATAAAAAAATATGCACCATGACCAAGCTGAATTTATTCCAGGGATGCAAGGCTCATGCAATATTCAAAAATCAACCAAGAAATCCAGCACATCAACCAGCTAGAGAAAAATCACAGGAGTACATCAACTGATACAGAAAATTCATTTGACAAAATTCAACACCTCTTCATGATGAAACTCTCAGAAATATAAGAATAGATGGGAATTTACTCAGCTTGATAAGGAATATCTACCCAAACCTACAGTGCGCGTACTTAATGGTGAAAGGCAGAATGTTTTCCCACCAAGATCGGGAGCAAGGCAAAGACATCCAGCCCACTCTACCCAGTCATATTCAACCATGCTGGAAGTTCTAGCCAGCGCAGTAAAACAGGAGAGAGAAATAACAGTCAGAAAGGGGAGTGGCAGGAATGAAAATTTCCTGTTTGCAGATGACATGATTGTTTGTACACAGATTCTCAAGGAAATTTTAAAAGAATATCCTGCAACTAATCAGGGATTTCAGCAAAATCACAGGATATAGGATAAATATACACACCAACAAAAAAATCAATTGTATTTATATACTTGTAATGAACACATAGACACTAAAAATAAAAATACAGTACCATCTGTAATCACTCAAAAATAAAATACTCAGGTATTAATCGAACACAAATATACAGGACTTACTTGCTAAAAACTACAAAACATTGATGAAGGAAATCAAAATAACTAGAGAAACATACCTTGTTCATAAGTTAGAAGTCTTCACATAGTAAAAATGTCAGTTCTCCCCAAATTAATACACAGGTTTAATGAAACCCCTATCAAAATCTCAGCAAGGGGAGTAATGTCAGCAAGGTGGTGGAATAGGAGTTTTGAGTGCTTCTTTGTAAATAGATGCTCTCTGGTGGGTTAACACTCAATACAAAGAGCACATGCCCATATATTGTGCCCACTGCTATGGGTACTTTCTCAAGCCTCTCTCCCGCTGCAATCCAATTTTGGCTTGAACTCACATATCAAGTCAACTGGTTAAAGAACTGCCTTCAGGCATTTTCTTGCTGGGTCTGACAATGAGAGCTCCCCCAGGAGGTCAAATGTGTGAGTGAGGGAGAGGTCATGATGCGATCAATAGAGGTAGTTAAGTGTGTGGGTGTCTGAGTCACGTGTTCATGGAAATGTTCTTGTGTATGTACCACTTCCATTTCACAATGACTTGCTTCTGGACCACCCTAAGCTTATGTCTAACAGTATCCACTTCCCGATGGTTAGTTCTGGCTCCAAACTCAGCTGATACCCTGTGGTTAAATGTTCTACCATGGTTAGTATCTGCCAGGGCTAAATAACATACTACGAGCTATTTTTTAATGGAGACTCTTTCTCTGTTGCGGATGGCATGGCTTTGGTCCAGAACCCTAGAGGTCTATGCTATGATTCTCCTACTGGAGACCATCATAGACTCTACATTGTTTCTTCCATGTATCTCTTCTACCGCAGGAAATGCTAAGTTGTATGACCCAAGGGACAGAACTGCTGCCCCACAGTCCACTGCTGCTGCAGAGCCCACCCTTTTTCTGGCCCCACTCAAAACTGGGAGCTTCCCATGTCACTCAACAAATGCAATCAGAACAATCTTCCCCAAAATAGAGTTTATTGCCTTAAAAACTTGATAAGCCCAACAAGCAAAATACTTTTTCTTATTGGTAAAATTGCAACATATAATAATTGTCCTTTGAATGAGATGCCCTGGCTTTCTCCAAGCCCCTGAAAATTATAGGATTTATCTCTCGCTATCTGGAGTTCCTGTATCTAATCACAGCCTCCAGGGTACTTGTCACTCATCAAGTTCCTATTGTTTATTACTTGATATCATCAGTACAGTAGTAGAACAAGGTGGTGTTCTGTGGTATGTTCAAATGGTCCAGGACCCTTCTGACTATATTGTGACACATTTATATAAAATTATATAGACCTGTGGCTAGACCATAAATGTGTATTATCATTTATTATATATAAACATGAGATGCCTCTGATCGTCTTTCACAAGGGATCTTGAAAAAGAATGCACTTATCGAGCCAAAGTCTATTACTTGAGGCTATAATCTGCTCTGGTAGAGATATTACATCCAATACAGCAGCTACAATTGGGTTACAACCTGGTTCAATTTGCAAGATCCACTATACTTTGCCATGACCTATCTTGTTTTTTCAGGTACCAAACTGGCAAATTGTATAGGCACGAGTGGGAAACACGATCCATGTACCTAAAAGTCTTTGAGAATGACACTAATCTCTACCATGCCCCTTGGAGGCAATATTGTCTTTTATTTACTAGCTTTTCTGAAAGAGACAACTTCAGGGACTTCTGTTTGGCTTCTCTTACTCCAATAGCTATTACTTATCAAAGAACCCAAATGAGCATTCTTCCATCTGCTAAATATGGCCATTGCAATTATATACTTAGAAGCCAGAGTACATGGGCCACTTACCACTTTACCTGTATATGCCCCTGTCCTACCCTACCCTAACACAGTGGCCAAAATATTTGGGGGTGGTTCCTGTGTCCCATCTCCCCTGGAACATAAATATATGTACACACATATACATATATATATACTTTTATATGTAATATATTTATACATATGAGGTCTGTCCAGAAAAATTCCAGCCATTGTTAACATAATGAGAATGATTTGCACAACATCAATGTAACCTGGCAGCCAAGAAGAGTGGACTGGAATGCGCATGCGTGAAAAATGGCAACTTCACTATGCTAGTCAGTGGGGGCAGTAGACACCGTTGAGTAAGCATGTGTACTGTGTGGCCGTCACATTCAAAATGACTGAGCAAGTAGAGCAATGAATCTGTGTCAAAGTTTGCATTAAGCTTGAACATTCCTCCATGGAAACTATTCAGATGATTCAGAAAGCCACAGCTATGGACAACTGATGACTGACAGTTTCATTACAACACACCCACTCATGCATCACATCTCGTGCAGAGTTTTTTGGTGAAACATCAAATCACTCAGGTGACTTAGCCTCCCTATAGCCCAGATTTGGTGCCCTGCAACTTCTGACTTTTCCCAAAACTAAAATTACTTTTGAAAGAGAAGAGATTTCAGACTGTCAATGGGATTCAAGAAAATACGACAGGGCAGCTGATGGTGATTGGGAAAACTGTGTGAGGTCCCAAGGTGCCTCCTTTGAAGGGGACTGAGGCATCATTGTCCTGTGTACAGTGTTTCTTGTATCTTGTGTCTTCTTCAATAGATGTCTCTATTTTTCATATCACATGGCTGGATACCTTCTGGACAGGCCTCATATACTTGGCTTCCCATATATCTTGTCTCTAGGAACATCACTTTCTGTTAGCAACCTCCAAAGAGCCATAGCGACAACACCAGCCCTAAACTGTCCTTTCAACCTTGCTGCCATTACAGTAATTCTGACTACCTAGTTTATTACTATTAAGTGCTTACATCTGGCCTCAACCAGTCATTGACCAAGGCCGCCCTGGTTGGGGATGAAGAGCATAAACTCCTGGTTAAGAGGGAAAAGGAGGGTGCTGTTAGCTGCAAAACCTCCAAGCAGTGGGGGATGAGGCTCCAGCCAGATGCACAGATGCAGGCAGGTATCCTCAGCGCCCACAACAGTAACCTTTGGCCCTGGGCCAGTAGCTGGCTGAACATCCAGGCACCCTGCTGGCTTGGAGATTTTGTCTCTTTGCTCTGGACAGAACTGCCCAGACCTGCTCAGCAGACACTTCCATGTTGGCAGTTTGTGGCTTCTGGAAACACACGCCTGGAAAAATTAACAGAACAGCGTGAAGGAATTACCTATAAATACAGGCTTGCTGGGGTTTTTTAAGAAAAAAGACAAATGTAATGCTCAAGCACAGGACATGTGGAAATTCTGCGCTTCTGCTCTTGGGAGCAGAGGCTGAGGCTCTGGCCAAACCCCTCCAGCAGCCTGGCATGAATCAGAGTAGCTCAGAAACCCAAGATTGTCAGGCCTAAATTACGCTTTTCTTATGATAATACCTTTCGAATGCTCTGTCTTTAAATTCAGGTATTGTAAAACCTGATCTTATTATTAAAATACTGTTAATCCTGTGTAGGAATGATTTTAAAAGCCAGGATATTTTTTTCTTTTTCTACTCATAAGGATAGAACTACCTCTTCTATGGTGATCCACATCTTGATGGAATCAAATTCAAGTCACATGGTATGACAAAGGACTTTCATGCCTATAGCTAAGACTTGGCAGTCCTGGAATTTCTGAGGCAAACTGATGGTTCAGGGGGGCTAAACAGGATATTTGAAATGGAAATTTGCAGTAGGCTGAAACATGGGCATGTCCTACTCTCTGGAAACCGTATGTTACAAAGGGGAATTAAGGGCAGGGGGGGAATGAAAAGGTTGGAAATTGAATCCAGGTTGCTAGTCAGCTAACCTTAAAATTGAGAGATTTTCTGAGTTATCCAGGTGGGTCCAATATAATCACAAGGGTCTTTAGGAGTCTGAGGCAGGCATGACTGAAGAAGAAAGGTGCAGACACAGTATGGCTGACTTTGGAGATGGAGGCAGGGGGCCAAGAGGCAATGAGTGGGGTGACCTGGAGAGCCAAAGGAAGCACATTCGCCCTGGAGCCCCCAGAAGGAAGACCGTCCTGCCATCACCTTGATTTTAGCCCAAAGAAACCCCTGTCAGACTTCTGACCTCCTGAACTATAGTAAACCACATTAGCGGCTAAATGTGTGGTAATTTGTTCCAGCAGCAATAGGAAATTCGTGCAGGATTGCTCCAGAAATCAGGAACACACTACACCTCTGGAGCAATAATGGTCTAGAACCATTATTACTGCTTTCAGGGGGGAGCCTAGGCATGCTGTAGTTGGTGGTTGTAGGGTGAACAGAAGGAGCTCAGCATGTGAAGCGAGAATTGGGAGAGAGGGAAAAACAACACGTTGTGTAGACAGCAGTTGAGGAGGTGTGAATCAAGTTCAAATGCAGGCCAACTTCCTCTGATCGGTGTACACAACAGAAAGGCAATTGATTGTGTCATTTCAACATTATCTGTGTTGATTTTTCATAGAAATATCTTATGTATTTTAGGTAATTGATGTGCCACAGGTTGTACCTTTTAAACAAGGAGTGGGGCTGAGTAATGATGAGAGGTATATAATAAGCAAGTCAAACTTTGTCGACCAACAATTTTGAAAAATATGAGTATCCATGTACTAACAAACCCATAAGCTGAGGATCACTGGAGGAGACCACATCAGGTACTGTTGAAAAAGATTTCCCAACAGAATTAGAGCTTTTATTTAAAAATAAAAACGTCAGTAGTCTAGAATCTATTTTTGTGACTGCCACCAGAGGGCGCTACAACCTTTGTAGAAGATCAACACCCAGAGGTGTCACACTTCCTGGATAAACTTCTTCTTCTTCTTTTGTTTGTTTTTTTTTAAGATAGCAACATTGCCGGGGGAGGAGGGGGTAATGAACACCAGTAGCATATTTTGATTTTTCCCATGTCTTTTTACTTATATATGTTACCTTGTTTTTATTTTTATCTTACAAGTCAACCTCAAAAACATAAAGCAGGAGAAATGAGCCATGACACTTTTTTCAGTTCAGTCCAAGAGAGCAGTGACACAGAATGAAAGCACAATGAAACTGAAGGCGTCACTTCCCCATTCACATCGTGCCCCCAAAGACCATGCAGTACTAAAAGGTCACATCACCGTCATGCAAGGACATTCACGTACGTGGTGGCTATAATCTTGGTTTTTGTTACTGGATGCTAAGTGTCTCCATGGGGCATGCTTCCCCTTGGGACTCCAGGCAAAGAAATACCAATAGAGAGCAGTTAAGTCTCCTCACAGCTAGAGAAATGTAAGCACTATTTTTTAAACGCAGAACCCCTTTTGACTGTTTTCTCTGGGGCCTGCGGTGACAGGGGGAAGAGGAAGGATGCACAGAGGACAAGACAACGGCTTCCCGTCTCGTCGTGCAGCAGAACATGCAGCTGTTCAACAGCTTGTCCAACAAGGTGGACATCGCACAGTGAGGGGTGGCAGTGTCCCTCTCTTCAGGCCGTCTCAAATGAGTTGTTAAAATCGGGTGTCAGGGGCTTCTCTTTTCAGCCGCGTGCTCCAAAAGCCGAGGCATAACAGTCACCTCACATTTCTAGGGCACCGTTTCTCTTGGGAGATAAGGATACAAAAAAATTGGAAGGGAAATAAGTGGGAAAACCCCATCCAAATATCTTATTGTATTAGATGCATCCTAAATCTTCATTTGGATATAGCAGCTTTTCAGTAAATAGTAACTTTTAGATAGGCCTCCTGTGTACTTAAATTACTCATTAAATCTTCTGTGTGGCTGTATCAAAATATTACCTATAAATATCATCTCGCTTTAAAAGACTTAAAAGTATGTTTTCATTTTGTGCTTCATCTCTATGATATTATTTGTGATTTAAGGGCTCTCTGAGGAAATTACCACCATAATCACACGAGAAGAAATTGAGAGAGGAGACTCGCAGTCCCTAGTCACTAAGCTCAGTCTCTGATATCTTCTGACGCTCTTTAAAAGGAAAACAAAATAAACGCACTCCATTTCTTCAAGTGTATCTCTTTCCCGCAAGGATCTCACAGCACCTAACAAGCGGTGGACTTTTAGAAGGAAGAAAAGAAAACCCCAAGTGATTGGGTCGAACCCGATTCATAGTGGGCGGGTCACAGCCGGAAGGACAGTAACCTGTGCAGTCACGAGGAGGAGCTGTGTTCAAGGAACAGAGGCCCCTCAGGGGTTCAAGCGGTGGCTTTGCGAAAGCCACGGGCCCGAGTGCCCATTTCAGCACCATGGCACACACACTCCCAGTCCAACTGCTCAGTCCCCACAGCGACTACACCAGGGAAAAGGAGAGGGAGGGGTCAAGTTCAAGGCCTGGCTGTACTCTCTCTGCAGCACCTCATTTTTCAGTTTGTTTCCTTTCTCCAGCAAAAACGTAGTGAAAGTCCACAGTCACCCCACAAAGACCACCAGGGTACTGGAGGGGGAGTCTGAGGCACACTGCTCGCAAACTGTGCAACAATACGTGAATAAAAGACGCTGGTTTCACAACAAACTCTGGCTCTAAATTTAAGTTCTTCTGTAGGACTTCCGGAGTCTTTGCCAAGGTGTGCTTTATGATTCTTCCTAGGCCTTTGATGCTATCCTGGGATTGTAATAGAACTGAGACTTACTAAAAGCAAAGAATGGGACCCAAGTAAGGGACCGTCTCACTTAGCATGCGCTGTAAGGTACCAGCAAGTGAAGGTATCACATGAGGTACCGATTCTAACAATCGTGAGTAGTGGTCCTCCCCGCAACCCCCAAGAGGAGTCTCATCCAGATCCTAACCCACAGGAGGCACCACAGGTTTGGACCTGGTTGTACTCCGATTTCTCCACTTCTTTCTTCAACAGCCATGGTTCTGGGCCATTCTGTAGCCCTCAGACCCTTTGTCTACAAGAGTGGGTAGAACAGTCTCCCCTGAAGGTGATTTGGTCTCAGAGAGCAAGCTGCAAAACAGTGCAGTGCAGTTGAATTTTCTTCTGGGAGAATTCTGCAAAGTAGCTCCTTTAACAAACAAAGCAAACACTGCTAGACTAACTTGATTTTGAAAAACTAACTGAAAGGCTAGATTAAGTAACCTCGTGGACCTACTTTGATTTGAGTGGTTCTGAAGGAATTTAAACCAAAAAGTCGGTTAAACATACATTAAGGAAAAGCCAAAGTAGAGCACTGAAGTCCCAGCCCTAGCCCTAGCCTATTCCAAGCCCCAGGCAAAAACTTTGGGAAGCCTTCAACTTGGGAAAACTCTTGAAATGTGCAGGCTGGTGTTGGAAACCAGAGAAGAAACGGTGGAAGACCTGTACTCCACGCCGTCATTATGGTGTCCATTCCTTCCATTCTGTCTCCTTCCCTCGGCACGTGACATTGTGCACCCGACACCATCGCCCACCTAACAGCGGCTAGGTGATCATTCCTGGAGTGGAGATGAAGGCACCGGCCTCTCCAACCAGCGTCTGAGGACCTGGACAGTTTCTCATCTCCGATGTCAACAGGAACTCGCTGCCGCAGGTCGGGCGCCCTCCTCTGCGTGGTCTGGGTCTCGCCCAGCCCAGCACATTCCACTCGGTGTGGGAGCTCTGAAGTGTCCGCCCGGCCAGACTGACTGACACGCCGCCCACTCACACAAGCTTCTGGCTCCAAGAGCTGCTTCCTGTTGTGTTCTGTGCTTTTTTTTTTCTTTCTTATTGCAAAGGTTCTTTTTTTGTTTGCCAGGTTGAAGACTTCTTAGTAAAGGTTGGGGAAATATGCAACGACTATTTCCATTTAGCTTGCAGATAAAATTCAGGGGGTTACATCCATTTGAATGTCAAGCCACAGTCTTTATACAGAAAAATGTGTTATGTTGCCAAGTTGCTAGGGGGAGGCCCAAAGTGGGCTTCTGGTGGGTTGTGGTTATTTTTGCGGTGAAAAATATTCGTGATGATTAATAAGGGAAGACTTTCATATTGTTTCTCTAATAAAATTAGTTCTTTTTAACAACAGATCCCTAAGTTTCAATTAGTCTTTAGACAAAAGACGACAGTAGATGCGATTCATTTGGCTTAGGGTTTGTGGAAATAAAGGACATAACACTTCAAGTTTATTTCCTAAAAGGGATCACTTACGCTGAAAGTCCATTTCTGGTTCAGGAAGTGACTTAAAACAGAGAAATTTAAGCCCTCTGCAGGGAGAGTGAGAGGGAGGAGGAAATAGAGAGAGATTAGAAAGTAAAAGCCTGTTGCCGTGTGCCCCACATTTATCCCGCGCGATTTCCTGAGTGTTCCGCATGCATCCCAGCATAGAATAACTCCAGCGAATCAGCCGTCAGTGGTAGCCCTCTTTTTCTCAAGCACGAGGTGTATCCTCTGAGAATATGTACTCAGCAAAAGATAGAATAGTATATCATCTTTTAACACACTGGTAATTAGATCTTCTATAAATATACTTAAATAATCAACACAGCTATTCACAAAGGACACAAAGTGACATAAACATACAAAAATAAAACAATCATGTTTTAAATCTCTTGTTTTTCTTGGGTGATTTTTTGGGGGGTGGGGAGTAAAGATGTTTAAACAATTCAGTTAATAGAATCGTCTTGTCAAGATTTATCCTGGGGAACCGGGTATAAATTTACACTGTGTACAGGCACCACAGCCAAGGGCAAAAGCAGCGAACGTTCCCTGCTGGACCTGTCACTGGCTCCCACGGAAGTTCGGAAAAGCTGTAAGTGAGTGGCGGCCTCCAAGTGTAGGGAGACGTTTTCTTTAGCTGTCCTGAGGAAAGGAAATAGAATCAGATCCCGCCCTCCCCCCAGCAGAGTGAACTGTGAAACCACCAAGCTGTCCTCTGAGCGAGGGGGATGAATACGGAACACACGCCTCTCCTCCACACCCCACTCGTGGAAAAGGTGCAACCGTTCTGGACCACGGGCAGGGGATTTCCACAGAAACATTTGTCCTGTTCCAGTGGCTGCTATAGAAAGCATCCCTTCATTCAACAAAATGATTTGGAGAACTCAGCTACCCAACTGGGTAGAATATGTGCTGCTCCTTTTGGAGAACTGAGTATTTCTATGAATAACTATCCCTAGTAAAATGTGATCTTCAGTCCAATAATGTTGTAATTTTCTTGAGAGCAAGGAACAGAAGATAGAGTTCCCAAATCCCAACGAGAGCCCAGCATAACTGTGAGCTCCCGGCAGGAACACAGGACCAGTCAGCTGGACTCCATCACTCCCATCTTCATGGGAGCACCACACCCAGAAGGAGTCCTGCTGCTATTGGTCCTCACTCAGACTGCATCTTTACAGGGAGCTGATGCTTGAGGAACTAGTCTTGGCTTTCCTTATAAGGGAAAATGGAGCTCTGGCAACATCTTGAAGAGTTGTTTGAGGGAAGAAGGGGAGAGAATTCTGGCTTGTTCTCAAATAGAATTTTCAACAGAGGCGGAGGAAGGTGGTCTCCCGAGCCCCTGGGGGTTGCCTTCAGGGGCCGAGGCAGGGTCCTGCTGCTGATAGATGTCCTGAATCAGCAGGGTATTCATGACCTTCCACTCCCTGTATTTTCTGGCTGTCAACTTCGGATCGTCCAGCAGCTGGTTAATCATGGCCAGGTCGTGTTCTTTACACTGTCCAAGTGGGAAAAAAAGGGAGGGGGGATCATCATGAGTATGTTCTTTTCAGTAAGGCATCTTCAGCCCTTTTACAAATAAATGCACATACACATCAAAATTATCAAAGGTTTTTTTTTTTTTAACCCATAACATTCAAATCCCTACAACAATCCTAGGAGTTATGCCAGGATATCCATTCACAGACGCTAGCCATCAAAAAGTGAAGTATGCTACCCAACAAAGAACTAGACATACAGCCAAGGAGACATCTCCTAAGTGACTCTTCCCTGATCAGTCCATTTTTCCACAGCACAGTGATGTTTCTTAGTGTGAGAATCATTCCCCCTGAAACTCATAGCTGCATGATCATTTCATTGACCATCCAGACTTCACCAAGTAAAATGGAACCAAGTGCCTTCCCTAAGACACAAGACAATACAAAATATATCTTCTTGCTTTTTAGTACCTTAAATTTTGTTTAATGTATTTAGTTAACCTATGCAGAATAAATATATAAACCGTCCTTTTATTCAAAGAAAAGATTACAAACTTCCATGAGAGCAGTATATATTGCACTGACAGGAACAGAGCAGAGAATCTATTCATATTATTTCACCCCACCTCCTCGGTAATGAATGACACACATTTCTGAAATGTCAGGCCCAGGTTAGGGGCATTTTCTGTAGTCAAGGAATGAGTTAAAAATAAGACACAACAGCCTCCACATCCAGAAAGTTCATTCAGTCCCAACTATTATATCCCAAATCTATTCTTGTTTCCTTCCTCCCTATGACCACCATCATCCTAATTTCAGACATAAAGTCCAGTATCCCACACTTGATCTGCTGCTACAGCTTCCTAAATGAGTGCCTGCCTCCAATCTCCACTTCAAATCCACCCTCGCATGGTAGAGCAAGAATCCACCCAAAAGCCTGAGTTTCTTTAATGGTTCCCTTTTGGGTCCAAATTCAGTGGGCCTGTGCTGCCTTTGGTGCTTACCATGTGCTGCATAGATATTCTTGGACCTGTCATACCGCCTATTCTAAAGCTTCGTGGGGAAGGTGACAATAGACATACTGGGTTCATCTTCGTGTTCTTTACTCCTAACACTGTGCCAGCTGCCAGGCAGACATTCAGCATGTTATTACTGGGCCAGCCTCTCTGCCTGCCCTCCAAGGCATCATGCAGCTAAACATTTATAACCATGCTCACTGGTCACAGCTCAAATTCATGACCACCTATTCACGACCAATAGGTGGACTCTCACTATTACCCAGTCATCGTATTTTCTCACCCTTTTCCTCTCTCACTCTCCTCCAGATGATTATTTCAGAACTTCTTGTCTGGACTCAAACCTTGTTACCATCCTCCTTTGCAGCTGATGACCTTGCTCTATTTTTTTTGAAGAAATGAAAACCATCAGAAGAATATTTCTCCCAAGTTCTTATCGCCCACTATATTTAATCTTCACAAATACATGGCTGCCTTCCCTCCTGTTCATTTGGATGAAAACATCTGTGCTCCCAGCAAAGGTCAATCTCTCTGCTTGTACACTATTGCCCTTCCCTCACACTCAGAAAACTCAGCCCAGCATATCTCCCCCTTCCCGTGACTCCTCAACCCCCCGCTCCTCCTCACTGGCACGCATGCACGCCACTACATCTCCCATCTTAAAAGCCCTCTAGACCTCGCACCCCTGACCTGGTTAATGTTCCACTTCACTTTTTGCCTCCATGGTCCCTGTGCCCATTCTTTCACAGACCCACCCCCATCAGGCTTTTGCCCCCCATCCTGTCCTACCAAAACCACTCTTCTTGAGGCCATCAAGACCTCCATGCTGCTAAGCGCAATAATCAATTATTCATTTTCAACTTATCCGTAAACAGCATATAAACTGTTGACTACTCCTTGAATGCTCTCATCTTGCCACTTTTGTGACACCTTCTCTTGGTTCTGCTCATCCCAGAACGGCCACCGTTCTCAGTCCGCTTTGCTAGAGTGCCCCAGCACTCCAGCCTTGCGCCTCTGCTCTGGCCACATCCATGCCCTCGGGAGTCTCATGCAACTCTCCCACTCTCTCGTTATACTGAGGGTTGCAGCTTCATCTGGCCAGCCTTTCCTCTCCCTTGAATTCCATATTCATTTATCTTTCTCTTCAGCCGCTTCATTCGGACATCTAACAAAACATCTCAAATATAACATGTCCAAAGTGTCCAAAAAGAAGTTTCTGTTATTCTCAACATGCTCCCCTCCTCCCCAACTCCCAGTACACACTGAAACCTGCTCCCTAGTCTTCCCCAAAGCACCTAATAGACTCCATCTTTCCAGCTGCTCCAAACACCGGACTCATCCATGACTCCTCTCCTCCCAAACCACCGGGAAATCCTGACGGTTCTACCTTCAGATTATGTCAAACCAAAGCACACCTCTCTTCAGAATCTACCAAAGGCTTCCTGGCTCACTCCAAGCAGAAGCCAAGGTGTCTACAATATAACAAGGCACTTGATAGGATCCCCCTTGCCTCTCTGACCCGCTGCTGCTCGCCCCATCTGCCACGCCACCCTGCACCCCAGCCACGCTGACCTCCTTGCTCTTTCTTAAACCCACCGGACACACTCCACCCCAAGGCATTTGCATTTTTGTTCTTTTTGCCTGGACCATTCTACCTCAGATAGTCTCAAGGCTTACTCCTTTTCCAGATTTTACTCTAATTCCATCTTTCAAACTGGCTTTCATGACTATCCTACTTATAAGTGATCCCTCAACACTCCTTATCCCCCTCCTCTTATCGCATCTGTCATCACCTTGAGTACTACAAAACAACTTACTTATTCTGCTTATTCCTCCCCCTACCCAAATATAAGCTTCATTAGGGCAGGTGAGTTCTTATCCAGTGCTACGTCCACATGCACCTGAAGAAATGACTGACACATGCTAGAAATTCACTAAAGACTTGTTAAAAAGAATTAATATATGAAATAAGAAGTGAATGAATAAACTACCTATCATTTATTTTTTAATTTCTTTTGCATCATGAACCCTATTCAGAACCTGAGAAAATCCTCTCCATAAAAACAAACTAAATGTCTCTGTATACATTACATATATTATGCTATGTAGTATATGTTATATACATGTCATACATCTACAGCTGTCTGTCTATGCAGATACTTCCACATAGTTTTAGAGATTCTAGAACTGTTAGCATTTATTTTATCCAAATGAAGTATCTGGTGATAGATGGTTACACATATTTGTGGCACCCAAATCTACTGTTTGTATCTATAATTAGCTTTCACTTATGTTTCGTTTGGGGTGCTTTATTACGTTTTCCTTGTTTTCTTCTTTTTCTGTTTCTAAATTGATCAGAATAACATGGATTTCAAGGGGAAGGCACCACACATAGAGTAGTCTGAGAGATGAGATTTATAATCTTGAATCAAGAGAAAGGATAAGGTGATAGATGAAAATAAAAAAAATATATCTAGGGCTCCTGGCTGGTGTAGCTCAGTGGATTGAGCGTGGGCTGCAAACCAAAGCATCACAGGTTTGACTCCCAGTCAGGGCACATGCTTGGGTTGCAGGCCACAGCCCCCAGCAACCGCACATTGATGTTTCTCTCTCTCTCTCTCTCTCTCTAAAAATAAATAAAATCTTTTTAAAAATCTTTAAAAAATTTTTTTAAAATATATCTAGGTTTAAGGAATGAGGAACAAATTGTCCAGTAGGAAAGTATTCAAAGTATAGTCAGCAGGGTCCTGGGGACCCAGAGGAAGAGGGAAGGAGGGGAGTCGGGGGTGACTGGGAAGGACTGCCAGTGGAAAGCTGAGCAGGGCCAAGAGAGGGAGTTTTCTTTCTCCTCTGAGTTCTCAACATTATGCTTAAAAAAAAAAAACCAGTATTTTCCACATAGAAAAAAGATAAGCTTTCATCCTCTATCACCACAGAGCTATTCATATGAAGTTATTTCAGGATTTTCACTTTTGTTCTTATGACATCTGTTCAGAGAAAGATCCTAATATTTTATTGAAAAACTAAGATCTTGGCAGATGAGCAAAACTTGGAAAATTAATTTTTCTATAGGCAAAAATAAACTAACACCCCTCTAAATCTGACTAGAGATTTTAGGAAAGGGTCCTTCAACTTTGGACTAACACCACACATGGTTTACAGCTCTAAACAATTCAAATTTCTTACCATTTGGCTCAAGTCTGTGTTCGTTCGTTTACAGATAAAATTAAAAACCATACACAGGAATACAGAGGAAGAAAATTAATGAAACAGCGAAACCTCTGAGCTCCCTCGTAGACCCAGCACCCTGGACTCGGCTGCATCAGGCCTGGCTCTTTCTGCAGCGCCGGAGGCTCGCACAAGGCTGCAAATCACTTTCACAACCTTGCCCTTGCTTGCCGGCGGGCAGGCCGGGCTTGGCAGGACTTCCCAAAAATGCTGTGAAAGCTGCTGTACTTTTCACCCCAAATACGCAGTAGATGGCTCTTTTCAAGGCACAAGCACCAAGGACTGGAATCGTGTTCTACCAGAGTAGCTGGGAGAGAGAAAAGTTTGTTCTCCTAGACATTGGGCCAGGGGAACCCTGAGGGAAACTTTCAAGCAAACCTATTAATCATTCCTGTAATCTATTCATTATAAAATCGAGAAAGACTTAGCCAAAAGTTAGTGGATGTTGAGCTATCAGAGATTCCTAAAGATCTATATTAAATGTGATAATTTGCATGACTTCCATGAAGAATTTCCATAAAGAGCATTTGTTCCAACATAATCCCAGTGCAGGGAAATGTCCTTGTTTGTGGAATGTGCCTATCACTAATACAAACATTGTGGTTAAAACGGGTTCCTCGTTTCTGCATGGAACTCTGCTGTCTCTGCTTGTCCATACTCCAGCTTAGAAGCGTTTTTTTTTTTTTAAATAAACATTGACGTGGCAATGTTGCATATACAGAGCAAAGCACACATATCTTAGGGCTTGTGCTTGATGAACTATCACAGAATGGACCCCTCTCCGTACCCACCACCAAGGTCAAAAAAGAACCCTTACCCAGCAGCTCACAAGCTATACTAGTGGCCCCTCCCATCCTATCCTCCCTTCCTCCTCAAAGACAATGACCATCTTGACTACTTTGAATTGTAAAGACAGTTAAAATTAAAGATATTTAAAATAAAATAATCTTTATAGCTTTCTGACATGAATAAATACATGTGTACCAAATTGTCTTTCTCCAATGAAGAGTCTGATGGGTATTTTTTCCCCCGCCAAGGTCAAGTCCCACATAATCATGTCTTCCTCCCTCCTGATGAGGTTCCTGGCACCACATAACATAGATGATGGCTCATCAGCACCAGCATTACCCTCCTGTGAGGCCTCAGGGGTCCGTGGAAAGGGCTCCCCTTCCAGGCATGTACTGAGCTGAGCATGGCAGCTCATGACTGCCCCCAGTGTTCCCGGCTCCCTGGGGTGCATGCCCCAGTGAATTCCCCTCTGCAAATCCAGACTGACCTCGTGACTTGCTCCTAATGAACAGAGTCCTGTCAATAGAGCAACTGTACTGTGACTGTACGACTGAGAGTGGGATGTGACCCACCTTGCGCACTCGCTCTCGCTGTCTTACTTGCCCTCAGGGAAGCCAGTTTCCATTTTGGGAGCTGCTTTATGAAAGGTTCCCCCAGGCAAGGAAAGGTGTGGCTTCCCACCAACAGACAAGGAACAACTGAGACCCTCAGTCCAGCAACCTGTGAGGAAGTGGGTTCTGCCAACAACCTTGTAAGAGAGGCTGGGAGTCTTGCACCCTGCGGAGGAGTGAATGCCGCCCCAGCCGATACCTGCATCATAGGCCCCTGAGGCAGAAGCACCTCACCAAGCCACACCCAGATTCCTGACCCACAGGCTCTGTGAAACAATGTGTTTATTGTTTGTGGTTTCTAAGGTTTGAGGTATTTTGTTACCTAGCAATCAGTAAGTAAATAATGCATGGGGATAAAAGCAAAGGCCGAATGGATCAATTGGTTGGCCATAGGGCATGGAGAGCAGGAGGTCACAAAGAACCACATGGGGCCCATAACACTTTGAATTCTTTGTACATACCTGGCCTCCCAGGGGCCAGGCCAGGCCACGGTCCTGGGATGGTCTAGCATCCGCAGACTGCTGTTCTATGAAAGGTGGGAACACAGTCTCACTCCTTCTGGAAACGGCCTGCACTGTCTATCTTCTCCCCAGCCTCTAGTTCCTATTTCTCCCAATGTGGACTAATACATACGACCCACTGACACACACCGACCCAGACCAGTTTCTCCTCTGTCCTTCCCATCTTGATATTCTCCATCTCTTACTCATTGGTCAGTGGTCAGCAAGGTCCCTAAGGGCCTCTGACAGGCCGCCACTTCCCTGCTCTGGACAGTCAAAGCTCCCATGTCTGTATCGACTCCAGCACTTATCACATTGCATGTTCCCTCTCTGTTCCCACTGTCCAGTGGGATCCATTCAATGGTCCTAGTGCCCTAGAACAGTCCCTGGGACACAGTCAGATTCAGGAAATATGTGTTCAATGAAAAATGTACTCCTTTATAGCACCTTTCACAAATAACCGAATTTATCAATGCTGTACATCCTGTGAAATATAATATATTTATTTGTCTTTGAAATGAATGCTAGTGATGTTTGTCCTGTATAAATGTTAAGCAATGTCTCCTCTGCCTTTGGATTTTATTTCTATGATTAAAATACCCCTTTTGCTTTTATTTTCCAGCCTCGTTTCCGCTGACTTGGAGGATGCTTATGCCTTCTGCTGACTAACTGGGACGTCTGACTAAGAGTCACTCACTCTCTCAGCCATCTCTCTGTAGCCTTGTCCTTTGATTACCAAAATTCTTCCTGGAAAGAGACTCAAATTCTTGATGCAAAAGGACACGTACAAACCAGAATTAAATCGCAGGATCTATCACAGCTTTTCAGAATCTATAAATCCTTTGCTAATTCAGGACCATTTGGCAACGTATCCTGGCCTCCTCCTCTTCATGCTAGAATCTAAATGTGAAAGCAGGATGCTTTTGTTATGAAGAGCCATTTGAGTTACAGGAGACCCTGAAAATAGCTTCAGTACATCCTGTGCACAGTCCCTCGTTCCCATTGTTTAACCACCTGCTGGTCTGCACTTCCTTCTGCCCGGCTCTCACAGCACAGCTTGGCTGCAGAGCCTGTACCCAGAGTCACTAAGTCTTTGCTGTGTTTGAAACTTAGGACATGTCTTCTGGATGTAGCACAGAACAACGACAGTTTGATGAACCGGGTAAAATTGCAAGATCTTATTAACATTACTGTTTATTCTCCCAAGTTGACTATCTTAAGCTCTCGTCACATTTACTGTGCTGGGTAAGAGTGCACAAAACAAATGGCACGTGGCCCTGGCCTGCGAGGAGCTTCCCATTTGAAATTTTATGCCAGAGTGAATGTAAAAACCAACATCTGTGTAGGAAAGTGGACTGGTGACAGCCTGGGAATGATGCTCCCGTGCTTTAAGGACACCAAGGGTCATCTCACCCAACAGAGACTCACTCTGCTCTCACTGCCCTCCCCTCCGCCCACACAAACACACAGGGGCTGGCCAGAATCCCCACAGACCCGACCGTTCTCCACCCCACATGCATGGAGTTCGTCCACAGTTTGAGATTGTTTACCTTTAATGTGCTATTCAAGGTTCGGATTTTGTGGAGTTTCTCATTGATGGATGGGTTTTTACACCTCTTCACAAAGGACTTCCTCAGTTCCTTTCTGGTTGAAGGCCGTCGGTCCCCGAGAGGGGACAGGCTGGCTTGCTCTAACGATTTGTAGAGCTTCTCCATTTCGTCATCTTCAGGCGCTTTCGTTTCTTCTGTTGAAATGAGAAGCAATACCAATAAACTCAGTTAAAGTCAAGGTGAGAACATCAGACACTCTGGGTCCTAAAATGAGTCCCTGCTGACACTGTGATCTCAGGTTCCCACCTCCCAGAACTCAGAAACAATGAACTTCCGTTGTACAGGCCACTCGGTTGACGGTGCTCTGCTATGAAAGTCATGTTCCCTTTGAAGGCACTAGGGAAGGACCTGTTCCGGCCTCTCTCTGGGCTTCCATTGGTTCCTTGGCTAATGGCAGCATCACTCCAATATCACGGCTGTTCTCCCTGGGTGCATGTCTCTGAGTCTAAATGTCTCCCTTTTTATCAGGACACTGGTCATCCTGGATTAGGGCTCACTCTACAGTCCCCACCTTAACTAATCACATCTACAACTATTTGATGTACAATAAGGTAACATTTTGAGATCCTGGGGGTTAGGACCTCAACATAGGAATTTGGAGGAACACAACTGACCCTGTAATAGGCCACCATCTAGGCAGCCAAAATTCACGTCCTTTTATTCATACCATCCCAACATCTCCAAAGTCTTAACCCATTCCAAGATCAATGTTAAGTCTGACATCTAATCCAAATATCACCTAATCCTAGTACTGGTAAAACCCAGGAAATAATATTCATCCTGTTGCAAAATTGCTCTCTGCCTGTGAACCTATGAAACCAAAAAAGTTACATGCTTCTTAAATACAGCGATGGACAGGCAAACCCTAGCCAACTAACACATGCCCTAGGCTTGAGAACCACTGCCCCAGATTATATTTAATGTCCTTCCTAGAACAGCTCTTTGTGAGAAGGAGCCTGCCTGTGGTCTCTGGCTCTGAGCAGATAATGGTCATTCTTCGTGCTTCCTCGGCTCACGTTCCTAACCACGGTTCCCCAGCCTCAGCCCAAATGCTTCCGGTGGAGCAACACTGCCCGAGATCCAGGGGACCGCATGTGCCCCTGCACATGCTCGGCTAACCAAACGGCAATTCCATCACACTGGCCAGTCAGTGATTTAGGAATAAGCACGGGTTTCAGGTCAGGCCATTTGGGGCCAGGGACCTCAGTTCTGGACTTTGGTTTGGGGGTATCAGAAAATCAATCTCTTTTTGCCCCCTAAACTGAGTGGTATGATGATGTAAGCTGGAAGAGTCCAGGAATCATCGCAAGAATCACGAAAATGGAGCCATCTATAGGACACAGCTGAGACACGCATCTTCACAACACCACTGGAGCACTCCCAGCTCACAGGAGCCAACATACTGCCTTTGTTAAGACAACTTTGGGTGTGGTGTGGGCCACACACAACTGCAAGGACCTCAAATGACACAGAAAGTCACCCAAAGAAAATCTTTGTATATTGATGTTACTTTAATTTTTTCCTAAGAACTTCAGATCTATACTCCTTCATTCCCTGGAAATGAATCTTGGGTAAGATACACAAGATGTTTCTTTTCCACCACATACTCCTTAGTGTCTGTGCATTTTACTCTTGTCCTAAGAACAAGGTCGATAGAAGATCATATACAAAGGATGGCATTTGGAGGTACTCAAAAGAGGCCTCTCCAAAAGGAAGGGGAAAGCATACAATAGGAGCTTAAGACCATCAAAATCAAACAAATTTCACTCACTTTACAGTTTATTCTTGTAAGGTGAGAGATCAAGCAACAATTGGTTTTCCTTCATCTACCACCAGAAAGTTATGACAAGTGTTCCCGACATTCTTTCATGAGAACAGAAACAAAGGCGCTGGACTAACTCTGCAACAGACCTAAAGTATTGGCTGGGAAACCTCTTTGTCCGTTTGTGCTTTACCAAACCAGTATCCAGCAAAGTGGAAATATTCAAAGCTATGTCTAAACACAGTCAGACTCTGTGGCTCAGGCCGTGTGCCTTCAGTTATCAACGCTGAGTTTTTGTCAAGCACATGCAAAAATGCTCAACATCCTTAAGTCACCAGAAAAGGCAAACCAAAACCACAATGAGATACTACTTCACACCCACCAGGATGACTAAAATCAAAAAGATAGACAATAATAAGTGTGAGAGAGGATGTGGAAATACTGGCACCTTTATGCATTGCTGATGGGAATATAAAATGAAGTCACCACTCTTACAAAATAGTTTGGCGTGGAGGAGCAACTCCATTCCTAGGTGTATACAAAGAGAATTAAAAATACGCTAACATAAAACTTGCACATGAATGCTCCTAGAAACACTATTTGTATAGACAAAGGGTTGGAACAGCCTAAATAGTCACCAATTGATGAATGGATCAACAAAATGTGCCCGTACACACCATGGACTATGACTCAGTAATTAACAGGGATGAAGTACCGAACATACTACGGCACGAAGGAACCTTGAAAACACTCTGCTAAGTGGAAGAAGCCAGGGACAAAAGACCACATCTTGGATGAGCCCATTGACATAAAATGTCCAGAACAGGCAAACTCACAGAGACAGAAAGCAGCTCTGTGGTTGCCTGGGGGAAGAAATGGGGAATGACAGCTGAAGTGCACGGGTTTCTTCCTGCGGTACTAAAAATTCTCCAGCTGCATTGTGGTGATAGTCATACAACTCTGTGTATTTTAAAGGTGAGACACATCTCAACAAAGCTGCAAGGAAAGTAGTCTTCCACGAGATTATCGTGACAACTGCTAATACCCGCACAGAAACACTAAGCATGGTATCTGTCCTGCAGTTAAGCTGGGGACATTAGAAACTTTTAAGAAAATCGAGTAACACGGCTGAATCTTAGAGAGGACATTAGGATTATAGACTTAGGAAGTTTTCATCCTTTCATTGATTTGAGAGAGAGAGAGAGAAGATGGGGGGGTGACATCAATTTGTTGTTTCACTTATTTACTCATTCACCAGTTGATTCTAGTATGGGCCCTGACCAGAGTTTGAACACGCAACCTTGGGGTATCGGGACAACACTCTAACCGTCTCTGCTACCCTGCCAGGGCTGGACTCTGGCAGGTTCCAGACATATAAGGATACGGCAATTTTATATACAGGGTGGGGGTTGCAGTTGTTCGTGTGGAAAATAATACAATAATTAATAAATAATAATATAAGACTAAACTGTTTCATGTACTCACAAATGTAAACCTACTTTTGCTCAACTCTGCATTTTTTTTTATAGCAAGACAGGTGGGACTTTACTTTAAATAAAGACTAAATACATAGCTTTCAACACCACAGTATTTTTAAAGTAAGTAACACATATTTCATAAACTTCAGAAGCAAATCAAACAAGCATGTAACAAAGAAGATAAATGGAATGGTTTTTTCAAGTTTCTCTCTGTTCACCAAACTGTGCAGCTGTGCTACTAAAATGCATGACAGACAATTACTCTCGACTAATACAGTGGTTTGTAAGTATATTAAAGTGATTATATTAAAGTTATGCATTTAATTCAACAGATATTAGATTGGTAAAGATTAAAATAACTTTAGAATCTCAGAATAATGTGACATAAAGCACATTTCATATATGAAAAATAAACAGGACTGCCTTTTGGGTGATTTAATTTTTGTTTACTATACTTATACAGGTATATATTATCTTTATGTTAAAAATATCAGAGGTATCTCTCTTCCACACACAACTATCGTCTTTCCTGACCTAAATTTTGGGACACTAACAATGAGAATATAGGTGTGTGTAACTTTAAAATAACACAAAGGTAAAGTGGACCTATTAAGATTACTGGAAGTTAATACAGAATTTACCTAAAATATGAACAAGTAATATTCGAAAACAGAACACTCTCTATCTGGATTCATTTGGAAATTGGAGATAATATGAGATAAGGTTAAAGCTGTTGGATAAATAAGAAAAAAAGAGAAAGGCAAATTCTTACTGTGCTCTCCTTACCTCTCAGCCATCATCTCTCCTTGGAGGAATCCTTAAACTCAAAGACTGTTTAACTTCTAATAACCTGACTCCAGAATTGCCCACAGCCCTTAAGGACAGTAAAATAATAAATGGTGATGTGAATAATCAATAAAAACACTTTTATGGGCTCTTTTGTGTCATAATCTGAGAGATGAACAATGTATTGCTAGATAGTCAAAGGACATACCCGTGATCTAACCATGTCCACTCCTAGCCAAGAACTTTGTGTTGTTTTTACTGCAGCTAATGGCTGGTGCTTAGCTTTTCACAGGGCCATAAAACGAGCATTCTGTAGTAACGGAAGTAGGTGACAAATGGAGTCATGTAGCAGGGGGAAAGGACCCAAAGGATGTAAGCACATAAGGAAACACAGCTTGTACCTGAGCCCAGAGCAGACAAGAGCCTTTTCCCAGTTGCTAGGCAGAAGACCTGTCTGCCCACGGGCATCCCCCGCAGTACCTGTGTGGGGCTTCCCCAGAAAGTGGCATCGTAAAAAGCTCCCTTTGATATTTTCATGTAAATATTTGTTTAAATTGTAATTACATATTAGAAACCACTGGATTACTTCTATTTTACCAGACTGTAAAAAAAAAAAGGCAAGGAAAAGATTGACAGACGAGACCACTGATCACTCTCCCACTGGAAACAGAAGCCAAGTTCATTATTTCCACTTGCCTTGTCTTCTGATACAAAATAAATGAGTTCTGTCAGACAGTCAAGTGTTTCCAATGCAATTGTTATCCTTCCTCTGGAGAGTATATTTCAGTTTTCTCCCATGAAGTAGCAGGACTGGGATTCCCTTCTCTGCACGAAGCACTCCACAGTCTATCTCATCTAGCCTCACGAGTGCTTTGCCTAAAAAGGTGAAAACTATTTTTTTTTATTTTATGGATGAGAACAAAAGGAGATGCTTAAAAAATAGTAAGTAATCTTTCCCCAATGTAAATCGGTGATAGAACTAAGGAAAGTTCAATTCCACCTTGTGTCATTCTAGGTGCTTCTGGGCCAGCCTTCTCAGACACTCATAGGCAAAAGCCACCTAGAGAGCTGTTCAAGTGCAGGTTCTGATGCAGCCAGTCTGGGATGGTGCTGAGAGTCTGAACTTTTAACAAGCTCCTAGGTCATGCCAGAACTGCTGGTCCATGGACCACACTTTGAGTAGCAAGACTGGACTGTCGTCAGTATGTCTTGACACAGCAGCCTCAACTCATTGGCAGGGCAAGGGACTGGAGTCACACGAGAAAGATGAGACTTGTCCAGAAACCAGCACCTGTTTTCTCTGAGCCACATCCTAATTTAAAAATACACATATTCACAGCTTTGTTCAAAGAAGCATGTCCCGAACCCCCGTGCTAAAGCATCAGTATCCCTTATGTTGAGTTGGCACAATTTTGAGGCAAATGTTGGTGACACTTTACATCTGTTAGACAAGCTCAGAACACCTCAAGAGGTCAGACTAGTAAACTTTCTCCAAATTTAGCTCAGTAATCTAACAAGTTAGAGTCAAGAAAGCCATGGCATTTTTTAAACAGGATCTTTCTTGGTGATATTGGCAAACAAGACAAAACAAACTTTCTAACTAATGGTTAGAAGTTCGCTCCTTTCCAGCATTATGCCAGATGAATGTGCTCCTCCTTCCTCTTCCTCCTACGTATTTCAGCCTATTGTCTGCATCTGCTGGGGCAGGCATGCTCCCGGAGGCCCAGAATTCAGCTGTCAAGGATACTGGCTGCAGATTCCCTCTTTAAATGCTGCATTCTCAACTTTGCCTCCCGCACTATTTTATTTTTAGTGTTTCCTTGTGCTTTCTAGAATGCAGTTCTTATTTTTTCTTTAGAACATAAATTCTGGCTTCAGGAGACGAGGGGAATTCATACACCATATTTCATCTTGGAATTTGAAAGGAAACCATTTAGAGAGCAGAAAAGTGTAAGTGATGCTCTAGGAAGAGAATGTTAGTTCCCAAACATGAAGGACTTGGAAAGACGTAGGGAAACACAGCATTCTCTGCTTCATGTGTGGTGTTCTGTTTGCGGGGGAAAAGACCATCGAAAGCCCTGGTGACAGAAAGAAGAAATGCCTGGAGCCATCAGGACACACTGTGTCACTTTTAAGACTTCACAAATGTTATTTAACACAACGTGTGATGCCAATAGATCAAAAGCAATTACAGGCTTTCCCTAATTAGTGATTCTGACAACTCTGAAATGTAACAAAAGATTAGATCCTAATGATGAACAAATTTAAATTATATAACTGAGATAAATCTGGGTAACTCATTTTAACAGCCAGGAGGCTAGGGACCAAGAACATTATTAGCATGGCATAAGTTTGAGGGAGAGCTGCCTGTTTCTGCTGCTGTTGATACTGGTGGAGACAGTTATCATAGTTGTCAGGTGTGAAGTTTTGACTATGTGTCAAACACTGTGGTAACTACTCTACCAATATTATCTCATTATTTTGTAACAACCCTATGAGGAAAGTACTGTTAACCCTGGCATGAAGGACAGAATGCCCACGCACAGAAAGATTAAAAACCTTGCCCAAGATCACACAGAGACAAACACAGGTTCTGACCAAAACCTTATCGTCTAAAACACTAAGCTATACTATGAATATAATTTGATATACTTTCTTTTGAATAAAGTTCAATGGTGATTATTTTAAATCAGATAATATGTAGTCACTGAGGTGGTAGCTGGCTGGACTAGACAGGCCAAGTTCAGATCCCTGCTCCCACTATTCTGTCTTCCATGAGAAAACCCCCCACCCAAAGCCCTCCTTCTGAGGTACCTGGGTGTTACTCTCAAAGCCTGTTCTCACAGGGCCACTGAGCACCAGAAAAATTCACAGTCTGGCCAGCAAGCTAGGACACAGGCCAGATCATCTGACTCTCTGCTTACACATTTGAACTGGACACCTAGAGATAATAAATCTGTTTAAATCGGGATCAAAAACTGAGAGTCAAGGTCACTGTAGGTTGTGGCCCTGTATACAACAAAGGTATGAGTGCTCAGAAACAGAGAAGGCAGAGTTGGAGGGAAGTTAGGAATGTGGTGAATTTTTTTTAAATGGCAGGTAGAAGAAATTCTCTAGGAGAGAAAACAGATTGAAAGAAAGCCAAAGAGAGTCCTCCTCAAGAACAAAGCTAGTATTTTTACTTGTGCTCTTTAAGTCTGAGAGTAGTTTCACTATAATTTTCCTCATTTTTCTATATTTGTTTTACCATCTCTGCTGAGTCATACACCTATTTTCTTTTGGGCACTTGATGTTTCGGTTCAGTAAGGCAACTCAAAACTCTACTGCTATTATTGAATAAAAAAACCTAGTCTAGTGGATGGTCTTTAATGTTGTTTCTGTTTTGTATTGCTTTATTATTATTGTTTCTTATGGCAGTAATTTTTGGAGGTGGTCTAAGGTTAAGCCCATCACCCAAGCATCTGATATATAGCTTAAATTCTCAAAACAAATTCCATTTGTTTTTAAACTGTATCCTTTCAATTGTATGAGCACCCAGGATTTGGTGAATTATGTAATGCAGACATAAAATTCCTACATTTGTCCAATCCTAAGAAAACAAAAAACACTGGCGTGTATACTAAAAGGTATGTGGTCAGGTTTTCTTTTCCTTTTTTGAAATATATGTATGAGGTAAAATTCAGTGGGAAATAAATGTGGGGGGAGTTGGAAAATTGCCTAAAATCAAGGACACAAATTGGATGCACTACAGAGACATATGTCAGTGTTGGCCCCATAACACGCTGGAGTCATTCACAGGCAGCTCCATGATGGAAACCAGTGAGAACAGCAGAGAGAAATGGGAGATTCAGAAGGAAGGGAGCCCACAAGAGTAGGGAAGCAAGAGGTTGCCCTATTTCAGTTTCACAAAGCAGAAAATGAAGGTTTGGAATGTATAAATGCCCTTACCTTTTTAAGATGTAGCTCTCTTTTTCTCTTTCTATTATTATAGTCCAGTGTGATCTATAATTACTTGCATGACACTCTTATGAAATGGCACAGCCTTAGAGAAAATCCTTCATGTACAGTAATTGCTCACTTGACCTCACCAACAGGTTCTTGCAACTGAAGTGAAAAGCAATGTACACTGAAGCCTATTTTACTATAGACTGATTGATTTAAACAAGAGTTAAGTTCCTATGGCATCTCATCAACATTATAATGAAATAACATTGAATGAAACAATATTATTCAAGGACCTGCTGTGCATATTTAGAGTTATATATTTAAATATGGCCATTAAATTCCTACTAGGAACCATTTTTCCAAGAAAACAGTAACAATCTATAGAGTTGCTGGCAAACATAGGACTCATCCTTGATGCCTTTCTTCACACATTTCATTCATTCATTTATTCAACTCATCCATCAAACATTCTGTGAAGGTCTACTGTATGCTTGGGCCTATTTGCGAACCTAGGGATGGACCAAAACAGACAAGAATCATTTGTGAATCTTAAGTTTTTACATTTTATCTTTCTATGTCCCAAATGTTTGCATTTTTCCTCTCCCTACGCCCATTGCTACAAACTTAATCTAACCAGCATTATTTCAACATTGGCCCATTTCACCAGCTACATAACTGGTCTACATTATCTTCCTAATACTCATCTTTATATAATGAAGTGATCTTTTAAAAATGTAAATCATACAATAACACTCCCCAGCTTCAATTTCCCCAAAAGCATATTGCTGCACTTGGAATAAAATCCAAACACCTTGCAGGTCCCAACTAATCCAACTAAGCTTGTATCGAGATCTCCAGTCTCTTTCTATGCCTCCCTTGCCCACTCTGCTTCAGCCTCTACAATTACTCACGTGTTCGTGGTGATGCTAGTGTAAAGAAAGACACCTACAGGGATGCCAGTTGTATAAAAGTATGGCACATACAATTACAGTAGGAGGCTGTGCCTTCTAGGTTGGTGTGAGCACACGTGATGATACAGGCCCAATGATAAAATCGCCTACTGGCGCATTTTTCAGAACAAATCACCGACGATAAGTGGTGCATGGCAGACGCTTCTGTTTCTATCGTTAAGTGACGTGTACTGCTTTCACTGGTAGTTCTAAAACAGCATGTAACATAATGATTGTTTCACGAAGAAAATTGTTCTGGTTGTACTTTACGGCTTGGCTCACATGACATCTAGCCCAACCTGTGTCTTGCTGATTATTTATGTAAAATTATTCTTAGTCGGGTGATTAAAATCTCAAGCTCTGTAGTCAAACAGAACTGCAATCCCAACACAACTTTCACACATACCAGGTGCATAACCACTTTCAGCAAGTTACTGAGCCACTTAGAGCTCCAGTTTCTTCATCCATAAAACAGGAGTGTCAGTAAGTCCCTGTTTCTAGTTTATTGTCATGAAGAAACAGTAAAAGCTTTCCCTTTGAGATCAGGCACACCACAAAAAAGCCTGTAGTCACCATTTCAATCAGCATCGTATGGCAGGGACAACTCCAGGCAAAAAATAAAATAATAGACACAATGAATGGACAGGAAAAAGCAAAACTGTCATTGCTCACAAAGGTATGACTGTGCCTGTAAGATAAATTATTAGACTTAAAATAAAAACTTAGCACATGTGCCAGATTTCTTAAATAATGCATATTAAAAATCAACTGCCTATATTTATACCAGCAATAGTTTAAAATAAAGACTGCTACAGAAAAAAATATATAAATGATAAAACTTTACTATGAGATGTAAAAAAGACGGATAAATACAGAATGGTAAAGAGATAATTTTTTATAAATTGGAAGATTTTTAATTGTATCAGTTTTTATTTTCCCCAGATTAAATCTAAAAATGTAATATAATCCATGTCAAAATCCCACAATGTAATACAACTTGACTAGGTGATTCTAAGATGTACATGGAAGTTAAATGGCCAAGAATATCCCAAACACACTTTAAAAAGAACAAGACTGACCCTATCAGATATTAAGACTTGTTTTCTAAAAGAATGGTATGAGTCATACGTAGAAAAAAACTAGACTTATGAACAGATAGAAACCTACGAAGCAAATAGCACTGGACTGACAACAAAGATGGCATTGGAGCTCATGTGGACATTTGAGAAAAAGATGGATTTTACATAAATGATACTAGAAAAATTACACATGCATAGTGAATAAGATGATATTGCATCCAATTATGGCACATGTAAAAAATCATTCCAAGTGGACTAAAGTTTATAAAATTATGGCAGATTATTTTCATGATATCAGTGTAGGGAGAAATTTACTTAATGAAGACCAAAAAAAATATTAACAATAAAGAGAAGGATTGATATATTGAACCACATTAAGATTGACTTCTATTCATTAAAAAACACCATTACAAATGAAAAGAGAAATCAAAAGCAGAGAAGATATTGGCAATACATACAACTGACAGTGAAAGTGTATCCAATATTAATTCTAGAATATATAAAATCCATTGGAAAAGCAAAATAATCCAAGATGTGTGGGTAAAAGAGTGAAAATAAACATAAAATATGCTAATTCATAATCAAGATTACCAGTTTTTAAAAAATCTATGTTTATTACTGGTGAGGATGTAGAATGTTGAGAGCTGTCACCCATGCTAGGCAGAGAGAACTTAGGGCAACCCATCTAGAAAACATTTGTTCTCATCTAGTGATGATGAAGACAGACATAAATCATAGCCAGCAATCCCATTCCTAGGTATATAACCCTGGAGCAATGCAGGCATATGTAGACCAGGATATACGCATAAGAATTCCCATTCAAAGAATGAAAAGACAAGCCACAGACTGGGAGAAAATATTTGTAATCACATACCTGATAAAGGTTTTGTATTTAACACATATGAAGAACTCAATGAGAAAGCAAAAACCCAAATAAAAAAGTGGGTAGATTTAAACAGACACCTCACCAAAACAAAGATATACAGAGAGCAACATACATAGGAAAAAATACTCAAAATTATATGTAATTAGGGAATTCCAAATGAAAACATTACCATGACCCACCTACTAGCATGGCAAAAATCCAAAACACTGATAACAATAAATGCTGGTAAGGATGTGAAACAACAGACACTCTCATTCATTGCTGATGGGAATGCAAAATGGTACAGACAATTGGGCATTTCTTACAAAATTCAACATAGTCTTACCATACAATCCAGCAATTGCCCTCCTAGATATCTACCCAAATGAGGTAAAAATTTTATATCCACACTCAAATCTGTATACACATGTGTACAGCAGCCTATTTGTAATTTCAAAAACTTAGAAGCAAGCAACAAAGGTGTTCTTTGGTAAATGAATGGATAACAAATTGTGGTATGTAAAAAGCAACAAGCTATTAACCTACGAAACGAATGAAGGAAACTGAAATGCATATTGCTAAGGGAAAGAAGGCAATCTGAAAATCATACCTACTACATGATTCCAACTATATTACATTCTGGAAAAGGTGAAACTAAAGAGTAAGAAGATCAGTGGTTGTCAGGGGTTTGGGAAAAGGGTGGAAGAGATGACAAGACTTTTAGGACAGTGACACTATTCAGCAGTGGTGGCTGGATGACATTATGTACTTGTCAATACACATAGAACTGTATAAGATAGAGTGAGCCCGAATAGAAACTGTAGACTTCAGTTCATAAAAATATGTCCATATTAGTTGTCCATCGCATCAGGTAAACCACACTAATGCAACATATTAATAATACTGTACATAGAAGAGGGATTAAATAAGTGGAGATTCTCTGTACTTTCTGCTCAATTTTTATGTAAATCTAAAACTGATCTAAAAAAATGTCTATTAATTAGAAAAAGAATGTCACATCAGCATTTCATATAAGAGCCCAAAGATGGAAAAACATAACATTCATCAAGAGTACATCATTATCTTGTGATCTATTACAACTGAGTGCTCTAAAGCAAGGGAAACAAATTAATTCCATTTATACAAGGAGGATTTCCCAAAGGCGTGTCACAGGGAAGAGAAAGCAGGTGGTGGTGGGTCTTAGGTGCCTGAGATCCACACCACTGAGGTCAAGAATTAGAGACTCAAGCTTTTCCCAATAGTCAATATTTATCCCCATTCTCAAATCACAGTCCAAAACAATAGGATCACTAGGAAATTTTCTAGGGACTAAAGTAAGTAAGAGAGATACAAAGACCAAGATCAGCCTTCACCTTCACAGGCACGCTGTAGGGACCTTTGCTCTTTCTCTGTTTCCACAGCCACCCCAGCTATTGTAGAAGCTGCCTGACTCTTCTAATTTCCTTATTCCTAAGAGCATAGGTTTCCTTTTTTTCTCTTCTACTCTGTGTTTTGAAGCTGACATATATGATTCCCCTGGTTAGAAACAATCATCCATTACCTACTGAAATAAACCAACAACTAGCCCCATATTCAATGTCATCCACATTTCTTTTCCACCTCTCTTCCTCACGTCTTCCACCTCCACTTAGATCACATCTTGGATCTTCCATATTGTGAGTCCCTGCTTTCTCTTAAAAACCCGCAGTAGTTTGTATATCTCTAAGGCACTTACTTTGCTCTCCTCTCTTCGGTTGTTTTATTCCTCCCACTCTCCCTATCAAATGTTAAAATGTTTTTTTAAACCACAAATTGTATCTTGCTCATCTTTGTATCCCTCTTAGCACAAAGTACTTGAATAGTACTTGAATAGTAGATGTTAGGTATTCAAAAAAAATAATGCTAAATTTAATGAGTTCCGTATTCAACTTTTTCTTCTTATTATCTTCCTGCTGCCTAGAGACGTGCCAAAAAATTCCTTGCAGCAATATCTGAAGTAGTTGTCTAAAATAATGTATCATCTGTACTGTTCACACTCAGATTATATAAAATTTTATTGTAAAATCTGCTAAATTCTAAAATCTGGCTTCTTTATGTCACTTTCCCGAGATGTCAGGGCATGCTCTAGTGTGCTTGCCTTTTCATTAAAAATGCTTTTTATTCAACATGATTCCCAGATTAATTCTAGCTGTACTTGTACTTGAAAAATATATTTGCATATATTTGGGTATTAGTCTTATTAGTGGCTATTAGCTTTTCAGCATTCAGGGTCTGATCACCCCATTCATGGAGTATAGTGAAACTGTCTCCACGCTGTTAACATCATGTACATAGGGACGTACAATGTGAGTCATCTGCACACAAGCATCAGTCATGGGCCAGATAGAAAGGTACAGCAGAGAGTAAAACTGGGCTGAGATGAACATTCCATTAACCCCATCACCTCTTTCCCTAGAGGCTTTGTAGAATACTCAGGGAAGAATCTAGAGAGCTCTGGAACTCTGAAACACCCAGTGTGGAAAGGCAACAGGATGCAATTAACATCCTGCATTTTTTAATAGCTTACCCAGCAGGGGAGAGATGTCTAAACGGGTATTTAAATTCAGCATACAATTCTAGCAACGACGATTTTAATTGCATACCAACTGCAAAATATTTCTCTCATTGTCTAAATAAAAAGAAGGCTATAATACACGTTGTCTGCTTGTTTCAGGACTCAGTTATTATCCTTTAAGAATCTTTTTGTGTAGGGTAAAAAGCCTCTTTCTCCAACAAATGCATCTTGAGAATAAGACTTAATTTAAAGTCTTAACTTCTATTTTGGACGATGTTCAAACTTCAATCCCTGTCAGGAAAATACCCTGGACAATATTTCAGACACAGGAATGTCAGGGCTTTTATTTATTTTTTAATTGGCAGATAAAAATAACATTTAAAAGTCACAAAAATGAAAAGCTACATTCTCCGCACACACGTGTTTTAAAAAATGCAAAATATACAATCTAATCACTCAATAGCAGGTCATCGGAAAAACAAGCAAAGACCTGGTTGCTGTTTCCATAGCAATGGCTTTATGTTGTTTAACCCTTCTGGGAATTTAACCAAATCCCCAGTAGCAGGAGAAAATCATCAACAAAAATTTTGCCACATACCCCAACTGCCAACAAATCAGTGAGAGGAGAATACTTTTATTTTATTTTCTACTGATAGGGACACTTTCACATCAAGCTGTTTGAGGAAGCATGCATGTTTCGTTGGTCACTCTGCATTTAACTCAAACTTTAAAAACACGCGGCTTCCTCCTTCTTAGACTGAAAGAGCTGTTGGCACCCAGCCAGGCTCTGCAGTGCACTTGCATTCCAAGAGTGACATTTAGAGATGAGTGAAAACTTCACACATCTTCCCATGCCTCTCAGATTACTCACCCTAAAGACAACTGAATCTGCAAGGTTATCTTAAAACGGAATTTTATTCTCTGGTTTGGTTTTGAAACCATCCTCATACTGGGGGTGTGTGTGCGTGTGTGTGTGTGTGTGTAACTTTTTAGTTCTACCTCATGGCCCAATGATGAAAATAAGAAATTTTAGCAGGAAAAGAATAGATACGGTACTTATTATTTTCTTTAGTTTTGCCACTCCTGCTATCTAGAAAGATCTTCTAACTATCAAGTTAGAGGCCATTGAGTTGAAGATAATTAAATTCTCTCTTTAGAATATCTTTGTAAAAACAAATAGAACAAACAATATGCAATGAATATCCAATAAATACGGTTGTCTCAGAATGAGAAAATACCTCCAATGACCAGGAATGCATTACTTTCCCAGAAGCACATTCTATTTTGAACTTTCCCAATGTTAAAAAGAAGTCTCTTATGCTTATCCTAAAACTGCCTCCTCTTCGCTTGCACTGCCGACCTCAATAGTGTACTTCCAAGGAGATACACAGTAAGCCCATACGTCTACAGACGGCACCTCCCAAACCTGAGGCCAGCCTGAGTCTACATTTCCCATTCCTCACAGCCCAAACTTGACCCTGCCCATCTCTCAGTGACATTACTTTTATTCTCCTCCCTACCCCACCTCATTCACATTTAGGTTATTTTGCCAATAAATTCACTCTACTTTTTTAGACGTAAAGCAGACCATTGGCCTACATTGAGGGTATCAATTGAAAACGCCATCACATTCTTTAAAACACTGTACACACTCACACACACACACACACACACAACTGGGTCTGCAGTTGTAATCCTTGGCCCAAATCACTCTGATAACAAATACTAAATTAACAGGATACATCTGAAAATTTGACAACTTAAACTTTCCCTGATTAGGCTCGGGGACAGGGGAGCATAGTCATCTATGTCATCACAATATCTGGCTAAATATCATGGGAATGTAGCCAGTTATCTTTCTCTCAACAGTACACTGAAAAAATACAAACAAAACCCATCACTGGGTCATTGCTCAGTATCTTCTACCAGGCCAGTTTGTTCTACACCACAGTGAATTCGGCACAGACCATCAGAAAAGACACATCATGACGGAACCTCATAGTAAAGAAAAGTTAGCCTGAATAAAAGGTAAGGGCCAACTATCATAGAGTAACAAGAAATCTCACATTATTCATTTCCATATTCCATTAACTCTTTCCTTTGCTAAGACTTAAACTTATTTTCTAAATCATAAACTGTTTTCTCCTTTGTGTTATTTTAAACACAAAGGAGTTCTAGTGCTGCCCTCCAAAATGTATGCAAATTGTCTTCCTGGTAACCACGTGGGCATCTTCAGGAACCTACTAGCTATCTCAAATTTTGTCCATGGGTATGGCCCAGGAAAGATGGTTGCTCTGAGTTTGTTTGGAAACAGGGAGGTGATATTATAAATATCAGTCTACAAAACCCTGGTCTGATTCCTAACAGCTTCAGATCATGGATCATAGGACAAAAAAAAATAGTCAAGGCTTTCCTCAGATTGGTGGAAAATATTATTTTATGATCACCTGTCTCATAGGTGAATGTAAGCATTTGGTTCATGATGCTTATAGCAGGTAATGAATGGCCTCAAAGCTGGAGTTTTCCACATGTCAACTCCTCTACAGAAACAGCCCCTGGGCTTAGCCCCACAAAACTATTTAATTACTGAATCATCATTCATGGCTTTAAACACTCTTCTTACAGATTAACATTAGAGTTCCACATCCACACCCAAATATTCATTCTCTAAAGATGAGTAAATAGTTTCTTGGTTTACCTCTGTCCATCATCTTTGATCCAGTAGGTTTGTCTGGGACAGTAAGGTGGTCTAGGTTGCTATTCAATGGAGACGTGTCGTCACTAGATAAAGAGTTCAAAAATCCACTTTCTGATGCGGCAGAGCTGTTCTCTAGGGCCTGGTGACTGTTTGCCTCTGAGGGTGCAGGTGAGTGACACTGCACAGCAAATGCTATAGATGGCCCCGCATTCTCAGCAGCAGATGAACTGTTTGCATCGATCCAGGAATGTCTTCCTTTAGATAAGGTGCAGGACGAAGTGCTGGTTGTCTTTATGGTATTTTCCAGGGATGAGAAAGAGCATGATGGCCCACTGAGTGAGGGCAAAGATGAAGAGGCCTTCTGTGATGTCTATTTTGCACACACAAAATCAAAAAGAATAAAATAAATCATTATTAAGCAGTATTTTCTACTTTTTGTATTCAATGAAGGCACTCCAGTGTTTCAAAAAGTGGCCAGTAGTAAAATAGTCCAAACAAAAATGTATGATATGTATATCCACATGACAGGCATTATGGTGCCATTCTGCAAAAACTGATTTGTGTAATTTCAAATTCACCATTCTAGGATCTGAAAAAATCTCCATATCATGATTTACCCTATTCTTCAATGTTCCCCAGAAACTTAAAAGGCCTCTTTGGAAAATTCTTTGAAATACTGAAGGACTCTTTGAGGAAAAAGAAGACTATAATCTATCACTGAGTTCTCGCTGATAGAGCAAAAATTCTCGAGAAATGTGATTAAGTAAAAGAAAGCAAAAGCAGGACCCAGAGAGGAAGCAAAATAACATTAACAGAGTGATGACCAGCCAATGTGGGCAAATCACATACATTTCAACCCTCAGGTAGCTTCTACGTATCACTAGGCACCTGACCAGCATCCACTGATAACTACACAGTTAGGGGAAATAATGTTAACTCATTCACTCTTCAATACTTTAAAAACTTTAATAATTAACTTCCACCAAAGAAGATAAGGGCACATTTGCAAGGTCCCAATTCATTAAAGGGTCCCAATTCATTCATTAAATGTGTTGGGACACATTTTCGGTCCCAACACCAGAAACTACACCACAGACTACGTGAAGTGGGTTGATGATGTAGGATCTTCTGAAAGCAGCTCCTCCCATATACACAGTCTAAGACTGAATGACAATCTTTGGTCAATTGTCACCAGTCCACAGAGAAAACATCAATGTACCATCACAAATTGTCCTCTGTTGGTGAAGACTTCATTTATTCTGAGATTTTATCCTTGTTACATTTTGATGTTAAAGTATATTTGGAAAATGGTGAGGTTAGATATTAGCTTTCTCCTTTTTGAAGTGTTTTTTAATATTCTACATAGAAAAATAAATATCTGGCAACTATATGTTTTTAATTTTGTTGACCAGTGAAATCCAAAAATCTAGACACCAGTCTTTAAGGATCACCCCATATCACCAATGACAGATAAGACAGAGAAGGCATTTTATGGTTTATTTCATACATCATCCTACGGAATACTCCTATCAACTTTAAGCATTCAAAACTCTAAGGAAGTGGGAGGGAGGAGAGTGGTAGAAGGAAGAAGCTGAAATGTAAATTAGGACCTTTACCCAGAAACCTCAGAATCATTGCAACTAACTCAGAATGGTCGACTGTGTTACAACTAATATTGTCCCGAGAATTTTGCAAGTTCTAAGCTCTGCCTTCTGATGGGAAAAGCATTTCACCCAATTTGTGCCCAGCTGTCTGCATAACTAGACATGGATCATCAAATACTCAGTAAATCCACTTTTTAATTAGCACAACATTAAACTATCGAGTTAAGATACTAACTCATCACACACATCTTCTTAATAATAATATATTTGTGAAGATATGAAAATCTTCCTCTCGGGAATCTGTCAAGAAGCTTGGGGACCAGTTGCCTTAAATCACTTCAACTATATAACAATTAAGAGATCAAAAAAAGACCTGTAATTCACTAAATAAAACCCCACTCACCTAGGAAAACTAATACCTACCCACCAAACTATCCAAATGAATGCCAGAAATAGTTTACTCATTAGCGGGATCTATAAAATCAATATTAACAAAAATACCCACTCAGGTCCAGGCCTGACATGTTCCTCTATTGTGAGCTATTTTGGTAAAACTTGGCTTCCATATGATCAGCTTCCTTTCTGCAAAGAGACTAAGCTCAAGCATTTCCTATCTCATGCTGATGCTACTCTAATTAGATGATAGCAAAAGGGATGTGTGAGCAAAAAACTGCACGCATGCAATCGCTACAGCACATTCCATAAGCCTCTCTGCACCCAAAACTCTGTTTAAAGGACTAAGAGAAGATATGTTAAGTGAACATCAGAAATACTATGATCAGTATTCTTGGTGGTGGTTTTACTCAAACACAGTGCAAATGCTTTCAAGCTATTTCCTCTAACACTTACAAAAGCTATTTCCATGTAACACTTACAAACGTGATTTTAAAATGGAGAAAAGAATAAATCAAGAAGAAATAAGAGGAGGAGGAAGAATAGGAGGGAAAGGAAGAGGAGGGGAGGAGAGGAGGAGGAGGAATGAGGAGAAAAACAGGAGAAAATGAAAAAGAAAATGAGAAAAAGGTTGCATGTATCAGGTCAGAGGGAGTTTTCATTAGAAGAAAGACTGACAAAATCCAATCGAAGCAAACTTGGAGCACTGTTATGGAGGATTCCATATGGAAACGTGCTTTAAGACAGCGTGATGCTATGCTGAATCACGGCTCCTATTTCTACCATTCTGTCGCTACTAATAGCTGTAGCCACATGTCCATCCAAGAACATTTAGCTGGGTCCCCTCTGTAAACAGTCAATGTAATACACTCAGAAACTCTGCACATCAAACAAAGGTAGAAAGGAGTGACAGTCATACCCTTGTGTTGCTAACAGGAGCCCAACCTCAGTTCAGGGGACAGCTCCCCCGAGAAACCTGCTCTGAGGATCTCAGGATGAGGTAGTATCTCTACCTGGTGCTCCCAGGCTTCCTTCTGTCATACCAGGTAGAATACCATCTGATGTCAACTGTTGCTATAATTGCTGATGGACTTGGTCATCTTTGTTGGTGGGTTATGTGACAGCAGGAGGCTCCTTTTAATCATTTTTGTGTCTCCATTTGTTGCATCTGTGCCCGGCACATAGTTGGGCACAGACCAATGCCAACAAAGAGCAGACTAGAAGCCAGCTGTACGAAGAAAAACAGCCCTGAGGCGTTTAACCTCTTACTGAAGAGACCGTGAAATTCTCTGTGAAGTTACTATGGATGGTTTATCCTAACCCTTAGATCTAAGCGTGACTGCAGTGCAAATACTCTCAAGAAATGTTCTCAACAACTGCAAAAAATTTTTTGTTTATTTGATATTGACAATTTCAGAACATTTGGTATTTAAGCACTTTATTTTTAATGAGATAATTTAAAATACTTAAAGGTTCGACTATTAATAAAGAGGCTATGTATATAATTAAATTAAAATTCAATATTACTCTCCCTCATTTTCTGTGTAAGATACTTTTATTCATAGAAAAAGCATAGTTCAAATGTTGATTAGCTCTAAAATCTTTTTCTTTGAGTTGTTTTAAAAACACAAGTTTGTCATGAGGAAAAATAGTTTTAAATGGCCACAAAAAGCCTATGACTAGGAAGTAAATCAGCATATAAATTTGAAGTAATATTGGTCGGAGCATATTACAAAAATGGAAGATACAGGAATAACTTAAAACTAAACATAATAAAATGAAATAAGAAAAAAAGCAATGTACACAAATTTTCTTTACTTTTATTAGCTATATTAATAAAAACAAACCAGTCAATTGCTGTTTGGCCCTCAAAAAGTATGGTTTGTATTTCTACCAAATGCTAGTAGCATTACCTTAAAAACCCAAAGACCTTGATACACAGTATGCTCCCTACTCCATCACTGACCTTCCACATGACCATGGGCAATGAAGTGGCAAAAGACTCCCTCCTCAATCCAAACCTTTGTATTCACAACCTTGAAGAAGCCACTTGACCTCCAAGTCTTCTTCTACTGACTTCCTGCCTCCACTATCACTCGTACCCTCCTCACCTGAGTCCATCCTCTGAACAATAACTAGAGTATTTCTAAAACATAGAGCAGATCACAATATTTCCCTGCTGAAAACCCTCTAGTAACTGCCCATATGGGTGCAAAAGCTGCCCTAATGTTCATTATCACTGAGAAGGCCCACAGGAACCCCTCCGAGCCCCTCCAGCACCATCTGCTTCTACCACTCTTCCTCTCTCTTTTCCACCCACATTGGTCTTCTTTCCGTTCCTTGAGAAAATCTCTGGTTCCTTGTACTAGAAAAGGCTCTTTCTGTGATTGTTCATTGGCTGCCTCCTTCCCGTGATTTTGGTCTCAATTCAAATATCACTTCCTCAGCAGGCTGTTCCCTAACAGTCATAGACAAAGCCATATCCTCCATTCCTAGACCCGGCCACTCCCGAGTATGTCCCCCTATTTATTTCTTCTCCACAGCATTTATCACCATTTGAGATTATTCTGTCTGATTTACAAATTTATTGTGCCTCTTCCTCAACTTAGAACTCGAGATGCCAAAGGGAAGAAACACTATCTCAGTTCAGCAACCCTTATCTGTGACAGTACCTGGTTCATGGCCCACGCACAAAAATATTCCTCAGCTGCTGGACAGACTGATTCAGATTTAACAAGAGGAACAAGTGAGATAACAGAAAAGAATGTTCTTCATAAAATGCAAGTTTAAGATTGCAAATGATACTTGGGACAGTTATATTTACTTGTCTGGAACACGGCTTCCTCACTTACAAGAACTTGTATAGGACTTCGGTGAGAGCCAGCTAGAACCATCCATTTCAAAGCCATATGAAAGCACTAGAGCAAGTATAAAGCAGGAACTTCCCAGTTCTCATGAGGAAATGTTTACAGGGCAACAAATCTGCAGAAGGTGTGGCTGAAGTCACAAAAACCACCCACTTACCCATTTATCAGTGCATTAATAAATATTTATTAGTCTGAAGTAAAGTTAGGCACTGTCAATGTCACAAGTACAGAAAAAGATATGGCACACTGCCTCTGACTTGAAGAACTTAATAATTAGAGAAATACAACAGATACACAAAATCTATAACACAAGGCAGGCGAAAACATGAAAAGGTGTCAAAAAACAATGCACTGAAGGAAGATAAAGAATTCAGAAGAGAGAAGGACTATGATGCCTTAAAGAACTGAAGAAGCTTTACTGAAGGAAGTCATATTTGAACCAGTCTTGAAAGATATTTATTAAGAAGATGGAATTAGGGTGGGGTGAGTTGTTCCTGCATGTGGAGAAACTTTATAATTCCAGGTGCGAGAGCAGGAAAGTCAGGAAAGGTTTGGGGGAAACAGAGGGCAGTTTATTAACAAGACCATAATGCTGGTCTAAAACCAAGTCCAGTGCCTCAATCAAGCCATTGAGTCCAGAATTAGTTTGATGAGCAATGAGAGCTGGCTGAAAGGCCCTGCCAGGTGAATCAATACTGCACTTTAGGAAGACTAATTTGGATGTGGTTTTTAAGAGGAGAAAGAGATTAGAGACCGAGAAAGACAAATAGCCTGCTATTTCAATAATAACTCCGGCAGAATGTGGTCCCCAACAGGGGAGTGGCAGTGGGAATGGAAGACATGGGACAGTATAAGGGACAACCAAGACATCTTGTGACTGACTGCCAGAGAGCAGGCTGAGAAGGTAAACTGTGAAAGCAAGAAACAGCAACGTAAGAGCCAATTTCAGAGTAATCTTCAAATCAGTTGAATGTTCAACCGTAGAACTTATCATACTTTGCAACTTGAAGAAAAAGCATGAAATTTTCTTTCTACCTTTTCCTTCAACGTGCAGTCACTGATAATTCTTCTCACAACTCTCTGAGTTGCAAGCATTTCTATTATTTTATATCCGGCACATATCAAAAGATTAAGCGAACTCAGGAAACAGCTGTGCAAGATTAATTCTTCTAGGATTAAATTTCAGTATCTTAAATTGATTTTACCACTTCCTGTGTTTAAGAGACTTCCTTCTATGCCACTGACCAATGGGCCACAGTTTGCAGGGTTTGCTTTTACTTATCTCTTCTTTGGTTTGCTGTAGCTGTTTTTTCGGTTGTTGTTTTTTTCCACTATTTGGATACAACAGAATTATACTTCTGAAAAGCAGCAAAACATGTGACTGTCATGTTAAAATGATCTGCACAAGCTTCTTGAAGCTGGAATTATAAATATTTATCTTCCTATTTTCTCTTTTGTCTGATCCCTCTATTAGGTAGTCTACCTTCTAACTACATTCAAAATCCAACCATTGCATTTCCCAACTACACCCTCCTCTGAATCACCACATTCTCTCACTAAACTACTGCACACCTTCCCTTGGATTTCTTTGTTCCTATGCTGAGCCCCACCTCCCAAGGTCTCTCCCACACAGCAGCCTGAATGGTCCTTTGAAGATGGAAATGGATCACACCACCCCTCTGCTCAGAATTTTCTACAGCTCCCCCAAAAAAACTTGAAACAGCACAGGCCCCACACGGTACAGCCATCCCTACTCCATCCTCATTTCCTGCTTCTCTCATCTTTGTTCACCCTGCTCCCGCCACACTGGCTTCCTTGCATTACCCTCAGTGCACCAAGGAGATCTTGGCTTTAACCATTCCCTAGGCTTGGGAAATTCCTTCCTCAAATATCCACCTGGCTGACTCTCACATCACCTTTCAGGAGTTTTGCTCAAATCTCGGCTCTCACTCAGACCTGTCCTGGCTTCCCTAGTCCTTGCTATCATCTGAGCCCAGCGCACCCAACTCCCCTCACTCACCCTGTTCTACCGCTTCTGACAGAGCAGATAGTTTACTTATTATGTTGATTGTTTATTATCAGTTCCTCTCAACCAGAAGTTTGAGTCCACAAAGAGATCTGTGTTGTTGTTGTTTCAATTCACCGATGTGTCCCAAGTATTCAGAGCAGTGGCTCTCAGCAAGTATTTGTTAAATGGATCAATAAGCATAAAACCATAGATCGAATTTTCAGACAATCATTTTTAAAACTTAAAGGATAAATAGAAGGTGGGATAAAAGTATGTCTGCAGTTGTAAGTGTATGAAAGTTTATCCTTGTATGATTATTCATTAGTTATTATACTATTTGCCATTTGAATGACTGTAAACCTACTTTTGCCCACCCACCCTGTATGCAGGACAGATTTTTAATGATTTTTATACCTCTTAAATTACTTTGTAACTTAGTATATTGGGTTTAAAATGTGAATAAAGTTGGTTCTTTTTTGCTCTTTTGTGATTGCAAGGAATCACGGATATTAATTTCTACAAGTGATCTTCCAAAGTGAAACATACAGACTCCCATCTATTTTAAGCTTTTTATTAGGCTTGCCCAGAAGCTCCCACTTCTAATTCTTCTGTGAATAAATGATGTCCTGTCCACTATCCATCCTGTGAAGCCTTCTCAACAAAAGGGAACATAAACAAGAATCGCTTGTTCATTCATGGAAGACCATGGAGTGTGATTCAGCCACTAGAAGCAGTGGTCCCAACTGGTCTGATGCTGAAGTCTTACTGCTTCTGTTTATTCAATAGCCATTGTCATGATTAGATATTGGATTAAACTTGTAAGTCAAGATTTTAAAATTTTTGAGAGCATTTTTCAGAATATGTTCTTATAGTATGATTTTATTTTTTTAGTTCATTGTTTAAAAAAGAAAGTTTATTACCCATTTTTTTTAAACACAAAAAATGGGTAATAAAAATGGGAAGTGGGGGGATTTTTTTCACCTAGGCTTGGGCAGCTCAGTCATGGCTAGAATGTGCTAGATTGGGCCAAAACAACAACTTGATTCACACTCTGGATTAGAGTTACTATGGTTTTTTAAAATCTCATCTGTTAAAATAAAAAGCCTAAATGTTATTTTAACCAAGTGTCTTGCATGTCTGTTTTTCAGAAACAAGAAGAAACAAAAACAAAATCTGCCTAGGAAATATGTAAGAAGGAGGAACATATTCTGTTTCTATGAAAAATAAAATCCAGCTCTTCAATATTTATCTATTTCTAATACATTTACTCAGAAAAAAAAAATGTTAGTTTAGTGGCTTTCCAAGAAATACTCAGCATAGAACTTGAAGAAATAACACTGGGTTGATAACTCCAAAATTCTGAACAATCTTTCCACTTCAGTGACATACCTCCCTGGTCTCATAAGAACCCCTTCGATGATTTGTGTTAAAACAGCATGCACTGCAACATCACGGAGGAATGCCATTGCACAATGCAATTAAGCCATGATCCTCCATCTAAGAAGACAACTGGCTGCTTTTAGTTTTATCAAGAAGAGTCCAAGGTATCTGACAATACTTTTAGTAAAGTAATCTGTGATACTAATTTGCCATCATGAAAAGGAAAATGACAATATTTTAGAACTAAAATAAAACATAAAAGAGTCATATATGGGGCACTGTGGGAGAGAGAGGGAATTTCAAGAAGAGAAGGAAGGAGAACCAACCAAATCCTTGTAGGTTACAGGTTAAATAGGAGAGAGAAACCGAGAGAAAAGACGGAGAGAGAGAGAAACAGAGATGAGGAGAGAGAGAGAGAAAGAGACAAAGTAAATTGAAATGTATGCTTCCTATTAAATCAACAAGAACATCTATTGAAGACCTCAACTTCTTTAGGAGCAATAAAGGGTAATCCAATAAGCACATTGTTAATAGCCAGGAGACACAGTAAGGTCTAGAGATATCATTAAGTTTGATTGATAGAAGATGAAAGATTTTTCTAAATTCAGGAACTGATTTCAAAAGAGAAAGACTACAGTCATAAAAAGCTATGAATGTATGAAGAAAAGACAGATTGCAAACCTAGCTCAAAAACTGGTCTACAATTTACCATATTCAAAATTTAATTTTATTTATATCTTGCTTAATTTTGGCTAATTCTCTTCCATAGAGATTTTGAAAAACATATTCATTCAACAAGTATTTATTTATGGTCTTGGTTGCTAGTCAAATAAATTAGAAAAGTGACCACATTTCTTCACTGACAGAGTGTAAAACCATTAGGGGTCATTACTTGAATGATATTTAATATTAAATCCAGGAACTGGCAAAACACAAAAATAGATGAAAACATTATCACACAAAGTAGAAAATTCTAGGAGAAGAAATCTGGCACGTGAAGGACCTACTCTAACCTACCAGAGCCCACAGTTATTTGGGTCCGATGATGAGCAAGTGTCAAGCCAGAGTGGAGGGAACAGAGTCTAAAGCTACGTAGGCTGAGGTTCCCAGCTCAGGTGCTCCATTTACTGAGTACGTGCCCAGGCCATTCCACCACTCCGAACCTAGGTTTCTTTATCCATGAAGTGGGGATAGTGATATCTACTTCCTCTTGACCTGGGCGTAGGACACAATTTTATAAACTAAAAACAAAGGCACTGATCGCTATGGAAGTGACGGACAAATCTGACGCAGTGACATCATGGTTACCTGTTCACAAAAAGAAACCATGAAGTCGAGTTTTAAAAAATAAAAGCCATGGGGTAAGGAAGATTTTTCTCACTTTTAACTGCCAAAGACTAATGTATGGAATAATAAATAAATCCTGTAAAGACAAAACAATAATAAGACAACTAAAAATGTAGAGAAGACTTAACAGACATTTCACAAAACAAAATCCAAATGGCCAATAAACATGAAAAGATGCTTGGCGTCATCAGCAGTTAGTGAAATGCAAATGGATAATATTACTTCTCAGGATTGTATGGGTGGGGAGTAAATGGTTATATATTTAAAGTACCTCCACAAGTCCTGGTACAAGGTATGTATAAAAAATCCTAAGTCAACTTGCACAAAGTTCTTTGCTGGACTCCTTCTAGGGGCCCTCACTATAATGCCAAAGGTAAAACAACAGTCTTGACATCCATTAATAGCCTGAATTTACACTGGATGCTTTCAAAGATTAGAATCAAACTTGGACTTTTCTTTCATGAATATACAAAATCATTCCACTGCAGATTTAAAGCACTTAAGCCTACTCCTGGCTTCCTGCTGTCTTTCTGACTCTGGTTTTCTCTTTATGCTATCATTTTCACCCCCTTTAAGTTTGCTTTACATGGTAGCTAGCGTATGCACAACGTAAAACAAGAAAGTAGGACATAAATGAATATTATAAAACAAGTCTATGCAAGCACTGGCCTATCACCAAAAGGTGCTTGGCATTACCAAGAACCCTCTGAGACTGACGCATCTGTGGGTCACACACAAACACTCTTGAGTTTGTCATACCAGTGGGTGGCTATGCAGAAGGCTCAAAACCAGCACCCCGAGAATGCACTTACTCTTTGGCAAGTACCTTAATTTAGTCTGTTCTAAAAATGTATCCATCAAGGTAATTTCTACCCAATTGGAAAGAATGGCATCCATGCATTTGATCAACGAACAACAGAGTAATTACGTCAGTACATACCAAAAGAGACAGAGAAGGTGCTGACTCCACAGCTACTTCAGGATCGTCCTGTTCACTCTCACTGTAGCATTCTATAACAAAAATGCAAATGCTTAATGTTTCAGTGCCATCATCACTTATTCCATAATGCGTGAGCACAGGTTTCTCCATCTGACTATTGCAATTCCACTCCAATTCAGAAAGTGCTTATCCAGTGAGCTCCCAGTTTCCAGGGCATTACAGAAGAGGGGAAAATGAATGTCCGCATCAGGGTTTCTGCCCTCAAGGAACATCCGATACACAGGCAGGGGACTAACTATAGCTCCAGCAAAATAAAAGAATTCCTCCAGAGATGTGAGTCACGTACTAAGGAAGCATAAAATCAATGGTGATTAATTCTGATCACAGGAATCATAATGAGCTGAAATTGGAAGGATAAGTTAAACCATTAATGGTGTCAAGAGTGAATGTCAGTACCAGGCCCACAATGCAGGTGGAGCCAAGCACATACAGTCTCCTAAAGAGACAGTGGGGGAAAAAACTGAAGGTTTCCTTCAGGCCATAACACGGAAGGCCTTGTATGCCAGGAGAAGGAGAGGCTTTTATGTAGTTATTTCTTTTCCCACTATCTACAAAGATACCTTAAAACTAGAACAATTTATTTGATGGAAAATAAGACCAAGGAGATAGTTAGAACATTGATTTCATAGTATTGTAATGTCCCTCTATATTGTTTTAAACCAAGTTGCCACTTTCTATGTCTGGATTAAGGGTGTTTGATTTTGTTATCCACAGTTCCAATTCCCAAATTCTATGTGGTTTGGGCATATCAGCATCGTATCAGCTCTGTGATCCTGGTGCCTGATGTCTCTTTCTGCTTCATATTCAGGAGAACTTGCCTCATTAAGAGGAATTAGACACCAATAGCTGTGAACCCTGAAAGCTACAGACTGAGCTAAAAGATTGAGGCCAGGCCTGTGTCCCAATCTGAACATCAGGTTTCCAATACGAACTTTGGGTAATCACTCTCGGCACACATCTGGTGAAAGGAAATAGCGGGATGGAAGTTATCTGTCTAGATCGTGATGAGATGATGCCTATGAGTAATAATCCAGCAAGTGGGCCAATAAAACATTTGCATTGGCAATTATTTGAGATGTCATTGCAGCCCGCAGCACTAGAGAGTGGGTGAAGTGTGAAAAGCTTTCACAGCCAGTATAGGAAGCTCTATCCCATGCTGGGGAGTCTGTGTGATTGCATCTCTCCATATTTCCAGATCATTTTAAATGCCAAAGTGAAGACCAGACTATGCATAGGACTTGATATCGCTTTCTCATCTTCTTTCTTCCTATTCTAATATTCTTGCTAAATTTTCAGAAATCTCAGATAGAACTTACCTTCATCCTTTGTAGTGGATTCTTGATGGATTACAGATAATCCAAGCTTGTTTAACCACCTGAAATTTAAATAGAAAATACATGTTAGACCAAGAGATTAGTCACCTGCCTATTCACCTTTCATCTAGACCCCGAAGAAAGGTTTTGTGGCAGATGTTGTAATAAAGTTAGGTCATAATTCTACAGTCAGTCTAAACATTTCCAGAAATAGCTTATATTTGTGGTATCAAAACCTAACACCTCTGGTTTTACAAATATTCTCCTTACTCAGGGCATCCTGTGCAAGGAAAGAAAAGAAATGAGGTGGCCCACTGTCCAGATGGCTACTATGGACAATGACATTAGGTATTCTAAATGTATAAACAAATACATCTTTTGCAATTATACATTTGAAAAATTTTTAGCAACCATCAAAATCTTTATTATTAAATTCAGCAACTGGACCATGAAAGTTTTCAATCTATAATTCTTAAAATGTCTGTTTATTTCACAAAAAAATAAAGTGATACATTTTAACTAGGGTCTTTATATTAATCAATAAAACATCTGGCCAGAGCTGGACAAGTATTCCTAAACTGGGGAAAATTTTAATTCTTGTGAAGAATTTTATGTAAAGTAAGAATTGTCCATGTCATCTCTTCTATTGATTTATCATTCTGTGTATTTAGTTTTGAGAAACGAGAGCATTTAGTAGTGGCCTAAGCCTACCAATACCGACAAACTGACGATAACAATGCTACACACTTAGAGATTCACTCACGCTTTTCATTTCCTCCAGCCCTGTACCGCCTCGTGCACTACTCGGCACGCTACACTCCCACCATGACACAAGATTTGCACGTTCTCAATTGTCAATAAATTAGGAATCTTTACTCAGCCCTCAGTCTGTGGGGGGACTTGCTGTATTGTTAACAGAAAATAGATAATAAGTTTGATTTTTAAAAATACATAAAATAGGGCGACCTACAGGAAAAAGATGACTTCCGGTCTTGTTTATGAAACCCCCTTCACTCAGCCCCATGTACTCTCTAGTGGTAACTTAAAATTAGCATGATATCTGGGCTCAGGCCATGCCACAGGAACTGGAAAACATTCATCAAGACCCAAAAGAACAATAAAAAACAAATTAACAGGAAATCAAAAAAAAATGCAAATGGCTAATAATCATATGGAAAAAATTCTCAGCTCCTATTGTATTTTGGGTAGTACATATACAAAAACAGGAAAATATTTTTTAACCATAGATAGGCAAAAATTGTAAATATTTCTGATTTCTAGAATTTAGGAGAAAACATGCTAATTCTTTGGTGAGTTGAACATGAAAACTGATTCAGCCAATTTTAAGCAGGCAACTTTTGAATAATACTATTCAAAATTTAAATATCCATCTCTTTTGCCCAAAACTTCTAATTATAAATATCTATCCTACACAAACACAACTTCATTTACACAAATAAATGTGGAAAATGTGAATTCAACAAGCCTTGCAATGGCAAAAAGAAAAAAATGACTACCATATCATCGTCCACCCCGAGGAAAATAGAGACACAAGGGGTGGCAATGATTCCCTCCGCAGCAGGTGACCATGGAGAGAATAAAAAGAAAGACAGGGCATCTAGTAATGACCTGGAAAACTCCCACCATAATGTGAAGTGAAAAAAGCAAGGAAACAAAACATGTTTAGCCTGATTCAATGTCCTTTTGAAACTACATCTCTGTGTATGTGTACAAATTGCTATGCAAAGAAAGCATCAAAAAGGATATACACAGCACACTGTGAAAGGTGGTTAATCCCAGGGACAGAAATTGGGGGTATGGGAAGCTATTCCCTTTGCATTCTTCTGTATTATGTGATCTTTTACAAGAATGTGTTTCATGTGTTACTTAACTAAAAAAATATTCGAAAGTACATTTTTTAAAGTTGATCAGGCAGAGCACAATGAATTCAATGGTTCATTTTTAAAATACCAAAGTAATCTAATTCTTAGTTTATGCATAATTTCACAGTTATATAAGCTGAACCTCCCCCCAAAAAAGCATCTAAAAATAAAATGGACAAAAAGTGTTTTAACATATCAAGACAAAAACAGTTTTAAATTGAGAATGCCTGAAACAAGCAAAGGCATTTCTAAGTTCCTTCTAGTACATGAAAATACAGAAACATAGCAAAATGGAAGAATACTGACAATAGAAAAAATAGATTCATCTCAGCCCTTAGCCAAAAACATGTCCTTTTAATTGCCACTATTAATTACTTGCAGTGAAAAACTGGTGACTGATTAGAATCTTGTTTGACTGTTTTCTTTCTAGGACCTACTGGCTTAGAGTACCTCCTTTTGCTAAGCACAGTTTTTAAAACATGGAAGCAGTAGAAAACTTTCTATTTGTGGCTAAATAGATGGATGCACAAAAGACTTATATTTACAGAAAGGACGACAGATGTTTACTGGGAGTTTGTTACATATTGGCTTGACGTGAATGTGTGTGTTAGAGAAACGCAAATGTTAAGAAACTGACGCGCACCACGAGAGCACGCTGCCGGCAGACGCCGGGAGGAAGACAGCTACCACCGGTCTGCGTTTAGAAACCAGCCCTTTCATCACCCTTAACTGCTTGCCCCGTCCTTGTAAACTGAGGGTCCCTTCAGACTGCACAGCATTTCTATTAAACATAGTTGTCTCTCCCTTCATCGTCCCTGAGAGAAATGTCACCATCCAAAAACGCAGTTTCCCCAGGAGAACTTCTAAAACATGACCCGTCTCTCCAAATGCCACTCCCTCCCTCCATGCCCAGCATCTCCTCATTCAACAAGCCTTGCAATGGCAAAAAGAAAAAATGACTACCATATCATCATCCACCTCGAGGAAAATAGAGACACAAGGGGTGGCAATGATTCCCTCCGCAGCAGGTGAAGAAACACCCAGATACATGATGGACTGGCTTAAAGGGCCGCGTCCGTGTGAAAGGAAGCTCTTCAGCTGTTCTGGCAGGACAAATCTTTCTTTCTTTCTTTTTTAGAACAATTCTTTCAAAGTCAGGTGCACAAGCTTGTGCAAGAAGGGAGAAGTTAACCTGAAGGCCCAAAGAGATCCTGCATTGTTGGCTATGGGAAAAACCGTCTTCAGAATAACGAAACTTAGTACTGGTATTATAAATAAAAGAAATTATGATACATTCAGGCACAGACAAAATGGGTCGTTAATCTATGAGAGGCCAAATGCATGATCTTCAACTCTAAAGGGCATTCAAAACTCTGGGGTCCAGACGGCTTCCATTCAAATTTTAATTTACATCTTGTATGTAAGCTGGAAAGATAAACACGAACATAACTTCAAGTAAAATTAACAGATCTTCACAGCACAGACAGGCAATGAGGTCTTGGCTTTGGGAGCTAGGAAAGGCTTTGATTTAATAGCCAACCAGGCAGAGTGTGTATGTCCTAAGTACAGCTAATACTCTTGCAAATCGAGTTGCTGTTAGCTGTTGCTCAGCAAAGGAAAGACACGAAAACTGAAGACAAAAGGACCAGAAATGTAAACACAAACTAGAGAAGAGGGTGAGCAGGAAGCAAAATAACTGCTGGTGTGTGATTTAGAGAACAAATCTGCCTGAAGCATAACAGCTTTAATAACCTTGCAAAGGTCTCTCACTTGCACTGGTTTACAAATGTATTTTGCTACACCCCCGGGAGAGAAATTCACCAGGCAACAAAACACAGAGCACTGACTGTTTCTCTGGTAAACTCCGTCTCCTTCTTCTCTTGTCAGAGAGAACAGAACTACTTTGAAGAACAAGCCACAGGATGGGTAGGGAGGATGTGGACAGGAAGGGAGCAGGAGATACAAGATGCCGTATGAAAGAAACCAAGGAAAGCAAGAGGTTACAGGGAGGGAGGGGGTGGGGAGGCAGCAGAGACCATTTGGGGTCAGTTGGTGGCTCAGCTCCAGATTATCTTAGGGTTCCAAGTACTGCTAAGCACGCACCCCAAGTAAGCCTTCCACACACCCCTTAAAAACCCAGGGCTTTAATCAATAGGATTTAGAGTTACCAATGCAAATAAAAAGAACAAAATAGAGAGCTTTGCTTATGAAGCTTTTTAAATCTTCTCCTTTTGTGTATCTGTTCTTTTTTTTTTTTTTTTTCAGATGCTTAAGAAAGCCAGGCAGGAAAAGCTAAAATCAGAAAGAAGGAAGAAACAACTTCTCTCTTTGTCCAATTAAATAAAAGATGTGTTTGAGAGACTCAGTTGTCAATTCCTTGCCTTGTTATTGCCAACACTGGGTTTCTCAGTCAAGAACCATCTGCCCTCTTATGAAGGGATGTGGTGGGGAGATAAGTGTAGGGAACTAATGAGAATGCTTCTAGTTAGACCAGGCTTGTGATGGGCTATCCTGCAAGATGCATGTGCGTGTGTGTGCACATGTGTGCTCATGCATGCTTGTGAAAAGCACCTTCTTCACTCTTTAAGTTTCTAGAGCAAGAGGGCAAAGAGAAGTTATGAAGGGCAGATAGAGAAGAAAATCATTATATATAAATAAATGAAATACACCAAGCCATAAACTCTATGCCTGGAGGAATTACATCTGTATGCTTTATTTCTATTGCCCAGGATCTGCTACAATGGGACCCAGAACAGGTGTTCCATAGACATATTTTAATTAGTAGTGTACATTAATAAGAGACACTAAGAATTCTGAAAATAGAGCTTAAATTAAATAGAATACCCTCTGAAAGCTCAAGCACCTCATTCAAATAACAGTCATTATGGCCACATCAGGATCTAAACCAGCAGGGGATGGAGTGGAGCAGGTAGTAGTCTATGCATGTATTTCACTTACTTAAACAGAGGAAACAGAAAACAGAAATTTAGGGATATAAAATTTTTACTTAGATACACTTTGAGCAAGAATGTTCTGCAAAATATTTGGGATTGAACATGGAGAGGAAATAAACACATGAATCACCGTGATAACCACTCAGCACATGTGAAATGCTATAAAAATCAGAATTCTGAAAGCTGTGAGATCAGTTACAGAACACCTTCAGGCCTTTCTTTTAACGTTCTCTTATAATGACTTTCGTCTCTTCCTTTCTCAGTTTAGCGTTCCCCGCAGAAGAATCTCACTACTTCTTCTTAAAAAAGCCATTTCGATGCGGTCCTCCAGACTGCTTCCAAAGAAGAAGGCAAGAAGACGTTACAGCTGCTAAAGAGATGAGTACTTGAGGCAGCAGAAATAAAACAATAATTGATATGAACATACGTGCAAAATTCAAACTCCTGACCAAAGTAAGTCTGTTCCCATAAAGACTGGATTTAGTGATTTCCTCTACTTACACGTTCATTTCCTGCATATTCTCAGCTGCGAAATAAAAGGTCTTGATCTGCGGGTGGCTGATCTTGAAAGCACTTGAGGGAAAAAAGCACAGACACATATAAAATTAGCGTGTGTAATCATCAACAGGTTTGAAATTATATCAGTCAAATATGAGTATGGTAAGGTCACCCACTCCTTTTGTAAATTTACAAAAAAATAATTTAGTCACACTAAACACCTATTATCTAATCTCTATTTCATTTTAAAAACATAGGGTTAATTTATCATGTCAGAACAGCCAGAACAGGACTGAGTCTTGGCTGATCAATAGTTTCTATTTAAAACATATGGGTATATTCTTTTATTTTCACTTACTAACTATATTTCTATAAGAGATAATAAATTAAAATTTAGAGTGATAGAAGTATCACTTCAAAATACTTAGATAAACTCCTTCAAGTATTAACTCAAGCAAGTATGTACAGAATTTATTTACAGGAAAATAATCAAGTACAGAATTTCCAAAATGTTATAACCCATATAAAACCTTAACTACCCCCTAGTAAAGAAAACAATATAAGGCAGACTTTTAGTTTAAAATCAAAGTATAAAACATTAAAGATAGCAAATAATAAAGTGTTTCCCTTTACCATTCAGACCAGAAGTCCTACACTATGGGCAAGGATATTTACAAATATTTGGTCAAAACCACAAGAATCATCACAAACTCATGTGTCATTGGATATGTGCACCTACACTAGAAGGGCAAAGACTTAAAATTAGCACCAGTTTATTCGTTGTTTTAGAAATAAATTAATCAACTCCTGCTACTAGTAACACAGTCCAACAGGAAATGCTCCTTCGCAACAAAACGGGAAAAGATGTCAAACAGATGAGGAAGAATAAGAAAAGGGTGGAGAGGACACGTGCAAAATGCAGCGGGCTGCCATCAAGAGCACCTGACTGGGAGTCTGGAGAGCTGGTCTAGAGCCAGCCCCCCCATGAGTTCTAGGCTGTTCTCTTCTCCGTAATGTTAGGACCACGGCTGGTGACTTTTCTGGTCCCTGCTCATTCTCTAATCTTTTGAACTTAAATTACATCGGGGTGTAATCCCCAAGTCTAAGACATCTCCAGGGAACTGAATTTCAATGGTGCTACTGATAATTCTATAAACTAAGAAAAAGTAACTGGTTTTGCCATCTTATAGGCAGCTCTGGAGAATTCTGTTTAACTAGTCATTCTCTTCACACGGACAAACCCTTGATATCTGACCTCCCTACCAGTTCTGGAAGGAGCTTGTGGTTAATTCCATCACAGACACAGTCGTCAACCACAGGCCATGCCAAGGCTCCATGGGGCTTTACAATCCATCTGCTCCAGAGTGAAATTCCTGAAAATAAGAGGTTAAAAGCTTCTATTGTGGTATAAGATGCCAACCCATAAAGCTCACAGTTCTCAGACATTGTCCGGGGATTTCCTGTTGGTCTGTGTTACCACCTTCATTAACTTCCAATTCACCATATCACTCAAGGGGCTTTATGAACGGAGATGGTCCTGGCACGGAGTTTTGTGGAAAATGGTAAGACAACTTACTGCTTTTTTTTGCATTCAGATGCTTTCTCCACAATGAAATCGGACAGTTTGACAAATCCATCAGCTTTTTCTGCCTGAAACACATGCATACCACATATATGAATAAATGCTGTAGGCACAGTAGTTAGTTTATTGAGATTACATACATTAAATAAGATAGCATAAATGGAATGAAGAAGAATCAAGATATCCCTCTGAATCAGCATTGGTCTTATCCTAGATACACATTCCATTAAGGGATTTAATATTTGCCTATAAAGTCATCTAGAATCTTTCCATGAGCAGTAACATGACACAGCTTTGGGATGGCCAATGTAGGGCACCCAAAGGGTTTTCCCTGCCCCTTCCTCTCTTCCTAACCCATTGGAACTCTGCTCCCTGCTGAGCCTGCAGGCATCCACAGCATTATTTTCATCCTAGTACTCTAGTAAGCCACAGCAAAGAAGACGGGATCTAATTAGCACTCTTACATACGGTGGACAAAGGCTTGACTTTGGAGTTAGCAAATCAAGGTTTTAATAAGGATCAACCACTTGCTGGTGGCTAAAAGACTTAAATGAGCACAGGTAAATAAAACACTTAACGGATACCCAACTAACATCATTTCTTCTCCCAAGACTGTAGGGAGTTCCTTCAGGAATAAATCGCAGAGTTTTATCTTGGAAAATCTCAGCTCCATAGTTGATTCCTAGGAGTTCTTTCTACAAAGGAAAGACTGCAGAGGAAAATGACATTTTTGAGATGTAAATGCCACTTTGAAACATCAGTACTTTTATAGGAAATGTAATCATTCTTCCACCTTTGGAAGAATTTTTTCATCTTTACTATGTGGATAAAATTTAACTGAACCACAAGGAAGCTAGATTGCTTACGACGAATAAATCTTAAATCTTCTACCATCTGCACTGGTGGCTGAGTGGAGAAGTACAGACCACAAGAACGAACATGAATTAGGCAGTGGTTATCGGGAGGGAAGCAAAAAATGATTTCGAAAACACAATCTTAATTTAAAAAATCAGCCAGATATTAAATTAGCGCCATGGGTGCCATTAGTTCATGTCATTGTCTGTCTCGTTCCCTTACTGCCAAGAGAGCAAAGCCTGCACTCCGTTCTGCAGAAAAATTACACTGAAGCACCCAACCTTATGCCTGTCTTATATTTCCCCCCTACATGAGTCAGTTTACCCAAAGCATTTCACTTGAAATGTTTTCTCCTTGTAAGACTCAAAATTCAATTCTAAAGGGCACTTCCCAGATGGGCACTAGATTTATCGTAAGTTATGCAAATGCTGAATCACTATGTTGTACACCGGAAACTAATATAATATTGTAGGCCAGCTGTAATTGTCATTGAAACATAAATTTAAAAAAATAAATAGGTATAAATAAAGGGTACTTCCTTAAAATTATGTACATGTAATTTTATAATATATGTGTATTTTTTTTAATTCAGCTTCTCCGTTTCTTGATGGACTCTTTATTAATTGCTTGATGGTAGTTTCACCAACCTATCTCAAAGAGAATGAGAATTACTTAAAGAGCACAGACTGGGCAAATTAACATTTTCTACAATGCACTACAATGCACTGTTAACTATGGATTCCCAGTTAACATTATATAAAAGTATAGCTTTGAAAAGCTGTGTCAGGCTCCAGCAGTTCACCCTTCTACCCAAGAAAGTGAAAAACAAGCCCTCAAATAAGTACATGTACATGCACAAGTGCAGCAGCGTTATTTGCAATGGCCGAAGGGTGGAAAGAGTTCGCATGTCCGTCAACGGAAGAAGAGATAAACAAATTGTGGTATATCCATACAATAGAATAGCATTAGCCGTAAAAACAAATGAAGAGCTACATGTTATAATGATAAACCTTGAGAGCATTAAGCAAAGTGAAAGAAGCCAGAAATGAAATGTCACACATTGTATGATGTCATTTATATGAAATATCCAGAAAAGGTAAATCCACAGAGACAGAACACAGATTAGTGGTTGCCAGACACTTGGGGGAGTAGGAAACGGGGAGGTACAGCTTAATGCACACAGGTTTGCCTCTTTGTGTGATGAAAATATCTGGAACTAGACAGAGGTGACTGTCGCACAACATTGAGAGTGTACCAAACGGCACTGCACTGCTCACTTCAAAACCGTTAATCTTGTGTAAATATCATCTCAGGAAAAAAAAAACTATGTCAGGCTGAAGTATTTTTAGATAACTTCTATAATCGTGTTAGAATAAAAAATAAAATAATTTATAGTAACCATTTGTCTCTACTTCCCCCATCCGTTCACCTCTACGCCCACTGTTCCACAGAGGTGGTGGCTACCAGGAGCCCAGTGACATCCACGTTGCTAGACCCCATCTACCTTGATGAGCCCTCACTTAACTGAACTCACAACTGATACTATAGCCTGCCCCCTCCTCCTTGAAATGCCTCATGCCCTGCTTCTTTATATTTCTGCTGCTCCTCTTCCCCTCAAATTACTCCTTCCTCTCTTTCTATGGGTCTTTTCCCCCTGTCCATTCTTAAATGGCAATGTTCCCAGATTTCTGACCATGAACCCCTTCTCTTCTCATTCCAATACTCTGCGGGGCATCATACACACTCCCATGGCTGCACGTATCACCACTATATACACATATCCAAAAGCTGTACTTCAAACTGGGATTCAACCCAGAGATCCTGTCTCAGGGATCCAGCTGCCTTGTGTACCTAGCCACATGGGTATTCCAGGGCTCTCCACTATGAACTGAATGTGTCCCCCAAAATTCATATGGATGAATACTGAATGCCTAGTATGATGGCATTTGGAAGTGTAGCCTTTGGGAAATAATTAGGTTTAGATGAGGTCATGAGGGTAGTCCCATGATGAGATTAGTGCTCTCTTTTTAAGATTTTATTCATTTATTTATTCATTTTAGAGAGGGGGAAGGGAGAGGGAAACATTGATGTGATAGAAATATCTATCAGTTGCCTCTTGCATGCCCCCAACCAGGGACCTGTCCCACAATGCAGGCATGTGCTCTGACCAGGAATCAAACCAGCAACCTTTTGGTTTACAGGATGATGCCCAACCCACTGAGTCACACCAGTCAGGGTGAGATTAATGCCTTTATAAGAGGAGCCCAGAGCCCTTCTCTTACCTCCACGTGAAGATACAGAGAAAGGCAACTGTTTGCAAACCAGAAAGAGAGCCCTCATCAGACACAGAATCTGCGAGCACTTTGATCTTGGACTTGCCTGCCTCCAGAACAGTAGGGAATAAATGCTGGTTGATATTCGGTTATAGCAGCCCAGGCTGACTGAGCTATTCCCTAAGAATGACAAACGCAAACACAAACTCATCATCTTACTCCATACCATGCCTGTTCCTCTTTCTCCTGTGTCCTCTGCTTTAATCAGCGGCACTACTTCCATGCAGTTGTCAAAAGATACGAGACACATCTTTGCCTCTCCATCTCCTTCTCAGCACCCGTGCAAGTTGTATCACCGGCGCCTCTGTCTTCACCCTTCAATACACCTATTCCCCACCGCTTCCTTCAGGTCACCGTTAACCTCGCCTGAATCACTGAAAAGTCTCCTACACCATTCTCCCTCTCCCTAGTTCTGTCCTTCCCTCCAGTTATCACTGCCACAGCACAGCAAGAGCAAAGCTTCATGAACGTTCTTCACGTCACTTTGTTCATTAAAATCCCGCATGGTTCCCAATTGCCCTTGGATGATGTCTGCATGCTTTAGCAGAGTATAAAAGGCCCTTCATTATCAAGTCCTGCTTAATTATGCAATTTCATTCCCTCCAATGTTCCTGCTCCTTACTCAGCCAAAATAAACAAAGAAACTAAAACACTGAAAATACTTCCATCCAGCCAAATTAGAATTGATATCCAATTGATTGCATTATTTGTCTCTAGGCAATTTATTTTCAGTTCAAAAAGCCCATCTCAAGCAATAACAATACCAAAAAATCAATCAGCAAAAAATGAAATAATCACATGCCTTTACTATATTTGTTATTTATTTAGAATAAATAATTGTAAATCTTCATTTGGGTGGATTGATTTTCTGCATTACCAAATGGCTGAGATTCCTTCACCTGAGACCCTAAATAAATCTGAGTGAAAGGTGCCTTTGTGTTCCCCCAGTAAAGCGTTTCTTTACGAGCAAAGGCATGTTCCACTGTCTAGACGACATTCAAGATGTGCTCAAAATCAAGGCAACTGTGTCAAAAAGTGTCCTTGCCTCTCTGACTTGCAGAAACAATGCCTCGAAAATGACAATCACAAGAGGCAAACCCTAAAGCAATAACAGTTTTCTCCTCTTCCTCCTCCTCCCCTCCTCCTCTCAAATCCCTTTTTCCTTGTTACATTAACCAAAATAGTGTTCTCAAATGATATCCTTCCTCTTCAAGAATTCTTAACTTTCTGAGACATTACTTGAAAGTTCTACATTGGTACCTGCAAACATCCCTCTGTACCCTAAACTTATAAAAAGAAGTTGCTTTCTTGCCAGAGGTATCAAACCACCCCTTGGCCACTGAGGAAACTTGTCTTACCAAGTCTAGTCTTAACTCTGAAGCGAGATAGGCTTGTCACTTTGTGGTATGATGTTTTACAAAATTAAAGGTGTTCCTCCTCACCAACCAGTTCACCCGCTTTCCCTGACAACGCTGATTTTGTTTGTCCCCGTGGAGTCTCACCTGCACTTGCTGTCATTAGACAGCATTAAATGCACATTTTTACTGAAACTGTTAGGGTTACGCATGCATTTATTTGGCATATATATTTGAGTAGCTTCTTTGTGTCGGGCACTGTGTGAGATATTTGGAATAGATCAGTGAACAAAACAGAGAGAGATCTTTGCTCTCAAGGGGAAAAGAGACAATAATTCAACATATAAGCACATAAATCACATAGTGATAGCTAATAACTGTTACAGAAAATAGTAAAGTTGAGCAGGTGAAGGGGGTGCCCTCTGCTCCTAGGCTTATAATGCCCTTCCTCCTTCACTCCCCTAGATACATCTCCAGCAATCAACCTAGGCGTGACCTTCTTCAAAACTCTTGCCCTGTTGCCCTGGCCGAGTGGCTCAGTTGGTTAGAGTGTTGCCCCACATACTAAAAGATTGCAGGTTTGATTCCTGGTCGGGTCACATACCTAGGTTGCAAGTTCGATCCCTGGTCAGGGCAGGTACAGGGAAAAACACCAGCCAATGTTTCTTTCTCACATTGATATTTCTCTCTCTCTTTCTCTCTCAAATCAATAAAAACGTATCCTGAAAACATGCTAAAAACATGAATGAACCTTGAAAACATGCGAAGTGAAAGTCAGATACAAGAACCGTATAATTCATTTACAAGAGATGTAGAGAAAGGGCAAATCTATGGAGACAAAAAGAATGGCGGATGCCTGGAGCTGGGGTTGGGCGTAGAGATGAACTGTAAATGGGCATGGAGGATTTTACTGATATAATGAAAATAATTTAAAACTGATTTATTACAGTGGTGTCATCACTCAGTAAAGTTAGCAAAAAATACTGAATTATAAATTTAAATAGGGTGAATTTTATGATATAAAAAACACATTTCAATAAAACTGTTTTTCAAACATGAGATGCAGGAAATTTGTGGGAGTAAAAAGCTATGGGTGAAATCCCACCCCTTCAGCTGCCAGTAAGACCCGAAAGAAGGGAAAATAGGAGGTCTCTGGTGGTCCTGCTTACAACTCAATGCAATTCATTCAAACGTTAGATGCAAAGCTGGTTTAAATTTATCTTACAGTCTATGGTTTAAGCCTAACTATGGCTTCAAGTGCAGGCTATAGGCATTTTGGAGGCAAAAGTATTTTATATGGAGTTTGCCACACTTCAGACCTATTTTTTAAATTGATTAAAATGAGTCACTAAATTTGAATATTTGAATACAAAAATAAGTGTTCTCTAACATTGACAAAGTCTGGCTTTTCACACTACAAATACCTTGAAAAACAGACAAAATTAGTTTAAGTATCTACACAAGACAGAAAGGCAGAAGGGCAGACCAAGAAAAATAAGAGTGCTATGTATGTTTCCAAGGCTGAGCCAGAGAAAACCGAACCAGCAACAAATGAAGTATAACAGAAAAAATTATTATGCAGTCCATGGTTTAAAATAAAGAGTATAATTATCTCTCTATTCTCCATGAAACCATACTTCCTTGATTCAAAGAAACCTCATTTTTTATACTTTAACAACTCTGAAATCAAGAGGCACCTTACAGTCTATAAGGGTTTTCACTGCAGCATTTCCCCTCAAAACCTGTGATTAAACAAATGACAGGTCTTTAAATGAAATCTTCAATTTGAGGGGAAAATGGTTTTAAAAACAGAATGTAGATTTTCTGTAATATGCTTTTATGTTTATGTATAAATATGAATTCGACATTTTTGGAATTACTTTAAATAAAACATAAGTGAGTTGACCCAGTGACTATTAGCATCAGGAGAAGCTGCAAACTCCATTTCTCCAAATAGATGCATGGCCTGCTCAGTTCAGGCCCAGCCTAAACTCTGAGCAAAACTGCCCATCCTCCTGCCACCTTAGAACAGCTGTCACTAAATGCTAATGGTACACACAGACTCATCACCACTGCAGAAATCTGAGTTAGAGTCTCTAAAATACACACGTAAAGTAAACTGAGATGGGAGAAAAGAAAGTGTCAAATCAATTGTGAAAGTTCCAGCTCTACAGAGAAATGGTGTCAGACACCGCTGGCAGTAACGCAAAGGGAACACGATGGAAGGAAGCTGGGCAGTGACTACCAAAACTGCATGTGCCCTTTGACCCCACACGGAATCCCCCTTCTAGGATTTGCCCTGAATATAATGACGTGTAATGATGTGTGCATTGCAACCTTATTTGCAACAGAAAAAGACTGTAAAGAATCCAAATGTTTATCAGCAGGGGACTGTTAAATAAACTGTGGCACCCACGTGTTATGGATGACTATAAAAAATGACACGTATACACGTAGAGTCATGTCTAGGGTATGGTAAAAGAAAAAGTAAGGCAAAGTACAATAGATATAGTATGCTGATTTTGTATAAGAAAGAAGAAATAGGATATGCCTCAGCATACATACTTGTCTGTATCTACAAAAAGACTCAATGGAAAAATAAAACAAAAACAGAAAAGGGGGAAGAAAAGAGGGTAGAGGAATACAAATGAAAGCAAGACTTATCTGGTTATAATTTGTTACATAGTGTTGATTTGGGGGCTGGGGTAAATGATATATATTAAGAATAAAACAAAAACAAGCCAAAAAAGAAGCAATCCCTAAAACTGAAAAACACATAGAAACCAATGAGCCTCCCAGAAGGTAAGCCTGATGACATAACCCCATGCAGATAATAATGACTGCAAGGGACCAGAGGGCACAGAATTTTGACTGTGGACAGTTGGTGGAATAGGGTCTAAGGACTTTTAGAAGTGACATCATTATTATTTTTTACATTGCCTTAATCAGTTTTTGCCCACTTCCCCCCAACAAAAAAAAGTTTTCATTTCATCTAAAGTTCCCTCTTCCTCTCCACATGAGAGAGTCCACAGCACTGCTCTGCTCTGAGGAGGCCTCTTCCTTTCAGAAAAGGAAAAAGGAAGCTTCTGGCCAAGGCCACCTGCATTCTGCCAGCACTGCTGAGCCAGCAGGTGGAGGGCTGAGCCCACCAGTGCTGGGCTGTGACAAGCACTGCCGAGGAACCAAGAAAAAATGATTTTTTTGTTTTGCTTTTTCTTCTAGTATCAGAAGCAGATTTGGCAGTGAGAACACCTGAAGTCCTTTAAAGAAATGTAATGATCTTAACTAATGTCTAATAATAGTTCATGTTTACTGAGAGCTAAGTATAGTCCAAGGAGGAACTACTGTCTTCAACTTTAGAGGAAAATCAATCATATCCGAGTGCCAGAATTTGCAAAATGATTGGTTTCTAAACCAGACACCAAACTAGATTGGCATTATAAAGTGAGAAAGTTATGTGGTATTACTGAAGTGACAGAACTCAGACCTGAACCCAATAATCAATTAAGTAATTCCAGACATGACCTTGAAAAACTGCTTCGCCCTGACTGATGTGGTTCAGTCGGTTGGGTGCTGTCCAGCAAAACGAGGGGTCACTCGTTTGACTCCAGTCAGGACACATGCCTGGGTTGTAGGTTCAGTCCCAGTAAAGGGGCACATTCAAGAGGCAACGAATCAATGTTTCTCTCTCACATGGCTGTTTCTCTCCCTCTCTTTCTCCTTCCCTACCCCTCTCTCTAAAAATAAATAAATAAAATTTAAAATAAAATAAGAGAAGAATTTCTTCAGTCACAACCAGGAGCTAAAACAGGAGAAGAGAATTTGCAGTCATCAATGGATAGATGCACACAGCAGGTCCCTTGCATTGAGACACTTGATACCAAATCCACACAGCATCCACAGAAGTGAAAAAGCAGGTATAACCAGCATCTCGAGGCTATCGAAGTTTAACATAGAGGTGTTGTATATAATAGCCTTAAATTGTATTAAAAAATTAAGATTGCATTATTTCATTATCTGATAAGAACTGGACAAAGGAATGAAAACAAAAGAGAAGGGATATCCCAGAAAGACAACAGTGAAACAAGGTGTCGTTTTACTCCGTCCGCTGTCAGCTGAACCCTCTGAATAGCTGCTGTGTGTCTCTCCTTGCCTGCCTTCTTTGACGCAGACTAGTCACTGAAAGAAATATTTTAAATTATTTGGAGAACAAAGGTGATCGCATGCTTACTGTATCTCCATACATTATTTAGGGAATGTTTTTGTTAAAGTATTGTTCCGTTTGGTTTCACCTAACCTTATCCTGTGACTAGAATGAGATTTTGACCCAAAGATACTCATACTTTGTTATCATAAATGCCTAGAAACAGAAATTCTACATAGAAAACACCTGGTAAATGTTTTTGACAAATAAATAGAAAGTCCCAATTTACTACAGAATCCATAGATTTCTGGCATTGATTATAAAAATGGAGTGAAAACGCTTGACGGTGATTAACTAGGATGGCGCTGAGGATGCTGAGACTCCAACTACAGGGAGAGAAAAGGGTCTGAGGGATGCAGATCCCTGTAGCAGGCGCTGCTGGTGGCCCCGCTACATCCCCTCGACCTAACCTCCCAGGGCACCCTGGCCAGACTTCCCACGGACAGCACCTCCATCTCTTGGTGGTGGTGGTGGGGGGCGGGGGGTAGAGTACTTCCTTGGCTGCCACATCTCGTTTCTCCACCTGTGCTGAGAGTCATTGCTCCCAGCACAAGTCCTCTGGCAGCGACCGTGGGACTGAGTGTGCACACACCCCGGGTCCCCTGCCCCGTGGAAGGAAAACTCCGAGGTGCATGTGTCTCGCAGGCTCGAGTTGCACAGCAGAACTCTGCTCCAGTGACCCACACTCAAAATCGGTTTGCTAAGTAGAGGTTTCTTAGCGAGTTTTCTACCCTTTTTCACTTCCCCATTCCCTTTCCAAATATTTCCGGTATCACTTCCCAAATAAATGACTGGCGCCCAAATTCTCTTTTCAGGGCCTGCTTCTGGGAAACCTGAACCAAAATGCCCTTCTTCCCAAGAACATGTACAGCCCAGCTGCTTGGCGCTGTAAGCCCTCTGCATTATTTCCTCCTAAAAATTACTCAAGGATGACCGCCCCACTGGCATACTAGGTCATGTTTACGTGGTGACTAAGAAGTAACTGGCACCCTGTTCTAGGATTTGTTAATCAGTTCTCCTAGCTGGCCATTCATTCTTCCATTCTTCCATTCTCTCCCTACGGAGTCATATTTTAAATGCAATCATTACTCATGAACTTTCTGGTAGTCTGACATACAAAGAGAGTCACTTTCTTCTGAAATATCATTCAAAAAAAATAAGAAGGAAACCTCACAGTATAAAAGAATCTTTTGTAATTGTTGCCTGTAATGTAAGATCCTTAGCACGCTGGCCATTCAGGGTCTGACGGTGCCCAACTTCATCTCCCACCTGTCCTTTTAAAACTTGAAAACCCTACAGATAATTTTCACCAACACAGGGCTGGTCTCGAAGCATGGTCCGAAAAAAGGAAGAAAGCACTAAATAGGAAGGAAGTTGATCAAATCTCACTATTAAGGAACAAATTACATCTCTTTTTATTTAATAAATTTCCTCTACCATCCATGGTTAGGGCAGGCATGGGAAAAAGTAAATAAAGGAGCCTCATTTAAGAAAAGTAAAAATCTAGTGCATTTTCTTTCAATATTAAAAATTAAGGAGAAATCAAGAATGAGGTTAGTTCCCCTATAGTCACAGTGAGTTAGTATCACATATAGGCTTGCTATCACACAGTGGGTATTAAATCTTCCCATACTTTAGGAACATTCATATCTCTTTGAACTGAGTTTCGTAAGTGCTATTATGATAATATTCAACCTCAACAAAACAAACAGCTTGATTCAAAAATGGAAAAAGACATTTCTCGAAGGACGATCTACAAATGACCAAAATAAACATGAAAAGATGCTCAAGGTCAATAACCATTAAGGAAATGCAAAGCAAGACCACAAAGAGATACTACCACACACCTGTCAGAATGGCTACTACCAAAAAAAATGTAGCATGTGCTGGTGAGCATGCAGAAAAATCAGAACCCCTGTGTACAGTTGGTGGGAAGGTAAAAAGGAGCAGCCAGTAGGGAAAACAGTGTGACAGCTCAGAGAATTAAAATCAGAGTTATCACATGATCCAGTAATTCCACTTCTAAATACAAAACAAACAAACAAAAAAAATGCTGAAAGGAAAGAGATTCCCCAGGCTCATAGCAGCATTATTTACAATAGCCAAAAGGTGACTCAACCCAACAGATGTGAATGGATAAACATGCAGTGGAATATTATTCAGCCTTAAAAAGAAAGGAAACTCTGACACAGGCTAAAACATGAATGAAACCTGAAGACATTATGCTAAGCAAAATAAGCCAGATACAAAAGGGCAAATACTGCATGATTCCACTTACATAAACTGCCTGGAGTAGTCAAACTCATAACACAAAAAGTAGAATGGCAGCTGCCGGGGGTGGAGGGAAGGAAAGATGGAAAGTTACTGAGTGCATGCAGAGTTTCAGTAAGATGAAGCGTGTTAGAGATGCTTGCGCAATAGTGTGAATTTATTTAATGCCACCAAACTGCACCCTTAAAATATGGTTAACATGGGAAATTTCATGTGATGAATATTTTACCACAAATTTTTAAAACAAATTTTTTAAAAATGTAAAAGCAACTACTCCAAAAATCATTATTTTCCAGTAAAAGATGAAAATGCATTTGCCACTGTAAGTTTCATAAGCTTCAAAGTATGAAAACTGTGGTTAATGTGCTTTAATGAGCACCATGTTCTATTCACAGCTCTGTTTAACAGATGAGGCAGACGGCCCGGAGAGGGTGGGTGGTTCGCCTCAGGCGTAAAGTGGTTCCGGCATCACCGCAGAAGCTGTCCTCCTGATTCTCAAGGGACACCTGAGACGATGGCATGTCCTTTCCTCGTGTCTTTTTTGAAGACACTGTTTAAAATAGATTCTCCTAAATTCTGACTCCTTTAAAAATGAATCATTTTTTAAAATTTCCACTGCATAGCTTTCTTTTGAAATGTTCTTGAAATCTGCTCTCTGGGAGACTCAACACAGCAGCACCAGGCAGAGGAGTTTATCAGCCAGCTTATCTGTAGATGCAGCTGGGCCTTGGGCCCTGAAAAGAGCTTGCTCCAGAGGGACAGTAAATCTTCATATAACGACTTTTCAGGAAAATCCTCAGATCTAACCAAAAGTTCAGCTCATCCCATGGGCCACTTCTCATGCTATTGCTTGAGAAATGCATGCACGGTCCTCATCACTCAGTCATGCATTACCTGCACTCTTCCTTCAGGTCAGCTACTACTGCGCCGAAGAATCCCCCAGGGCCTTCTAGCTCACTCCCCTGTTTTATGCCTTAAAATCATCCTTTACTTGGGGTCAGTAGGCACATTTTTAAAACTTACAAGCACAGGATAAGTCATTATTGCGAAAAGAAACAATTTCTGGTGTCTGAAAACCCTTACCACAATTCTTCTGCATCCCCAAAATCGCAATGTTATGTAAACACGTTTTATCTAAAATATACCCAAAATTGCATTTCTTTGTATATATTCCTTTGATTTTTTTTTATTTTGTTTTAAGAAACATGTGATCTTCTCATAGTCACTCTGAATTTTTTGTGGACATAATTTTGTAGTCACGGTATACTTGTAAGAAAATGGATGCATAGAGAGTTACATCACTGACCCAGGAAAACATGGCTTCATAAGAAAATGCGGAACTAGAATCCAGGGAACAGCTCTCCTTTATACCATGCTGGCAAAATCCACCTCTCTGCCTGCTAGCTTACCAGAATGACTAAGTTATAAACACACGCACATGCATGCACATACGTATATGCACACATATCAATATATCCAGACGCACATTAACATTTACACACATATTAATAGTTACACATATATTTATACACAAATTAAATGTGTATTGCTTTATATTTAAGTCAGTGCATGTGTACTTGTATATTCTATCTACTATTAGTTATTTTAAAAGATTTTAGAATAAAAGATATTTCTGATTTTAGGTTCATGGATTGATAAACTATAATAGATCCATATGTGGTACAGCCTTTAGAAGTGTTGTTATGGATACTCATGTACTGACATGGAAATATGTTCATAATGTGTTGCTTAGTGAGAAAATCAAGTTACAACATTAGGCATAGTGTCATTTTATTTTTAGAAAACATACAATAAATGTTTGGAAATATAACAAGATGTTTACACTGATCACACCATCGTGGTGAGATCGTGATTCATTGAAACAAATGATCTTAATTCATTTATTTCTTTGTCTGCCTCCCTGTCTGTCTTTTTATTTTGCTTAATTATCTATTCTAGTTGTTCTAAATGGACACATATCATTGCATACTATTTGAAAACTTCTTTTTAGTTAATTTAAATTTTCAAGAAGCAAGAAAATGGATTCGACCAAGGAAAGATAAAACAGAAGTTGTGGCAACACCATGGAAAGCACTATGCACTCTCCTCCAGAGAAGGGGGACAGTGTCGCCTCTCTTGAACAGGCACTTGGGTCACTGCTGCGCACCAAGAGTCCCCACCTGTGCAGGGGCCAAGCCCACGTCACTAACTCCGGCATCCTGTCCAAAGCAGCCGTGCTGGGGCCTTGCCCTGCCTCCTGAGAACAAGACAAAAGGCACGAGGAATTTCACAGTCCCGATGTTTCACAATCGATTTTGAGAAGTTTGGAAAGAATATAAAGGGAAACAATATTGACAGCACAAGCAACTGTTCACATGTCGTGTGAATTTAGCAAGTGGAAGTGATGAAAAACTGCATGCCCCAAGCATGGGCAGACCTGATCATAAAGCCGTGGTGGGAAACCACTAGTTTCAAAATACGTTCTGGGAATCTACCAAGGAAAATAAATGTTACGACACAGTGATAGCATCATAGATAACATACAGACTAAACCAACTGTCCATTTTAAAGACCTCCTCCACAGAGCTGAAATTATAATGAGGGATGTAGCAAATTGTAAAGGTCATCAGTCAGTCCTGTGCCCAGTTGTGAAGAGGCACCTAAACAATCACGTTTAGCCCTTTCGTCCATCAGTCGTCACCCAGAGGTGAGCTGCTCCCTCACAGCTGCTGAAACATCCTATTTCGCCCTGGGAAGTCCTATCAACTTTGTGTCTTCTCATTCTCCTTTCCAACACAAACTCTGCAGGGGGGTCCAACTCATGGCCTGCAGGCCGCTTGCGGCCCAGGATGCTGGGAATGCAGCCCAACACAGAATCATAGTTAAATTTACTTAAAACATGATGAGATTTTTTTTTGTGATTACATGTTGCAATGCATTTAATGTGTGGCCCAAGAAAACTTTTCTTCTTCCAGTGTGGCCCAGAGACACCAAAAGGTTGGACACCCCTGCTCAAGGGATAGATGTTGGCAAAGAGTTCAGTAATTTTACATAATTGGTTAGAACTGTCTCCTCTGAAAAAAACTTAAATATTGGAATTTTGTTAGGATACACTCAGAGGTTGGTTTTTGGCTAAAAGAATATATATGTTCACAGACAAGGGGAAAAAACTGAAGAAATTCATCACCACCAAACCACTATTACAAAAAATACTAAAGGGACTTTTTTAAGAAGAAAAATTAAAAGTTTGAATAAGAAAATATAGCAAAGAAAAATGTTCACTGATAAAGGCAAACACACACATAGTAAAAACAGTGAGTCAACCACAACTAGTACAAAGGTTAAAAGGTAAAATTAAAAACATCGTGTATAACTACAACAAATGAAGGGGTACACACATACACACACACACACACACAAAAGAAGTAAAAAATAATGACAAAAACATATACTTGGAGAGAGCGAGTAAAAATGGTAGTGATTTTAGAATGTATTTAAACCTAAGTGACCATCAGCTTGAAATAGATGCTATAAACATAGCTTGGTATATATAAAGGACATGGTAACCACAATTCAAAACTCTAGAGGAGGTTATGTAAGAAATAAAGAGAAAGGAATCCAAACCCAACACCACAGAAAGTCATTAACATACAAGAGAAGTTAGAAAATAAGGAAGAAACAGAGAAGACATACATAACAACCAGAAGATAATTAATGATATGGCAATAACCACATACCTATAAATAATCACTTTAAATGTAAAGAATTAAATGCTACAATCAAGACAAATGGATAAAGAAATGGTACATGTATAAAATGTAATATTACTTGGCCGTAGAATGAAATCTTACCTTTTGCAACAATATGGATGGACCTACAGGGTATTATGCTAAGTAAAATAAGACAGAGAAAGAAAAATGCCATATGATTTCACTTTTATGTGGAATCTAAAAAAAAATGAACACAATAGAAACAAACTCACAGAACAAACGGATGGACGGTTGCCAGATGGGAGTGGGATTTGGGGGCTGCGTGAAAAATATGAAGGAATTAAGAAGTGCAAGTTGGCAGCTACAAAACGATCACTACAATGCAAAGTACAGCTCAGGGAATATAATTGGTAACATTGTAGCAACTATATGTGGTGTCTGCTGGATGCCAGACTTCTGGGGTGAGACTTCATGAGTTATGTCTAACTATTATGCTGTGCACCTAAAGTTAACGTAATAGTGAACATGTAATATAACAAGTTAATATAACAAATTAATAGTTATAATTAATATAACTAGAATAGTTAATATAACAAATAACCATGTAAATGAAAATTTTTAAAAAATTTAAACAAGTATGGAGTTCAAATAAATTAAAAGCCCATAATTCATAAAGCATCTCATTTTAATAGAAATCTGGGAACATGTCAAGTACTCATAATACTTTGATTAATTTACTTATGTTACTAATTGATACATGATATAATATGTAATTATCTCAAAAAAGATTGGTGCCCACTCTGCGTCTACGAGTTCTAGACTTTAGAGACACAGGTGAAACCAGAGAAGTCAAGAATATTGCCTCAGGTATTTATAGTGTGGTGGGTTAAAAAAAATAAAAGAATTTAATGAGCTCTCACCAAATCCTGCAGAAATTGTTTTCTAATTGATGGTAACCTCACTCAGACACTTTTCAAAAATCTGTGCTAACAGGGGATCGCTCACGACAAGTACAGAAGACAAATCCCTCTTCCCAAAGGAGAGTTAACCCATTCTTCATTTTTCTTAGACTGAAACTTTCAGAACAGTCATCTCATAAAAAGAGAAGTTCTGGCTTTCACATATTATTTTCTACAAAGGTGAATTCTGCCTCATCTAAAAATGGATTAGATCTTTGCTATAGAGATTCTTACAAAACTGATTCAAAAAAAAAAAAAAAAATCCCTGCCACATCTACAATCCTCTGAAATGCATGGGAATTGCACGTGCAGCTAAAGACCGAGAACATGGGACGGAGGCACCGTTACTTAAGTCCGCAGATTCATGGAAGCGTGCAGACAGTGAGGGAGAAAGATCACACTTGGGCAGGCAGAGAAGATCCACAGGAAACTGAGAAGTCTCCACAATATGTATTAAACCAGGCATTAACCTACAAAAGTCTTTTATGAAATGAAGAGTTAGATAACCCACCCTTCTCTATACAAAGCCCAAGGCTCCAGGACTTGCTTGCACAGCATCAATTAATGGTTTAGTCAAACAACACAAGTTTCTAATAATTTTATACACAACTAGAATAAACTTTAAAAAGCAGAGGATAATGAGTTTAAGTGAAATTCCATATTTTTAGCCATACATTCTTTCCCTCAGTTTTCATGTCATTTTTCCAGTCTCTCCAGGCCCCAAAACATGGGATTGTTCTTATTTTAGCTTCAAATGTTTTGTGTCTTATATCCAAGCTCTCAATATGCCTTGCCTTGCCTTTTGTGTAGTATGCCCCAAATTTTCAGTTTCCACTGTATAGTCCAGGAGTTTATGACTCAATGCCTACATTTTATCCCCCTCCCCCAAAGGGCCTTTGGAAAGCTCCATCATTCCCCACTACCTCCCATTGATTACTGCTAGGTTAGTATTTTCACATGCCAGTTTCATTAGATCTTCTGATTCGAGAACATGCAATGGCTCCCTACTCCAAACTGGGTCAAATCCACGTTCCTGTGCGGTGCATCTGAGGCCCCATTTACTGGTCCCACTCACCACTACATGGGCAGCCCTAGGAAGGAGTCTGGCTCTGCCATTTGCTACTTTTGTGACTTGAACAAACCACTTAAATTCCCTGAGCTTCAGCAAACTCCCTTTAAAACTGGGAATAATGAAATCTACCATGTTCAGTTATTATGAGAATCTGACATAGTGCCTAGCACAGAGGGTTGGCATGGCTCAGCAGAGTTTCATTTCTTTTCCACGTTCTTCCCCAGATTGAAACACTCTCCCCCTTATTCTCTACCCCTCACCCTCTAAAAAGGCCTTCCAAGGCTGGTTTTAAGAGAATGCTCTTTCTGAAGCATTTCTATAGTCACTTCAAACCTCAGAAAAAAAATGTTTTTGGATTGGTAAAAACTAGGGTTATCTAGTAAAGAAGCCTGGCCTTTTCACCCAGGAAATCACACATCTTTGGAAATGACAAAAGGGAATAGCCCACCTTCCCAGGTAGAAAGCAAAGAGGACATTCCAGGGATAAAAACCACTGTGGCGGAACTCGCTCCCGTTCCACCTGAAGTAGCTCTCTTTCCCCCAGAGCTTACAGAACTCCTCCCTATTACTTAAACTCAGAGCCCTTTTTTCCATGAATTTTTCTCTGATAATGTCATTTACATAGATTTTCTCCTCCTCCACCAGTCTAAAAGTTCTTAATAGAGAGAAGAAATGGTGTCTCTTATTTTTAACCATATAATAGTATTTACAATAGCTAGCCCAAATTATTTTTCATCTTCAACAAATACCGGCAGAGAAACATGTAGGTGGCTGGTGGTGAGTGAGTGAAGAAACGGATAAATGATGAACTTCACATGGTGGGCTCTCGGAGAAAGACATTTTTTCAATCTGTTATGTGTAACTAATACTAAACTGGGCTCTGTAACTGAAGCCCAAACTGTTTCGGCAGAGCCTCCACGCTGCGTACCAGCAGGATGCATATGTTCCCGCACGACAGTCCCCATACGCGCCTGGGTAACGAGTGTGAGAAAACCTCCCAGTGCGATGAGCGCATGCTCTCCGAATAGAAACATGGAAGAGCCTCACTAATTTTAACTGCGTTATGTAATACACATTTACTTTGTGATCTGTCTTAGACATAAATAAAATCCACAATATATTTCCCAAGGAACTAAGCAAAATTTGAATTCAGAATTCTTAGAAAAGAAAAACAAGTTACAGCAGAAGTGGGAAACCTGAAAATTTAAAAATATGAGCTAGTTTTGGTGACCAATTAAAGTCTTAAGGACTTTACCTTGCCACTGTTTCAGAGTGGCAGGGCTGAAGGAAGACAGAAATTCGGAACTTTTCTTCTCCTTTGCCAGAGAGAAGACACGGACCCCAAACTCGGGTCTCCAGCTGTGTCTGGAATCCAGGCGGAATGCTAGAGCGAATGGAATTTCCCTGGGAAACCTTCCCTCTCTCTTTCAACATTTCTACCCCAGGCCGGTGGTCGATAGACCCTTGTTTTCAGCCAGAGGCCACAGTTAGAGAAAATCTAATGAAGTAGCCCCGTAGGAGATGTTCGCAAAATAGGAGTAGTTGTGTGGGACCTATCTGAGACTGTGGAGCCCTTCTAACAAATCTCAAATTACACCCTGTCCTGTATCTATTTTTAAGAATAGAAGCAGAAATCTCTTCACTGGAAAATTATTTTGCATCAAAAGCAGTCCTTTTTCACCGTTCCATGACTCAAAATTCCCACAGGTCACATAAATGCTGGTGATTCCCGAATCTCATTTATTTATGAAATCAACAAATATTCATCAAGTGCCCAGTAAGTGTTGGACGCTGTTCAAGTTGTTAAAGATTACTTGTGATCCCGTCCTACAGAGATTATCATCAAATATGGAAAAGAGAAAGTCTAACAAACATGTACACATGAGGAAGATGAGTATAATAATACAAATTATGGAATGCTATGGGAACAGACAGAGGTGATCTAATTTAGGTCACAGGATATAAAGTAACAGCACCTGGAAGAACAGCTCTTTGAACTCAGATTTGACTGACGAGGAGGAAGAAGCTTGATGGGATTGGGTGGGAGAAAGCCAGAATTTTCTGAGCAGAGAAACAGCATGTGCCACGGCTGAGAGCCAGCTTTTACGATGTTAACAAGGAGTTAAATGAAGTTCTATGGTTCAAGCTTGGGTGGGGAGGGTGGGGAAGTAAGAGAAATACAGGTCAGGGGCTTCTCACAAGTGGGGAGATGAACATGTACTTTATCCCAGGGGTAAAGAAAAAACAGTTGTGTGGATTTCAAACCCAGGATTTTAAACCACCTGAATGTTCATGGCTGGTAAACTTCAACCTGATTTTGTAAGACTTATGCCTTCTTGTGTGCTGTATCACATTCTAAGCACATACCATGAGGTGTGAAAAAAGGCGGATGAGTTCTGGACTTGACCTTTCTCAAGGAAGTATGGGTAGCACTGTTTGAAGCAGCAAAGCATTATGAAAGAAGAAGGTATGCCACAAGTCAATTAGTGGGTAACAGCAGTAACAACAAAAAGTGGCTAAGAGAGGGGAGGAAGAGCTGGTCTCCCCCAGCACTATCAGGGAGCAGCAGAGAAGAGCAAAGGAGTCCCATGAGATCGCTCCTACGTCCTCATGAGAATTGCCCTAGATTTCATTTCTAGATTTGCTCTCTCAGAACCCTACCAAAGGCGTTAAGCAAGGTAATCTAATCACATCATTTATCCTGCTCCCTGCATGCAGTCAGGTTGGTGTACGGCAACAGTCCTGGGCTCAGGATACTCTTCCATAACACAGTCCCGGAATTGAGGAGCTGGAAGGTCCTTCTGTTTACCTACAGCTAGTTAGTTGGCCAGGTAACAGCAGATTTATTCTCCATTCTATGTTGCTAAACTAACTCTACTCAAGTATGATTTGCTACCTAAATATTGCTTTATGCATTTGCAAGTGAGGTTGGGGTGCTTAAGCGGATCTCTTTTTCCTTTTTCTAACCTAGTCTCAGTCGACACTGCTGCTCCCTGTGGAAGCATGAGATCCCTATCGCCCAAAACAGTAATTCATTGCTCATCTAAGAGAAGCTTAAGCCAAATGAGCTGACAAAGCCAAATAAACCAAATCCGTAACCATATGCTGTTCAGAGGGGGCTTCTTTTAAATTCTGTGAAGACAAGGACAGCCCCCAGAATGTATCAGCTGAATAATTTGATGGAATGAGAAAATGAATGCCAACAGCCTCTGGAAACTCCTGGGGAGGTATTAAAAGGCAAATCAGTTAAGTCCTCTCATTTTATAAAAGAGACAGACTCTCAGTTGCCACAACTACCCGAAAGCAAGAGCCCTAAATTAATATGAAACAGGAGGACGAAACAAGAGGTATACTAATCTTAATTCTTCTTGAGAAGGAAGCTGCTATTTGTTTAGGAAAAATCTCTTCAGCTAGGAGGGGAGACCCCCGCATCAGGCTGCCTTAACTTGGGTAAAACCATTCCAGGCCAGATGAGATGAGGCAAGTGTCCAGGAGGGCAGAAAGAAGGGAGAGAAAAAGGAGAGGGTGGAAGACTACACATTCTTCGAAGTGACTCTTTCTCGCAAACCGCCCAAATCTTTGATAAAGTTGTTAGAACTCACAAAGGGCTTGAGGAAATATATTTTATAGGACGTGATAAAAAAATTGCAGTATGTTTTGCATGGGGTGAAGCCAAAGTGATAAGCTTGGGGACAGGGGTGGGGGAGGAGTGCAGAGGGAGGCACAGGGGAGAATGCTAATTCCAGGGCACTAGAGTTGGGTCCAGTTTAGCAAGTCTTTACAAGAAGGGTGTCTCGGAACTAGTGACCCGTGAATGCAAATTTATCAATTAAAAAATTTTGCCCACAAACTATATACATAGCACTTATTTTATGCTTATAAGATTGTATGCTCTAATACTCTGTTGCTTGAGCTATGGGCACACAAAAGTTACTTTGGAAGGATAGTGCCATATAAAAAGAATTTTCCTGGCTTATTAAGTAATTCCTAACCTCCCCTTAATTGATCAAAGAATATCCATTGCTAATCTCCACTTTACCACACAAACAAATTCAAGCTGTGCTGAGATCAGCAATTGGCTACTCACTCCTATGGGAAAAGTCTCTACTCATTCCATAGTCAACAATATCCTTGTTTTCCAAATGCTTCCACCCAGGAAAGATCAGCACAGCTTCTACCAGTATCTTTACTCCTTTACTCCCTTTCCAACAGCAAACTAAGCCTGTGAAGCAGAGCACAAACGTGCACTGCCTCTAGACGACAGATCAGAAAACTCTCTTATCGAGTGTGTCCAAGCATCAGTAGTTTCACGCCATCACTGAGCATGCCAAGGAGCGCAATGCAACAGTCAGCGACACAACCCTGGCTCCCCGCTGAGCGTTCCCAAACCAACCCATCTGATAAACAAGGTCAAAGGAAAAGATAGTAAAGGAAGAGAAACGGTAATAGCTCCTGTGGGCTGAATCAACTGACACCCCTCAGCGCTGAGTCCCTTTTTTCACAGAGACCTTAACACTGTAAATTTCCCATGCCCAGTGCTGTCCACGGAAATCCCGAGAAGATGAGCCTCTCTCCTGCAGTAACAGCAGTAATAGACACAGAACACCTCTTTCAGTGAGGGCATACATGTGGATGCCCTTCTCCAACCGTAGATTAGTCAGTCAAGCACAGTGACCTACATACATACTGGACCAGAAATCGTTCCTAGAACTTGTTTATTTGCTCTGTTCCAAGTCCCAGAAATAAAAATTAAGTTTCCCAGAGGGATCATCTGCCCAGCAAGGATCTTTAATCCACCCTCAGTTAGAGAGGCTGGGATGGGAGGGCAGGGGGAGAGTAGACTCACCAATTGACTGCTGTACCAGTACAGTGATGACGCCTTCAGTACGACCCAGAACTTTTTCCATTTGTTGCCTAGGAAAGTTCCTTTTTCCTTTTTCTTATATAGCCACCCTTGGCAGTCGGCGTGCCCCAGGTCTTTACACGATATCCTCCTCCGACTCATCGTGAAAACGCCTGCAACAATGGCATGAAAAGGTGGTCACATATCATCCCGATGCGTGTGACAGAGTGACAGGTAACTTCATTTTTTTACCTCCTGGGAGTTGGACTTTATACCCAGATTTATGTAAAGTAAATGCAAAAACAAAAGGGGATAATTTATCTATTTTATTTGTAAACATTTATTTGGTGCTTAGAAGGTATAAGACATGACCAAAGAAATAGTGAAACTAACATGCAAGTCTAAGAATACGCAACAAGAATAAGTTGAAAAATTAAAATCCTCAGACTGTCAGGCACTTCACTGTACTCTCAAAGCTCCTGTCAGCAATGAGAGCAGTACTTAAGCCAGAACCGGAGAAGGGTTAATGCCCACCTGAAAACACAGCCACTTTCCCACTCAGTGGCAGGCTTTCTAAGCTCTTCTGACACACCACAAGGGATTAATCCAAATGAATAGCATGCCATCATTTCTTAAAATCAATCAAAAAATAACCCAAAATTAATCTGCCATCCACCTCCTGATATTAGCAGTAAGACAGACAAAAAGCTGATCCCAACGAAGGCATCCAAGAGAAAAACCGCACTCACACACGAAAGGGGATAAACGAACAAAAGAGATCTAATTACCTTGAGTTTTCTTTCTCGGCTTCTGCCGCAAGGGAACCTGCTGAAAATGCAGGAAGGAAAGAAAAGAGGAAATTTCTGATTGTGTTGTAACATTTGTAAAGAGAGCGGGAGGGAGGAGGTGGCAGTGTTTATGAGCAGGATGAAGCTAAAAAAAACTCTCCAAGCAGAGCTGAGGGGAGCCATAGCTGAGGCACAAAATGTGCTAATTAGAATCAATAGACACTGAGCTGAAACTGGAAAAAAAAAGGTAACAGCATTTATCACTGATGTTTCCTGTTTCCACCCACAGGCAGCCTTCTCACTACCACTTTAGTTAGGACGCTGTTCACTGAAGGACTTTACAAAAAATAAAATATTTCCTTTATCTTTTTGGGAGAAAAGAAATATATATATATTTATATATTACATATTACATTATAAAGATATGTGTATATATATCTTGCTTCTTTTCTTGCAGTGTCTAAATGATGATTATTTAAATAAACCTGGAAGATGATCATTGCAATCTCACAATATTTCAGGTTCATGTCCAACTGGTAAGTTCATGTTCCTGTTACCACATAGGGTTACACTTAAACCACATAAGTTAAATATCCCAGAAAAAGAAATTCCAGTCTCTCTAGAGGAGATCTCAGTAGCTATCAAGCCTCCTTATCAAGCAATTGTTACCTAAATTTGAATTGCTTATTCTATCTTAAGTATCTGTGAATATGTCTCATGTTTTATAAAAGATAAATTGAACTTCTATTTTATAGCAGCTCTTCAAATATTCAAATCAGACATAAGACAAAATATTTGAAATACACATAAATGAAAACACATTTTCACTGTACATTTTAAAAATTCATGTAAAATCAGACTATCAGCAAAAACAAAACAAAGCAAATGCTTTCAAATAGCCCTCTTTGTGTGTGGGGGTGGGTGGGTGTGTAGGTGTGCAGAACAAGAGACATTTTAGGTTAAAGAAGTTTCCATTTTTCCTCCACAACATCTAAGCTGAATTTATTCAGGTTTAAATGACAGATTTTTATGCTAACATGTAGGGAATTTGAAAAAAACTCTACACAATTGAAGAGCAGTTCTAAAAAGTTGGTAGACAATCTTACCACAATATTTTATGTTATTCCAGACGCACCTGGCTACTATTCTGCATATCTAACTATTGATTAATAGATATTGTGTATGGTTCCCATAAATATAACAAGACTGTATGTGAAAATATTCCAAAAACTAAAAAACATTAGTTGATATAATCACACATAGTATAACATATTATTTATAGATATAAACACATATTTTATATCTAATAAACAGAAATTTCATAATAATTTCTTTCAGCAACAGTAACGAGGTTAAAGTGCCTAAGTTATCTTTCCTGGGAAATCCCAAACTGACTCTTATTCACAAATGTTAGAACAAAATTGTGTCCCTGAAGACACTAATCATCCTTGTGAATGAAGGACATAGCTCAGGCAGTAACTGTCCTACATTTCAGGCAGGAGCAGACGTGTTACAGGTGTGACCCATGACTAACACTCAGGCATGCGGCCACAGCAAGGTCCCAGGCTCAGTCAGCTACGCTGCCCAAAACACCTCCCACACTAACCTGGATCTTGGTCTAAAATCCCCACTATTCTCTCAAACGGTCTGCTGGGCCTTTTTTTTATATGCAGTTACTTGAAATCAGTAAAACCAGTAGTACCTATTAAAATATTTTAGCCCAAATATGTACATTATCTGGTTAGCTAAAACTTATCTGAGCACCAGGACTAAAGGCAAGGAAGAAAGTAAGTAAATTTAGATAGCGGGAATGATTTGAGAAAATTGAGGTCCAGGAAACTCCAGGGAATTCACAAGACAGACTAAAGCCCAGAGCAAGAGGGAAAAAAGGGAGTTAGTTGCATGGAGGTGTTCCTCAGGGCTTCTGGCTCCAGACTGACATAGAGAAATCACATTACAAATAGAGCTGAAGTTCATGGAATAGGAGCAGCTTTGAAAAGGATGAGAGAGAGAGAGAGAGAGAGAGAGAGAGAGAGGAGAGTGAGTCACGACGAGAGGGCCGCTGTGGATCTGTGAAGGACACTCATGAATCCCCTTCACCCATCCCTTATCAACTCCATAGGGCTGGTTTTACGGAAAGCCCCCAATCAAACTGGAGTCTGTCTCAGTTTTGCCCCACATCAGCCCTTGGTCTATGCTAGATTCTTGTGCCTCGCTGGCTAAGAAGCAGAAGCTCAAAGCAGAAGGACAGTACCTCAAACAGGGTGATCATCCACCGTCAAGGAAGACTTTATTCAGACTTTTTAAAAGAGAAGCAGTGAGTTTAGCAATTGAGTCATCGCTCCTCCGATAGCCCTTCTGGCAAATTATTTTGAAATCCGTATAACTGTTCGAACTGTTTCCCTAACTAGAAACAGACTGCATATTATAGAAATAACAAGTTAAAGAGAGTTTCAGTTTCACTTGATATATATGAATTTGAAACCTACAGTGGTTGATATCAGAGAATGAAAACAGTCTTGAGAACTTCAGCCGCTTAAGATACCTCTGGCTCCTCACAACAGGAAGTGGAACTGGCAAACTAGTCAGTTTCAAAAAGAACTTACATGTGGTTTTTTTCACTAGGTGAGTGAAAAAAAAAAAAAAGCCAAGTACCTGAGAATTTTGAAACAGTTTTTCAACAGGGGAATTGTAACTCTTCTCATAACAGTAACCCAGACCCTAGTAAGATATTTTTCTCATACTATTTTCTTCCCATTGGAATGTTATAGGTAAAACTGAAAACTACTGTAAATTCTGAATTTTCCCCTCTTGGCTCTAAAAGTGGAGGGACATTTTTCTTTTAATATATATATATTTTTCTTTTGATTGTAAAGAGTAATTTTTTAGATAATTAAAATAATCATTTGGTCACGGATCTCTCCAAAATACATGGAAACATACAAAGAAACCAGTACAGAATACACAAAGGGACCTCCTCTGATGCTCAGTGGGGACACTAACTAACACCCAGGTTGCAGGGTACTTACTACACTGACTTCTAATCTGCATAGCAATTGTTAAGTCTTGCAGGTACCGTTTACCCTCAGGCTACGATAAAATTCACAGTAAGATAGTTTGTCAGGACTTCAAACTTCATAATGACCCTAGTCTTTAGAAATATTATAGAGTGATACGCACTAAATGGGCCGTGATTTGTAGCATTTACCTAATTTCCATGGTGTAAAGCCTCACATTGTTGTCAATTTCAAGCTACCGATACTTTAGCCAAGCCACAAAACTGCCTAAATATTTTAGATCCAGGCCCAAACCAGATGGCACAACCATTAAGGATGCTTCTCCACAACACATTTCCCCAACAAGCATCTTTATTCCGTTTTAGAAAATTAAACTCAATTTTTAAAGGACATTTTAAAGTATTTTATTATTAAAATTTCACCCGTCAAAACACATGAAAAGCTTGTTTAATTTTTTAGAAGACTGCCTACCTTAAAATTACTTAATAAAGTAATATTTTTTAAATCTCTAGTAATGAAAAATGGAGATAGATAATAGACATTCTAATAATAATAGACAGTACTAGAAAACAATGACAGCTAAGAAATATATATAAAGCTTATACTCATAAAATGTCTGCCATGTGCCAGGCACTGTTCTGAGTGTTTTTCACACATTCTGGGACTGAATTTTCACATTGGTGGCTTAGGTGCTATTTGCCTTCCCATTTTATGGAGGAGGAAAGTGAAGCCAGTGGAGTTTCAGTATTTAGCACAAAATCACAAAGTCAACGGCAAAACGCAAATAGTTACCTTGAGAATAAAAGTCACAAAGTAGCAGCCTGTTAAGGTATTTGCCTTCATTGTTGATGCTATTTAAAGGGGTAGGACAGGGAAGTAAAGACTAGAGTTCAAGGGGAAGCTGAGTGCGATGGCACTTTCTACATCGAAGAGAAAGAAGAAATAAAAGAAGGAGGACTGGCACGAAGGGGAATCAGAAAGAGAAAGGAGAGACGGAGCTGTAGGAGAGGAGCAGAAAGAGGGAACAGGCTCAGGCAGAGGAAGGCGAGGATGATGAGGAGGAAGTTGAAACGTAGACAGTGAGGGACAGTAAAGTGCCAGGGGAAATCTTGGAATTTCTAGCTTAAACAATTAAGTAAATGACATTCCTACAGACAGCCCATGTATGTATTCATTCAGTAGTAAGCATACTGAGTTTGACATATATATGAGGCATACAAGTGGAAATATTATTTATAGTTTTTAAGGGTCTAAGGATTTGGAGAAAATTGGAATAAAGGCATAAAATTAGGAATCATCAGTGTATGGAGAGTAGAAGCCTTGTGTTTGGATAAGGTCACCACATGTGTAGAATGACAAAGGGCTGAAGTCAGAATCCAAAGGAAGGTCAGTGGGTTGCCCAGAAGCAGTAGAAGGGGAAACTGCCAAGGAGACTGAGCAGAACAGGCAGTGAGAAAACAAGGAAAATCCAGAAAGGGTGTGTGTCATGGAAGTGAGGGAGAGACTCGAGAGGAAAGTGGGTCCAAACCACCAAATGCTGCAGGATTAAAAAAAGCAAGGAAACGTGCATTAGAAATCTTGGCAAAAATAGCATCATCGTCAAGTTGGGTGAGGAGACCGATTTCAGTGGGTGGGAAATGGATGGGAATTCAAGAAATAACCAGAGCATGGAAGACTGTTCTGTCAATAATCTGAATGTTCAGGCTTTTAAAAACTGATTTCACATACAATACAGTTATCTTTGGGTGTTTTATTCTACCTTATGTCTTTCTTGGCATTTTGTAAAAGGCTTGGAATTTAAAATTAAAGAATCGTGAGTGGAAGGGCTTCCTCTCTTTCTCTCCCTCTCTCTCCACCCCTCTCGCTCCCTCCTCCCCTCCCCCCACCCCTTTCCCTGGCTTCTTCTTTATCAGTTGGGCAGTTTGGAGGTTGTTTCCACTTGGTGTATTATCAGGCCTACAATCGCGTCCCGAAGTTATCACTGGGCATACCCAGTCCCTGAGCTAGCTGGTGACTAGGTTCAGTTCCTGATTTTGAGGCGGTGTCTCTACTCTCTCCACTGGCCCTCAGGTGGCTAATTATGTTACCCCAGGACATGGTTTGATAACTGTTTTCCTCTTTAGCCCTTCCACAGGTGGGGAGCTCCCATGCACCACCATCATTGAAAAGTAGCTCTCCTCACATTAGTGGAGCATTTTTTTTCACCCCCTTACCTGGGGCCAGGAGGTAAGCTATTTCCTGCCTCCAGTCGAGGGCTGACCAGGCCCGTAGTTTCAGTCGCACTTGATTCATTTCTCATTCACAGGAATGATGACCCTATTGTGGAGCCTAATTGTGCTTTTTTGGTCTTCTGTCTCCTTTTGTCTATTATCGCTCTGTTGACAACGGAGCAGAGAGTGCGAGTGTGAGTTCCCAGGACCATTACTGAATGGAAGCCAGTCCCTTCATTACAGGCTTCCATCTTAAAATCCCAGTCCCTGCTCAGAGTAGCCTCCATATGCCAGCAAGACATGTGTTCGTTTCCTCTCCTGGCACCTTCAGCTCTTCTCTATTCTGCAGAAATGTCAGGCACGTTAACAACTTCATACTCTGAAGACTTCATTCCCTCCACCTAGTTCCCCTATTTTGCATCTGGTTTGTGCTTACTCATCCTTTTAGACCCAATCAAATGCTACCTCCACCATGAAGCCTTCTTGGCCTCTAGGAGGCAGTCAGCTCTTAATAATAATCTTATATTCATTCCGTGTTATTTATTTATAGTCACTGTAATAATTGATTTATATAATCTCCCAAAGATTTTCATGATAGGCACTATTTTTATCTTCCTTTTCACAGATGAGGAACTTCATCATGGTGTGGTTAAGTAACTTCCCCTCAGATCACACATAACTAGTAACAGAGCCAAGCCTGGGACTCCGGCCAGATGGACTCCTGGGCTGGTTGGTTAACTCTATGTTACTCTGCTTCTCCTAATGTCTGTGTTCCTACAAATGCTTTGCTGAGTCTCTGAAGTGGATATTATAATTTGTTTATATCTGTGTGGAACATCCGTGGTGAACATTATCCACCCAAGGGTCCAACCCAGAACCTGTGAATGATCTCAGATAGGCCCCTTTGCCCGTTTCGCGCATTTACTCGGTCTTGTTGTTTCTTAGAGTTTACCAAGTCTCTTTCATCAATTCTGTAGTTTAAGAATGATAACTGTTTACATTCAATGACTGACCAAGACTTCAAAATAGAGTTGGTGGTCTTAAATATGTCATTACTCCAAAATCTAACACCTAGCCCAATGCCTGACACATGGCTCACTCAGTGAATATTTACCAAAAACTTAACTATGTCCTACATCAATTTTTACTTTCTATAATCCCTTACTAGTAGTCCCTGGCATGAGTGCAGATTTAACAAATATCTGAAAAGCCATGTACTGCTCGATTATTCAGAGCTGAGATGTGCTTCACTGGTAGATAGCATCTACCAGTGGTAGATAACATCAGCAGAGTTGAGCTACATAAAAGTTAGTCCAACACCTTTTTTACCTCCAAAGTGGCACACACGCAGAGAAAAGTACCTATGATTGACTGATACTGAATTTGAACCCACCTGAAGAGTTAAACCACCATATTTCCTTGAAGGTAAGATGAACTTGTGCTGAGCAAATCTCTCCTTCTATCTAAAATATTATTTCCTCAAAAACCACAGCAGCTTTCTCCAGCATCCTGTTTTAACCATATCCTCCACTAACTAAGAATCTGGAACCCAAAAATAGGAATGCGTGGGGTGGAGAAGGGGTATGGGGAGGAGGGACAGAAGTCTTCCAGTGGTGGCTAGCAAGCCCCTACCTAGTGATCTATTCCCCAGACAGCTGTCACACACTTCTCCTCTTGAAGTCCTACTAGGGACAGCCAGTATGTTCCACAGCCTCCTGAGTTGGAGCTGCGTGGCAGGCTTACACAAAGCAGCATTGGCTCAGCCATTTCAGCATAGATGTCTGTCAACGTAGCCTTCAAAAAAAAAAGCTGCCAAAATTTCAGCTGATTTTGGTTGATCAAAAACGTGACAATATATATTCCTCACTTCATCACTGACTATCACCACATCCTTAAGACAAACACCACGGGCATCGAGGTGTGGTGAGGGCACAGTAGGTTCCTTCTGAGGCTGAAATCAGGTCTGGGCTGTTCACTGCACGCAGGTCATGTAAAGACCAGGTGGTACATGTTCTGCAAGTAGTGAGGGCAGAACTTTCTTGTGAAGCAAACACAACAAGTACCGTATTTTGGACCATAAGACGCACGTAGGTTTTAGAGGAGGAAAATAGGATAAAAAATTTTTGAAGCAAAAAACGTGGTAAAATATTTTTGAAGCAAAAAATGTGGTAACATAAATAACATAATATTTCACCAATGTAAATGTAAAGCTACATTTGGACTATAAGATGCACCACCATTTTCCTCCCAAATTTGGGAGAAAAAGGTGTGTCTTATAGTCCAAACAATACGGTCCCGGTTTGCTGTTAGACTGATCATCCCAGAGAAGACAGTCGGTGCCAGCAGATAACCCAGCCACAGGGCTAGAAGTGCGTGCCCACTCACAGCCAGAGCGCTGGTCCTCCTCAGCGTGAAAGCTGAGCCACAGAACCATACTGATGTGCAGAGACTTTTGTTTCAGGAAAAAGTTATCACTTGACACTTTACTCTCAGGCGGGATTTAGTGGAGGGATTTTATTGAAAAGAATTCTTGAGCAAACACTGTCATCAAGTTTTGATCTAAGATAATTCTGACATTTCTTCCCCATGAGTGCCATCCATGAAAGGAAGAAATCTCAGAAGCTTTAGGTAAAAGAATTATGTACAGCAGTAAAAGAGATAATGTGTCACATTCCTTCTGAGCCTTGTCATCTTTAAATTAACGCTGCTTTCCTTTCCAAGTTAAAACGCTGCTGCTAAAATCTGAGACCAGAGTTGCTATTTATTTTTCTGTTTATTTGTTTATATATTCATTTATGTGAGAAACTAATCATAAAAGAAAACCAGGCAATACTAATTTAGGTTATAATGCATTGCTATCACCACAGTGTGATATACAGAAAGTCTTATACGTATCAAGGACTGCACCCATGGATTCTTAGAGATGTTCAGGGATTGCACCAAATCTAATCATATTGAAGATTTCCCAACAAGCTATGACCAGTTTCTATAGGTGATACATAAATTCTGTTTTTCAGGCCACAACTTGGTAAATTATGCTTTTTGTTTATTTGACCACCAGTTATTGCAAAATTACTCAGTGTCAAGGATTAGAGATTCAATGGAAAGCAAGCTCCCACACAACTTCCAGCCAAACACAGACATAGAATTAAACAAGGATAATAAGTTCCGCACATAAGTGCTGTAATGCAGCTCATTATAGAATTTACCGAAGATTGGGGAGCCAGGAAAGGCATCCCATGAGTTGATAAGAAACCAGGACTTGAAAGATAAAGGCCTGAGCATAAGAGGATCCAGTACAGGAAGCAGGTACAATCCAGTGGACATCAACCACAGAGTGTGGGGGGTGACCACATTCAGAATAGCAAAGTCACGTGTCTGGAAGGATAAAGTTTAACTGAAGGCTTACAGGAAGTCACTGAACAAATGTGTGCAGGTAGTGGCATGTGTGTGCTCAGATTTGCATTTAAGAAAATTCACTGAGACTGCTGTGTGGCATGTGGATTGGAGTAGAGCAGGCACAGAGGCAAAGAGCCTAGCGGGCAGAGGGGAGGACAAGTGTTCCATCTATGAAGATGGGGAAATATACAGGAGGTAAAACCAGCAGAACTTGGTGAGTTATTACCTTTGATTCTATATGAGGTTTTAGCTATGAAACTTCTGCTGTTTCCCTTCAGAGGAGAAAAGAGAGTACTATCAAACAGCCAACATCTCAGCTGAACAAAAAATAACAACGCTGTTCTACCACACACATAATGACATTTCAAATACTTAGCATCTAGTTTCTTGAGCAGTTTTATTAGTACCATTTACTGTGCTGACCTCAATGATCAGGTCAGAATCAACGAAAGTGCCTTAAAAATATTGCCCTTCCCCCACAGGTGGTAAGCTCCTCATCTTCATACCTCAGCACCAAGCAATGCTCAGCACGTACAGCTCCATAAACATAAGTTTAGTGGAAATGAAATGCAACTGAGGATATGACTAGGTCCAATGTGTCAAGCCTACCAAAACTAACTGGCATAAAAATATGTGTCCTGTGCTACACTTTATTTAGGGAACAAATACCACCAGCAAATTGAACTAATGTTCTGAATGGGAAGATAAAGTAGGGTAACCACTGAAATGCAGCTGTAAGAAGTGCTTAAGAGAGACATTAAGCCGTCCTGCCCAGACGCATCAGCTACGAGACAAAAAGAACAGGTAAATACACACACGGGGCGAGCTGAGCTGATTGAATCTAGGAGTGCAGGTTGGCTCATGAAATGAGAATGATCCCTAAATGGGTAGAGTTCTCACCAATAAAAACAAAATCCACTTATGCCCAGGTCCCAGGGGGAGTGGGCTACATACCACAGTGGTAACAGCTCCAGATTGGGAATTATGTGGATGATGTGTTAGTCCTTGGGTAAAATCACACCTGCACTCTCTGTTCCAACACCCAGCACTATGTTTTTTTGTTTAAAATGTGGATATTTTAACTTAAGTCACAATTAAATCTCCTGTTCCTACCTCCTACAGTGGCTGACACATGGTAGAGTCAGGAGAGGTCATCAGTGCACATTAAAAGAGTTTCAGTGGGTGGATGAATTAATTTGAAGTGCTTAGGTGTCCTCTTATTTTCTTTATCCCAATTTCTTCTTAAACATTCTTTCAGTGGAAAGGGAGAAGTAAGGTAAGAACAAAACACTGCATTTCCTTTCTCAAGGATCCAGTGGTCCTAATTCTTCCTTTTCGTTTTTTTCCACATAATACACATATGCTTGTAATTTTATATATTTTGCTTTTTAAAAATTTTTATAAAGTTTGAATACTCTGAACTTTAGTCTTCCTGACTCTATTTTTACAGATCTGTCTCATCTATTTGCTCTTGCCCTTGACCATGGGAGCTCCTTTAACATTCTGTACATACGTCTTTATGTCTAATTTTAGCACGGCTCCCATTGCAGTCACATCTCTTCTCTTTGTTGTCCTTCTCTCTCTTCACTGTGATCATTCATATTTCTGTTACCAAACAACACCCACCTACTTGTTCCAACGGGTCACACTTCCCCTTCTGAAAGTTTTAGATGGTGCATTTCCTAGGGTACATAAATGACTATAATTCATGTTTTCATTTTTAGTTTTCAGCAGTACTGTCTCCCAAAGTTTCCACCATTTTTTAATCACTAGCAAGCTATTCCTCCTTATTTAAAATTAGCTTCAGGGGTCAAGTGTCCTCATTGCCTTCTCTATTTCTGGGATGTGAAATTGTTAAAGTAAGCAGAGAACTTGTCTTCTGTCCTGCTTTTTAGGAAGGTGTCCCTTCCAGGAGCTGTCTGCTTCAATTTCCCCATCACTATGACCATAACTTGCCTTGACATCCATTTTCTAATCTGCAGCAGGAAATCATTTCCTGTGTTCTCTGTTTGGCAGGAAGTCTATACTATATTCTCTCAACACCCTGCTTCTGATTCTGCTTTTGGCTCTATCTCAAAAACTCAAACCTATGTAGCCATCAGGAGGTCATTAGATTTGCCAGAAGTGGCACACATACAACCCCACACTATCCCAAGTTCCCTTTTGTTAGAAACGTCATGTAGCATAGGTCAACTTCTCAATGTCCCCTGCCCAAGTTTTCTCATCTATTAGAAATAATGTACTTGCTCAGTGGACTTACCTAACCTATGCAAATGTACGGCTATAGAATTATTTTTTAAAGAAACCTATAATTTCAGTGTCATAATTAACAGAATTTGGCCCTGTAGAGGTTACATGAGAGGTTGCCCTAGTAGCATAGTTAACTTAAAACAGAAACAATTCATGTACAATTCATTAAAATTATGGTTACGTGTCTTGATCTTTCAAAGAAAATAGCACAGAGTTTTAAACAAATGTTTGGTGATCATAAGAAAACCTTGAAACCTAACAAAGGATCATGTCATTCCATTGTGGCTAATGAAGATAAATCCCTAGGCAAACTTCAAATCTACTTGTCTAGTTTTCTATACATTCACCAAACTAACGATTAGTATCTAAAGTCTAGGTTGTTCCAGAGGGTACTTACAAGAACGTTGCCATCTGAAGCCATGTATGATACCAAACTGGTAGAAACAAAAGCTAGAAGAGAAAAGAAGATTTCAGGTAAATATAGTGTTAAAGTGTTCATAAAAGCATGTACCTTTTGACTTGGGGATACAGGTGAGAGGCATTTCCATTTCAACTGATGGCCTTTTAATACAGAATTCAATAAACCAGCTGTTTAAAAGCAAGTTTATAAAATAAGCCAAAATTTCATCTATACATTTGTCAGTATTCTTTCAAGTCTATTAAACATGAATATTATTGGTGTACTTACTCTTGTATTATATAGAAACATATATCTTTGAAAAACAAAAATATTTTTCTTTTCATGATGTGCAACCCGATGTGAGATGTGGAACAATTGGATCCATTACTATTATTCTGTTGATACTAGCTAAGCAATTTCAGAAACACCGCTCATCCCTCTACCTCTGAAGACCCGAGGTGGCGTGAAGATGAGCCCCTTTTGATGTGTGGCGCTTTGTAGCGGATCACCTGCAAACTAGACACCCTGTGGTTTCAGGGAAAGCAGATGAAAACAAAAAGAGAAAATCTCCTATTTTCAGACTTTGACAAGCAAGAAACTTGTTCAACATCCACAAGCCACTGAAACTCACTCAAAGCAGAAAGCCTTTCGATTTCTTCCCAGCGACACCACAGGTACAGTTCCACAGGCTGTGGCAGTGGCTCCCGACTGTTGAGGAATGGGTACCCCTTTTCATGTCAAAGAGGCCATATTTATATTGCACAAACATGAAGAAAACATTTATTTGTAAAATGCCAAAGAGAAAAAAGTCATAATTTTAAAAACTGATAAATTGTATTACTTAATTTAATTTGTCTGTTTAAATAAGACACTGAAACATAAATAAAAAATCAAACCACAAGCTGGTGAAAATAGCTGCATATGCATTTAGTATATAAAAATCATAATGTAAAGAGTTCTTCCACATCAACAAGAAAATAATAAACAAACTAATAGGTTAGGTAAAACAAAGTTCTAAAAATAAAAATACTGTTTAACTTCCATTAGTAAAAAAATGAGAGCTATATAAAACAACATTATTCTATTTTCAATCTTCAAGGCTGACACATACAAAAACATTAAGTGACAGATGCCACATTTGCTGCAGGTGTCTTGTAAAGAGTAATTTGTTGTTGAAATGTCAAATGATTACAGCCTGGCTGGAGAGCATTTTGTCAGGATGATGATGACAATCACAATGGCCACTAGCATTTGCTGTCCTTTACTATGTGCCATCAACTATGCTAATCACTACCACATCAAACATGCAAAGAGTTGTACATTACACCCTTAAGGAAAAAATAAGTAGAAAACACAAGCAGTGTGACACCATTGATTTTTTTTTATCAAAAAATACAGCTTTATATACATCCGACTCATACATCAATGCATTGGAAGAAAACGTCTGAAGATATTTACAGCAAAATGTGAAAGATGGAATAAAAAGTAATTCATTTTTCTCCCCTATGTATTTATATTTTTAAATAAGTATTTATTTATAAAATAAAGTTAGATAAAAAGCTATAAATATTTTTGACTCTTTATAGCAATGTATTTTTAGCATGCATTGAATGAGTGAAAACAGTAAAAGTTAGAGTGAATTCAGCAGTGCTTTTAGGTAAGGAAGCTTATAGAACATGTGGAAATTAAGAGCAAAGCAAAGGATTGGTCTGGATTGGATTTAAATCCCAGCTTGGAAATTTATTTTGTAGTCTTCAGCAAGTAACTGATATTTGGGGGCCTCAGGACTCCCATCTATAAAATGGGGATAATAATAGTATTTCTTTCTTAGGATCAGATAAGAATTAAGTGAGAGAATATCTTTAGAATGCTCATAGCAGGGCTTAACATATAATAAGTGCTCACTAAACTATCTTATTGTTATAAAACATATTTATTCCTTAAGCAAGCATTTATTAGAGGTCAACTATATATGCACTTTAAATATGCATGGTGATGTAAACTACCACCATGTAACTTTTCCTGACTCTACCCAGAGGGCTGATCACCCTCTCCCCTGTAATAATATAATAGCTCAATTTATTACACTTTTAAAACAGTTATTATATGCCCAGACAACTGATGATTTTTATATCTCAGGCCATACGATTGTCAGGACCATGTTATGAATAACCTACTGTATCAATCCCATATCTTAGATGATATAATTTAGGCAATTTAGAGAAAGAAGTTAGTAAAGTAATATTTCTGAATTCAAACCCAGACTCCAGAGACTGTTCTTCTACCAATCACAGCACCATCCTGGCTTCTTCAAAACCTCCCACAGGATGTTGCCCCTAACTAACTCCTCAGTGTCTCTGTATTGGACCATGATGCTGTAGACCGGTCTCCCTGGTTAGATCATGAGGCTGTCAAAGGTGGAAGCCAAGAGCTAGTCCTTATGACCCAGGGCCAAGCCCAGTGAAGGCCACAGCTGAGGCAAGAGTTGCAAAAAGACTTTCTAAACTAATAGATCACACCCTCAGACAATTTTATTGTTTCAGTAGAATTCTGAATCCCTACACTCAGCCAGCTTATTACTAGTAAAAGAAGCACAGAATTTACAAGAGGTAATAAAACAGAAAGGGAAAAAAATTATCTTTAAGTCTACCTGTAAGCACTGGGATTTGTTGACAATACATTGGCTTGGTCATTAATGATATCAAGCCTTCATTGGATGATGAAGAATATTTCTTTTGTGTATATTGTATCTCTTTACCTCCTAGCTATCTCTTAAGTGTGTCCACTCTGTCATTGCTACCATCCTAGTCCAATGCCCCAGCACCTGCCTCTTGGACCACTCCGTGAACATTCTAGCTGATGTCCCAGCTTTCTTTCTTGCCCAGAGTGATGTTTTTTCAAAGCACATGACTTTTCCTCTCTGTCTTTAAATCTCTACAATGGCTATTGAGTCTTGAGATAAAGAACAAAAACACAAAAATCTCCTAATCTGACCTCTGTCTCCTCTCCAGCCCTATCTTGGATCATTTCCATGTATTTCTTTCCATTTCCCTGATTTATTGGCTTTTTAAAAAATTCCTTAAACATGTTTCTACCCATCTCAGAGCTTCTGTACATGCTTTTTTTTCAACAGCCATCATCCAGTAGCTTAAACCAACTAATCTTTCAGCCCTCAAACTAAATATCATTTAGTCAAGAAAGTATCTCCTGATCCTATCATCATCCCCGTTTATATGCACTCTTAGCACCTTCTTTTTTATTCATAGGTGTTCTCATTATTGTGTTGAGTTATTAATTTTGCAATTGATTCTTTAACATCTGACCCCACTATAGTATAACTTACCTGAGGGCAGGCACTGTGTCTTATCTTGTTTATTTGATTATTGCTGTATTCCCATTTTATACACAGAATAATTCAATAGATACTTGTTAAGTCAATGGACTAAAAATACAAGCAATAGAAGCATTAAACTTTAGCTGAGTTTCCATACAGCAAACCTATGAATTCGAGCTTTGTTTGTGTAGTGGAATGTTGTGGTCATGAACATCACAGCAGACATCTCCCTCCTGGGATATGGAAACGAAACCGTGCAGACATGAGATGCAGTCAGTGGTGCAGGGCAGGCGGAAACCGTGAGGGGCGGCACCCCCACGGATGGATGTGCCTTGGGGAGACTATCAGTGAGTGTTGCTTAACAGAACTTCAGCACTTATTTCTTGTAGTCGACATACATGAAATCTAAACTATCGCCAAAATAATTGGGGGTAGAAGAATCATCAAAACAATTTAAGCCCAACTCTTGCTTCTCCTCTTCAGTACAAAGCATGTAGCCATTATCCAGAAGAATGAGAAATGAAATGGAGCTCATGCAGATTCATGTAAATGCATTTGCTTATTGTTTGGACAGCAAGAAGCAGCTCAAGTAACCATGTTATCGGGCACATGGAATCTATATATTGATAAGCTAAATATGTAGCTCCAAGATTTTGATCAAAATATTGACAAAGCATGCAATAAAAGCAATTTATGAAAAATAATAATAATGCTAGAAAAGGGGGTTTTAAAAGTAGTGATTTTACCATATTCCCAATCCTTTCTGAGACTATCAGTTTAAGCAAGCTGCCTATAGGTGAAAGACTTATAGGAAGAAATAGTTATTGGATATGTCTTGATAAAGAATTTTTGTATAATTCCCAGGAAATAAAAATGTATGAGAGTCTAGTGACTGGGTAACAGAGAACTTTTGTAAATCAAAAGGTTTGCAGTTCTTCACTTTCAATAAAATTAAAGAAGAATCTATTTCACATGTTTGTTAGTCATTAAAACCACTTGTTCTGATAGACTGCCATGTGGTATTTGGCATATACTTGGAAGGAGTTCAAAAGGTGCTTCATTCCCATCTATTTGTTTATATGAAAAAGAGTGTTAGGTACTTACATACATAACAATCAATAGTAGGAATAAAATTGGCTCTCAACTCCCTCTCATTCTAGCAATAGATAATATACATTCACGGGTATGGGACAAAATCAGAGGAAAAGGCTCAACTGTCTCATTAAACAATGCAATGTTGGAAAACAATGTACATCTCCATATCAATCATTATCATCAAAGTGTGTAACATTTTCACATTGTTTGCTAAATTATATACCAATAATAATCATAATGATAACTCACTCCAAATAAAATCTTTTATGGCTCAGAGAATTATGTCCACCAAAATTTTTAAAACTGATTTAAATATGCATTTTTTGCTGAAATGTATGATAGAATCATCAATAAAATACTTTCAAGTATAAAAATATTATATAATTGGATAAAAATCCATGGAGTAGTGAAATGAACATCTGAGTTTCAGGGAGGTAAAGGGGGGATGAAACAGCAATGTAGAATTTTAAACTCCAAAGATTACTTTTTTAAAAAGTAATGGAGCATATAAAATCTCTGTGATGTTTTTATTGCATCATTTATAGTTAAAGAGAAATATAAACTTCTTTACTATCAAGATTTATAATATGCCAGAAATTACATATTTTGCAACTATTTAAACATATGATAAAACTCTGAATGACAATTTAATCCTCACCCAAGTATATGTTTTATTGATTTTAGAGAGAGGGTAGGGGGGAAGAGAAAGAGAAAAATCCATCGGTGTCTTCTCCACGCTCTCCCACCAGGAATCAAACCCGCAACCTACGTATGTGCCCTTGACCGGAAATCGAACCCACAGCCTCTTGGTGTACAGCACAACATTCCAACCAAGTCAGCCACCCAGCCAGGGCTTTAAATGACCATTTAAAGTAGAAAAGTGTTCACAGGGTTTCCAAATAATTTTATGACTGCACCACCAAAAATATCGAAAACTGCTGCATACACATCTCTGCCAAACAGATTTCACTCTGCCACTTGTTAAATGTGGAAACATACAAAAATCAATTTCTCTGAACAGCAGATGCCTCATCTGCTAAACAGAAATAATAATAACCAATTCCCAGGATTTTTGTTAAAATTAAAAGAAATATCACATGGGAAATGTGGGCACAGAGCAAGCTCGGTGAGTGGAAGCAACTACCTTCAATGGAAACAATTACTTAGGAATAGCTTTGGTATAGAAAACTCTTCTTCCTAATGGAATTAGCACGCGACAAAAGGGTCTGAGCAAGTGTGATACCAAGTTTCATCAAACAAAATAGCTTTTGCACTTCAAAGTTGCTCGAACTCCCTAACTATCCTACCAGCAACCTTTCTGGAGCCTCGTTTCAGAGTTTAAGGGAACCGCTTTCTCGATTATATTTGAGACAGTCACCTTCTTCGAAGGACACGTTAACATGCCATGACAGGAGACTTAGCTAAAACAAAGAGGTCATTAATTTTTTTACAGTGATATGAAATAAAATGTATCCTGATAAATCCTACAACTGAAAAGTGGAAAGCACAGGTCATTATCAAATGGATTATAAAGTTAATTTCAAATGAAAAGATTTCCCTTAATGTATACTGGTTGTGAAGGACTAAACACTTGTGTCCTTCAGCCTAATGCACATGTCGAAATCAAATCCCAAATGTGACAACGTTCGGAGGTGGGGCTTTGGGGAAGGAATTAGGTCAGGAGTGGGGAGCCCTCATCAATGGGATTAGTGCCCTTCGAAGAACAGGTCAGAGAGCCTGTCTCCATGTGACAACGTCCAGCCTCCGGGACTGGGAGCAATGCATTTCTGCTGCTGAGAAGCCACCCAGTGTATGGTGTTTTGTGACAGCATCCAAACTGACCACGATACTGGTGAAGAATCATTTCATTTCGTGGTAGGCACAAACGAAATGCAAGTTTATCCTTGCAACTATTTTAGAAACTGTTTTGTCAGTTAGTAAGTCAGAAATAGGGGCGTTGGTCCTAGAGAACTTGAAACTGAGAAAACAAACCAAGACTATCAACATGTAACAAATGCTCTATTGATAAAGAAGGTCTTTGCAAGTATAATCAGTAATTTTTTTTTGAGAACTAAAAAGAAATTCGCTAAAGGGAGTTATAGGGTCAACTGATTCAAAAGTAACTGCCTTGACTAGTCCCCCGTAGACACTCGAACCTTTAGGATGGTGTGGGGAAGGCAGCATGATCGCTAACGTTTTCACGGTTTTTTTACAAGAAGACGATTTGTTGTGATTTAGAGATTATTTTTCTCAATTGAAAGAAACTATGGGCTAGGTTTATTCTCTTTTTTTTGTTGTTACAGAGCCTTAAGTGAAAAGAACAGAACTCTGAACTCAAATTTTTAAAACCCACAGATTAAGTCATAACCTGTTCATCCTTTAACATTACAATGCTAGCATTTGACAAAATAATCTTAGAGCGATAAATGGATTTATAGAAAGAAGGTCCACAAATGCAGGCAACTAATGTGAATCATTCTTCATCCAGAAAGTAGAGCTAAAGTGGAAACAGAAACTTCGGTCCTTCCTGAGGCAGGAGTCTCTATCCCCAAAAAGCCGGTAATACATGTGGCAACAAAGTGCACGCTTAACTAGCAACAAGAACTCCTGTAGGCAAGCATGTTCTGCGAAACGACAGGCCATCAGAACAATGCCATGGGAGGCAGGGGTGAAAACTCATCTTGGCTCATCTAGATCAGCCAAGGACGTGAAATAATCCATTAGTTTTGCCAGTTAGCAGGAGATTTCTCTTGTCAAGGCAGAGCGGGAGAGGTGAAAAATGCAAGGTGACCTGGGAGATCACATGCACAGGGAGGGGGATGGAGGTGGGGGTCTGGGGTTGTTACTTTATGCAGGAAATTTATGAAAGGAAAAAATGGCTTAATCCAAATTATTTCAAAATTTTTTATTTTAAATCTAAGCTCTGTTGTCACTCTGATTCCAGCTGATTTATTCTTTCTTCTTCATTTATTTTCTCTTTCTTACTGCTAACTTTCCACTCATTTTGCTGCATTGCTTTTCTGCTGTCTCGTTGTTTTGAGGATGAACTGACAGATGGCCTTAAGAGCCAAAGCTTTCTAAAAAATGTATTGGGTGACATTGGTTAATAAATGGCACAGGATTCAGGTGTGCCATTCTATAACACATCATCTGTATGTTGTACATGCAGGTCGTCTTCCCTCACCGTTTACCCCTCCTTTTTCTCTTCAACCTCTCCCCCCTCCACCCTCCCCTCGTATAATCACCATCCTGTAGTCTGTGTCTATGAGTCTGTGGGGTTATTTTAATCTTGTACATCTCCACCCAGGCCCCCAGCTCCCTCCCCCTGACAGCTGTCAGTCTGTTCTCTGTATCTGTGACCCCATTTCTATTGTGTTTGTTAGTTTGCTTTATTCATTAGGCACCACATATGAGTGCAATCATATGGTACCTGTCTTTCTTTGACTGGCTTCTTTCACTGAGCTTAATGCTCTGCATGTCCATCCCACAGGTTTTTTTTTTTTAACAGAAGGAAACTAGGATGGTTAAAATTATTTTCAATACCACTAAACACTGTGATACATCATCTGAGGAGACTGGCAGGCTTCTTCCTTACTCTTTTTTCATGCATTCCCACATAAGCTGTCAGTCCTGACAATCAAGGCTTAGACATAAAAATGTACAAATCTAAAGGGGGAAAAAACCCTTCTTTCAGCCAATGTCAATCTCTGCTCCAAAAGGACCATTTTACCATAGTAACAAGGAGGTGGCAAACTGCAAGAGATCTCCGACAATCTACCTCTTTTTCCTGCAAGAATCCAACCAAACACAAATGGCTATTGTTTGGCCATCCACCTTGGGGAGGCACGAAGCTCCCTTGCATCTCTGGACCAGAGGGGTCTCCCGCCCTTCTGCTGGCATCCAGAACCCAAAACTTCAAAGAATTTGGTCTATACCCACAGCATGCCCTTAGCCTTGGGCAAGCAGGGCCCTGCTGATAAGCTCTGCAGTCAGAGCAGGGTGCCACCATGTGCGCCCTGTACCCATCACTCCCCACTGAAGCACTTCTCCTTCACCAGAGCGTGGACTCGACCTGATGCCTGAGGAGCACGGAGCCTCATCCCCATGGGATTGATCTGTTCTCATCATTGTTTAACCTCCATGATGCCTATCCCCTGATTGCTCCCACCAGCCCTCCAGAATCAGGCTGACACTCTGACTTTTGGGTATTTGAATTATTTCTATAAGAAGGGACCCCACAAAACATACTTGTGCATATGCTAACCACACAGAAACACATGCACACACCCTAGCAGCAGCCTCTGTGCACCAGTGCAGATAAAACCTGCCTCTTCTCCTAGGCCAGTAATAGAGACCCAAGGAACGTCCAGGAAGGAGCCCATCACTCTACGTTCCAAACTAGCTTCATGCTTAGGTCCCATTTAAGGGTTTTGTGATCGGAACCCAAGGAGCCTCCTCTGATTAGTACTAGCCCCAAAAGGCCACATCATGTAGGGAAAGGACCCCCAGGCCAATGATGAGGTCACAGGGAGAATTGGTAGCCACAAGGCAAAGGATCAATGGTTAGATCTACTACAGTCCCATCCCATGAGCACCCCCGGCTCCCTACAATGGCAGCCCTTACTAACCACACTGGGTTTCTAAGTTCTCTCCTTCCAGCCTGTGGGGTGAGGGCAGATGCTGTGTGCTAAACTGGGCCAGACAAGAATGGCAAATTTGGACGAACTTTACCTTTTGTAATTTGCAACTCTAAATTTGTCCACCTGAATAATGATTATATTTTCCCTCTATGGAAGATGGTGTACTTTTCCACTTGTGAGATCTGCAATGTCATGCGCACTGCTCTGAGGCAGCTGATCAATTTAATGCAGCTTCGACAAGCAACCTTCCACTGAACACTCTCTTGCATCACAGTGAAGAGGTCCACCCCGCGTGGAAGCAGCCCCTGCCTCAGGACCACTGCTGGCTGGAGGGAAGCCAGAAGAAGGAAACTGGCGTAAAAGCAGACTACTGTTTGTACCTGCAGCTCTGGAGTTGGAGCAAAAATTTCTCTTTTGTCTGGTTAACTCTTTCATGGGGAAATATCACCTTAATGGGGCTTTTGATTTTGCAAAGATAGTGCCCAAGGCTTATTCAGACTGGAAATGTAGAGACCATATGGAACTAAACTGTTGTGCCTAAGGCTGCCTTTACCCAGGAGGGGGTGACTTCTCTGGGAGGCTCTTAAAATGATATTTGGCAGCATTACTGCAAACTGTTTTCTATCTTCACATCAACTCTGTAATGTTACCTGTGCTTTTACAAATGAGGAAGCTAACACACAGAGCAGGTGAAGTAACTCCTTTACAAAGCTAGAAAGTTGTAAGGTCAGAAAGTTATAAGGTCATTTACAATAACCTTTGCCTTCTAAACCTTTCTTTAGCAATGCGTTTAATTTTTCTAAAATGGAATGGAGGGTATAATAGAATACTAAATTCCATTACATACTTACAGCACAAATGAGTCCAATAATTCTTGTGGATGTTTCAGGCCAGGCATACAATGGACACCTAATAAATACCTATTAACTTATATATGATTCTGCCTCTACTTTAAGACAACTTAGGGCAGGTAAACTATTTACCAAATTTGGAAAATTCAGAAGGGCCTTATGTGACTCACAGTAATTGATACCCTGTGCCCAAAGGGCTACATGTGGGGGCCACAGATTATGGGCCAGTGGGTATTTTGAAGGGTCTGATCAGCAAGGCATATAGCTCCTGGAAAGAGACATTGGAGAGCCACCTAGTTGGTTTGTTTTGGAACGAAGCGTTATTGCCAAGACTCCATTCAGAAATAATGCGGGGCTGACTTCCTGGCTGGAATCCTACACCGGCAGGCCATGGACTCTAAGGCTTCTAGCCAACAACGCTGGTGCAAGTACCTGAATCGTGCATCTGCTGACAATTCCGGGTTAATGTCTCCAAAATTTCTAAAGCAAGAGTGAGAGATGCAGCCAAGTCACATCTACTTATTCTTTATAAGAGGACCTATTAAATTAAAGCCATTCTTACGTACGCCAAAATTAAGACCTTTGTTGACACAATCCATGTAAACTATTGCCTTCAGGAATAGATGAGCTCTCTCCGGAATCATAACATGTAAGGAGAGACACCTAGTGGACAAGATGTAAGTACACTGTTTAGCTTGAGACCAAAGACCAAAAAACATCATTCTGACTCCCTAATTTAACTTCTTTCATTTCAATAGAGTTTTTAAACAACTAGAATTATAAACCCAGAGATATAAGTTTTACAAAAGACTGTTTCATGTTTATTTCTAAAGGGAATGTTTTTCCCTTGCATTTGTTTTTTCATTAGACTACCTCCTGCGTAAAGTTCTGGGAATATGAAAGTTGGAGTCAGACGGTAAACGGCCGTCGCTTCCGCACACCTGTCCCTGAACATGCGTGCTCACTCTTGGCTCCCATCCCCTTACAGACTTTATGTGTGAGATTTTCCATCTGTCTTTGGGTTGTTTTATTCTTGCTTTTAATTAAGTGAAGCCAATGACATTTTTTTTCCAGCCAGCTTCCTGTGGTCTGCCCAGCTTCCTGCGGCCAACCTACTCTCCTCGTCTCTTAGTCACTTTTCACGTACATCTCACCTACCCACGACTCTGTTTTACACTCACCTGCCCACATGCAACCCTATGTGCCCTGCCACCCTCCCGCTGCCCCAGATAACTGCGTCTAACCTCAAAAGTCTGCCATCGAAATAACAAATCGTCTTTCTTTCTTTACTCCATATTACTGAAATTTGGTTGTGTTAAAATTTTTATCTTAGAAACTGGTTTTTTAAAATAAATAGACAGGTTTCATTGTCATTTATATGAGCTCCTGGACTCAAACTCAAAGAAATTTAGATCAAACTCGTAGAAAGAGGAACACTTGCTCCAGGGGAAGCCGGGTGACATTTACAAACTCCGGTGATTTTGAGGTTGCCGTGTTGTAAAAGACCAGACAGTGGATAGTCCCAGAAGAATGAAGCGTCAGCGGAGAAGCAGAAACTGAGGAACACCGGGGCACCAGACATGCAGAAGTAATAGTGATCTGGGAAGTACATCCTCCCTCCCCAAAGCTCCACCTGAAACCACGTGCATCAGAGATAAACCACCAAGTCAAGCCCTTCCCAGATTCCTCTCATGAGCAAAACAAAGGGGTCCTTGTTCCTCTATTTTTAGGAAGTGAGGTGGACCTTACTTCCTCCGTCACATAGTTAATGGCGAAATGTTGAACCTTTTTCTTTGCTCTCAGGGATAAACCACAGGTGCTCATTATCATTCAACAATATTCCTTCGTAAGTGCTCATTAAAAATAGCAGTAAGAATTATAACGATTAAAAAATAAAGACTCGATACTTTCAGATGATAGGATTTACATGTGAAAAATAATCTACACTTGAAATATTAGAACTGAAAATTGGACATAGAAGAGTTGCTAGATACAAGGCCAAAAGGTAAAAATCAATACATTTCTATACATCAGTGACAAATAGCGTGCAAATAAATATTTTAAGAAGATATATGCAAGCCCTGGCTGGCATAGCTCAGTGGATTGAGTGCAGGCTGTGAACCAAAGTGTTGCCAGTTCAATTCCCAGTCAAGGCACATGCCTGGGTTTCCAGCCAGATGCCACATGAGAGGCAACCACACACTGATATTTCTCTCTCTCTTTCTCCCTCCCTTCCCTCTCTAAAAGTAAATAAATAAATAAATCTTTTAAAAAAAGAAGATACATGCAGAGCAGGGGTGTCAAACTCATTTTCACTGGGGGCCACCTCAGCCTCACAGTTGCTTTCAAAGGGCAGAATGTAATTTTAGGACTGTCTAAATGTAACTACTCTGTAACAGTTCAGTGAGAGCTCAGCATTGCCACCAGGTAGAAACAAGGTGCCAGGCCGGATAAAACAAGGTGGAGGGCCAGATTCGGCCCACAGGCCTTGTGTTTGCCACCTGTGATGTAGAGCAAGGTCATATTAAATTCCAAATACATTAGAATACATTATCTGACAAAAGGTGCCCAGTATTGTCGTGGGGATATCTATAACACATCACTGAAAGAGAATGAAAAAGGCCTAAACAAATAGGAGGATGTGTCGTGTTCATTAGTCGGCTGACTCTGATGGTGAGGATGGCTACGGTGAGTGCTTTCTTTTTATCTGTGGTCGTAGGACATTACCCTACCTTTTCTTCTAGAGTGTTTGGGGCTTTTTGCTTTTTATATTGGATCTACAATCTACTTATGATTGATTTTTATTATGGTTTTAAATAAGAGTCAAGTTTCAGTTTTTAAATTAATAACTAATAGTCTAGGTAAATTTTTAATATATGTTATGTATTTATTTTTAGAGAGAAAGGAAGGGAGGGAGAAAGAGAAGGAGAGAAACATCAATGTGTGATAGAAACATCGACTGGTTGGCTCTCACATGCCCCTCAACCCAGGCATGTGCTTTGACCAAGAATTGAACTGGTGACCCTTTGGTTCACAGGCTGGTAGTCAATCCACTGAGCCATATCAGTTAGGGCTGTCTCAGTAATTTTTTTTTGAAAATATTGTGTTTTCCCCATTGGCTCTAACCATAAAGGGGAAGCTTGATAAGTTAGAATACACTGAAATTAAGAATTTCCAATCACCACCCTGACTGTTGTGGCCCAGTGGGTTGGACATCGTCCAGTAAACTGGAAAGGTTGCTGGTTAGATTCCCAGTCAGGGCACATGCCTAGGTTGTGGGTCAGATCCAGAGCTGGGGGTGTGTGGATGGCAAATGATCCATGTTTCTCTTGCATATTGATGTTTCTCTCCCTCTTTCCCTCCTTTCCTCTCTCTCTCAAAATAAATAATTAAAATCTTTATTTAAAAAAAAACAATTTCCATTCACTAAATGACGACCTTAGGGAGTATACAAGCAAGCAAATGACTGAGAAAAAAATGTGTGCAATACATATAAACTATAGAAAGTTTATACCAGAATGTATAAAGAACTCCTATAAATCAATAAGCAACAACCAAAAAATCCAAGAGAAAAATGAGAACAGACTTAACATTGATTTCACAAAGGGCAATGTCAAATAGCCAATATAGGTATGAAAAGATGCTTACCAAGGGAAATGCAAGGCAAAACTGCAAAAAAATATATATATCATTAAACACCTACCCAAATCCTGAAATTTGAAAGACTGACAATGCCAAGTGTCAGACCTTGCAGAGCTAATGAAAACTGTCAAACACTGCTGCTGAACGCATAAATTAGGTCAACTGTTTTTGGAAAACTGGCAATATCTACTAAAGGTATGGAAAAATTTTAATATCTAAAAATGTAAAACACATGGTAAATATATATATTTATATGTAATGAAAGATAAAGGTAGAATAGAGTGATAACAAAAAATAAAGCCAGACAATACAAGCTTCATAAGCGTATAGATATATTACCTCAAAATATCTCAAGCAGCCACAACTCATAGAATTGGAAAGAGATATAAATAACTTAGCAATTATAGTTGAAGATTATGGCACAGATCTCTCAAAAATCAATAGCTTAAACAGGCAATGAGTAACCAGAAATTCAGATGACACAAATGACACCAATTAGTAAATTCAGATACACAGAACTCTATACTTGAGAAACAGAGAATGCACACTCATTTTCAACACACAGGTGTATTGTCAAAAATTGACAAAGTACTATATGACAATGGGAGCCAGGATAAATTTTACATAATTTTTAACACACATTATGTTCTCTGACTATGATGCATTATAGAAATTAATAATAAAGACATAGCTTTAAAAGGTCTGTATGTCTGGAAACTAAATCTTTCACTACCAAAAACATTGGATTAATTAGAAAATCCGGTACAGGGACCCCACGATGGCAGTGGAGTAGGTGGAAGTTACACTCGCCTTCTCCCAGGGCCAAACTGAGTTTACAACTACGTTACAGAGCAGCTGACCTGGCTGAACAACTGAAGGCTAGCTGAACAGAACTTGTATAACCGAGGATCTACAGAAGAAGCCACATTGAGATCGGTAGGAAGGCTGGGGGTGCAAAAGGGCTCTCCTCACACCCACGTGTGACTGCCAGGAATCCTGAGGGATATCTCAGTTACAAAGTTCCCCCCTTAGGAGCATGGGGTCTCAACCCCGCAACCAGGATCCCCAGCCCAGAGTACCAGAATCAGGAAGAGGAGCCTACGTAACATCTGATGGTGAAAATCAGCAGGGATTCTGTTCAGCTGGGAGAGAAGAGTGCCTGCTACAAACCCAGGTGCTCTCTTAAAGGGTCAGCACAAAGGATCTTGTTGCCAGACACTTGTAGCCCAGGGCTACAGTAAAGAGAAGGCAACTCAAGGCATACTGGCCACTTTGCTGTACATCTCAAAGTGGTGTGGAATGGTATTGAATGTAAACTGTGGTTGAAAATTTTTTTAAATGAAAATAAAAACAAGGAAGAAAAATCAAATAGGAAATATTTAGAATTTATCACCATTGAAAACACTACATGTCAAAAATATAGGGGACAGGACCAAAGCAATTTTTAGAGGGAAATTTATACCATAGACATATTTACAAAAAAATAAGAATAAATGAAGCTAATAAGCTAAAGGTTTATCACATGAAACTTAAAAAAGTAACAAAATAGCAAACCCAAGGAAGAAATAGTGAAAATAGACAGAAATCAAGAGAATAGAAAAAGATGGAGAAGATTAATGAAGCCCCAAAGGTACTTCTTTGAACAAAAATTAATAAAATAGAGCTCCAGTAAGACTAATTAAAGGCGAGAATATAGATACAAATGAAAACTTTCAAGATACAATTCTTAGCCTGCCAATTATTCAGCCTGAAATTAACTTAAAAAAATTCATTTGCATGCAGGTAAATAGTTAAGAAGAACTCTAATGTAGAGGGACTGCTTAATAATCCATCTTGCTACCTGCTCTATGGGTCAGTGGGAGAAAAAATCTAATTGAATTAGAAACAAATTATTCAGTAAATTAGACAAAATTATTTTCCTTACAACTTTTTCCAGGTAAAATTACCTAACCTTTAAAGACTATTATAATATATAAGGACAATTATAAACACTCAAAATTCAAAAGTAAACAAATTGGAAAATTACTGTGAGGTTTCAAAACCTGCTGCTTTCTTCTACCTACTAATCATGTCCCTTTTTAACACAGACCCACATTTCTCAGTGCTCACCAGAAGGATCTTTCATGGAACATTTAGAAATTGTTGTCCGACCAACTCCCTTTCTTAAAGAAGCCCCTCCTTATTGCACTGTCTATCCTATGACCTCACCTCCCACAAACTGGAGCAAACCTAAGGCTTAGGTTGGCCAATCATTCATTCAAATCAGTCATCAAATGTGTCTTGGCTGAACATACAACATCGAACACAAGAGAGAAAACCTCCCTCCCTCGTGGGGTCTACATTTCATGAGCATAGATGACAAGATAAGTAAAACAAATGGTGTATTATGGTGGAGACAAACAGAGAAAAATAAAATAGGGAAAGAAGCTACAGAGGGTTGTAATTTTAAATGGGTGGATAGGAAGGGTCTCACCAAATAGCAGACAGTTGACTGAAAGAGCCTGAGGGCATATCCAAGGTTAGAGAACGGCCAAGCAAAGGCCCTGACTTGGAACTGGGAGCGTGTCTGGCAAGTGGAAGGCATAGCAAGGAGGCTGGCGCGGCTGAGGCTGAGTGAGCAATGGGAGAAGAGTGCCAGGAGATGAGGTCAGACGAGTTACGGGAGGCCAGACCATGCACATCATGGGTGGTCTTTAAACTATTGTAAACTTTGCTTTCCTTGAAATGAAACAGGCAAACACGGTGGGGTTTGATCTGACAAACTCACGTTAAGAGCTCTGACTCCAGGACTGAGAGGAGCAAGACTTAAACAGAGACGCCAGTTAAGAGGCTACTGCAGTAACCCCAAGAAGATACAAGAGTGTCTTAAACCGGAGTGATGGCAGGAGGGGTGGTAAGAAGTAAATGAACCACAGTGTTTGTCACCTTTGCCACAATGGCTGACTTAGAAAAGAATATATGAACCAAATAAGGCTAACCAGACAATTCTGCCAGAAGTATAAAAAAAGAGACTTGTGTTGTTTCTGGGATTTTGGCTACAAGTGCAGTGCACACTTGGGGTTAGCAGTGGCTGCCTTGGTCAGCTGCTGGAGAGAACTGAGAATGGAACAAAACACGGGCAGTAGAGCGCAGAGAGAGCGGGGAGAAGGAATTTTCCCATGCCACCAAGGGCTGAACCAGACAGATTTAAAATGATGTACACGTGAGTATGTCTTGTGAAATTTCAGAATTTCAAATGAATACAGAGAATTCTAAAAGTTTACAACAGGGTAAAAAGGTATTATCTAAAAAGGACAAGAAAAAGAGTGACATCAGATTTCTCATACGCAACCCAGGATATGAGAGGATGTTGGAGCAATGCCTTCGAAGTTCTGAGCGAAGACACATTTGTACATGAAATTCTGTGTCCAGTCAGACTCACAGTCATGAGGGCAAAATAAAGACAATTTCAGAGATGTTCATTCCTTATGTACCATATATGAAAATATTGCTTAATAAAATAATTCAATAAACTGAAAAATAAATTTAAAGAGAAAAACATGAGATACCAGGAGAAAATAAAAACATGAAATTAACATTCAGGGAAGACTGAGCATATAATGTTGACAAAAAAACAAACCAAAATAAATGAATGACAATCTATTAAAACTGTTCTGAGTGTAGATTTGTATTCCTAGTTCAATATCCCATGAATTGATTTTGCTGTCAACTTTACTGTGTTTAGAGTTACATTTATTTTCAAGTTATGGTCTCACTGAAAAAGAAAAAGAAGTAATAAAATACTGTTAATAATACAAATACAATTTATGGATATATAGACATATAAGGGCCCTTTTTCAATAGACATTTTTCTTTTGTTCTTGTTTTATTTATTCCTACCTAAACTTGGAAAGTAAAAAATGTGAAATTAATTCTAAAAGAGTAAAATAACTTATCTACATAGAAAAACATAAGGAATTATAAATGTGACTGGTTTAGAAAGGAAAGTTATTTTATAGACACGCCTACCGGATGCAAGCATTTCCAGCAAAGTTCATCAAAGAAGAAACGCCTGGTGCTCTCCATACCTAGTTTTTCTTTCTTCCCTCCACCCCCAGGAGGTCCTCCAACCCCAGACGGTTTGGAGAGGCCATGTGACTAGTTCTGGCCTATTGGCTCTGGGTAGACGTAAGGTGTGGATGTTTCCAATTTGGAGAAGGGCATGTGCACTCCACACTCTCTTCTTGTCATGGCAAACCTTGAAGTCACCTTTGCCATGGTAGTGCCACAGGGCATCGGGGCTTTGGTCAGCTGCACCCCTGAGTGACTATGTGGAGTAGAGGTGCCCTCCTCTCTCATGTCAACCAGCACCGAATGTACTGTGTGGATGAGAAATGAAAGTTGACTGTGTGAAGCCACCGTGATTTCAGGGCCCATTCGCTACCACAGTACAGTTAGCCTAGACTGGCAATAGTTTCTTGTGCCTCGTGAACCATTAACAAAAGTCTTTTCTACATTTTTTAAAGTTATGTTTCACTTTTTTCCTGTGTAAATTGACATATACACAAAGTAGTTAGTCCCCATTCTGAAGACTTTAATTGGAAGGTGATTTTATCAGGAAAGGCATTGCCGTTTCTACAGAGTTTCCGAAACTAAGGGAAAATGAAATGCCCATCAACAAGAAACCATTTGCTCCCAGAGTGGGCTTTTCTCTCCGACCCATTCCACCCACTTTCTAGAAATAATAAACGTGAAAAACTCTCCAGAAAAGCACCACATCGATTTGTGAAAATAACTTCAAAAGATTTTGTGATTTTCAGCTAATACTCTTCATTTTGCAGCTGGATTCTGTCCCTTAGAAAGCTATCTTTATATTTTTGAACAAAATTTAAGAAAGCACAAAAATTTTAACCAGAAAAAAATACTAGCTCAACTATGAACATGCCTTGTCAATAATCTGAAAAGCTTGCAAATTCTGTTTCAAAGAATAAACTCTGCATAATCATTTCTTCAGGCGGCCAGTTCTCCAGTTGTAATCCAATTGTCCCCATTCCTGTTCACACTGGCATATTTTGTGTAAAAAATTACAAGCTTTCAAGAGGAAAACATATGTGGTCATCTATTCCTATACCGCCAGCACACAGGATTTTAACATAGAACTTATTTTAAGAAGGCCAAGAAATCCTTGGAGTTCAAGTTATTTTTCCACTAGAGGTATGAGACTTGGCATCACATGTTTCTGTTCTGGAAAAAGTCCACTGACACTCTGAATCATCTGGTCCCATAAAGGAACATTAAGTAGGTCTTCCAACATAACTCTCGCAGGCACAGCAAGAAAAAAAGAAGAGGACAAATAGAACCTTGTTTTCAAGATATGTTCACATCAAACTTCAAAATATTCACTGCCCAATACCAAAACGTCAAAATAATGAGACAAACAGACTATACTTGAGAAGTCTGTGAAGACTGTTGGTGACAATGTAAAAAAGTACAGCCACTAGGGAAAACAGTATGGTGGTTCTACAAAAGATTAAAAATAGAACTACTGAATGGTTCATCAATCCCACTTCTGGGTGTATATGCAAAAGTATTAAAAGCAGGGCCTCATATATTTATACACTCATATTTATACCAGCGTTATTAACAACAGAAAAATGTGGAAGCCACCCAGGTGGCCATCAGTGGATAAACAAATAAGGAAAATGTGATATATACACACAATAGAATATTATTTGGCCTTAAAAAGGAAGGAAATTCTGCAATATGCTACACCATGGATGACCCTTGAGGATATTAGGCTAAGTCAAATCCAGCAGGCACAAAAAGACAAATACTACATGATTCCACTTATATGACATACTTAGAACAGTCAAAATCATAAAGACAGAAGGTATAATGGTGTTTTCAGGGGCTGGGGGAAGGGGCTAATGGACACTTACAGTTTAATGGGTCTAACAGTTCAGTGCTGTGAGGTGAAAAGTGTTAGGGGGATGGGGTGCAACAGCACGAATACGTTTGATGCCACAGAACCATGCATTTCAAAAGGTTCAGATTGTAAATTTCATGGTATGTGTATTTTACCACAGCTTTTTAAATGAAAATAAAAAAACAGAAGTATCTGAAGAAATCAGAATAATCGAGGCCGTGAATTTAGACACACATGAACGAGAACTAAAGATACATGGTTTGCTCCCACTACATTTACTTGGACTAAGAACTCTGCTTATAATGTACCAGAATGACTCTATAAGCAATGGTTTTTTCCTCTTACTTAATGACAATGGCGATGAAAAATATTTACATGCTTTTGCATCAAATTGGAGGACATTTTATCCTAGTAGCTGGTTCAAGACTTTCTCTTAAGGAAACATCTAGATTGGCTAAAAAAAAAAAAGCCACACTAAGCCCCTTGTTGTAAAATCTGGAATCCCAAGTGCAGGAGGCAGTGAGAGGAAGATGGGAGGAAGAGCTTGGAAACAGGAGGAAAGCAGCATGGTGGAAATGACCCTGCAATGTCAGTGCAAGTAGAAAGCAGTGAAGAACCAAGCTTTGCCTTTGTGTTGGCTTCAGGTGGAACCAAGGCAACAAATACATAAGGATACCCGAAGAATAAGTCATTGGGGACGTGTACAAATCATTGCCAGATGTGCTTCATTGTTAAAGGCCATGCATGTTGCAGGTTAGTGCCAAATGCATAAAACCTCCAACATGCACAGATGCCTCAGCTAATGACAGTAGTGTTTATTAATCACTGTCATAACTAACATTTATTGAGTGCTTACCAATATTACAAATGTTGTCCTAGGAGTTACATTCTTATTAACTCATTAGGTCCTCACACCACCTTTATGAAGTACCACTATTATCTCCTTCTAACAAGTGAGCAAAGAGAGGCACATAAGAGTTAAGTAATGTGACCAAAGTCACACAGGCAGTAAGTGTGAGAGACGAGATTCAAACCCAGGCCACCTGAGTTCAGATCTTGCCCTCTCTACCATTATGCTATGTTCTGATTTTGTTCAAGGATAAAGCTAAACAAGACTCTAATCATCTGATTTGGTCATTGGTGACATAGTTGGTTGTCACCTTCCATAAGAAGCATTAAGTTTTATATTACAAGACACCATAGAGTTTACCTAACCCAGTCTTTCAACCAACGCAGGGATTCCTGATAACATACCTTTTTCTGATGACAAGTCAGTCTTTTTTCTAGATACCCTCCATGATGGGGAGGCTCTTACCCTGAGGATCAAACAATGTTTCACTAGAAATACTACTTGACAACCTTTGAAGGTGGTAAAATCCACAGGGGAATCAGTTTTGTAAACCATCAGTGGAAGGTGTGGGTATGAAAAGTATCACTTGAAAGTCCTTAATGGAACATCAACTGTTATGGCAAATACAGAATTCTTTACCAGATTAGGCAACATGGGAATCCTGTTGACTGAGTTATACAATCCGTCTCATCAATAAATGCTTATCTTAGTACACACATATGGAAACAATGGGAATGTGTGTGTGTGTGTATTTTTTATATGTATATAAGACATCTGAACAGCTAAGATATACATCAAAACTAACTTTTTGACAGTGAGTTAGACAACCAGGGCAGGTTTTAACAACTACCCAAAGGGCAGGCAATGGTCACCAACAAGAATGATGGTAACAATTGGGTCATCAGTAACAATGTTTCAAAGACAACTGCAAGAAAATGAAAAGTGATAGGAAGTATATCCTGGGAGAAAATAGTGATTATTGTTGCTGCTGTTTAGCTCATAGAGAAAAATAGCCCAGAATATATACTAATATTCTTGGAAATTTTACCAGAATGTCAGTTATATGCATAGAGTTACAAAGGGATTTGCCCTTCATACATGGCTGTGGAAAGATGCTTCCCTTGTATTCCCCAGCAAGCACAGAATGGTATTGCATCTTAAAAAGGGATTAAACCAAAGAAGAAATGTATTTCCCAGTCAAGAGCTACAACATATAATTCTTTTCAAATCATTTTACAAATAGAAAATCAAAGAAACCCTGAAAAAAATTATACATATTCAAAGAACTCCACCCTTGCCCAGATCATTAGTTTTGAGCTTTAAAAACAGGAATATCTTAAGTGATGAATATTTATATTATAATATCAAATGTAAATATTTTATTTTAATTATTAGTAAATTTAGATCAGTAAATGCCTTGTGTCTAGAGCATTCATTTTACTATTGGGCATCTAAACACATAGTTGTTTATAAAACAGATTTTTCATATAGTTATAATTCTATGATACTTTGATAATTACGGTATATTCCTGATCACAGAGGCGGTCAAAAAAAGGTAATACCATAAACAAATTGCTTTGCTAAACAACTCTTCTACTGAAAAGTAATCACCATCGCAAATTCATTGTCAAGGGAAATCCAGAAGATCAAATATGGCTGGTTATTTGTCAATACTATTAGCTTCTGTCTGCATTAATCCTAACCTAGTGATAAATACACCTAGGCTATTATAAATTAGTTCACAAATTAGAATAACAGTTGAGTACAGGCCCTTCAGGTCATATATTTCACTAACGAATTAATTTTGAAGTATTTTAAATCACCTACCAAAAAGCTATGAGTTTCTTCCCTCCAGTTACAGAGGCCTCTGTAGGAGAAAAAGACAAGAAAGGCGGTGGTGAGATTTGTTTTTGGACTCAATTGCCCGGGAGGGACGGCAACCCCCCAAAAGAGGCAACAGAATAGAAACTTTGTTACCATCGTAATTTCCTACCCAGTGTCTCTCTTGCAGAATGAGACGGAAAGTTCTATCTCATAAAAAAGGCCTGGGTAGTAAACCAGCAGGAACTCATTGAACTAAGATCCCCAGAAATTAAAAGCTTTCTAGAAAATAAAGTGAAAATAATATTGTAATCCTTTCGAACAACCATCGAGATACATTTTTAGGCTACTTTTAAATACAGGCACACCTTGCATTATTGTGCCTCACTTTATTGAGCTGCACAGATACTTTTTTTTTGTTTTTAACAAATTGAATGTTTGTGGAAACCCTGGGCAGAGCAAGCCTATTGGCGTCATTTTTCCAACAGGCTTGGATAATGATTAACGTTTTTTAGCAATAAAATATTTTTTAATTAAAGTAGGCACACTGTTGTTTTATACATGATGCTATCGCTCACTTAATAGACTACAGTATAATGCGAACATAACTTTTATATTCACTGGGAAACCAAGAGATTCATCAGACTCGCTTTATTGAGATATTCACTTTATTACGGTGGTTTGGAACTGAACCAGCAACGTCTCTGAGGCATGCCAGTGCCTCGAACGACACGCACACGGGTTTAGGACTTCCATCTGCTTTCCTGGAATTTTGCCATGGGAAAATGTTTCATGTTAGTTATAATAATTCCACTTATTGACTAAACCATATGTTTAAAAAACACAGATTTTAAAAAACTTTATTTTTAAAAGCATCTTTAAGGCTTACACTAAAATTGAGAGCAAGGTGCAGATCTATCCCATATGCCCCTCCCCGCCCCCACATGCGGAGCCTCCCTCATTATCAACATTGTTCACCAGAATGGTACATTTTTACCAAGGATGAACCTACACTGACACAGAACAATTACCCGAAGTCCGTAGGATGTTCAGTGATACCATGGGGGTTTTTTTGTATGTATGTTTATTTATTTAGCTCCAAGCATATATTTTATGTTCTTTTTTATTTTATTTTAATAGTTGCTCAAGTACAGTTTTCAGTCCTTTACTCCCATCCCAGTCTACCTACCCATCCCTCCCCACCTCCCTCTCATTTCCACCCACCCTAGTTTTTGTCCATGTGTCCTTTTTATTTGTTCCTGTAAACTCGTCCTATTCTCCTCTGAAATTGTCCTGAAATTCCCTCCCTTCTCCCCTCTGGTCACTGTCAGCCTATTCTCTACTTCAGTGTCTTTGGCTATATTTTGCTTGTTTGTTTGATACCACGTTTTTGTTTTAATTTGCATTTCCCTGGTGGCATACAATGTAGAGCATCTTTTCATTTGCAATTTGCCTGTGTATATTTTCTTTTGTGATGTGTTTGTTAAGGTATTTGGCCCATATTTTAATTGGATTGTTTTTCTTATTGCTGATTATTAAGAGTTTTTTGTACTCATATATTTAGGGTAACAGTCTTTTAGCAGATATGTCTTTTGCAAATATTTCTCCTAGTCTGCAGCTTGTCTTCTAATTGTCTTTATATTATTTTTCACAGAGCAGAAGTTTTTAATTTTAATGAAATCCACCTTATCATTTATATCACTCATAGATCGTGTCTTTGGTGTTGTATCTAAAAATGTATCCCAATCCCCTTGTTTTTCTCCTATGTTACCTTCTAGGAATTTTCTAGTGTTGTGTTTTACATTTATGTCTATGATCTATTTTCAGTTAATTTTTGAACTGTGTAAAAAGTATGCGTCCAGATTTGTTTTTTATGTGGATGTCCAGTTGTTGCAGCATTACTTGTTGAAGAGACTATTTTTGCTCCATGGTATGGTCTTTGCTTCTCTGCCAAAGATCAATTGAGTGTATTTATGGGGCTTTATTTCTGGACTCTATTCTGTTCCATTGAATTATTTGTCTGTCCTTTTGCCAATACAGCATGGTTTTGATTACTGGAGCTTTCCAGTAAGACTTGAAGTTGGTAGCATCAGTCCTCCGACACTGTTCTTCCGCTTGGACAGTGTGTTGGCTATTCTGCATCTTGTATCTGCACCTGCATCTGTATAAGGTTGTAAACCTTATAACCAGCTTGTCAATATCCACAAAGTAAATTGCTCAATTTTAACTGTGATTATATTCAATGTATAGGTCAAGTTGGGAAGAACTGACATTTTGACAATATTTTGCCTTTCTATCCATAAACATGGAATATCCATTTATTTAGTTCTTTTTTTATTTTACTCATCGGAGTTCTGTAGTTTTTCTCATTTAGATGTTGTATATGTTTTGTTAGATTTATACCTATTTCATTTTGGGGGTATTAATGTAAATGATATTGTGTTTTTAATTTCAAGTTCTGTGAACAATTAAAATTTAAAAATAAATATGCAAAATAATAATAATTTTGAGTTCTGTTTATTGCTGGTATATAGGAAATTAATTGATTTTTGTACATTAACTTTGTATCCTACAATCTTGCTATAATCGTTTATTAGTTCCAAGGGTTTTTAGTTGTTGATATTTTTGATTTTCTGCATAGATGATTTTGTCATTTTCAGATAAAGACAGTTTTATGTCTTCCTTCCCAATCTGTATACCTTACATTTTCTTCTCTTGCCTTATTGCATTACCTAGAACTTCTAGTATAATGTAGAAAAGGAGCGGTGAGGAGACATTCTTGCCTGTACCTGATCTTAATGGGGAAGTTTCAAGTTTTTACATTAATTATAATATTAGCTGTAGGTTTTGTGTAGATTGTGTTTATCAGTTTGAGAAAGTTCCCCTTTTTTCATAATTTACTGAGAGTTTTTATCATGAATGGTTGTTGGCTTTGTCAAATATTTGCTCTGTATCTGTTGATATAATCATGTGATTTTTCTTTTGTGTTCTGTCGGTATGATGGATTACATTAATTTATTTTCAAACGCTGAATCAGCCATGTTCAGACTAAGATAAATCTCACCTGGTTATGGTGGGTGATTTTTTAACATTGTTTTGGATTTGATTTGCTAATCTATTTTTGAGAATTTTTGTATCTATGTCCATGAGAGATATTGGTCTTTAGTTTTATTTTTTTTTTGTAATGCTTCTAACTGGTTTTGATATTGGGGTGACACTGGCCTCATTCCTCTGGAAGAGATTTTAGAGGACTAGTGTCATTTCCCCCTTAACCTTTAGGTGGACTTCACCATTGAACTCAGATGGGCCTGATTCTTTCTGTTTTAGAAGGTTATTAATTATTGATTCCATTTCTTCAATAGAAAGAGACCTATTTTAAACCTATATATTTGTATCTAACAATATAATGAGATGATTGAAAGTCATGATCTGTAAAGCATGTTTTTCAAGAAGGTCTGCTTTTTAATAATGCAATTTTTTGAGTAGTTGGCTTTTATAAATTAAATTTTTTCTCCAAGTTTTTATCTTAAAAATGCTCAGAACTATAGAAGAGTTGCAGAAATAGTTAACAACAAATGTCTAGATAGTCATCAGCTAGATTCCCAAACTTTTATCATTTTGTCACATTTGCTTTATGTCTCTTCCTGTGTATGTATATATTTTGCCAAATAATTTGAGACCTATAGACATAAAGATGTTTCACCCCTAAATACTTTAGTATGTACCTCCTAAGAACAAACACCCTACCATAATTACACAATGATCACAATTGGAAATTTTAAATGGTGCAGTACAATGATCTAATATGCAGTTCAAATTTTCCCAGCTGTCTCAGTAAAGTCCTTTCAGTCTGGGAGATTTATATTTTATTTTAAATCCTGGATTCAATCAGGGATCATTATTATGTACAGGGTGGGGGAAAGGGGTTTACAGTTGTTCGTATGGAAAATAATACAATAATAAGTAATAATTCAAGAAAAAACTCTGCTTTGCATACTCACAACTGTAAACCTACTTTGCCTCACCCTACATACTAGCATGTGTATATAGTTCCTTTTGTCTTTGGTGACTGACGTTTCTGTAGCATCAAGGCCAGTTGCTTTGCATAATGTTCCTCAAACTGGACATTTGTGTGGTTGTTCCCTCACAATTAGACTAGGTTAACAATTTTTGTCAGAGGAACACAGTGTGAAATTGGAATGCTTCCCTTCCTTTTATATATTAGTAAAAGCACAAAACGGATGAAATTAACATTTTCTTTCAATCCCTCAATAACTCTTAGTGATTGTCTCCTACAAAGTAAATTTAGTGCTACAATTCATAATTTATAAAGTGTTTTGACATGGATTAATTTATTCAATTTGTACAACAACCCCATGAGGTACATATTTTTAGTCATTTTTCATCTTTTCTTTTTTAGTGGAAACTTATCCAAGTTTATATAAACAGTAAGACTACTTCTATAGCCAAAATTTAAGTATAGAAATGCTGTAAATATTATAGAGTAAGAAGCCCTCTGTTTTCTTGTCAAATAAATCTAGATATTTTTTGTCTTCTACAATCTATACTCCATATTGCCCAAAGTTTGTGCCTTACAGTTCTAGTCTTCCTGTGTTAAATTACAAGACAATGTGATATTACCCTGTATTTAAACATTTTTCAACTGTAATGATTTGAAATTATAATAGTCAAGCCAGAAACAATGTAAAAGTAGATGGACGTTAGCTATGTTGAAGGCCAAGACAGTGACTTTCGTTCATGCCGACCTCTTTGCATTTGGTGTCCCTAGTAATACACCAGCCCTTCCTTTCTTCCCAAATGAGATTCTACGTCCCTTCCTTCTACTTTCCAAAGCAGTGAAAACAGCATTGTTTCGTGATGTAGTCATCAGTATTTGTATGAGAATTTCTCAGCATATTAAATGACTTAGTTTTACCTTTTTTTTTTTACCCCTGGACCTCACAGTCTCAGTAATGTTTAGCTTAGGGTCAAGAAAAGTTTGAGTATTAGTGTATGTAATTGATTCATAACCAATAGCATGAATATCTAAGTAGACATTCCAACCAGAATGTGCACGAACAGGTTTTCCCACTCTATATGTCAAGGGCACTGATGGGGATAAGAACCAGACCACTTTTTTAATAATACTAAAATTTATAAAGTAAGACCACCCACATTCAGGCAAGGGTGACTGCAGATGCTTATCTGGCATTCAGACTTAGATATACTATCTAAACCATTTAAAGAAACAGGGTGTTATTTTCCACTGATAAAAACCACTTCACCACCTCCAGAAAGCCTCAAGCTGAGATGACAGATCAACATCCATTTACTCTTTCATCCATGCACCATTTTCCTAACACTCAACGGTTTGAATATTTCATTTCACAGTAAGAGTAATTTCAAATGCTTGAATAATGAGTGTGATACCATTATCCTTGTCCACTGTTCAATTTCGTAATGAAACAGAGACATAATCCTGAAAATACCCAATAAGGAACAAAACACTCCGTTAAGCTTTCATACAGTTCTGTAAGTGTAGCATCATTTTCTTTTAAATTGGCATATTATGCACCTCCTTAAAGAAGAAAATCTATATTTTTATCCAAGGAAAAGCATTATTCTCATTCTTCTTTTGAATTAGATTTTTAAATGATATTTTATTGATTATGCTATTACAGTTGTCCTGATTTTTCTTCCAGTACCCCCCTCTCCCTCAGGCAATGCCCCCACCATTGTTCATGTCCATGAATTACTTTTCTAGGTCAAATAAAGCAAAGGGAGATGCATTTAATGATTGTGCCTTCACTATATAAATTATAGCCAGAGAGTGATGAAAAATATCATAACTGTGAAGCCTTTAATAGAACATGTATCATTCATTTTTTCCCTCACAAACCTCAACAGACTCCTATTATCTTCAAATAACAATAAGAGAGGCTGCCTGCAGTTAATTTAATCACCATGATTTCCCAAGGAATGAAGACTGATGTCTATTGAAAACTGTTTCAATTATGTCTTTGAAAATTAGTTCAAAACTGTGAAAATTACTACTTTCAATATTATATTAACCTCTACCAGGTGTTATTAGTTATTCCCACAATCCCTCTTGAGAAAAAAAAATGACTTTGGTGTCCAATTTTTTTATTCAATAAAAATTCAACTTTGAGATGTCACAATTATTTTTACAATTTTGCTCATCACAATCTACTTAAGGCTTAATCTAACCCTTTTGTAATACATCCTGAGAAGCAATTTTTTGGCTTAAAAGCAAAAACATGGCCAAAGTTCATTTTATTGAACCATATAAAATCAATCTAACCACTTGAAAATAAGTAGACAATAAGGAGAGAGAAAGATCTCTCCCAAATAACAGTGATGAGAATAACAGCAGCCAACACTTCAAAGCTCTCATTATGGTTTAATTTGTACTGGCATGCTCTAAATGCTGTGCACACATTAATCACTCAGTTTGCACAACCACCTTATAAAGTCGGCCCTGTCTTTATTTCCATTTAACAGATGAATATGACTGCCCTGAAATCCATTCTAGCTGCTGTCCTCTGCTCGGTGGACGCTGCCACCCACTGCTCGTAGGTGACTGCTTTAGCTGCCCCCAACCTCCTCTAGACATCCCCCTACACACATCTGTTTCTAATACTTGGGTGAGGACTCTCCACATGCTTTCCTTTGACCATATTTCTCCCTCCAGAAGAAGCCACAGACACTTTAGATGAGGGGCTGGGTAGAAAAGGTACAGGACAGAGAGGGTCTGTGTGGGCACCTCTGCACCCACAGCCATGTCTCCCTTCAACCTGCCAGACTTCTTTGCTCATCTCTGCTTTCCCTAGGACTCCGCCACCAGTCCAGCTCCCCTGGTGGTCTTCAATCCATCAGTCAAGTCCGTCATGTCTCAGCCACAACCGCAGAAGAGCTTAGCCCCTTTCCCCAGGGCTCTGAGACCCCACGCAATGCGCCGGCTTTGGCTCTGTGTCCCTGGACATCCTGAGGGGCTCTGTGGTTCGCTGAACACTCTCCACCAGCCAGGAGGTAACTCCACTCTGAGAGGCAGGAGCACATCAGCAGCTGGCTGGCTGCAGCCGCGTATTGCAGACCGTGTTGGCAGATTCTCATCCTAGCATGGTTCAAAACTCCGTGCTCCAAATTATTGGCTCTAGGAAGGAGGCAAAATTCACACCTCTCCAACTTTTCTGTGTCTTGATTCTTGATATGTTGTGAACTCCACATACATTTGATGAAGATGAAGGGATGCACAAGGAGAGAGAAAAGAAAGGGAAAAGGAGGAAAGGGGGCCTTTGGTGGGAGCAGCTTTGATGGTGTGTTATTGAAGAGAGTTTGAGCAGCCGGGCCAGGCAGCAGGAGGTGGGGAGAGAGGCCTGCCACGAAGGCGATCATGAAGAAGACAGGACAATACCGAGCACAGAATTCACTTCTGAGCTTTCCACTGTCTGCTTTCCTTTTCCAGAGACCAATATCACCTTGAACCTCATTAGCCCACCATAAAACTCCACTCCACACCTGAGAAATACCCATGAGTAGATTTGTTTGTGTCAACTACCTGCACCTAGGAAAACCGTCCTTCTTTACCTCTCTGACCAAAACGTGTATTCCACATAAAACACGCTTTACCTGAGTATCTGTGCCAGTGGTTTGGGGTGAAGGCAAAGGCACATTAAAGAAGCTGACAGCTCCTCTCCTCTGACCTCCTGATAGTGGGAGGGAGGGGTGAGTTTGGTGAAGACGCTAGGTGTATACTATGCCACGAAGCATTCCCCTTCTCTTCTTTATTGATGTAAAGTCACTACATCTCTAGTGCATGATGTTTCTTGTATGGAGCAGTCTCCTGATTCACTACTACTACTGTGGACATATTTTTACACCCAAAGTTGACACGCATGTCCGACACTGGTACCAACTATGGAGCAACAGAAGAGACTGGGTATGTTCAGGACCCATGTTCACCACTTTCTCACTCCAAAGTGGCTCTGCCAAGACAGCAGCATCTATTACACTTTTTAAGAAAGAAAATTATTTTTGATATTAAAAATATACATTTTCATTATTGTAAACTTAAAATGCAAAAGAAAAAGGTCAGTAGGAGAAAACAAAAATCACCCATGCTCCTGAAACCCAGAGATAGTCACTCTTAACTTGTGTATTTCCAGCTCCATTTTCTTTTATTCATTTGGAAAATGTGCACTGTGACAAGGGTATTGTATACAGGGCTACAGCTTTGTGTCTAGAAGGCCTAATCTGAGGGCTCTGCCCAGATGGGGATTAGTGCTAATAGTTGAGATACTTGACAAGTCACATTGAGACCTTTAATCACGGCAGAGTCCCTGACATCTCACCCACTTTATCAGGCATGTGGGAGATTTGCGACAGCGCTCTAACGAGCCGTAATGCTCTGAAGTGCATTCGTTTCTTATCTCAGCTGTTGAGCGCAGGCCCTAGGGTCTACAATAATGGGAAAGTTCATGTTCAATGTTTGAAAACCAGCACATCAAGCACAGAAGTGCTTTTGAGGGCAAGACCAGACCTGCTTTTAAGGTTCACTGCCTGGAGTCATCTCAAATATGTCATTGGTTAACATTTCTGTGTTCTTAGGGAATAAGCTACATAAATGGCAGAATGCAAGGATTGACCGTGGAAGTCAGAATTCCCTGCTAATAGGAAAACACAGGGTTCAGGATCATCTGACTCAATTTACAGAAATGTAAAAAAAAATTTCCTTAGAAAAAAATTTAGGGACACATTTAAAATACATGTTAATGATATTTCATACATGCACCACTTTAACAGTTTCTCCACTGTTCCCAAAACGTCTTTTTAAAGTTGGTTGTAGAGAACTTCTTACTAATAATTTAAACTCAATTTAAGCCAGCAGCTTAATGCCAGCTTCCCAAACACAGCACGAGTTGTTATAGTCAATTATAAAATCTCAAGTGAAGAGCACATTTTTTGTGTTCATATAAGAAACAGACTGTACCCAGTTAATTCAATAGAAAAATGGGGTCAAAGAAAGCAAAAGAAAAGGAGAGCAAACCTTCCTTTAAAGAAAGAGGAAAGGAACTGTTCAGGGTCTCTTCTCCTTTCAATAAAGAGCGAGTAATTCCTACAGGAGTCACCAGCATCAGCAGCTCACACACATGCGTGTGTGCACACACATGTGTGCAAAGGAAGACAGAGTGTATCTGTGGGTCTCAGTACTCATCTCAGAAGCACTCGGGAAATGCTGCTACTACTTTCACAGAAATGGTGCGAACCTCCCTGACTTGAAATGCTCTCGGCAGCCCTGGGAGTAGATCGGGAGAGAGCAGAGCCTGATGTGGGTGGCTGAGTTCTGAGAGCCGGCATATCTGGAGACAGATATGCTTGCTTTGTAGTTCATGGGGAAATTAATGTCGCCAGCAGTCTCTTCCTTGTACAGTTAAGTTACTGCTAGATGTGCAAGCATAGTAATAACTTCCAGTAACATTCTATATCCTACTGGCCAAGTCACCCGGCGCGGAGATGCGACTGGCTCAGGGCCAGAGGTCATGTCACAGTAGGAACTGGTCCTGTGTCTCCCTGTGCCTAAGAGTAGCAAAGGGAAACAGTTTCTAATGAACAGAACCAAAATTAAATTGAAAGAAAATCTTTCCCAATTTTAAAGCTCATAGTTAAAAGAAACATGGGAGAGAAATTTTTAAAATTTACATTACCAGTAACTAACTGTGAAGCCAACGAAGTTTTTCTAAACACTCAATGAAAAAACAATTGTGATCAACTTATGCTAGAAGACAGACTGGATTAGTTCTCTCTGATCTCTAGTGAAAACACCTTAACAAAATCGTTGTCATACAAAGAGGAAACCAAATATGCAGCTAAACATGAAGGGAAATACTTTAGATAGGTCAGGCAGTTCATTTTAAAGTTATCTTATTTTTATAAATAATGTGCTATTTCTGGCATTTTGTCAGCTTTTTTAAATTTGAAATTTATTGTCGTTTCTGTCATTCCTTTTAAATATTGTTTCTTATAACTGTCTTTGTAATTTTGTATTATTTTCCCTAAAAAAAAAAAAAAGGCCCACCAAATTGTACAAGCTTTGGGCCTCAAAAATCTGCACCCACCCTGGGTGTGCCTGATTCCTTGTGTTGCCGCTCGGCCTCGGCAGGGCTTTGGTAAACGATGGGGTGGGGGTGGGGAGTGCTGTGTCCACATTTGGGCCATTATCTCCTGGACCCAGACGAGGGTGGTAGCCAGAAATTTGCAAGGTTCTCCAAGGAGCATGAGGATCTTGAACACAAGAGTAGAAGCTCTATGATCCCTGCACCCCTCCAACCTTGAGACATTAGTGTTGTGTTTTGTTAAATACGCCTGCGGGTTTCCTGTTCTCCAAGCAACGAAAGCATGTGTTCAATCTGCAGCATAGAAGAGCTGCATTCCCACGCTTGCTAGGATCTTTAAATCCAACTGGCTGGTCCTCAATGCAAGTCAGATGCTCAGTTGCAATAAACAATATTTATATTATATGTTTAAAGGCATATCTATTACTATGGATGTCGGAGTTATTTACTGCTCAGAGTGCTGAGACTTCGGGATGTCTGTGATTCCATAAAACTGTACGCAGGATGCAACGTGCGCTTGCACTTGGAGCTTTCCTCCATCTTGGCTCGGCCCATGACCTGCAAAAACTAATAATCCCTAACACACAGTTCAAGAATAAGTGCCACCAAGAATATGGCAATAAAAAATAAAAAGAAATAATAGTACTTTACACCTCTAAAAGATAAAAAAAATACCCTATTTTAAAATCCATTTCTATATTAAGGTAGTCCTGCAGTATCATATTTCATTGATTTACAGTGAGAAATTCTGAAAGATGGCTCAGTGAAACAAAGGATGTTTAAAAAGCACTGCTAATTTCATTACACAGTGTGTCATTTCTAAGGACTGAATTGTGCAGCCCCCAAATTCATATGTTGAAGCCCTAACGCCCAGTGTGAAGGTATTTGGAGACGGGCCTTTCAGAAGTAATTAGGTCATGAGGCTGGAGATCTCGTGATGGGATTAGTGCCCTTACAGGAAAGACAAGAGAGAGAGATCACTTTTTCTCCACCCTGTGAGAAGATGGCCTTCTGCAAGCCAGGAAGAGAGTCCTCGCTAAAACCTGACCACACTGGCACCCTGATCTGGACCTTCCCAAAACTGTGAGAAATGAATGCCCGTTGTTCAAGCCACCGGTCTATGACATTTTGCTTATGGCAGCTTAAGCTGATTAAGGCAGTCACAGTGAGGCAAGGCCTATGGAAGACATTTCTCTCTACTTCTAGTAGGGAGAGGTTGGGGCATCTCATTCTATTTTACAGAAGACCTACTCAAGAGTTTGTCGTTAATTATTTCCGACCCTTGGCACTGAATGTCATAAACGTAGAATCGAACTTGTCATTGTACTCTAGTACAGGTCTGGAACCTTCCCACATGCACTGTGTATATTAACTTCACTCCAAGATGCCTCTCACTTTTCATACTAATTCTTCCTGCTGCTCCTTTTTTCTCATTCATTTGCTTATAATTTTATTATATTGTGCTGTGTGCTTATATTGCAAGTTGCCTCAAGTCCTTTCAAAAGCAAGGCAGATAAAAAGTAAGAATATAAATGAATAATGAATAAATGAATGCCATTTCCATTTGAGAATTAAAAACATAAATGTTCATAGCTGCATTTGGAATTATATATAAGTGTTTATTTGAAGAAATTTATCTCAACTATACTCATAAGCCTACCAAAATAATTTTCCTATTGCAAGGGTCCTAACTTAGGGCTCATGGACCCATCAAGGGGTCTGTGGACAGAAATCAGAGAGTCTCTATACTTGAATGGGGAAAATATATTATCATTTTCACTGATCTCTAACTAAATTTTAACATTTCCTTCAATATAAGTATTGGCAGCCAACCACAGAAGTATTAGCAGTATCTGTGAATTTGTTTCCCATAGAAATCACAGCTGTTCTCATCTCCCATAATGGTCGTTGTGACTAGACTCAAACCTTGGTTCTCAAACACCTTGGTTCTAGAACAATTTGGTTCTCAACTAAATTATTCACAGGAAAAAAATGACTCAGTTGTCTAATAAAACTTCGGGTCTTGATTTCCTATCCAACAACCCTTTCATGCTGATACCTATATGATTAGTCACACATCTCTAGGGTTACAAACAGAGGAGATTTGGTTTTCTAACAAATCACTTCTCGAACAGTTTTCCAGAATGAATGAAGTTTGAGAACAGAGATTCTGCTGTATTTCAAATATCATTTATGCTCATCATCAGCCCTCAAACGTCACTAGACTTGCTGCTGTATTGTTATTTATTGGATAAATAAAAAGGCATATATATATCGCTATATCATAAATTTTTATTATATTTTGTATATTTGATTTCTTTAAAATCCTTTCTATTTTATTTTAGACTGCTGAAAAGGGATCCATAGGCTTCCTCAGACTGTCAAGGGTGTCCAGGGCATAAAAGAAGGTAAAACTATGGCAAACACCATCTGCTCAGGTACCATTTTACAGAGTGTTTACAAATGTCTTACTTAGATCTGTACTTGGCATGCTCTTGTAAATAAAGGGCACATAGGAGCTGCATGAATCTCCTAGTCCCTTTGACAATATAAGGTCACAATAAGCTCACACAGTAAGTCTATTTCTTAAGTCTGCATCTGTATTTCTGAAAAGGCATTTAACAGCTTTGTGAAATTTTGGGTCTGTGAGGTTTTTTTTTTCTTTGCTAAATCCCTCCACATTTTCCACCCCGCCCCCTAACCCCCGTTCTCTGACAGCTGTCAGTGTGTCCTCTGTATCTGTGAGTATGTTTCTCTTTTGTTTTTAGCTTAGCTTGTTCATTAGGTTCCACATATAAGTGAAATCATACGGTGATTGCCAGAGGGAAGGTGGGAGCAGTACTGTAGAAGAGGGGGTGGGACGAATGGTGACGGAAGGAGAATCCGCTTGTGGTGGTGAACACACAGTACAATGTATGGATGATGTGTTATAGAATGTATACCTGAAACCTATATAATTTTCTCAACCAATGTCAATCCAATAATTTCAATAAAAAATTGTTTTTAAAACTTTGGGTCAGAATTTTCTATCACTAAGAGAATAAAATGATTTATTACTTAAAATGCTTATTACAAAGCAGCACTTTTGACTCAATTATGTAAAGACTCATTATCTGTTTTGCAAATTATCCAAGCACCTTTCTTTTATTTTTTTTCCTCTGTGTGTTGGGCTTTTAAAATTTTTTTGTCAGACACTTTGGCACTTTTAGCAGAATTGGAATAGGGCAAGAATAAGGAAGTAAAACAAAAGGCTGTCAGTGTACTTACTTCCCACACACTTAAAAATTATTTTGGTTACTGCTGTGACATTTGCAAATAGGCCCTGGTACAAGGAGTGTGTGTGTTTGTGTGGGTGTGCTGGGGGAACAGCAGGCCTATGGTGAGACCACCCCAGGAAGGCCATGGGTCAAGGCCTCTGTCCCTACTTCCCAAGCTCCAGGAGAGGAAGTAAAGACTAAGTGGGGGGATTCTTTATCCCTACTGAACCCCAACCTGCAACTTGACTGGGAAGAGGGGAGAGAGGAGATATGGTGGGCCTCTGGGTGGGAGAGTCTCCTTTTTCTCCTTGAGGTCAACAGGAGGATGTTATCCTTGGGCCGTCTGCCCTTATTCCCATGAAAGTTTTAGTTGGAAACTGGCGTTCATGATTAAATGATAAGCCACAAGACTGTCTAAGATCCTCTAAGTATGTACCCCTTTGTATAACTAGTAAGTTTTCCAGGTGACTGAGTTATTACCCTTTAAAGCATTGACACTTCTTCCGTGTAGTTATTTTAGACAACCAAATGTATTGTAAACATTGCATACCCTCTGCATACCTAGAAAAGTACTCTGAAATTAGTTTAATCTTACATTGCTGACTCTGGGTCAACATTGAAAACATCCACCTTCTTGCATGGATGAATTATAAAGGTAAGGGACAGGATCCACTGAGGGTCCTTGACCATGATATGAGTTGATGGCGATATCTTTGATTTTCTACAGCTGCTTTTTCTATTTTATTTTGTTTAATCCTTTCTCATCAATCACCATTTCTCACTGTTTTCAGTAATCTTAGTGAAGGATTTCTTTTATTCTCTAATAGAGTTGGAAAACAGATATACAATAATGAATAGATTGAGGACTTGAAGACATTTTAACTGGAATGAAAGGTATGATGCATGAGATTTATTATTTGCTGTCTATGACATCTACTTGAGTGTTCACAGAACTTATTTGCTGATTCTGTGCATTATGCAAAATGTGAGTTTACAGTATAGACAACTTTCAAACAAAAAAGATCGCACTATACTTGTGTTTCTGTGGAAATGCTCCAGAGAGACCTCATTGCTCTCATAGGTGTATCCATATATCAACTCAAAGAAATGCTTATCCCAGTTTTTGGCCCAGAGCAAGCTTTGTTGTTGAGTTAAAGTCTCCTGAATCTAGTAACTGAAATATTTACAGACCTGATTACACAGGCCACTAGGTCCTGCTGTCAGAAATCTCTGAGTCATACACTCATTCTCACGGAGGCACCAAACCCAAGTTTTCCCACTTCCTCTTTTACACATGTTTTATTTGTCTCATTTAGTCGTAACCACACGATGTGGTGGAAGAACTGTGGACACCACGTATTGAAGTCTTGCTTCTGCCTCCAATGAGCTATGTCCTGCCAAGTCTCAGTTCTTTCATCTGTAAAATGAATGTAACTTAGGACCGAGGGTATTTGTAAGGATTCAATGACAGAATTTCCATGTCAGGCACTTAGTAGATACAGAATAATTATTTGTTTCCCATCTTTTCCCCAGCTTCTTTATTTTCCTGTTTATTAACTCTGCAGCACCCACAGATACAGATTACCTTCAAAATATGGAGTTGTCTTCAGCAATGCATTGTTGATCAGCAGCCGACAACTTTAGTATTAAGTAACTCTAAGTCCCTGTAGGGCTTTGAATGCAGCTGCATGATGGCACAGTCACACTGTCTTATGAACATGTTCATGTTCACGTTCATGTCTGCCAGCCCTTCGACCAGCAGTTTCTTGAGGGGAGGATTGGCATCTCATTGATCTTTGCATTCCCAACTCTTAGAACATTAGCAAACATTTCATGAATGAGTAAAAGAATGAATCACTATTTAGATATCATAAGTGAAAGTTTGCTTATATTAGAAGATTCTTAATCTGGTATATAGAAATGTGGATCAGAAGCCAGACACCCTTAAAAACAAGGGCCAAGGTGGCCAAACTCATAGATAGTTACCAACCGATGGCTCTCTGCTGCCCACCAAGCACCCACGCAGCTGATAACATTAACCTGGGAAATTCCCCACTGATCTTCAATTCAGACAAGAAAAAATCCTTGTCTGCATTTCTAGACAGTCAGTTTGCCTATGTCTAAAATAGCCTATCTATTTTAAATCATAGGAAAATAAATGAGGCTGATGCCCCCTGGCTCTCCACACAGCCTCCCCACCTCAACCTGGACCCAGTCAGATGGCTTTCTTAGAAAAACAAAAATTAGCTGTGACTAAGTAGGCTGGTTCACCACACTTGCCTGTCCACTATTTGGGCTCCTTCCCCTCACCTACTGTACCCACCTCTTAGTAATGTCTGCAGGGCCTTCCTCACCAGGCATTTCCATGACCACCCCCCTTCCCCTTCAGTTCTTTATGCTTCTCCCTGCATTTCTGCCTCTTCCTCTTTTCTCATTTATCCATCCTACACAAGTTCGTCAGAATATTCTTCCACAAAAATTACATCTCACTGGTTTGAAGAAGTTCACAATCATTCTCTATCTCTAGCTCTCCTGTTCAACCAGTGAGACCGACCCCAGCTTCCTCCTCTCTCCCCACCTGGCTCCTGCCATCTAATTTTAGGAAGCTCCACGGTGGTCAAATTGACCTCACTGGTGATTGTTTTCTCATTATTTCATGACACTACTATATACACTGTGCCTGTTATAGGAATCACTGTTCTTGCCTTTTCATCCAAACTTGCTAACTTAACCTTGTTAAAACCATAACATTTTAGAGTAAAAAAAAAAAAAATGGCCTTGAGTTTGAGACCAAGAATGCAGTGCAATCCCCTCATATTTTCATAGTCACAGAACTAAAACCCAGATATGGCTTGGGACATCCTCTGTCAGAAAGCTTTCAGACACCGAACTCCATCAGCTGCTCTCAGGAAAGCACACACATGGCCAAGGAAGAGGCAGGAGGACTAATGATGTGGAGTAAGAATTACACTAATACTAAGGACTATACTGTACTATATACTAGGTATATCACTTACTGTGATAGTAATAGGTATATATTAAGTAGTATATTAGATATTTCATTATTTAGATATATTAGATAGTAAATAGATATATATTAAATAGTATATCGTATATACTACATAATATATATATCACTTACTAAGGATTATACTAATTCTAACACCAGACTCTATTCTAGATGTTTTCACATGAGCTCAAGTGATCTTCACAATGAACCCACTTAATGAAGGACAAATCTGACACTCAGAAAGGTCAAATAATTTATTTGTTTGAAGTCATATATCTAGACAATGCCAGATTCAGTTTTCAGAACTGGGTTAGTTTAAGCCCTCAAAGCTTACTTTATTTCTACATCTCACCTTCCCCCTTCCTACAAGCACTACATAAAATTCACATTTGGGTTAGCGTTATGGCTGTCATAACAAAATACTACTGACTGGGTAGCTTAAACAACAGTTTATTTTCTCACGGTTCTAGAGGCAAAAGTCTAAGATCAAGGTATTGCGGGTGTGGTTGAAGGCCTATCCTAACATCCCCATTTTAACTTAGGGACCTCTTTGAAGGCCCTATATCTAAATACAGTCACATTCTGAGACACTAGGGGTTAGGTCTTGAATATGTAAATTTTGTGGGGGACACGATTCAGCCCATAGAGTTGTCCAGAATTATACATTCTACTTGTTATCTTTAATTTCACCCCTTTCCCAAGTAATCTCCTTCAACCAAATTATAACAAAAATCACACAAGTTAGTATGTATATCTTTTGCAAAACTACATTTAATAATGTAATATTATTTTATTACCAGCATTAATAAAACAATTTATGAACATTAATAATGTGAACATAGATATGCATTTATCATGTCTTGATTGCTATCTATACCCTCTTTGCTTCATTCTTCAAAAACAGAGTAAAAATTCATTGCTGACAGCATTAAGCTCCATTCATGTGCTAAGTACCACACTGTTAGACTCCTAGACATTGAGTTACTCTTCCAAACTCACCAACCCCTGGACAAATATGACCACAAGCAAGCAAACAAAAAATTGTTCATAAGGATTTCACCATTTAAAAAAAAGAAAGGCACCAAGGTTCTTCAAAAATCCCCAGAAGTTTTAGCAATTTTTAGGGGAGTGGAATGTAAAGAAAGCATAGTGGATTGTGGAAAGATATAAGAACAGAATGAGAAGGGGCCAAAAGTAGGATTAATATGATTATATTCTCAAATATTATGAGGGCCACAAATTTCAAATGTTACCACTTCATTCTCTTCTTACAAAATTTATCCAGAAGTCAGCCTTCCTTTCCAAATCAGTGACTTTTATATACAACAAAGAATGTCATACTTTATCTTAATTTCAAATGTTCTAAGAAAAGACATTACTCAAAAAACTGTAAATATACCAGCCTCTAGCATAATACAATGGGAAGGTAATATGCACTTGTAATTTCTGGATTATCCATAAGGTAATAATACTTTTGAGTGTTCTAATTTGTTGTCAGTTTTCCAGGATGAGAATATTTTCAATTTAAGATTAGCTGTGATATCCACAACTCAGGAACACAAGGACAGCACATTAGAAATAGGTTGCACAGTTCTTCAGAGCTCTCATTTTAAAAGTATAAACATGTACCTTTATTTTTAAAAAATAAGGAACTGCCTTACAAGTATGTCAAGTCATCTTAGATGAGGAAAGTTTGTAAAGGGACATATGGGGACAGTTACTGTTTCCTACAACACACAGTCTCTCTCAAATACAGTGGTACCTCCTGACAAGTGCCAAAACCAACAAGTACGAAATGAATTTTTCCCATCAGAAATTTTCTCTTGTGGGGCTGCATTGTGATTTATACAAGCCCTAGCCAGCACAACTGTGGCCTGACCAAGTGCTGCTGAGCGCTGAAACATTTTTTTCTCATCAAAATGCAATGAATACCAGGTTCAACAAGGTCTAAAGCTGATGAGGTACAACTATAAGATTTGCCAAAAAAAAAAAGAAAGAAAAACTAACACATTAAATATTATCTATTCTTTTCTACTCTTTCCTCCCAATGCATAACCATTTTTAAATCCCACCGCTAAAGCCACGCTTAGTTACTACTTGTTTTCAACCTTCCTTTCAATCAAGCTTCTTGAAAGAAATTTGCTTTTTGCTCTAATTAATCAATACATATTTGTTTCTCAAAGACCTGCAAGTGGACCTCAGACTCACGCTGCATCAGGGTCTCAGGTCAAAACTGGCAGGCATTCTCTTGCTGCTGAATTCAGTGGGCGCGTTCAATCCCTTTCTTACTAACTTCCCACAACACGGAAGTCCCTTTCAGAAGTCACTTTCTCCCAGTCCTGTCCTTCTTCTCACCTTCCTGTCATCTCTCTTCAGACTTCCTGTTCCCTTTTGTCTCTTTGAATCTTTTAAATATAGGTGTTCTCCTCTCCAGGGTCATGTTCTTACTTTATCGTGCTATATTTTATTTAACTGTCACCAATTCCAATGAGTCCCACAACTATATTTTAAGCCAGGATTATGTTCTGAGCTCCAGAGATATCCATCAAATTGCCCACTGACCACCCACCATTTCCATTAACACAATTTCCTAAATATATATTTTAAAAAATAACTCATTATCTTTTCTTAAAAATGTAGTCTTCATCCTCATCTTGATGAATGATATCACCACTTACCTTGTCCACAATCCAGCATCTCCCTATTTTATTTATTTTCATATTATCAATAAATCGATATATTAATTTCCAAATATAAAAATAACTTATTCAATTAAACTGTAAAAATTGTATTTAAATTACTTTTAAGTGTATATTTTTATTTACCTTATAACAACAAATTGATGCCACAGAAATGTCTCAAAGAATCTAAGGAACAGATGGTATTTTAAATTAACACTATATAAATTATGCCTCCAAAATGTTTTAAGGGGCTAGAAAGTTCTGATCTGTTTAATATTTGAAACATTTCCCTTTATTATTTGTCTATATTATTGTAATCATTAAGAGAAGATACTTCAAGGGTTAAACTCAGTCACTGTGAAGCCCAACCCTTGTTCCAGTTAATAAGATTTTTCTATATTATTACATAAGCAAACAAATTCTGAAACCAGAAAGGTCACTGTTCATGCTGCCTGTCACTACCAGAACCAATAAGAAGAGACAAGGATTGAATCTTTTTGGGTGTTGTATTCAAATTTTGGCAATCTGAGAAGATGGCAGGTTAGGTATCCACAAAAACTGTCTTAATAGCTCATCTCAAGCCAATCTCTTTATAAGGAGAAGAAAGGGTAGGTAGGCATTTGAAAAAAAGGTTAAATGGATAACAGTTGCAGTGGGGAAGCGATTTTCCTAGTACTTCTTTATCTGATGATCAACAATTCTTTTTCTGTGTCACAGAGTTCCAGATGTTCCCTCCCTGGAACACAGTGGTTCAGACATCATTGTATTGCTGACACCCGGGGTCACAAAGGGAGTTGAATTGCTTGTCACTTCCTGGAGTCACACAGTTGGTGCATTCCAGTTCCTAGAATAACAGCTTTCCACATGCATTAATCGCTTCTGCCTATCAACTATGACTGAAGCTAAAATGTTTAATTCTTGAGTTCCCCTATCAGTTCCAAGATGACTTACCAAAAAACCAGAAGCCAGACAGCCCTAAGGAGCTGAAACTTCATCTTCTGTTCCTGTGTCTGCCACTGCTCCACCAGATGGCCTCTGCCACATCACTTTGATCTTTCCTCTGACATTAAGAAGGGAATTAACCCAGTTCCTATGCTAATAATTACATTACTTTGTATACTCCATACAAAGTCAATTTGATTTTATTTTTATCATAAAACCAAATCTTTGGAGGTGTATCAGCTCATTTTAGAGATGGAGAAACTGAACAGATGTGAGGAAGTTGCCTAGGTAAGTGACGGCAGAAGAATCAAAGCAAGTATTGTGATCTAGTGCCCTACAGTTCTTCCATAAGAATGCCCAGCATATCGCAAAGGTGAATGAGGTGTGTATGTATACACACACACACACATTATCAACAAAGATAATAAGGACAAACCAGGAACAGATCTATCTACCTGGAAAACATTAAAATATCTGCTCACTTTTTAAAATCTCTCCTGTCTTGTTTCTTTTCCTCATCTAACTATCCTAAGAATTTTTTTTGCATCTTCTGACACTAAAGGAAATGCTGTTTTCTTTCAGTGCATATTAAGGAATATCAGTAATATATTAATTGTTGTGGTTCTAATTGAATTCTCATATGTGCTGATCATCTCACCAGTTGACCTGAAGCCTTTACGTGAGAAATACATTGTGAAAACCTGCTCTCAGTTTTGTAAAAGATAAAATGAGATAAGATAAAGACCACAAAAGGAGAAGTCTTTAAAAATACATCTTACCTTCAGTAGTCTTAGAGGTAAGGTCTCATAGAATTGGGTTTCTTCCCCTTCAGTGTCCTATCTACATTATAATTATGCCTTTAATAACTATTTGGGCCCTGGCTGGTGTGGCTCAATGGATCGAGTGATAGCCTGTGAACCAAAGAGTTGTCAGTTCAATTCCCAGTCAGGGCACATGCCCAGTTGGGGGTGTGCAAGAAGCAACCACACATTGATGTTTCTCTCCCTCTCTTTCTCCCTCCCTTTCCCTCTCTCTAAAAATAAATACATAAATAAATAATAAGTATTTGGTTATTTGATTAACATCTGTTACATCAGACTAAAAGCCTCAGGGGAATAGAAGCAGTGAATGTTTTTGCTTTTACCCTAAGCATTTAACAGTCAGTATTTGGTAAATATTCATAGGACACTCCTATGGGACATAGGACAAAGCATTCCTGTGGCTTATGACCTTTCTGTGGGGAAAGAGGGGCCACAAAAAGTATAGAGATTAAGTTCTAAGAGTAGGAATTCTGAGAAATCTAAAAATTTTCTAAATACTGAAAATCAAGTGTTTTCTCTAATAACACCTTTTTTATTAACATGAATAAACTGAGTTACAAGTAGCTCAGATGCCCAGTGTAGAGTTCAATGACAAGATCTTTATTTCAAATATCATTATTATATAAAGAAAGCATAAGGCAAAGTGAAGAGCAAGGGATAGAGGCTTAAGTCAATTTCCTCTGTGGCAATGAGCACAGGTGGGAGTGGGCCAGTATCCCCCATGATGATGACAGTGTCCTAAGTCCTTTATGCCTCAGTCATGTATATTTCCACCTAGCTCGGGAGCTGATAGTCCTGGTCCAATAGGCCCCTATACTTGAACACAGGACACTGATTCACCTATACATCTTCAGATAGGGAAAACAGTGTCAATTTCAAGTTTTTGAACATTTATTGGGAAGTTAATGAGGATCAAAATACAGAAACAAAGGATCAAGATTAATATGTGTAAATTCTTAACCTTTACTGTAGGCAGCACTTTGTAAAATATGTGCTGGGCTACCCTAGTATTGGCCCCATCCTGCAGTGAAGGGGAGGTCCCTTTATTTTGGCAAGTCCCTCCCTTCTCCTTCTTGCACCTCCAATCTGGACAAGAATTGTGACCTTAGTCAGGTGAGAATACAGATTGTTAACTGATTCAAAGGTGTCGTTAGATGAAGAGAGAAATGATTTTAGACTGATCAGCACATATTTGCATTTCAGATGCAAGGTGCAAACACAATCCTCTCCTGCCCCACCACCCTCTGTGAAAACCACTCCATACCCTCTAACCAAATGGTTTTTATTTTATTGAAATTACAGTGGGTTGCAAGTCAAAACTGATAGGTATATTGGCTTTCAAATAGTTTTGCTTTAAGCATCCTCTTTTTGAAAGAGTAAGTATAATTCTAGAATATTTCCTGCCGATGTATATATAATCAAGTGCGTATGTTCTAGCCATACAGCTACTATGAACTCTACTTCCCACTGAGGGAAGGGAGGAATATGAGGCAGTATGATACTGTGTTGGTGGATAATTACCATAATCCCTCCATACATGGACCATCAATTTGAAGAATTCGAATACATTTAAATATTAACACAAAACCATATTAGAGATATATTTGATATTTCAGAATGAACTTTGGATTTTATGTCTCTTCTTGTAATTATGATAAAGCCCTATAAAGAGTAGACCATATCTGATTTAATTGTTTATTGCCCTGGAGCTAAATATACTGTCTTCCAATTAAGTATGTCAAATAAATAAATAAAGTTGACGCAGGTTAGAAGTGTCAGAATGTAGGATTTCATTTAATAGAATACTTGTGTAGTATGCTAATATATTAACAAAATGATAAAATAATACTTTATTTGTATATAGTATATCACATGTTTTAAAGACTTTAATATATATTCATTCAACTGACTTGCAAAATAATGCTACGATAAAGACAGGGTTACTAACTCTATTTTCTAGAAAAGGATAGAGAAAACACTTTTAAACTATTTTTATGAGGTTAGTATAACCCTGTTACCAAAACAGAGAAGGAAGTTAAGAGAAAAGAATATTATACACAAATATCCCACATGAACTCAAAAACAAAAGTCTGTTTAAAATATTAGCAAATAGCCTTGGCTGATGTGGCTCAATGGATTGAGTGCCAGCCTGCAAACCCAAAGGTCATCATCATTTTGATTCCCAGTCAAGGCACATGCCCGGATTGTGGACCAGGTCCCCATTTGGGGGCATGTGAGAGGCAACCACACATTGATGATTCTCTCCCTCTCTTTCTCCCTCCCTTCTCCTCTCTTTAAAAAACATGAGTATTTAAAAAATATATTAGCAAATAAAATTCAGCAATATATAAAAGTATAATATATCCCAGCAATGCACTTACTTTTGCTTTTGAAAATTGATCATTATAATTCTGCACATTGACAAAATTAAATGACATAATCATATAATTATCAAAGTTAATTCAGAAAAAGCATTTGATAAAACTCAACAGCTATTTATGATAAAATTAAAAAGTCAGCAAATAATAGAAGAAATTTCTTCAATTTGAAAACTGACATGTACAAAAAGCGACAGCTAATATCATACTTTATGATGAGAGACTAACCACTGGTCAATTAAGATAAAAAAACAATACTGCAATGTTCACCCTTACCAGTCCTATTCAAAATTTTCTGGTAGGTTCGCCCAGTGTGATAATGCAAGAAAAATAAATAGAGAATATAAATCTTTAAAAACAAAAAAAACCTATCTTTATTCACTGACAGCATGGTTACATGTACAGAAAAATCTAAAGAAATCTACAAAACTACTCAACTAATAAGTGAATTTACCAAGGCCTTAGGAAACAATATCAACATACAAAAACAATAGTATTTCTGTACAATAGTATTGAACAAAATGAAAAATTACTTTTAAAAACAATGCCCTTTACAATAGCATCAAAAAGCACAAAATATATAAAGATAAATCTAGCAAAGGATATCTAAAAACTCTACACTAAAAACTATAAAACATATATAAGAAATATTAAAAGATATACAATAAAGCTGTGATAAACAAGACAGTGTGACATCTGTATAAAAACATACAAATTGACAATGGAAGAAAAGAGTTAAGAAATCAATACACACTTTTATCGTTGATTGATTTTTGACAAAAGCACCAAAGCAAATCAATACAGAAAAAAAAGATTTTTCAATAATGCTTCTGAAACAAGCAGATATCCTCTTAAGAAAATATTTACTTTTATTCCTATCTCCTAGACCTAAACATGAAAGTTAAAACTATAAAACTTCCAGAATATAATATAAAAATATAGAGGAATATTTTCAAAATCTTGAGATAGGCAAAGCTTTCTTATCCAGAATACAGAAAGCAATAAGTAAGAAAGAAAAAAATTAAAAATTTCTGCTCATCAAAAATGACATTAATAAAATCAGCAAACCACAGACTTAAGAAAATATTTACAAAACATATCTGGCAAAGGACATATATCCAGAATATATAAATTATTCCAAGTGAATAATAAAATGACAAATACACTAATTTAAAATGGGCAAATGATCTGAACAGATACTTCACAAAAGATGTACAAATGGCCAGTCAGCACATAAAATAGTTTTCAATCACAATGAGATACTACAATAATGGCAAAAATTAAAGAATGTTGGTGAGATGAGAAACAACTGGAACTCTCATACATTACTGATGGAAGTATAAAAGCCTACAACAATTTTTTTTAATGTTTGTCACTTTCTTATAAAGTTAAATATAAATACCCTATGACCACCAGTCTACTCTGTAGTACTTGCTGAAGAGAAAGGAAAACATCCACATAGGGACTTGTACATGAACATCCATATTGACTTTATAATACTGTCAAACTGGAAATAACCCAAATATCCATCAACAGGAAAAGAGGTGAACAAATTGTGATATAGTCATGTGATAGAATAGGCAGCAATAAACAGGGATAAACTACTACTGATAACTGCAACAGCATAAATTAATCTCACACACATTATGCTGAACACAAGAAGCCAAATTCACAATAGTACATGCCTTGTGATGCCATTGATATGAAGTTCTGGAACATGAACAAACTTAGAAATCAGAACATCACGTTCCTCAGAGAGGGCGGCACGGTTGACTAGAATGGGGCATGAAGGGAACTATCTTGTATCTTGGTAACTGTGGGTTACGTGAATACAAGTATTTGTCAAAACTCAGAATTTTAGCACTCTCAACCCATGCATTTCACTATATGGAGACTACACTTCAGTAAAATAATTTTAAGCATAGAAGGTAATGAGAACATCATTTTGTTGACATGAAAATTAAACCTGAAAATATATAAAGTGATAAAATAGGGTAAATTCACTTCCTGCCTCTCCTCAAGGAATGCAGACCCCTGAAATGAGGGAGACAGGAGGCACAGATTTGTTTCCTTCCCACCTGACTGGAATCACAGCGTGCTTCTAGCTTTAAAGGTACACATTTTCTACAACACGCTCCCATGTCCACAGTCACTCTTCCCCCATTCGACCCAGAAACTAGAGCCAACCTCATTCATCACCCAGAACCTACAGAAGATACGAGCGGGGTCTGTCCCACACTAGCTTTGTTAGTGGAACCATGAACGTATTCAGCAAATGCCTTCCGGGGAGAGGTTCAAGGACAAGTCTAGATAAGTACAATGTCTGCCTTATATGCTGACTTTGGAAACTAATTAAGGCAAACTATGACTCCACAGTAATTTTTCATATTTAAATGGATAACATACTCTAGATTCAAATGTATAACTAAATGTCCATCATGTGGTTCTTAGTGCTCTGGTTATAATTAAATAGACTGTTTGTATTTGAAGTATATTAAATTTTTCCCTAATCCTTCCTCCTCCCTCCCCCACTAGTAAAGAATATGAACTATTTATAAAACTTTCATTGTCTCTTCATTTGGTTTTACTTATCTGGACTCCTAAGCCATGTATGGTAAATTTCAGACCTATAATTTGTGGTTTCCTGCTTCCAAGAGTACTCCGCAGTTCTCGTGTGACTGTTTTCCGAGTTCAATATTTACGCACACACGCAGAGTACACAGGCAGTTCATATTCGACATAACTTAACAGCATCTACATCTGTTTCTCATCATAGCGTGACTGGAAAATGTGCCCACTAAACATTTTTTACTGTATTTGTCCCCAAAATTGCTTTTACTCTAGCCCTGAGACATTTCTATGGAAAAAAAAAAAAACAAGATGAGGACGCCCCTCTCAAGTCATTTCCTCCTCTGGCTTCAGGATCCTGTCTTGCTATCAGTCATCACGTTCCAAGCCACACCAAAGCACGGGTCATGTCTTCTTTTTAATCAGTGTGTGAGAAGCACAAAAAGATATGAAGGGGAAAATATCCCATTTAAACTTTTTTTAAAAGCCTCCAAAAGCGACAACGGGGGTTGGGTGTGGGTTAGCGAGACTGCATTTAAAGAGAGTGCCCGCTGATACAAACCCATCCCAAGTCTGTTTCCGGCTCTCAGCACACAACTTCCAGCATGGGCGTTCCAAACACAAAATCAGAAAGTCCATGGCTTTAGAGAGGTCATCCATCCTAGGTCCCCGAAATTTCAAATCACCACACAAACATCTGTTTTAAATGCTTGCTCACCTAACGAAGTCAGACATATTTTAAATTCAGACGTTTTTCTAGAAATACAAAGCATGATTAAATCATAAGAAAATTCTTTTAAAAATATAGAATTAGAATAAATTAATCTTGTCTATCATTCTGTTGTTTTTGGGTTTCAATCCACAAATCAGTTTTCTCATTTTTATTTGTATGTTGTTATCATAGGAAATAAATCAAAATTTAAAACAAAGAAAACAATAACTCTGAAGTAATTTTAAACCCTAGAAGCTAATCATAGTTCCTATATATCAAGAAACAAAAATAAAAGGAATAATTCTTTTTAGCAATTTTGAGACGTATTTTTCCAATTTGTGTCTAATTCTTGCATTTAATTCAATACTTTGACTTTTTTCTATTCTTGATTATCTTTAAGCCATTCATAGCTCATTACATTCTGCAGAAAAAGTGGCTAAATAAATAAAAAGAAAGAGGCTAAAAATTGTGCAGTTGGCTGCAATAGCCCTAAGGAAAAGCTCCATTCTCAAGAGGCCTACAAATCCTGCCTCTAATAAACCACTTGGTGCAAATGAGAATTTAAATAATACTTAATATTCTTAACTCCTGTCACACAGATTAAAAAGTATAACACTAGATTTTTAGACATACTATTTTTAGATCTTCAATTTTATGAAATAATAGAAAAAGTTGCTCAAATCCAGCTATTACTTTGTATACTTAGAGAAGCACCTCCTAGGATATTATGTATTTTCTCAAATAATATACATATATTTTTAATGATAAGCCAGATAAAAAAGATTACACAAAATCCTAGAAAATACAAAATAATCTTTAGTAATTTAAAGCACATCAGAAGTTGCCTGAGGTTGTGGAAAATAAAGATTGGAGAGAAGGATTACATTTTCTTGATTGCGATGATAGCTATATGATAGTAGACATGTTAAACTGTACACTTTTCAAACTGTATACTTTTAAATGTTTTATTATTAAACATCAATTATACCTCAGTAAAACTGGAGTGGTTTTTCTTGTAACAACTTAGCATAAGATTAGTCTCCATAAATTTGCGAAACAGAAGGAAGGCCAAAAATGTAAAAATCTTGCTTATCAAGTCATCTTCCTCATTGATATTCACTATCTATTTTTATAAATTTGAACTTGTCCTTACTAACGAAGTTCAATTTTTTAAAATGAATGCTTAAATACATCAAAATTTAGAATATGAAACAGCATTTCAAATCAGTAGGAGCAATGTGGCTTATTCAACTGACTAGCCATGTGGAAAACATCTAATAAAGCTATCTTTCATTAAAATAAATTTCAGGAGAATCAAAGATTTGAATGTAAAAAATAAAATAATAAAACTATTATAAGTAAGTACAGGAAAATATCTTTCTTTGAGGTAATGAAAGGCTCTTTAAAACAATATACTAAACACAAATTCCAAAAAGATTACTGAATGTGACTACCTAAAAAAATTTTTTTTCTGCACAGAAAAAAAATACCATACAAAGTCAAAAAACAAAATGATCAACTGGGGAAAATATTTCAACACATATGACAATGAGTTCATTTCATTGATATATAAAGACCTCTTACAAATCAGTTATAAAAGACCATTAAACTAATAGAAAAGTCAGCAAAGAACTTAGAGGCAGTTCAGAGAAAAGAAACTCAAATGGTTTATAGCATATGAAAAGTCAACCTCGCTCCCAAAGACATGGAAAGTAAAATGTCAATGAGGTATCAAAAGGCAATTCTTAAAATATATGTTATTAAGATAGATATGTAAGTAGGAAAAAATCAAGATGTTGAACAATCTACATTGTATGTCTCCACCTCTGTAAAAATAACTATGCATGTATATGTATAAAAATATATATGCATATTTACATATACAGAGATATCTATACATGCTTAACTACTCATAGAACATTCTAGAAGAATACTGTAAAAACTGGCTACAGTGGTTACTTCTATGATGGGAAGCTGGATGTCTGGAGTGAAGAGTCAACATAGCTTTCCATTGTGTGTTCTTTTACAATGTTTAAACTTTGAAACATATGTCTGCATTATCTTTTCCATGAAAAATAACTACTTGATAAAATAAGCTACACTATTTTATTTAAAAAATATTGACTCAGCCCTGGCTGATGTAGCTCAGTGGATTGAGTGCCAGCCTGTGAACCAAAGGGTCAGTGGTTCAATTCCCAGTCAGGGCACATGTCTGGGTTGCGGGTCGGGTACCCAGTCGAAGGAGCGTGAGAGGCAACCACACATTGATGTTTGCCTCCCCCTCTTTCTCCCTCCCTTCTCCTCTCTCTAAAAATAAATAACTAAAATCTTTTTAAAAATATTGACTGAGAATCTACTTTGTGCCAACCATTATTATAAGTCCTGGGACTACAGCTTGGGTGAGCAGCGTAAATCTCTGTCTGCACAGCTCTAATATGCTTCTGGGGGAGGAACAATAAAAGTCTCACATGAATTCTATGCACTCTGCACAGTCTTGACCGTAACAACCATGTTTTCTTTGGATGTGATATTTTTTAATATAAGTGAATGTATTTAGTTTTACATAAAATAGTAACTATAGAAACACATTCTTTGGAACTGACACAATTGTCATTGTCATAATTTCAATAGGCTTTGTTGAGTGAGAAGCAAAAAGAGGTTTGTGGTTCATGCTTCCATATTTTTCATATAATTTAAGAATTTTTTCTCCTTGAAACAAAGTATTTCTAATCTCTCTGTGCCTTCATTTCATGGTTTACTGATTGAACATTAAGATTCTCACTTTCTTACCACTTAATTCATTATTTTAGGATTCAAATCAAAGTTATGTCCTGATGATTCAGGACAAAAACAATCCCAAAGACTTTTGTTATCAGCCATATACATATGATTTCCATCAGTGTCCTAAGTTCTCATTTTTATTCCCTTCCTAGAACAACTATGCCAACAAAATGTAAAATTATAGCTTTGTTTCATGTATGAAAATACAATATTTTGGTTAAAAGATTGTACAAGCTAAAGAACAACATTTCTCAAGTATGGTTGATGAGCAGTTGGCTTGCTCAATGCTCTGTTAAAAAGAGGTTACTCGACCAATGAATCGGGAAATACTGCTTATTAAAGTTCTCCACAACGAAAATGTTTCCCATGTTTGAGATTTACTGTGCATGTTTGTGCTCTACTATTGCAATACTACATTACACCTGCATGTGAAATGAAGAAGTTTACTTAACTTCTGAATGTTTTTCTTTCTTCCCTCTGCCACAAGTTAGCCCTGTGACTTCATTTAAGGCTTAGGTTTTCTCCAGCTCTAATGTTCTCATGTCTAAAATCTAAGCGTAGATTTTAGGTCCCATTGATGATGATGTTTTAGGTCCCATTCTACTTTATTATTCTAGATTCTTGGTCTCACTTTAGAAAAATTAAGCAATTTAAGCATTCAATGTTACTGTTTTGAAACGCAGCCAAATAAATAATAATCAGCAATTACTGAATTCCAGTGTATGTTCCATGATTAATTATTGTGATATGAAGTGCTACTCAACTTAAAACACTGACTGGTACCTTATGAATAGCAAGAAATAATATTTTGAATTCTTTTTCAAAGCTACTAAGCATAAGTCTCATAAAATAACACAAAGAAATAATCTTAGACACCAGACTGCACACACAAAAATTGTGGGTGTAGGTTCTAACTTTTCTGCAAAACAGGAGGAAAAGGTTAAAAATTACTATTTTAAACATCAACTAAGAGTAATATGCTGAAGTAATTCTTCAGATTAACAACTAACTCTGTCATGATTTCCAATATCAGGCACACAAAAAAGAAAATAGATTATATTTTCATGGAGCCCCTACTCATTTGACTGTCAAACAGATTTGTATCAACCTATGTTAAGAAAGTTTGTAACCAGTCTTGGTTTAAGGAAGACTCAGGGAGCAAATGATGAAAACCAATAGATCTCTTGACATCAGAGGAAATTATAATCTAAGCTCAAATCAAGATGTCTCAGTTCTGAATCTTTGTTTCCCTCTCAGTAAGCTGCAGAGGAATTCCTGGCCCACCCTGGTGTTTGTGCTGCAAAAACCTCTCATTGGTTCCCAGCTAACATGAAGCTTCCACCTGGAAGAATCAGCACAACATACCTCTGTCACAAGCAGCACAAGCACACTCTTGGTCCTCTGGCAAGAAGAAAGTGAAAAGACCAAGTATGTGTGAGTTTGGAACAATAGAAATCCAATATCACCCACCAGATTACTTCCTCATAAGGATAATCCTCTGTGATAGAACACAGCAATAACCACCAACAACAAAAGCAAAATCCAGTTTTTTAAAAAAATATAGGACAAAAGAGATTAAATTCAAACCACTCCCCCACATCAAAATGTGATAGGAAACAACCTTCCTTTTAACAGAATACCAACAGGACTTTTAAAATTATAGCGTCTCTTTTAACTAAACCTCTGCCCAAAGAACTTTTATTGGATGCAACTTTAAAATCAATCCAAGAATTTCCTCTTCTAGTGCCCTTCACAAGTATGTGTGGCCATGGAACTGGGTCTTCCTAAGTTCTGATTACCTCTTGACCTTGATCAGTGTACTTGACTTCCAAGTCCGCCACGGTCACAAACAGCCTAGTTTAGTTCTGAAGTTTGAGAAAGCATTTTCTATTATTTGCCAGCTAAAAGTAAATCTTAAAAAGGGAATCATTTGTTTCCATATTTAAAACATGCAGTTTCTACCAAGAAACTCTGCTACAATTTCATAAATCTATATGTAGGTCAAATGCAATTGAAAAATCAAGGACCATGACGTTTCCATATTTCGTACACTGCTACACAGCTGACCTATGGATAACTTTTTATGAGGCTAATTTACCTTCTGGGCAAAGCCCATGAATGACAAACATTTATCTGAGAGCCTAAACTTAATACACCAAGAAGCTAACACTGGTTGTTTGTACGCATGTGTTAAGAACTTTTTAATTAAAATATATTGAAAAACTTGGAGAAGATCCCCTCCTTCGGTAAATGGAACTGCAGACTAGAGTGTTGTGTGGAGGTTCGGCTTGAACTCCCATGTCTTCTATGCCAGTTAGGAGTGTCCTCCCCACCCCCACCTGTACAGACCTTTAAATCACTAGAGAAACCATCAGGCAGAAAGTCCATACAAATACCCTCTGGGCCTCAGAGAAATTGTCACTTAATGAGGGAGGCTCAAGAGAGAACAGGAGGCTGGGTAGTGGCTCTGTTGTAAAAAAGGTGAATTATAGAGCCAGAAAAAGTTGTCAGTAGAATTATGCATGACCAGGAGGTCCTCCAAAAGCCTTACAATATTTCAATGCTCAGCTGATCTTGAAGCAGGCCTAGTGGCGACCCTGGAGGGGACGGTGGTTAGGGAGACTTGAAATCATGGAAAAGGGAGACTATGGAATAATGGAATAGGGAGACTATGATCTAATGGAAAAACATTAACTGCTGCCTTGTAGGAGTACAGGCCCCCCAAACTAGATCAGCTTCATTCCCTAATGATCTCCAGAGTGTCATTGGGCTAGGTCCTCAAATAACCCAATTCATTAAGGGTTTTCCTCAGGCACAGATGGCCCTCTCAACCGCAGCATGTTGTCATGCAAAGCCTTGGTAGAAAAGAGTATGAATTAGGAGAGAGGAAGGATGCAATACAGTAAATCATTACCATCGTCATACAGGAGGAATGATACCTCATTGTACAAAAAGACATTAACATGAGAAAAGCTGAGAGAATCTTCAAAAAGATATGATACAGTCTTTGTTGTTGGGCAGTTAATATTTAGAGGATCTTGATTAGGTACTTATCAGATCAGTTTGGGGGACAAGCAGGCCAGATGGTTTGGCAATCCAAAATAGCTCTGTTGGAAAGATTTGATTGGCTAATGCACATACTGGTATTAGTAGCTCATAACAACTGAAAGACTGTTCCCTCCCGAGAATATGTTCATTTTAACCCAGATTTAACTGTAGAAAGAGTCTGGAAGTCAGACAATCTAGACAGTGAACTGAACATTCCCTCTAACAAGCTGTACACATTTGGGAAATCATAAAAATCTCTTTGCATCTCAGTTCCCTGTCCATACAGTGGCAGGGTCAGAGTAAACAGAGTCTACAGTCCCTCCTCACTAAAATAGGTTTGGTGTCTGATTCCACGGAGTAAGCTCTAGCTAGCATCAGACATCCAAGACAGGTGAGCAGGGGCCTCCCGATGCTCAGTTGCAAGACTAAGAACACATGCCTGGTGGGATGAACCAAGCTGGGAGACACTGAAGAGCAGACAATTAGACTTGAAGTCAAACTTTAGCTAGGTGATCAGTCAGTAGAGACAATTTCCTAGTAAAGGTTAGGAAATAGAATACTCCAAGGGGGGAAACCTTCTGTAAGAGACAGTAAACTAGAGTCAAGCCTCAGCTCAGCCATTCCCCAGGAGTATGGCCTTGGACAAGCCACTTAACCATTCTGAGCCTATGTTTCCTCCATGGGTGTAACACTGTCTGCCCCACACACAGCACAGTCTTTGTATTGATATAAAAACATGCACACACACACTTGCAGATTGTAAAGTAGTCATAGCTCATTGGTTCCACATGATTGGTTCCACAGGATTTAGAAGGAGGTGCCCTTCTCAAAGAATAGAACAAAACAAACAAAACAAAAAGTCTAGAAAAACACTTTTAAGAAAACAGCTTCCCACTTGCCCATTCCTAAGATACAGACACTGAAATGCTAATATGTGAAGCTTCTCCATGGAGCCTGTTTGAAAATCTACAATGAAAAGCAAGGAACCCTTGAACCCTGTTTTCTGCCTTCACTTGAAGGCTTGCTCAGAAAGTTCCAAGCATTGTTGAGGATTCCTCACTGGCCAGGCATCTCCCTCCACTGATACATGGCTCACATCTACGTGGTAAAACATATGAGCCTGTGGGGTATAGACAGTAGTGCTCAATGCCTCAGTGCAGTCCAGGATTGAGAAGGGAATCCCTTGCTTATTTGCTCCCAAAGCAAAGCACATAGGAGCAAGTATTTAATCCAAAGTGGAAACGATTATACCCCATGTCTAGGATGCTGCAACTACTGGAAACACCAAAACTTGAAAGCAAAGTCACTGTGGAGGGATTCACTGAGCCATACAGCTCCACTCACTTACCCCTCTCTGATGAATGCTCTGTTGTCTGTCTTCTTGTGCTGGAGTCTCAACTCAGAATAGCTGGCGTTCCCATCAAGGCAACTGACTTGTACATAACTCTGGAATGTTTGTGAGTGTTCACAAAATAAAACTAATAGTACTCTAGTGCCTCGCTCAAACCTTGCTTGACAATTCCCTCTTAAGTCCCCATTATCCATGCAAAAGTGGCCCTAGTTGATTAGTCAAGCTGAAAATCCAAGTGCCAGAAATCTTAATAGCTTGTGTTGTGTTCTAGGGTGAAATCCAGCTTTAGCTGGAAAACCTGGGCCATGTTTGACAAAGATTTCCAGTTCAGATCCTTCTCTTTGAGAGAATGGCTACAACCAAATCTAACCAAGAAAGGGCGTTTTTGTTATAATTCACATGATTATAAGGGACCTTAAAGGATGATCTTGTCTGTTTTTCTTGCAATGAAATACATGGAAAATATTTGGGTTTTGACAGGCATTTGTTGAATGTTAAGTATTCAAAAACGGGGATTTGTCATATTATGTGATTAACACTCACACTCCCAACTAAGAACTCTTTGCTTTTCCTGTTAGGATGGTAAGAGAGAGAGAGAGGTAGGGATGTGTGGCCTAACAAGAACCAGAAAATAAGACCTTTAGTGTATTTTGCTTCAGGCTTCTAACAGGTGGAAAGAACAAGGTTGTTATAACTGACCTGCACTTTAAGTGAATGAATGAAACATTCCTGCTGCAACCCTTTAATTTACTAAAATAGCCGAATCTTCCAACATGTTTGAGAAAATAATACACTCCATGGGGTTATCAGACCACAGCAACTATTGCACACTTTCCCCACATTGAGCTGTAGTCCAAGATACCCAAACAGAATAATCATAAACTAAAAGCCTAAAGAGTATGATTTATATGTCTGCAGCCATTTGCAGTTTTGAAAAAAATTAAAGGGTTCTTCCTTAAACCATGACAGTGGAAGTACATACAGCCTAATGTCCTCTGGGTGCATTTGACACTGAATGACGTTAAATTGAAGCTCCTGCCAACAATACGAGTCAGGTCCCTTTCTCTCCTTTCTGCAAGGTCTGTATTTTAGACCAAGGTTCAGTGTCAGCATGCAGATTTGCCTATAAATGGTTAAATGTTCTACCTGCTCCGGCATTAGGAAGCTGTGAGCAAGACTCCTAAGAAAGCATTTTCCTTCGTGATAGTCAGGAAAAAAAGAAACTCTACTCTGTTCAAATTTGAAAGAATCTATCCAGTCACAAATTTCCATTGCGATATTCAAAGAGATTATCTAAAATTAATTACAAGTCTAAAGAAAATTAAAGTTAGAGGGGGAGCAAAAAGATGTTTTTTTGTTTTGAACAGATTAAATGAACTAACTGCCTTTGCTACAATGATGTTTTCCTGGTAAAAGAATGTTGTTCTGCTAGGGATAATTATGGTAATAGGAATTAAGGTAATTTAAACTCTAGTGAAAGGAGAGTTTAAGAGACTCTTATGTTTCAGGGAAACCTAAGAATATGCTTAAAACTCTGGTTGTTTATGCTGTCATTAAAATAGCTATGTAGGTACCAGATTAACTTTATGCATCAGAGGAATCAACAATTTTGAATAAAACTACTAAAATAACCCAAGTTTCCACTAACTAGGGAGTTTCCATTTGCTATATGCTTCGATTGGAGTGTTAGGTTTTCTGTGTGAACCCAAATGCCATCACACTGCATCATTTTCCAATTCAGAATATTTAAACTTTTCCTTCAATACACAATTTAAGGAAGTCAATGTCCTCCCCAAAAGACACCAATGTTCCATATCTAGCAAATGACCACATTGGTATAACAATCCAGAATCCCTAGCTATACTCAGTTTATGAAAAGATGCCCTTTTATAAATTTCACAATAGCCTGATTTTCATTTTGTAAATGAATTTCATTGTTTAGCGTCATTAGTCATTCCCACTCAGTGATGAAGTGACTCTACTGTTTGAGGCCCGATGCCACAGGTTAAAGTCAGACAAATGAGTCACATTGGATTTGGTCCCAATTAAGTGCTTGCCAGCAGTATAACAGATGAGTCTATCACTAGCATTTTAAAGTCACTTTTATTTTTGAGCCCTGCATTAGTTTCCTAGGGCCATAGTAAAAAACACCCCCAATGTAGTGGCTTAAAACCACAGAAATGTATTCTCTCACAGTTCTGCAGAGGAGATGCCTGGAATCAAGGTGCCAGGGGGCGGGCCCTGCTCCCTCTGAAACCTGTAGGGGAGAATCCTTCCCTTCTTGTCCCGGGGCTGCTGGAGGTTGTTAGCAGCTCCTTGACGTTTGTTGGCCTCCAGCCGCCTAATTGCACATCTCTGTCTTCACCCTCATGTGGCTGCCTCCCGCTGTGATTCTGTCTGCACAGGGCTGACTCCTTCTAAGGACATCATCAGTCACCGGATGAGAGGCCCACTCCACGATGGCCTCGTCTTAATGTAACTAACTCTATCCACAAGTACTCTATTTTTAAATAAGGTCACATTCTGAAGTCTTGAGGGTTAGGGCTTCACCACTGGGGATGGTGGGAGACAAGTCAACCCAGAGCGTACACTACTGCCTGGACTCTAATCTCCTTCTGCCAGTAAAGCTTTTATGTGCCAACTGAGTCTCTACCTGGTAAGAAGATGAAATATGTGCAAAGACAGAAGGCCCCATTGGTGTGTATTGTTTTTAATTTCTTCAAAGCATTTCCACCTCATCTCAGCTGGTCCACACAACAAACGGTACTGCTTAGGCATCTTTAGTCTCGGCTTTCACAGATGAGATGTTAAGTGTGGAGAAGGGAAGCACCTTTCTGGGTTGCACGCGGCTACTATGTGCCACAGGCAGATCACTGGGGTCTTTTCACCTAGATCTCTGCTGCTCCCACGAATAACTAGAGCCTGTTACAAAGATCACCAGGGTGGGGCCATGGACACTCAACATAGGAATGGATGTTCTCAAACTTAACAAGGTGTTGTTATGAAAAGGGTAGCAGAAGGGATCCTGGAAGTGTCATGTGTCTTGACTGGATTGTGGACTATCCACATGGACATGACCGCCACTGCCCTCCAGTCTCCTTTGTTCCTGCTGGTTCAGAAGCGCTCCCTGCATCCTACCGCTGCGCCGCCTAAGAACCAGGCTGCATTGACAACCACTCATGTGCAATCATGTCAGGACACAGCTAGTTCCCTGCAAATAAGGAAAAATTCTTTCTCACTACCTCCTCAGTAAGGAAGCAGAAAGGAACTTTGCTGAACATTTCCAAGTAGAAAGCATATCTATTCATACTCACCCTTTTCCCCCTAATTCTTGGCCTCAAATCACTATTTTATGTAAAAAAAAAAAAGTAAATAAATGGAAACAACATAGTGTCCTGTAGGATGGCAGTTAAGGCCACTGGCTTGGAGACACCCAAGTCTTGAAAGATCGAGGTTTAGTGCCGTGTCTGCCTCTGCCTCGCAGATGGCTCTGGACAGGACACCTGACCTCCCTCTGCTTTAATCGCATGGAAGTAACAACAGTGCCATTTCCCAGGATTGTTTCGAGAAGTGATTGCTTTGTGACCTGTTCACATAAAACTAAAAAGTGCTGACTGTAATGCCTGGAAGGGACATAGCAAGTATCAGTAACATCACTGGTTTTTATTCCGTGCTCCACACATGAAATATGCAGAAAATGCCATGGACCATCTATTCAAAAGTCTATGATGCTGCAATTTCTAGATTAATTCATATTCCACACTGGCTTATTTGGTTTTTATCACCAGGCATAAGGTTGGTTTTTTTAAATTAATTCTTTCATTTCTAATCTGAACTAATTTTCACCGAAGATCTTGTCAACTATTTTTTTTTAATTCAGACTTTTTTGAAAGTGTTCATCTACCAGGGGTGTCACACTCATTTTCACTGGGGGCCATACCAGCCTTGCGGTTGTCTTCAAAGGGCCAAATGTAATTTTAGGACTGTATAAATATAACCACTCCTTAACAGTTAAGTGAGGTCCCAGCACTTCTGCTGGGTAGAAACAAGGTGGAGTCTGTCCGGATTTGGCCCTCAGGCCTTGTGTTTGCCATCTGTGATACACTCTAGTAATTTGGGGTGAGTTTAAACTGGCTAACTTTCCAGTTTTGACCACTTCTATTTTAACACTTATATCTCATTGGGAGCCCTGTCTTTTGCTTACATCTGTTCATCTTTTTGCCTCTTTGTCTGCAAGTAACTTCCATTGATCATATCCTAGACAAAGGCAGCAGATATATTTTAATACCTACAAGCCAAAATATTTCATTTCAGCTAAGTCATACAGGAGGGACTCTGTCATCGTGACAGCCTACACCATGAGGTGGGATGCCCAGCTATTCCTCCACTCCAGAAAAACATTTTTTCTGCTCTCTCCCTGTGTATACCAAGCTGATAAGTCAACATTCCCTAAAAAAAATTAATTACTCTTATGCTGGCAAATCTAAATTTAATTTAGAAATCTTAACTATCGAATTGACTATTGAACTTCCTAGAAAGTCATCCTATACAGGTTTAGAAGGAGTTATAAATCATCTAGAGACTATAATCCATTTTCATGTGATTCCAGGAACTAATTAGACCAGTCAGGCCCGAATGGGACCTCGTTTGCTTCTCCTTACGTGAGAGCTATTACAGGATTTTGCACCAGTCTTCATTTCAAAGGGGATCCCCCACAATGATTAAATAACATGAGTCATAAGTGTCATCTCTTAGGTTGCAATAAACCACAGACTTTAGCACACTGTAGCTAAAAAGCAACTTTTGCCATATTTTTGGTGAAAAATTAAAAGGTGGTTATATTTTTGTTCAATTTTCATTCAATATTTATTTTGTTATCAGATGATTAAGGTAGCCCAGATATGCTCCATTGATTTAAAACATTGGGGGGGGGAATAGAAAGTACAAAGACTGATGTAACTACCAGTTATAAACCCACTGATCATACATTCACCTTGTAACATGTGACCTCAATCTGGCTTTTCTACAGTATTTTTACATAGTTGAAGATATTGTGTTTCTGTTTCTTTCACTTAGCATTAATACAAATCATATTTCCATAAACATAATTTTATTGATGTGCTCCTTTATATATATATACCACCATGGGCTTAACCACACTGATAACTAGGCTTTTACTTATTTTTAATAAATAATCCTTTTTTAAAAATCATGCTCATTTTAGGAAATTTAGAAAATATGAAAAAGTACAAAGAAGGCAAGATAAATTGGCAGTTACATTTTTAAGTATGGCTGTGCCTTTGAAAATTGAAAAGACTATATTGATAACTGCCAGTAAATGAAGATCCATGCGGTGGCAGGCACTGTATAATCACATTTCTAATAATTCTACTCCAAACTCAGCAACACAAACAGGTCAGTTTATTATAACCACCACTTTACAGGTTCAGAGGTCATAGCGCCAATAAGTGGTAAATGCAGACTTTGAATGAATGCGTCTAACCCCAAAGCTATGTTTTCTCTTGACTACACTGCACTGCCCTCCCCATCATCACCTCTGCTCACCACTACTTCTTCCACCACCACCACCACCACCTCTTCTATTATCACCACCTCCACCGCCGCCTCCACCACCGCCGCCGCCGCCGCCATCGCCTCAATCACCAGTTCCAACTCCACACCACCACCGCCGCCGCCACCACTTCCACCACAGCCTCCGTCTCCACCTTCACCACCATTCTCATCACCTCTTCTCAGCTCTTCCCATTCCCGGTTTCCTGTTCTCCTCCTCTCCTGCTTCACTCTGACCTTCTCCAACCTGCATTACCTTACGGGCCTGGGCGCCAGGGACGAAGCAAAGGCTACCCCACCACACTCATTTCAGGAACAATCACAATCACTCATTCATTCATTCATTCATCCAACAAATATCAGCAGAGGGCATAGTCTGTGGCAGGCACTGTGACAAGTGCTGAGAGGACAGTAACTCCCCCACTTGCAGGATATTTTTCAACACCAAAATACTTATTTTTTAGGATTTGCTCTCACACACCCCTTGCCATATTAATCTGTTAGCAAGCTGTGAACCTGTGCTCGGGCGGCCAGCTCATACGGCCTAGCCTCCACGCTGGATGGAAAGCAGAAGTGAGCTGCTCAAGAAGGACCCGCGAGTCAAAAGGAAAGTCTCAAGCAATAGTCATGAAGTAATTTCTTATCGTGCATTGCCACAGCCAGCTACCACAGGAAAGAGCTTCCTGTTTCCATACTCTGATGATGCCTATTTACTTAGTGCAAGTGATTGTTCATACGTGAACCCTCTCCAGAAAAGACACTGATACATACAGAAAGAAAACAAAGGGAATTTAAAAATACATTAAAGAATGAGTACACCAACACACACACAAACTGAAGTCCTTTTCCTCCTCACGTGCGTGATGTGAGCAGGAGGGGACCAGCGTTCTTTCTGCTTGTTTTCTATGTAAAGTCAACAGCTGCAAAGGAATCAGACTCTCTGTGTGACGGTACAATGCCTAGGACAGCATTAGGAATGAACGCACAGGCACCAAGACGCTAAGAAAGTCCACAACGGTAGTCCAGGATGCATGCTTTCGTGGGTTATAACTCTGACTCCTACACTTCAATTTTTTTTTTCGCATATACACCAGCAAAAAACCCAAATGTTCCAGGTGCCCCGGGGAAAAAAACCTGTGAAGCAACATCACCCAAGTTCTCATTTTCATACAGAGATATTTTGTCAAGCCTGTGACTTTTATTAAAGTAAAATCCCCTCCAGCTGCCTACACACAAAGGGGGGATTCTCCACAAAGAAGACACTTTCTCAAAAGGGGGCAGCCACAGAGTGTTTCCTCAAATGAACTCCTCGGGGACCTAACAAATGCAGAATTGTTCTTTTCTAAATCAAACCCATGATCTGCAGTCTGAGCAGTCCTTAACACAACACCCATTGAAGAAACAGAGCAAAGCAGAGTGAGCACACAACTCCTCCAAATCTTAAGGAGATTTGAAGAGTGCCTTCAGCACTGGACTTCGCAGCAGAAGGTTTATAAAGAGCCGCACGAATACCATATCCCAAAAGCCCCATTTTAGAACTCACTGCTCTAGAGAGTGCAAAGCTATCAATTACCTTATCATCTCTAAATGCCAAGCACTGACTTATAGATCCACCAAGAAGGGACTTTACTTACATGCAATAAGAAGACAGTAAGTCCAAGAGCTGGCTCTTTCTCCCTGAGTTTCAGCAAACTCATAATACTCTGAGGCAAAGGCTAAGGGCTCCCCTCAGGGCAGCCACGGCTCTGGAGGCTCAGTGAGCACAGGACTACCATTAGAAGCTGACCAGAGAGTAAAGCTCTTTCGAAAGAAGGGGAAGTGTCATCTCTACTTCCCCAATCTTATTGTTCTTTCTTGTTACTATTACTGAACCTGTCCTTGATTCCAAATCCAGGACACCATCTGTGCAAAGCAGGCACGGCCCCCCGTCTGCCTGCACTGCTCACTGCACAGGACCCAGCGCATTCGTTCCCAGGGCGCATGTGTGGAGCACTACGTGGTGTCCCGTTCCTGTTTCTCCGGCAAAGGTGTTTATTCCCAGGCATGGAGGGTGAGATCATTTGCAGAGCTGTTCTTGGGATATTTCACTGAGGTGCCATCTTTTTATCATCAACATCTTTTAGGCTCAGTCTTCATTCAAATTCTCCTTCTTTCTCTTCTCCTCACATTTCCTAATACTCTACTAAGTAGAGAGTACAGATAAATTTCCAAAAAGCATTTTAGGATAAAAATAAGTCTCGGCCTGCCTGCCATTCCTTCACAGCACACATAATAGATTCTCTGACTTCAAAGCTTTTCCTTCCCATCACACATGCAGATGAAAAACCGGCAGACTGAAGGTTAGAGATATTTGAACTCATCACCAATGATTTCTTTCCCTTCCACCTCTCCTTTTCAACACCACCAGCCTCTTGTTTCTCCATACCTTCTTGGAAAAAGAATACAATCTCACTATACTTACATTCACCTTTCAAAGAAAAGGCAACATGGCATTAGAAACAGGCTTGGGCCCAAAGCCATTTCCCAAAATGTGGTCGGTACATTGTGAGCGACACGTATTAGCTATCTACAGCAATGTAACAGACTACCCCTGACACTTAAAATCTTACACCAACAGACACCTGTTACCTCACAGCCTCTGCGTGTTAGGAATCTGGACCCAGCTGAGCTGCCTTCTCTGGCTAAGGGTCTCACACAAGGTCACAGTCCAGGGGTCAGGCAGGTCTGCAGCAATCGCAGGGCTCAGCTGGAAAAGGAAACTCTTCCAAGCTCATTCACACAGTTGGAAGGATTCAGTGTCTTAGGGTCATGGGGCTGAGGCCCTCAGTTCAACGCTAGCTGTTGACCGGAGGCTACCTCTGTTTCTCACCCAGGGTCTCCCCGTAGAGCAGCTCACAGTATGGCAGCTGGCTGCATCAGGATGAAAAAGCAGCAGTGGTAGAGGAGATTGAGGGGTTCAGCTCCTGGTCAAAACCCTGTGTGATCTTTCGGGCCTGCCCGTAGGTCATCACAAAGGCTTTCCCCAGCAGGCCTCACGGGGAAATCTGCCCCTCACGCCAAACTCAGGGACAACCAGCACCCCAGTCTCTGAGAAGAGCTGCAGTCAAGGTCAGGGCCCCCTGGCCAGTCACGCTCTTTTGCATATTTACATTCCCAGCCCAGAAGCCTTCATTCCTAGGTGTCTTCATCTGAGACCTTGGGCCAAGGTCCTCTTCTGGCATCTCTGCCGAGGTCCCCTTACGAAGGGCAGAGGGGAAATCTCGAAGACACTTTTCCCACCACTCAGTCAGTGCTTTTCTGTGTCGAGGCCCTGCTCCCACACATACACATGCCTCAGGGTCCATAAAACTGCCAGAACCTTTGGCTGGGGACTTCCTCACCAGTGCGACAACCCCATGGGCTGCTGATCTACCTGACCCTCCACACGGCACTGTTCCACGGGGAAATGGAACAGGAGGAGCCAGCGCATCCTCGCATCCTCCAGCTATGAACTCTTGCTTACACGCTCTCACAATAAGTGATCAAAAGCTTAACTCTTTCATTACTGGTTTGGCGCTTGAATCAGCTGCTCCAACCCCTGACAGCTCAGTTCTCCCTTGCCCATCTCATTGGCCTCTTGGCAGAGAGAGAGTGTGAGCAAGACAGAATTCCCTGCCTTCTCTAACCTGTGCTCGGAAGCACTGTCATATCACCTTGGCCACATTCTCTTTCTTAGAAGTGAAGCGAGTCACTTGGTCCAGTCTACGCTCCGGGGGAAGAACTTACAGGAAGTTTGCATTCCAGAAGGTGGATGGGGACTTTGGGGGTTGTCTTACAGATTTAAATCCAGCATAGAAAATCTTATTCAAACCCACGTTGTCCCTGTCCAGGCAAATAGTAACAAAAGGGAAGACTCATCTAAAGATAAAATCATAAATTTAGTCGAAGCACTGAAAGAAAATCTGAGACTTTTATCCAGGCATTATACCAGCCTGCAGCCCATGCTGGTCATTACTAAGATCACCCTGCTCAGCCCTGATAACCTCCTGACCCTACTCATTCCATTTTCAAGAAACAGTCAAATGAACATGTAAGCAAAAGCTTCAAGAGCACCATAAAACTAGCCTAGGACCTGGAAGGTGTCTGAAGCCATTTCAATAAAAAGAACAACTTTTCACCTCACCAAAAGCATGAGAAAGTCTCCAAACAAGTCCAGAGTTGGACTATCCTCCCCTTAGGCTCAGAACTCCCGGACGCTGGCTTTTCTATGCTTGATGCTCCATGAATCCACTCCTTCCTGAGAATGAGCAGGCAGGGCTTCCTGGCCTGCAGCCCCCACCAGCCCACCCTGAACCGAAGCAGATCACTTCTTTGCTAGCATGAGCCGCTTAGACCAGGGCAAATCAAAGGTCTGTTTCTTCTTCTCCACCAACCCAGGGTGAGGAGAAAGCATTGCTCTGGGTAGAGAAGGAAATAATTCAGTTGACTTTAGATCTTCCTAGTTTGAAGATATGCTGATAACAACGGACAGAAACCAGCATCACTTGATTGGCAGTTTAACTGGCAAGAGATTTAAGGGCAACATTTTCAGCAGCAGAGTGAAAATCCTCTGTGGGACACGTTTTGTGTTTCTGCTTTTGCAGAAGTTTTTAAATTTATAGATTAAATGTAGCCTACATCCCAGTACACCCCCATACCTCACAATCCAAATGTCAGTAACCAACTGCACTTAAAATAACTAATGCTGTGGGGAGAGCAGAGAAAGGGAGAATATATAACAAAGTTACTACTAGGTAAAAGCTTTCCTTTGAAGAATAGATAAGAGTTTAAAAACTTCAGTCTCTGGTCTCAGACTTCCTTTCATTTTCTTTGTATTCATTTTAGGAGAAAGTAAGAATTATGGCAATAAATTACATCTGTGGAGGAGTGAAAGATTTAAAAGAAGACACTGTACCTTTTGACCAGGAATAAAGTGAAAGTTCCCTCAGTGTCTTGTTGTTTGCACAAATTTATGTTTCTGGGAAGTGCTGCGTCATCTTGTCCCTGCGTTGAGTTATCCTCTGCCTTAGGAGCACCCAAAGGCACTAGATGGCATCAAAAATGTTCAGTGACATTTACCGCAGGGGCTTGTTTCTCATCAGGCTTTCAGATGCTGCCATCATCAAAGACATCCTCAAAGGGCATGTAATTTACAACGATGAGGCCAGGAATGGAGCCCCTGAAACTCTCCGAGCACAAGCGCCTCGTTTATAAAAACGGAATAATCCTCAAGGTGGCTGGACTTTCAGTTCAAGACAGGCCGATCACAGAATCTTTTTTTGCCCTTTTCCCTCCTTTTCAAGACCCCATTAAAATAATAGAAAAATTATAACTACTATATAAACCCACAGTAGCAAAAGTAAAGCTAGAGGGAGAAAATAAGAGCTCGAGAGGTCTCAACAGGTTTGGGGAAGGTGGGGTGATGGAGGAGTGAGAGCTGAGGACAGCAAAGCGTCCTGCCCTGGGGTAGGGGAAGGACACTGGGGCTGAGACCCTGGCCCAGCCTTCTCACAGCCAGCATGCATGGTCCTCAGGCAGCACCCCGGCCCCCCAGCAACATTATGGAGGAATATAATTCCTCCATATTGTTGTAATTCCTGTTCTAAAGAAATTGAAACTGTCCAGAAAGTTCCACTGGAGGGGGCTGGAGAATCTAGGGAGTGGCAGAGGAGGGAAGGAGAGGTTTAAGGGGAGGAGTCAGGAGATATTATACTGGCCAGGAACCAAGTGTAAGCATGTAGTTTACAAGGTCACCCAAGTAACTGACGAAAACACTAAACTGAAAGATTTCATTATTATGGGAGGAGTACAGAAATGAGGGAGTTTTCAAGAGCCACACCCTCAGCTCTTGTTCCCTGAGGTCATAGATACTGTCTGAAATTGACACAGAAAGAAGTGGGTGAACACAGTGGGTGGAAATCACAAGGATTAAAAACAGAAAAGCTGCTCTGGCTAGGCAGCTCAATTGGTTGGACTGTCACCCAAATATGCCAAGGTTGCAGGTTCAATCCCCGGTCAGGGCACATAAAAGAATTGACCAATGAATGTATCAATAAGTGAAACAACAAATTGATGTTTCTCTCTCTTTCCCCCTTCATCTCTCTTTAAAAAAAAGTTAATAAACAAAAAACAGAAGAGCTAAGTGGCAAGCTGTGGCAGGAGATCTGCTTCCCCATAGCTCCCCGTGCCTGGATCCCCCAGCTCCCGGGCTGTCTGGCCTTCAAGGTGTGGCCCAGGAATCACTTCCTCAGGGAAGCATTCTGCATCGCTCAGACCAAGCTGTCCTCTCCTCTGCTCACACAGTATTCTGCACGTACCTCTATACAAGCATTACCATATTGTATTATAATGATGTTTATAAGCACATGCCTCCATGTCTCTCAAGTCCCTGTCCTTAGAAGGGCCTGCACTTGGTTTCAGGCTCTGGTTAACTCTTTGAAATTTTCAGCAAACTGTGAGGGAGAGTCTCAGGCTTTCACTGTGAACTGGGCCCTGCAGTTTATGCAGCTGCCCTGTTTGTAAGTTTGGCTCCTAATGGAACTGTCAGCTCTTTGAAAGCAGGGAGAAGTCAGTTGTGAAATCTGGACCCTGATGGACTAGCACAGTAAATGACTGTTTGACTAACTGATACTTACATGTCCTTTACTGTGAGGGCTATAATTTTATACTCTAAGATCCAGGAACATAATTTATCTGTCAGACAAGCCATGATTTGGGGCATGCTAGGAGTCACTCCCACAGCTTCCATAAAACATCCCTCACTCCTTCTTCTGGTAGCTGACATGCCACTATTACAACCTTTTCTCCTTGTTTCTTGAGGCATTTGATTCTCTTGTGTTGTCATTTCTTCAGTGAGAGATAAACTCTAAGCTTCACTAACCTTTACTCAGATGAATTTGTCAGATCCTTCCAGTTCAGACAGAACCAACTCTTTCCCAAAAGCAGGAGATGCATTTGACATTCACACTCTATCACGTAACACACGGCTGTGCTTCTGACTTGGGACCATGCTGGTAAAACAAGGATACAAACAGCTCATGTAGCTTCCTGAGCCTCAGCTGTGGTAAATCAGTGAAATAAAAATTACAATGTTACACATGAGAATACATCAATACTGTAGATTTTTTTTGAAAAATATATATTGTCTCCAACACTTGTAACATCATCTCTAATTTTGCCTGAAACGTTTTCTAGCTTCTTCGATAATCAATATGAAAACCCTTATCCGGGGGGTTTCGTATTGATTACCCTTATTTACTACTTAAACCCTCCTTTACTCTTCAATGTATTTATGGAATATATTTCTTGAGTGGTGATGGGCAAGACGCCGGGCAAGGCCCCGAGGGTTGCGTCGCTCGGACAGGAGGCTCAGAGGCCCGAGGAGCCAAGGGAAGAGGAGGCAGCACGAGACGGATCCCAGAAGAAGGACTATGAGAGGTCAGAGTGGGGAGAAAAGAATCTGATTGGATCCACCTGGGGCAGCTTCACAGCGGGGACAGCATATGCTCTGGTCCTCGAAGCACAGGTGAAATACTGACAGGAAAGATGAGATGAGGGATGTCAACCTATCCAACGAGAGGTTCGCAAGATCAGCAAGTTGATGATCCGCTCAGGGGTCCTCACTGAGCTGGCACTGCCCCCTCAGGGACGTTTTGGAGATTTCTTGACTCTGACCTTCCCTCTTATAAGGACCCACATGCCTGGGTTGCCAGCCAGTCCCCAGTAGGGGGCGATCGAGAGGCAATCACACATTGATGTTTTTCTTCCTCTCTTTCTCCCTCTCTTCCACTCTCTCTCTCAAAAAAAAATATAATAATACATAAGATCTTTTTAAAAAATAAGGAGACTATGACAATCTGGAAGGTTATTTTCAAGATAACTCAAGTTTATGTCTTGGGCCCACAGGGATAATCCAAAATAAACTCCCCACTTCAAAACCCTTAACTTAATCCCCCCGCCAAGTGTCTGCCACGTAAAACAACATATTCACAGGGTCAAGGGACTAGACCATGGACAGCTTTGGGGGCCAGTATTCAGCCTGACAACAATCTACTGGTGTAGACTTTTTTTCCCTCACTGAATTCTAACAGTTTGTAATACACACCTGCTTGTACATTCCATCAGTAGCTGGACCTCATCCAGATCAGGAGCTATGAAAATGTCCTCCAGATCTCTAGTTCAGTCAGTGACACCAGCTGAGAGAGGCAGAGCAGGGGAGACGTTAGATTTTCCAGATCCCTCTCTACCCTCACGGGTAAATCACTGCATTTTATCACTTTGACCTTACTTCTAATATTTCGCAAACCTATGCCCTTCTTCCAGCCCTGCCAGCTCCCTCCGTCCTTAGAACTCACCCTCGACAGAGCTGCAATACCTTTCTACCCATCTCCCTCCTCACCTCCGAGTGGCTCTCCTCACGCCACCCTCCACGGTTCCGCGTGGGCTCTGCAGCACATGCGTCTGCCACTCCCCAGGAGCTGCACAAAGAGCTTCCAGTACGTTTGCTGAACTATTTGTTCAACAGAATTGGCAATGATAGATCTTGATTTCAGGGGGAAAAATTGTTCAGAAAACAGATCCTAAAACCTGGGATCTGCTACTTCGGTCTTTGTTTGTAAGGCATTATTCTAATCAGATGCCACCTGTTTCTACTACCTGTGTCAGTTTTGTAAGAAAGCCCATTACTCTGGTCAATTAGCTCACATGTAATCCACATGAGTCATGTTTATATTATTAGATTTCCGAGATTTGGAAGGTGATCACAGGAGTTTGCCGCTGACTTCTCGGCCTGGACTAAACTGATCACTGCCACCAAGTGGCGAGTGTTGTCATCAGACCAAGAGAGCCCAGGGAGGCAGCAGCCTCTCCATTCATTCATTCTGTCACAGCCTCTGAGGCAGAGGACACGCCACAAACTGGTCTCAAACCTTCACTGACCAAGGGAGGAGTGAGGTTGGGGACAGCAATGTGCAGAGTTTTTGTACTGAAGCAGGAAAAAAATGTATCTATAGTTGTGAGCTTCACTGTAGGAATTATTTATCCCGCTATTTTCCATACTCAACTTTGCAAAACACAATAATACCTTGTTTACTTTGACATGGAAGGGAATATGACACCCTGGCTGGTGTGGCTCAGTGGATGGAGCACCAGCCTGCAAACCAAAGGGTCACCAGTTTGTATCCCAGTCAGGGCACATGCCTGGGTTGCCAGCCAGTCCCCAGTAGGGGACAATCGAGAGGCAATCACACAGTGATGTTTTTCTTCCTCTCTTTCTCCCTCTCTTCCACTCTCTAAAAAATAATAATAATAATAATAATAATACATAAAATCTTTTTTAAAAAAATAAAAAATACAGAGACTATGACAATCTGGAAGGTTATTTTCAAGATAACTCAAGTTTATGTCTTTAAGGATTAAAACTTATTTTTACAATTTAACCATATGTAATGGGCATGTATAGATGCAGTAGAAGTTAGAACAAAATGATATATCTGTCTGTCTTGGTGCCAGGGGCCGGCTCATGCTGGGGCCCAGTATCAGCTCACCACCACCCAGGGTCAGGCCCAGCCCTGAAGGCACAGCGACGCCATTCTGTCCCTGTCCAGGGTTGTTTGACCATGGGGATGCTGACCTATCCTAACCAGGTCACACACAAAACCCTGACAGCTGATGTGTTCATTGGAGATAATAAACTCCATACTATGTTGCCACTAGACAGACTGCTCGTTTCTGTCATTGTATCAAGGGTTGGGGTCGGGGCCGGAGGAAAGAGGAGAGAGAAATGCCCCCTAACACAGAGAAGCAGACGGCAGGGTGGGTCATGATGGCACTTCTGCCCCGGGCTGGTCTGTGTGGTGTAACACTGCGCCCCTTTCCTGCGGTGAGTTACATGAGCCTCTGCTCCTGGAGAACAAAGGCTGAGCTAAAAATATGATTAAGCACGAGAGTCATTAAAGATGGTGTTTTGTCTATTTTGTGTTTGTTTATAAGGTTAAATCATTTGATAATTTTTTGTTATTTATTGCATTTTATTACAAAATAGTAAGAGAATGTAAGCTGTCTAACTTTTGTTTTGTAAAATCAGTTTACATATCCTTATTGCCCAAGTATATGATTAATTATTGTCACTGTTCAACGAACACTTTAAAAAGGTCAGTTCTCTGTATTGTAAATAATTTAGATCTATTAGTTCAATTTTCAAATGATGCGACTGCTCTTATAAGGAACTAAATCCTTATTTACTTTGTCTACTTCGTTTCTCAAAGACTGAGGGAGGTGTGTTAACACTGATTATATTTGGGTGTTTGTGAATTTCTCTTTATATTTTCAGTAGAGATTGTTATATATGTTTCAGGTTCATGTACTTGGCCTCATACAGGTTTTTGATTCTTGCATCTTCGTTGTAGATTGTACCTTTCCATCTAAAATGACACTGTCTCATCGAATGCTTTTGCCTTAAATTTATCTTACCTGAAATATGTATTGGCCCTCCCTGTTTTCTCTTGTCTGCATGACTAATCTTCACCCATCTTTTTTATTTCTATTTTTTATTACATTTTATTGATGTTGCTATTACAGTTGTCCTGATTTTTCCCCATTTGCCTCCCTCCACGCAGTATCCCCCACTCCATCAGGCAATCCCCCCACCATTGTTCGTGTCCATGGGCCATGTGTATAAGTTCTTTGGCTGCTCCATTTCTTATACTGTACTTCACATTCCTAGGGCTATTCTGTAACTACCTATCTGTACTTGTTAATCCGCTCACAAGTTCACCCATTCCCCAACACTCCCCTCTCATTTGGTAACCATCAAAACACTCTCCGTAACTGGGCAGTGGCTCAGCTGGTTAGAGCACCATCCTATACACCAAAATATGGTGGGTTCAATCCCCGATCAGGCCAAGGACGGGAGGCAACCAATCAATGTTTCTCACTCACCTCAATGTTTCTCTCTCTCTCTCTCTCCCCCCTCTCTTTTTCCCCCGCCCCCACATCCCCTCTCTAAAATCAATATAACGTATCCTCGAATGATGATTAAAAAAAAGTTGAAAAAACACTCTCTGTATCCATGATTTTGTTTCTGTTCTCCTAGTTTGCTTAGTTTGTTTTTAGATTCAATTGTTAATAGATATGTATTTTTTTCCATTTTATTGTTCATAGTTTTGATCTTCTTTTTCTTAAATAAGACCCTTTAATATTTCATATAATAATGGTTTGGTAATGATGAACGCTTTTAGTTTTTTCTTGTCTGGGAAGCTCTTTATCTGCTCTTCAATTCTAAATGACATCTTTGCTGGGTAGAGCAATCTTGGCTATAGGTCCCTGCTTTTCATCACTTTGAATATTTCTTGCCTGTAAAAGAATTAATTTCTTTTGAGAAATTAGCTGACAGTCTTAGGGGAACTTCCCTGTAGGTAACTAACTGCTTTTCTCTTGCTGCTCTTAAGATTCTCTCTTTATCTTTAACCTTTGGCATTTTAATTATGCCATGTTTTGGAGTGGGCCTCTTCTCATCTGTCTTGTTTGGGGCTCTCTGTGCTTTTTTGACTTGCATGTCTATTTCCTTCACCAAATCAGGGAAGTTTTTCCTTATTTTTTCAAATAGATTTCCAATTTCTTGTACTTTCTCTTCTCTTTCTTGCTCCCCTGTGATGTGAAGTTTGGGCCTCTTGAAGTTGTCCCAGAGGCTGCTTGTACTATCCTCATTTTTTTGGATTCTATTTTCTTCTTGTTCTGATTGGTTGTTTTTTGCTTCTTTATGTTCCAAATCATTGATGTGATTCTCAGCTTCATCCACTTTATTGTTGTTTCTCTGTAAATTTTTCTCTATTTCAATTAGTGTGACCTTTGTTTCTGACTGCATCTTTTTTATGCGGTCGAGATCCTCATTAAGTTCCTTGAGCATCCTTATAACCAGTGTTTTGAACTCTGCACATGATATATTGCTTATCTCCATTTCCTTTAGCTCTTTTTCTGAAGTTTTGATCTGTTCTTTCATTTGGGCCATGTTTCTTTGTCTCCTCATTTTGGCAGCCTCACTGTGTTTATTTCTATGTATTAGATAGAACTGCTTTGACTCCATGTCTTGGTAGTGTGGCTTAATGTACTAGGTGTCCTGTAGGGTCCAGTGGCACAGCCTCCCCTATTACCCATGTTGAATACTTGAGATGAACCCTTTGTGTGGACTGAGTACACCCTCTTCTTATAGTTAGCCTTAGTTACTATTGGCAGATCAATGGGAGGGATTTACCCAGGCCAATCAGCTGCAAGGATTAGCTATGGCCAACCTCCACCTTCTGTGGAGGATCAGCTGTGCAGGGGCAGGGTAGTGGTGCTCTGACATGGTCTGTGGCTTTCCACTGGGTGTTCTGACCCTAGGGTTTCCCAGGTGGTACAGGCCAAGTTACCCTGCCTGAGTTATAAAGCAATCTGAGACGGCAGATTGTGCTAGGTTTAGAGACTCGCAGGTGAAGCCAAGCTGTGAATGTAGGCTGGCTGCTGCTACTGACAGTTCTGGGGCTACTGAGGCCAGCTGTTGCTTGTTTGAGAGGATTTAAGAAATTGTGAAGCATCAGCCAAGCCCAGCCATTCATAAGCAAGAGCAGCTTGGGTGGGCTGGTAAGTTGGATGGGGCAGAGTCTCTGGGGATCTCCAAGGCAAGTCAAACAGTATTAGCCAGTTGATGGAATCTCAGATATGGCACCAGCTTCAGGCTTTGTGGTGGGGAGGGTTTAGAAAAGGGACAATGGCCTCTTCTTGCCTTGATACCAGACAATTCAGTTTCTCCCAGTATGTCACTGGTGTCTTGCAAGCTGCTACCCCGGTGCTGGAGCTCAGAGGGAGTGAGTAGGGATTCTGAGTAGGTGAGTCCATGTGTGGGTTCTTTAAGAGGAACTGCTTGGGAATCCAGCAGTTTCTTTCACCAACTCAATCCCACTATTTTTTGCAGTCAGAAGTTGTAGGGACTTATCTTTCTAGCACTGGAACCCTGGACTGGTGGTCACTGGTATGGGGCTGGGACTTCTCACACCCAAGATATCCCTCTGGAATTTTTTATCCACCACATGTGGGTGGGTGAGGGACCAGCCCATTCCTCATCTCTGCCCCTCCTACTAACCTGGATGAATGTGGTTTCTTCAATTCTGTAGTTGTCAGACTTCTATTCAACTCGATTTCTGATGGTTTTGAGTGATGGCTGTTCTATATTTTAGTTGTAATTTTGATGTGGTTGTGTGAAGCGTGAATTATGTCTGCCTATGCCTCTATCTTGACCAGATGTCTGCCCATCTTTTTTATTTTAACACGTCTAAGTAATTTCATTTTTGGTGTTTGTTGTTGTTGTTGTTTGTAGACTATAGTTTAGTAGTGAAGAGACTCTCCTTCACGCTGAATTTATACTTATCGAGATGTGAAATTAGAGCTGCTAGGGCCACCTTGCTAGACTGAGAATAGAACCCATAGAAACAATAGATGAGAGACGGAAAGAACCAAGAACCCCAGAGGGTTTGTCCCAACCCCAGAATTCAGCTCCAACTGAAGATAAGTCTACCTCTAGCCCTGCACTATCCAACAGAACTCCCTTCAATGGTAGGAATGTTTTATGATTTGCACTGTCCAGTATGGTAACCACTAGCCACATTGTGGCTATTGAAATGAGGTGACTACAACCATGGAACTGATAAAGACAGTGTATTATTAACAGATACGGTAATGCAATCAAAGGTTAAGCATCCTGATGAAATTCACAGAATTAGTGGCAAAGCCAGAACTACTAGCCAGGTCTCTAGAATCTACTCCTCTGCTCCGAATATACGAGATTTGCAGTAATTAGTTATCATGGCAGTAATGTGGAACTAAAAAATAAGATCTGTATTTGATGTATAGATTCCTGTCCATTTCTCTTCTCTTTTTCATTGCTTATGTCTACTGACATCAAATAAAAGTAACATTCTTTGGAGCTAAATTATCTCCAATTATGGCTACTATAAACAAATTGCTCTTAATATGTTTCCATCCATAAAACTGATGTACCAATGGTTGCTTAAGATACACTTACGGGTCTTGTCTAGAAAACTTTAAATGACACTGATTCCATATTCTAATTCCTAATTAACATCAAATACTTACTCCAGCATTTGAACTTACATGATAGAAAGTGTGATTCTTGATGAGACAGTGACAGTAGCCTTCCCAAACCACATGGAAGTAACTGGTGTAAAGAGCTGTTAATACACACCTTGCATAATATGGCCTGAACTAACAGGCATACTGCCCGAATAACAAAGTGGTTCATTTCCCCCTTCACACAGGCACTGCCCATTATCTTGTGTGTCTTTGATATTCTCTTGTTTGGGCTTCTTAAATGAATTTTAAAATATTTATAATAATATTGTGTTTATTTGTATTATAATTCTTGGCAAAATGCCTGCTCTCAATTTTGTTTGCAACATAGCTAGTAACTCAGGAAATTTATATTTCTCAGCCCAAAATATTCATCTATGATCTCTCCATGATTATGCTGTAATTGCATCAAATATGTCTTAAGTGGGTTGTAGAGAGGCCAGGAAATCCAAGGAGCAGAAAAAAATAAAATAAGCTAAAAAATAGCTGCTTTTTTTTTTTGACATGGCATTTCTGATCTCAGTTTTTGCAGACCTAAGTAAAGTGGAGAACATTCTTACATGTTGATAACCATTGGGGGAAATTGAGAATTAGAACCAATCCAGTTAGGCCTAGGGCTCATGCTGCATCAGCCAGAGAAGTGGAAGAAATGCAAACCCCAAGGAGTCCCACAGGCTGGAAAGGCGGCGCCACAAGTTGAGTAAAACACCAGGATTTAACATCAATCGGCTCTGAAGTTACTGCTCAGTAATGTCTATAACAAAACCTCCCTTAGAAAAGTTCCTCCTTTTATCACCAACATCCTTGCTATGGGACAATCAAACCCGATCTCCATACAGATTCAGCTGTTACTCTGAGTTCTGTATTTCAAGAGGAAGAAAATACCAAAGCATTTTCTTTGACGCTCACTTTTCTCAGCCTTGCATGACCCCTGGGCTGTGCTGCTCTGAAATCCTTCCAAAAAACACGAAGGGAGGGAGAAGCGACTAGACACATGGTGAAACCCACAAAACACACCCCAAACACCACCAATGACCTAGAGGCCAAACTTCTGTTCCCACCAAAGGGTGTGTGAGCGCCCAAGTCTGTGTGGCCAACAGCAGATGACCCTCTGGCAGGGTGGTCCAGCCTTCCTCTCTCCGGAATCTGTGCATCCTGCTCGTGACAGCAGTTTACAGAGAGACCCTCGCAGGCACTGAGGACAGGAAAGCAAAGGCCGAACACCCTGGCTGTGTTTGAAAGATGGAGTCCAAATTGAGATTAAAACTAATTGACTGGCCATCAAGGGCATTTAGGGACAAATTAACATAAAGTTTAATCTGGAATTCAAGATCGCCCCAGGTTGTGAAATGAAGAGTATGAGAAGAGAAGTGCTATTGGGATCATTTTTCATCCTGAGAAACAAGGGTTTGGAGAAAAGGTGCACCCCAAATTAATTAACTTTAGCTGTGATGATAGCTTTTTGCAAACAAACTTTAAAAAATTATTTTATGGTGATTACATGTAGCTGGCTTTATGGTGATTGTCATTATCAAAAATGAAGAAATAAACTCCATCCAGATAGTACTGCAATCCATACCAGAGGACTACACTTTTCGTGGTCCCAGTAGATGAGCAGATATTTGGTCCTGTTCGAAACATCTATAAAGGTATTCGGTCCATGCTGAAAATTTGACATCTGGTTCTTAATATCCCAGAGGCATTTGATCCACATAATTAATAAAAATCTCCCTCTTCTGCAGGATTCAAACCCCGGCCTATCCACCTAGTCCCCTGCACCATTACCAGACAGGCCGCTAAAACAAGGAGGTTTATTATTGGCGATAAAGCTGCAACAGACAATTGTTGAACCAATAAAACATGATGATATGTGTTTTTTATGTGTTAATTCTGGAAGCCGAAAGTAGAAATAGACATAATGGGCTATTTGAACCCAAGGACATTTTCTAAGCATGAATGTTTTTGACAAGACCAAATTTCAAGGGCTTTTCAGCATGGACCAAAAGTCTCCATGGACAGTGTGGACAAGACCACATGTCCTGCAAGGGTTCCAATATGCACACATTTTCGTTACCATGGTCTACTTAAATGACACCAGTCATAGAACACGGTGCAAATTGCATTTACCAAAGTACACTAATCGAGAGACTACGCTAAGTACAATCTTCATTTCTACCGTTTCAGTCACCTAATCACGTGAGCAGCAGATGCACCTCACGACCAGTGACCAGTTTACCTCACTTCTTCCAGAGTCCATTGGCGACTGGGTACTGCGCCCCCATCATTCAGCTCACACAGAACCAAAGTGTGAACAAGAGAGTGTACAAAAATGGATAATCAAAGAGCATGAAAACAAAACTGCAGCAGAGAAACAAAAAGTGACAAGGCTAGAAGGGAAGTTCCAATGGAATGTAAAGGCAAGTACAGCAGCCGCAGCCAGCCACGGGAGTGTGCATACCGTCCTGGTCCCGAGGCCCAGTGTGCAGCCAGAAGATTAGTGAACGTGAACTGAGCCACAGCGGTGAGGAACGTGGCTGTGACACAGAGCATGAAGGTGTCCCCAAGGAAGCAATGTGGGAAAAACACACAAAATCACATTGAAGAACTCTGCAAGATATTCCTCATTCAAGCACAAAAGGATAAAATGTTGGAAGCTGATTCAAACTTAATTAAGGAGGGTGACAATTCTCCAACACATAAAAAAGATATGAAGAAGGCAAGCACTGTACAAACTATTCTTGATCAATTTTTACAAAGAAATAAGACATTTGCATTCTCAAGGTTTCTAACATTTTAAATCACAAGGTATTACATCATTTTTACTACTGTTTTTACTGCCCTACATATTTGTCTGACAGAGCATTTGATGTTTTGAAAAAAATTTTTCAAGTTCACAGAAAAATGGCAACTTTTGCCATTGATTCTTAGGATCATTTTACAAAGTGTCAGCTTGAGTGGTCATATGCATGTGCGAAGAGGGGACTGTCTACTCTATTTTAAATGAAAACATGAATTCCAGGTGTTGAGGTAGGACACGTTCAAACCTGTAAAGAGTTTTTATGAGATTTTATTTGAGCCAAAACTGATGACAATTGCTGAGAAGCAAGATCTCAAATGCTTTGGGGGCTATTAGTTCTGCAGTTTCTTTTAGCTTTTGAAATGAAAGAGGGAATATGAAGCAGATTACATGAAAGTAGGAGAAAACAGAGTAGGGATTGGATTACAGAGTTTATGTGCTCTCTCGAGGGTGGTTGCACTTATTTCAACTTGTGTTCACCCAGATGCACAGGTACAATGGGTAGCGCTTGCTTAAGGCAAAGATAAACCTTTAACTAAAAAACTTATATGCCTGAACATGACTACCCACCATGACCTGCCCAGTCAGAAATTTATAATCAGATCACCCTCTGAGATGACTTTCTGTAGAACCCCTTTTTCATCTACACTGGGTTTTGACCACTTTTTGCTCAAATTGCTGATATATTTATGATCTTAATGAGAATTCCCAAGGTGACACACCTCACCTCTGGCCTATCTTCCATTGCCATGCATCCCCCCAAAGAATGAAAATTAATGGTTCCAGTATCATCACCCTTTTGGTTTAATAGTACATCGAGGTCTGTCCAGAAGGTATCTGTCCATGTAATATGAAAAACAGAAATATTGATTGAAGAAGATACAAGATACAAGAAACACTGTACAAAGGACAATGACTTCTCAGTCCCCTTCAAAGTAGGCACCTTGGGACCTCACACTGTTCTCTCAGTCTCTATCAGCTGGGCTATCATATTTTCCTGAATCTCATCAATGGTCCAAAATCTCTTCCCTTTCAAAGGTGATGTTAGTTTCGGGGAAGGCTAGAAGTCACAGAATGCCAAATCTGGGCTTAAGAAGGCTGAATCATCTGGGCGATGTGATATTTCACTAAAAATCTCTGCATGAGCTGTGATGTATGAGTGGGCATGTTGTCATGATGAAGCTGCCAATCACCAGTTGCCATAGCTGCAGCCTTCTGAATCACCCGAATAGTTTGCATGGAGGAATGTTCAAGCTTAATGCAAACTTTGAGGCAGACTGGTAGCTCCACTCGCTCAGTCATTTTGAATATGATGGCCACACAGTACACATGCGCACTCAACGGTGTCTACCGCCCCCACTGACTAGTACAGTGAAGTCATCATTGTTCACACATGTGTATTCCAGTCCACTCTCTTTGGCTGCCAGGTTACATTGATGTTGTGCCAACTATTTTCATTATACTAACAATGGATGCACTTTTTCTGGACAGACCTCATATATACATACTACTAAACAAAAACATATGCCTCTTTTTCAGGGATCCTAGTCATTATTTCACATAATCAGGGAAAACTTCTCAGTAACTGCCCCATTGTGATTATCTGCAATTAAAAAATGATTCCTAAAACTTTGGGTGTTCCCCACAGCAAGCACCTTTCCCCATAACAAGCTGAAAATACTCAGAATAAGTAATATGCAGAATTTCTTCCCCCAGGATCATCTCACATGTTACATTGTGCACATACAATATTCCTGGGCTGGATAACTGGCTATTCGCTCCAAGGCCTTGCTCTCTCACAGCCCAGCCTCTTCAGTCATTTCCCCTCTTGGTTTTCAGGCTGGCGCTCAATCCACTGAGCCACACCAGCCAGGGCAATCATTTCCTCTCTTGGAACACTGCCCCCCACCCCACTGTCAGATCACCTATTCAAAGACCTGTCTATTTTTATACCCTTAGTCTCTGCCATGGTGCCTATCAAATAGATTGTGCCCAGTAAATTCTGTTTTGAATGAATGAATGAATGAATGAATGAACGAACCCTCAAGTCTCACCTCGGGCAATACCTCCTCTGGGAAGCCTTCCCATCCTCCACCAAGGGTACCACGGACCAGACATGCTGTTCTCTGCAGCTTGTACCTCTGTATCGTTGTTCTGATCAACACTCTGTTACCTTGCAGAAGCAAGCCAAAGCCATCGCTCTTCTTCTGAAAATGAGATCCCCTCCTGGGTCTTCAACAAAGCTCAAATTTCTTAGTTAACTTTCTTCATTTATCATTCCTTCATTCCATGAGGATTTATCACTTGTTGGACATGTTATAAACAAGTTGAGGACCCTATTCTCAAGAAGTTAGCCTCATGGACCAGCTGACAGATCCACACACAGATAATTAGGGCACAGTTCAGGGACAGCAGGGACAGACATGCTGTGTTTTGATAGCGGAGGGGTGAGGCATCGAATCCATCTTGAGCATGAATGGAAAGAGAAGTTGTCTCTGAGAAGGTAATTGCTTGTACTGTCTTGAGGATAAGTAAGAACCCACCCACCAAGGAAAGGTGAAGAAGTAAAAGGGCTGGCGTCCTTTGTTTTGGTATACTAACCTATCAGAACACCCTGGCAGGACAGAGAGACTGCCCTCACTCCTTACAGCACCATAGTGCTCCGTTACGTGGAGGCACTGCAGTTTGCACAACCAGTCCCCACTGATAGGACATAAGGGTGTTTCCAGACCCATTACCTGCTATCATAAATAATGCTGCAATGAATGGCCTTATGCATTCTTTATTGCATTTTGTATTTTTACCACTTGTTACTCTGGGATAAATTCTTAGAAATGTGATTGCTGGATCAAGGGTAAAACGCAGATGTCATTATGCTAAATATGGCCACTTTGTCCTCCACGGGCACTGTGTCCTTTTTTGTTCTCATTAGCAATGTATGTGGCTGTAAGGCGATTTAGAGAAAGATTTTTGTAAGATGATATAAAAATTCTGGTCTCAGAACTGTATACTAACAGCATCCAAGAGAAAGGACAGTTAAAAATGTAAAGTAATTGAAAGCATTTAATTGTAAAGACGGATACACCCCTGTGCTCATTGCAGCATTATTTACAGAGGCCAAGACATGGAAACAACCGAAGTGTCCTTTGATAGAGGACTGGGTAGAGAAGATGTGCTACATATATACTATGGAGTACTACTCAGCCTTAAGAGAGGATGAAATAGTGCCACCTGCAACAACATGGATAGATCTTGAGAATATGCTAAGCAAATTAAGTCAGTAAGAAAAATTAAGAACTATATAATTTCACTTATATGTGGGATATAGAACTGAAAGCAACAAATAAACAATAGAAAAACAAACACAAACTCACAGTTTCATCTGCCCAAACCCTTAAATCTGTTTTCTGTGTTCTTTGTGCGGATAGATTAGAGAAACAGACTGCATTGTCTTATTTATTTACTATTCCATTTTGCCTGAAATAAGAATGCTACAGATATATGCAAACTACATGTAAAATGATACCAACACAATCCACCCTGCAACTTGAGAACTAGAACATCACAATACCCTAGGAACTACCTATGATTCCTGTTAGAACCCATCTCCTTCTTTCCCCCAAACTTCTTCTGAAGTCAGTGTGTGTTTGCATTTGCTGAGAGTTAGCTCGAGTACTCAGGCCACTTTCACCTCTTTGGAGGCCTGATGAGTGAGGCTTTTTCTTGTCTGGGCAAGACTTAGGCTCCACATACCAGGCCTGGTGTAAGAATTTGCCCTCAGGAACACCTTGCTGTCCATTTTCAACTTGCTATTGGAAGTTCCATGCATTCTTAGAAATCCAGCAACAGCTCATAAAATATCTTCATTGTGATGAATGTGAGATTTCAACCTAGTAGTCCAAACTGGTGGGAGTGGAGGTCTGTGGTTTCACAATTCTTGCCTCTGATCTTCTGATTGTATCTCCCTTCCTTGTTATATTCTAAGGATTACGACAGATCCTATTTCAAGTGCTTCTACCCTTTAAGAGTTTGATTCTCTGTGACAGTTGGTAGTGGTTCTCTGAAATTCTGTCTTGAAAAAGTTAGAGATTTTTTTCTAAACTATTCAGGAATGCATGCTCAATTTCTACCATGAGTAGGCATGCAATGAGTGACAATCTAACAAGAATTTAGCATTGGTAGCCTTAGGTCCAACCTTTGCATTTTTCAGACAAACATGTATTGCTTGGTATTTTGCTCTTCAAGGATTAGTTACATCTACCTTCTGAGCCCTAGTCATTAATAAGGTTGTAGGAATTTTAAAAACAGTTTCTTTCCTTACTCCATTTCTTATCTCATCCTATGTTTATTCACACTGTGTTATAACTCATGCACTGCTCACAAATCAGCCGCCCCAAAACTAGGCCCCTTGAATCACTCTGATTTCCTAAATCCTAGCATAAATTATGCAGTGAAGGGACACTTTATTATCTGAACTTGGGCCTCACCTCAGCTTCTATTCCAATCATTTTTATTTTTCTTTGTGGAATCACCATTCAACATAAGCGATCATACCATATGCAAGTATAAAAGTTTTATTTTTCTTTCAAATCTTTATGCTTTTTATTGATTTTTCTTGCTTTATTACACTTGTTATGACCTCTATGTTCAACGATGACTAGAAGTGGTAGGAGGAGACATTCTTGCCTTGTTCCCATTCTTAGGTCGTTAAGTATAACTCTAGCCAGTACAGCAACCCTTTTTTTTTTGCCTGTTGACTCAGAGGCATGAAAAGCCCAAAGTGGCTAGATGGCAGTAATAACTTCCAGTTCAGTGGTATCATTGATTATCTCATGGGGGAAGCATGAGCAATTAAGACCACTGGAGTAGCAAATTATAAGGTCACAGGGGTGGGAACCAAAAATTTTACTGGTGGTAGATCCCTAGTGGTAATAATGAGTAGTGTACTCCTAGTTCTACCCCTTGATTTTTGGATGTATGAATTCTGACTGTGAGAGGAACAGCACCAGATATTGTGTGCTGATTGAAGCATACATAGTCACTTAGAGAACACTCCCACAGTCCTGCAAGGTATTGCCACCCAATCATTTTTAATGACTCCAAGTTAATAATAGTCAATTGGTATATTAGTTATCTATTGTTGTGTAACAAATCTTTGTGTGCTCAGCACCTGCACAGCAGACCATACACTGTGGTTGGGTTGATATGGTCAGCCAACCTGAGGGTTGACCCCACTCATTGACATGCCCACAGCAATCAAGACTCAATTACAATCACATAACCCACACAAGGGACATTCCTGGAGAACTCAGGTCAGTTGATCGAGGAGATTGTATCACTGGGTTTCACAGGACACCTATTACATAAGGCTACCCTACTAAGACTTGGAGACATAGCAGATCTACCTAATACATAGAAACAAACACAGAGAGCCAGCCAAAATGGGGAGACAAAGAAATATGCCCCAAATGAAAGAAAAGAAGAAATCTCCAGGAAAAAATAAACTAAATAAAATGGAGACAAGCAATCTACCAGATATAAAATTTTTAAAAAATGGTTATAAGGATGCTTAAGGAACTTAGAACTTCAACAAAAAGACAGCAAGTATAAAAAACTACATAGCACATAGACTAAAAGTGAAAGGACAGAAAAATATTTTATACAAATGCTAATGAAAAAAGGTGGGGTAGCATTAATTACATCAGACAAAATAGACTCCAGAACAAAACTATAGTAAGAGACAAAGAAGGACACTACATAATGATAAAAGGAGCAATCCAACGAGAAGACATAACCCTTGTAAACATTTATGCACCCAACACAGGAGCACCTAAATATGTAAAACAAATTCTGACAAACATAAGGGGAGAGATCAGCAGTAATGCAGTCACAGTAGGAGATTTTAACACCCTATTGACGTCAGTGGATAGAACTTCCAGACAGAAAATAAATAAGGAGCCGAATGGCCTTAAATGACACACTAGACCAGATAGACTCAATTAATATCTGCAGAGCATTTCACCCCTAAGCAGTGGAATATAAATTCTTTTCAAGTGCACATAGAACATTCGCTAGGATAGACCATATGGTAGGAAATAAAACAAGTCTTAATGAATTCAAGAAGATTGAAATCGTATCAAGCATCTTCTATGACCACAATGGTATGAAACTAGAATCAATCACAAGAAAAAAAAAAACAGAAAAAACCACAAACACATGAAGGCTAAATAGCATGTTACTAAGCAATGAATGGGTAAGAATGAGATCAAAGAAGACACAAAAGATACCTTGGGACTAATGAAAATGAGAACACAACAACCCAAAATCTGTGGAACACAGCAAAAGTAATCCTAAAGTGGAAATTCATAGCATTACAGGCCTACCTTAAGAAATAAGAAAATCTCAAATAAACAACCTAACATTACACTTAAAGGAACTAGAAAAAAATCCCAAAGTGTGTTGAAGAAATGGCCAAGATTAGAGCAGAAATAAACAAATTAGAGTCTAAAATAGCAACACAAAAGATCAATGAAAACAAGAGCTTGGTTTTTGAAAAAATAAACACAATTGATAAACCTTTAAACAGACTGACCAAGAATCAAAGATAGAGGACCCAAATAAATAAAGTCAGAAATGAAAGAGGAGTAACATCTGACTCCACAGAAATACAAAGGATTGTTTAAAAATATATTACAATCAACTACCAACAAATTGGGCAATCTGGAAGAAATGGATAAATTCCTAGAAACATACAATCTCCCAAAACTGAATCAAGAAGAAGTGAAAAATTCGACCAGACCCATTACAACTAAAGAAACTGAAGCACCAATAGATGAGTAGATAAAAAAGTGCTGGTGTGTATATGCAGTGGAATCTCAGCACTTGCGACAGGATTGGTAGACCTATCAGGTAGTGTGCTTAGAGGAATAAGTCAGTCAGAGAAAGACGGGTACCATATGATTTTACTTACATGTGAAATCTAAAGAACAACATACATGAATAAATGAAACAGAAACAGACCCATAGATGCAGAGAACAAACAGACTGGTGGTTGCCAGAATGGAGGGGACTTGGGAAACTGGGTGAAAAGGATGAAGGGATTGAAAAGGATGAAGGGATTGAAAAGGGATTTAAAAATAGTCGTGCGGATGTAAAGTACAGTGTAAAAAATATAGTCGGTAATATTTAATAACTATGTCTGGTGCCAGGTGGGAACTGGAAATATCAAGGGAACACTTTGTAAAATGTACGATTGTCTAGCAGGGGTGTCCAAACTTCTGGTGTCTCTCTGGGCCGCACTGGAAGAAGAAGAGTTGTCTTGGGCCACATATTCAATACACAAACACTAATGAAAACAAAAAATCTCATAATGTTTTAAGTAAGTTTATGGTTTTGTGTTGGGCCACATTCATAGCTATCCTGAGCCCCACATGGCCCATGGGACACAGGCTGGACACCCCACGAATGACTTTGCAGTACACCTGAAACAAATACAAAATAATATTGAACGTAAACTATATTTGAAAAATATTTTAAAGAAAACACAAGAAATACATTTACAGGGTAAAAAAGCAAGAAAAAGTATTTCATCGAGGTGAAGGAATGTCTATGGATAAAGGGAAAATGGTAGAAAATTAGATGTAAATACATTGATTATGTAAAGAACTCAGCAAATAATCAAATTGCAAAGTGTATAAAATGATGGATATGTAAACTACGCAGTATTACATCCTTAAACTCAGAAAAAGAATAAAATTCATTGAGTTCCAAATAAATAAATAAAACCTCAGGGTTAAAGAAAAAGAAACCTGGGGAGGGTCACGTGGGTGGCTAGGGATCTCCTGTGAGGTAACTGTCAGGATGTCGGCTGGGGCTGCAGTTACTGGAAGACGTGACAGGGCAGAGGATCCACTTCCAAGCTGACTCACTAACAATGCTAGCCAGGCAGTGCTGAGTGCTTCAGGAAGCCCCCGTGCCTCTGCACATGGCCAGGCCCTGCAGAGGACTGCCTGAGTGTCCTCACGCAAGACAGCCATCTTCTCCCACACTGCGTGGTCCAGGAAAGAGCAAGGTGGAAGTCTTAGTATCTTTATGACCTACCTCCAAGGTCACATGCTGTCTTTTCCGCAGTCTCACTGTTGGTATCACAGGTCGCTTCTGTCCCATGTGGGAAGAAACTACACCGGGATGAACACTTGGTCAGGGAGGACATTGGAGGTCTTCCTGTAGATTATAAAGCCTAAGATCCCCAGAGCCTGCAGCTTGATAGTGTGTCAGCTATTCTTATGTCCTGAGTAAAAAGCAAAAGTAAACTTTTTGACTTCCTGGGCAAAAGAAAACAATTCCACATTTTTGCAAAAAAAAACCTCATAATTTTGAGGTGTACCACTTTATATCTTTTTTGAGATTCCAAAGATGAAATTACGTTTTATGACCCAAGAGTGAGGAACAGCAGAAGGGTCTTAACAGTGGGGTCGTGGCAGAAAGTTGTTCTTCAAAGGCTCCTACCCATTCCTCTTGAGTGTCATTAGGTTTACTTATTTTCCGCAAAACAATAAGCCCCATTCAACGAAAAATGTTCTTGCCCTTCTGTGTCTGACAGTAACTGTCATCATGAAATAAGGTAGACTACATTTTATTTTGTTTCGGTTTGCTTTCTGGAATGTTTGATATGATAGCACAGAGTTCCTGGAATTTCCTTAGCAATCTTCTAAGGAGGTAGAAAGCCGTAAGTCTAGTTATAAAACAATGTTCTCCTTGTTGTTGCTAGGTTAGCAAGTCAGAACTATGGCAGAGTTCAACAAAGCAGTGGTTTTAAAAATATTTATATACAGTAAACCTTTGTTTAGTTGCCACACACCTGAAGATCCAGTGCGTATTTCCACAAGGTTCATCAACATCACCAAGTAATATTTTCTGAGTCCTCTCCTTCTCTTGAATAATCACATTCAAGAGATGATTATGACAGACTCTCCTACCAAAATGTGCCAGACATTTTTCCAGGCTGCCGGGGGATATCAAGAAAGTAAAGTTACAGCCCTCCTGGGGCCAACACATGTGTGAGAAACCTCTTAGGTCTAGTCAGGGTGGGTGGGGGTATTCATAGCACCCCCTTCCCCTTTATCAATTTGTGAAAAGACCTAAAACTTAGTGATACAGGAATTCAAGTAGGAGGCCTCTCCCTTACTCTTCCCTTTCCTCCTCCCCCACCCCCTGCTTTCCCGGAACAGCACACCTTTGGAGGGCAAGTACCTGGTTCTGGAAGTATTTCTCCCTCCAAATCTTCTGCGTTCGGAGTCTCATTCCTGTCTAAGTCTCCCCCAAATCCACTCAACACGTTTTGTGAGCCTGCTCAAGCCTTATTTTCATATTTTAGACCCTTTTTCCTGCAGAAATTGCAGTTTTATGATAGAAGAGCAACAAGAAGCAAATCTTGCCCTGGCTGGTGTAGCTCAGTAGATTGAGCGTGGGCTGCAAACCAGGCATCGCAGGTTCGATTCCCAGTCAGGGCACATGCCTAGGTTGCAGGCCATGTCCCCCAGCAACCGCACACTGATGTTTCTCTCTCTCTCTCTCTCTCCCTCCCTTCCCTCTCTAAAATAAATAAATAAAATCTTAAAAAAAAAAAAAGAAGCAAATCTTAGTCCCTGATGATTCATGCAGAAGAGGTGCGTCTGTCCTGGGCACAAAGAAGGACAATATTCTCCGGAGAGGAGAGCCAGAGTGGCAGAAGCACCAGCTTTTTCAAATGGGCTCTCTGAGCTGACATACACCCCAGGAACCTTCTTCTTTTCCGGAGGAACACAAAAGGAATCCTCCCTCATCCAAGCTAAAGACTCACTGAATTTTTTTATCCTATTTATAGGCATTAACTTCCCTTTTTATTTAGCCTTCAAATCACTCTGAATTTTTTAAAAAGAACAAGGTACAATGCAAAACCATCTCAGTTTCTAAAGCAGAGAGCACTTAGTCGATTCCATCTTGAAATGTCTAAATTTCCTAAAGACATCTTTCTTCTTTAATTGAGGTACGATTGGCATACAACATTATAGTAGTTTCAGGTACACAACATTGTGACTTGATATTTGTAGGTACTGGGAAATCATTACCACAATAACTCTAGTTAACAGCTGTCACCACACATAGATCCAATACTTATTCTTGTGATGAGAACTCCTATGATTTTGTCTCCTAGAAACTTTCAAATAGACAATGCAGTATTGTTACCTGCAGTCAGCACGCTGTGATTGCATCCCCAGGCTCTAGTGATCTCATGACTGGAAATGTGTGCCTTAGGCCCCTCCCCTATTTTACCCGCTCCCACCACCGTCTCTAGCACCTACCAATCTGTTCTTTGTGTTATGAGCACAGTTTTGTAGGGTTTTGTTTTGAGATTCCATACGTAAGTGAGATCATATGTTATTTACTAAAGATATCTTTCTACATTGTGGGTTAACAATCTTAAAACTTTCCATTTAAAAGCAATTTTAAAGAATGTGTGAGTTACATAAATACAAAGGTTCATGCAAAAGTGTTAGCCTTCCACCCTTTTTTCTCCCTCTTTCCTACTTTCCTAGACCATCCTTCCACCTGTCAGTCCGTAAGATCAAAAATGACAGCAGTTGTCCCCCAGGGTCCAAAGGCAACTTTGCCCTGTGGAGCTTTTCAAATGGGACAAAGTTATCAAAACCTAAAATTTTTAAAGAAAAAAAAAGTCTCTAAACAAATACAGGGTGGGGCAAAAGTAGGTTGACAGTTGTGAGTATATGAAGCACAGAGTTTATTCTTGTATCATTATTATTAATTATTGTGTTATTTTCCATCCAAACAACTATCAACCTACTTTTGCACCACACTGTATGGCAATGGTCAAAACACAGAGGGTAAGGTCCTTTATTTCACTCGAAAAAAATTGTTTAAAATGTGCTTACCATTGTAGCCATTGCCCTGTGAGTGAGCCAGGCGTTGTTCCCCACCTCCCCAACCCCTGCTTTGGGCCGCAGGAAGCGCTCCCCATGGACCCTCCATTAGTGGGACTCTCCTGCCTTCCAGCTCCTGGTGGGGTCCTGTCAAGAGAGAGGCAGTGACAGGAGAGAAGACCCAGCACACACATTCTCCTCCCCCTACCTCCCTCTACCAAGATCCCTCCCTCCCTGCCACCAAAGAGCATAGCTCCTAATGAGCACCCCCACTCCCTCCTACTGCTGCAACCTCATTGGGCTCCAGAAACAAATCGCCCCACTAACCTTCAGTCCTTCTAGCTGATCCTGGGGTGCTTTGTCGTCCTTTGTGGAAACTCTGCATCTGCTGACATTTCTGTAAGTGACCCATTCGTGAGACTCTCATCCATGACTCCTTTGGAGGGTGCCATCTGCTCCCTGCGGCGACCATAACCAGCCCTGTGTGTGCCTGACTTTTTTCGCCTTCACATCAATGCATCAAGCATTGCACTCTTTCCCAAATGAAAAGTCAATTACCAAAGGAAAGGAAAGACAACCGTCGGATGCACAGCTTTACATAGCTAGCAGAATAATGTAAGCATCGCTGCAAAGAAAATTAAAGAAAGATGTTTCATTGTGTCTGTTATTTAATTGAGGCAATAGGAAAGGAATGTTAGAAAAGCAAGAATGTTTGTCAAGTTCAGGGTCCATGCTAACCACAGACTGCTGCATGTTGTAGCCATGTGAGTAACCGCAATGGATATGAACACACATGTGCAACAATTCTACTTTTAACACAACACAAGAAACTGGCAAGACTTGGAAATTAGAAACATGCATTTTCAATTATTTCATTAGGCTTGATTTTAAAAGAAAGTTTTCTATAATCAAATGTACCACACGTTATTTTGTTCATCTCTGAAATAATAGCTAATGAACAAAACTTGTTAGAGAGGTAATAGTGGAATTTTTAGAGGAGATTTGATTCTTTCTCTCCCGCAAACAGGTTTAAATTAGCTGTTCAAAATAACCATCTAATTTCCTGGAGGTAAGGAAATTAGAGGTTCTCAAAATTGAAAAGCAACTCAGGAACTAACATAATTGAAGGAACTACTTTTTGATTCTTTTTTTTTAAAGATTTTATTTATTTATTTTTAGAGAGGGAAGGGAGGGAGAAAGAGAGAGAGAGAGAAACATCAGTGTGCGGTTGCTGGGGGCCGTGGCCTGCAACCCAGGCATGTGCCCTGACTGGGAATTGAACCTGCTATGCTTTGGTTCACGGCCGGCGCTCAATTCACTGAGCTACGCCAGCCAGGGTGACTTTTTGATTCTTTAAACATCATCATCATCACTGGTTTATGCCTGTCCTCCTTTTATATTTTTTATGTTGTTTTAAACATAGTAAAATGAATACCTATGTACCCACTATCGTAACCAAGAACTACAATATTAGTGATGTGTGATGAATTTCGTGCACCTCCTCCCTTCTGCTCAGCATTCCCCAGGTCTCAGACCCTCACGCTTGCTCTGCCCATGGCTACCTGGTTCCCCTGTCAGGGCTGATCAGGGAGGGCCAGGTGTCCCCTTGGTGGTCAACTGTGCAGCCAAGCCAACCACCTGCACACCCAGGTGTCTAGCTCCTCCTGCCCTTTATGGACTCAGCTGGAAGGTCACACTGCATGGCATGGGCTCTAGCAACTCAAGCAGCCACCAGATAGGCTAGGTGACACAACACGAAAGCACAAGGCCTTGACCTTCCCATGGGAAAACTGGAGATGGGAGGGCCCTGGAAGACAAATTCCCTCTTCATCCTCCCTCTGTGCAGCTCTCCAGAGCAGCCCCACTGAGCGGGGCACAACTGTTTAGGGACCCACTGCATCTCTTTGTGGCTCATCCCAAGTGGTGGCCAATAGTGGTGGCTGTGCGTCACTTCGTGTCTTAGTCTGTTCAGGCTGCCACAACAGAGGACCACAGACTGGGTGGCCTCACCAGCAGAAATGTATATTCTAACAGTCCTGGAGACCAGAGGTCTGAGGTCAAGGTGTCAGCAGGGTTGGTTTTCTCTGAGGCTTCTCTCGTTGGCTTGTAGATGGCCATCTTCTGCCTGTGCCTTTACACCTGTGCATGCATTTTGAGGGAAATTTGTAGTCTAAAGTGTTACTATTAGAAAAGTTATATGTTAATGACCTAAATATCCAACTTAAGAAACACAGTAGATAGAGTCAACAATATTGTAATAACCATGTATGGTGCCAAGTGGGTAATAGAATTGTTGGAGGGATCAGTTCCTAAATTATATGTCTAACCACTATGCTGTACATCTGAAACTAATATAAAATAACATTGAAGTTAACATTTTCAGTTCAATAACATTGAACTGGAATTTAAGAAAAAAAATTAGAGAAAAAAATAAAGTTTTTTTTTTTGTTTAAAAAAAAGGAACATGGCAGAGATCACGTGACTCGCCAATATCCCTTTCCTGACCTCTCTTGCCATTAGGGCAGCCATATTGGTCATTTCTAGCCAACCTGTTTTCTCAGTTTCACTTTCCCATGTCCCACACCCCATGCCACCAGATGGATAATGCCAGGGTACATATGAAGCCCCAAGTTGGAGAAACCATAAGATAGGAGTGGCCTGAGTCACCAGCTGGAGAGGGGCTATCGTGGAGCACTGCCCAATCTGGAGCGCCCACAGTGGACCTTGCACGAGGAAAACGTAAACTTGTAGTGTGCTCTATCAGTGAGATGCTGCGGTCATTACCGCATGAGCCTAATACAAGTCCAAACACACACGCACAGAATAAACCCAAAGGAAATCGAAGGAAGGAGAAAACAAAAGAGCAGAAATCAATGAAGTGGAAAACAGAGAAGCAGTAAAAAGGCTCCACAAAGGGACCACTGTTCCTTCCTGAACTTCAGAAAATCCATCAGCTAACTGTCCAACTCTGTCCTTGGTTTCCTTGCCAAACACGTTTCCATATCCCCATGCCGCTGCTCAAAAGAGCAACCGCTGAGAGCCTCCGTCTGCGGAGATGCATGGGCTGGACTGTGTGTTGTTCACCCTCCCATTGTCAAGCAAATGTGCTGCATTTTCCCCCATCACAGGAACCAAAGGGCCGGAGAGGGGCCGAGCACAGAGAGCAAAGCGGGGAACAGTGGTGACTGTGGGCTGAGGTGCTTCAGGAAGAGACAAGGCAAACGAGCAGAGCGAGAGGCTTAAAGTCAGAGTGAAGGTGGGAAGAGGCAAGAGGGGAAAAGGCACAGGAAACACTGGGGGGGTCCTGGGGCACACAGGACCCATGCCCTACATCTAGAACAGGATGTTGGCAGTTATGTAACCACACATCTTCCATTGCCAAGAACAGGATTCAGTCCTACTTCCCATATAGTGTGATGTACATTTTAGATGATCCTACAAGAGTGCTTTTGGCAACAGTATGCAGATGCACCATTCATCAGGCAAAAACAACCACAAGGAGGTCCAGTAATTGTCATTGTCATTAACTGCAATTTGCAAAGGAGTTTATTTAATCATTTGGTATTTCTTCCTTTTACTCTCGTTTTCCTCTTCATTGGAACTGCATCATGGCTGAACATCTCCTGCTACTTGTCATCTTTGTGGAGTTCGAGGTGCCTGGCAGTGCGGAGTTTCTGCATGTTTTTATACATCAACAAAGTAGAATCTCAGACTCCAATGAGGT